>CM059803.1:25447500-26047500 GCA_030435695.1 Brachymystax lenok tsinlingensis | reverse complement strand
TGTATTAGTGTTCTTGTTTACTCCCTGTGTACAGTGAGGACATATTAAGGCATCCATTCTTAGCAGGGAGTCTGCAGACTAAAGGCGTGCGCATGCTTCCCAGCCAAAGCAGTTCGGAAGAGTTTGCACGTGTATTATGATGACATTTTGTGAAGTTTTTGTTAGTTTTGGACATTGGTGAGGGTTGTTTAGGCACACAAGAAAAATTCAAGGCAAGCCGAAGTCTACGCCTCTTCGTCTGTGATTGGTCAACAGTAGGGATTCTTCAATAAAGTCTTTGTTGTCGTTCAATGAGAGACGCTTCGTTTTCATGCACATTTTTTCTTTGAGAAATACTGCACCAAACATCTTAGTTAGATGGAAAATTGTGCGACTAAGATCTTCTCGGGCAAAAACGTCACTTTATGACAGATTTCTTGAGTTATAGCTTAGATTGACCAAGATAGACTGATTATTTTGACGACTGGCTATGGCATCTTAAAATGGGCAAACAGTACTTTCAACTGAAGGTCTTTTAAGGGAGAGTAGCTGAAGCGTGCTGACACCTTAAGTGCTCAGACACACCAATAGTGTTTTCTGGCCGAGAGTACTTAGCACATCTGAATGTAATTTGCGAACTGAATTTGCACCGATTTTACATGTAGAATCCCGTGACATTTTTTGGCAGTCAGACGTCTACAACGGGTGGTCCCTAAACCCCTCCCAAAAATAAAAATCTTCATTATCGTCTTAATGCATTCATTTTAGAGTATTCAACTTTAGATTCAAGAAAGTATTCATACCCCTTGATTTATTCCACATTGTTACAGCCTGAATTCAAAATGGATTAAATATATTTTTTTCTCTCACCTATTTACACACAATACCATGTGTTTTTAGACATTTTTGAAAATGAATTACAGAACCATCACATTTACATATGTATTCACACCCTTGAGTCAATGATCATTGTTAGGCAGACATTTTTTAAACTTCTTCAGGCTAGGGTCCTTTTTTCTGAATTTCCGCCTGACTGACGTGCCCAAAGTAAACTGCCTGTTACTCAGGCCAAGAAGCCAGGATATGCATATAATTTGTACCATTGGATAGAAAAAACTTTGAAGTTTGTACAAATGTTAATACATAATGTATGAGACTATAACACAATACATATGATAGGATGTTGTTGTTGAGAACCTATGCTCTTACAATAGAGGTTATAGGGTCATATCCAAAGCCACCTCCCAGATTGCAATTCCTGTTGCTTCCAATAGATGTCAACAGTCTTTGCTCAAGGTGTCAGGCTTGTTTCTTTCCAAACGAGGAAGAATTTTGAGTTTTAGTACTGGGAGTCAGAGTTGGAAATCAGTCGACGAAGAGGACTCGCACTTGCTAATTTTGCTTTCCTATTGAACATACTTCTTTCCATATGAAATATTATAGTTTAATGACATTTTAGGGTACCTAAGGATTAAATAGAAACAAATTTTGACTTAACCTATTAGGGAGCGGCGGCAGTGTTCGGAAATTTGGAGAGTCTGGCGTGCCCAAAGTAACATGCCTCGTACTCAGGCCCAGAAACTAGGATATGCACATAATTAGTAGTATTGGATAAAAAACACTCAGAAGTTTTTCTCAAACTGTTAAACTAATGTCTGTGAGTATAACAACTGATTTGGCAGACGAAAACCTGAGAAAAATCCATCTGGAAAATGTGATTCTGTGAAGTGACTTTTCCCATTGACTTGCTATAGAAAGGGCGGGGATCCAGCTCCCAGATTGCAATACCTATGGCTTCCACTAGATGTCAACAGTCTTTAGACAAGGTTTCAGGCTTTTATCTTGAATAACCAAGGAGTAAGAGATGTTCTTCCTGAGGTCTCGAAGTGTCCTGTTATGGTTTACGTGTGTAACAGTGAGCGCACTCTTAGCTATTTTTCTTTTCTATTCAACAGGCTATATTCCGTCTGAAATATTGTTTATATTCATATTAGGGTATCTGAGTATTGATTAGAAATGCTGTTTGACTTGTTTCAACGAACTTTACCGGTACTTTTGGGATATTGTTTGTCTGCATGGATGAATGCCTTTGAGCAAGTGGATTACTGAACAAAACGCGCCAACCAAACTGAGCTTTATGGATATAAAGAGGGACTTTATTGAACAAAGGACCATTTATTGTGTAGCTAGGACTCCTGGGATTTATTTTATCGCTGTTTCTGAGTTTTGTGACACACCTTGCTAGTTATGTTATTTTGCTAATTGAATGTGTGCAGGGCAAACGGTGAGAACGGTGAGGAATCAGCCCAGAACTACACGGGAGGATCTTGTCAGTGATCTCAAGGCAGCTGGGACCATAGTCACCAAGAAAACAATTGGTAACACACTACGCCGTGAAAGACTGAAATCCTGCAAGGTCCCCCTGCTCAAGAAAGCACATATACATGCCTGTCTGAAGTTTGCCAATGAACATCTGAATGATTCAGAGGATAACTGGGTGAAAGTGTTGTGTTCAGATGAGACCAAAATGAAGCTCTTTGGCATCAACTCAACTCGCCATGTTTGGAGGAGGAGGAATGCTTCCTATGACCCCAAGAACACCATCAAACATGGAGGTGGAAACATTATGCTTTGGGGGTATTTTTCTGCTAAGGGGACAGGACAACTTCACCGCATCAAAGGGACGATGGACGGGGCCATGTACCGTCAAATCTTGGGTGAGAACCTCCTTCCCTCAGCCAGGGCATTGAAAATGGGTCATGGATGGGTATTCCAGCATGACAATGACCCAAAACACACGGCCAAGGCAACAAAGGAGTGGCTCAGGAAGAAGCACATTAAGGTCCTGGAGTGGCCTAGCCAGTCTCCAGACCTTAATCCCTTAGAAAATCTGTGGAGGGAGCTGAAGGTTCAAGTTGCCAAACGTCAGCCTCGAAACCTTAATGACTTGGAGAAGATCTGCAAAAAGGAGTGGGACAAAATCCCTCCTGAGATGTGTGCAAACCTGGTGGCCAACTACAAGAAACGTCTGACCTCTGAATGCCAACAAGGGTTTTGCCACCAAGTACTAAGCCATGTTTTGCAGAGGGGTCAAATACTTATTTCCCTCATTAAAATGCAAATCATTTTATAAAATTTTTCACATGCGTTTTTCTGGATGTTTTTGTTGTTATTCTGTCTCTCACTGTTCAAATAAACCTACCATTAAAATTATAGACTGATCATTTCTTTGTCAGTGGGCAAACGTACAAAATCAGCAGGGGATCAAATACTTTTTTCCCTCACTGTAAGGCCATAGTAGCGAAGTAATTACAATTTGGGAAATTAACACTGGAGTGATAGATGAGCAGATGACGATGTGCAAGTAGAAATACTGGTTTGCAAAAGAGCAGAAATGTAAATAAAAACAATATGGGGATGAGGTAGGTAGATTGGGTGGGCTATTTACAGATGGGCTATGGTACAGCTCCAGCAATCGGATAGCTGCTCAGATAGCTGATGTTTAAAGATAGTGAGGGAGATATAAGTCTACAGCTTCAGCGATTTTTGCAATTCGTCCCAGTCACTGGCAGCAGAGAACTGGAAGGAAAGGCGGCCAAAGGAGGTGTTGGTTTTGGGGATGACCAGTGAGATATACCTGCTGGAGCGTGTGCTACGGGTGGGTGTTATCGTGATCAGTGAGCTGAGATAAGGCGGAGCTTTACCTAGCATGGACTTATAGATGGCCTGGAGCCAGTGGGTCTGGCGACGAATATTTAGCGAGGGCCAGGTGACTAGAGCATACAGGTCGCAGTGGTGGGTGGTATAAGGAGCTTTGGTAACAAAACGGATGGCACTGCGATAGATTGCATCCAGTTTGCTGAGTAGAGTATTGGAAGCTATTTTTTGTAGATGACATCGCCGGAAGTCGAGGATCGGTAGGATAGTCAGTTTTACTAGGATATGTTTGAAGAAGGCTTTGTTGCGAAATAGGAAGCTGATTATAGATTTAATTTTGGATTGGAGATGCTTAATATGAGTCTGGAAGGAGAGTTTACAGTCTAGCCAGACACCTAGGTATTTGTAGTTGTCCACATATTCTAATTCGGAACCGTCCAGAGTGGTGATGCTAGTCGGGCGGGCGGGTGCGGGCAGCGAACGGTTGGTTTTACTAGCATTTAAGAGCATTTGGAGGCCACGGAAGGAGAGTTGTATGGCATTGAAGCTTGTTTGGAGGTTAGTTAACAGTGTCCAAAGAAGGGCCAGATGTATACAGAATGGTGTCGTCTGCGTAGAGGTGGATCAGGGAATCACCCGCAGCAAGACCGACATCGTTGATATATACGGAGAGTCGGCCCGAGAATTTAACCCTGTGGTACCCCCCATAGAGACTGCCAGAGCTCCAGACAACAGACCCTCCGATTTGACACACTGAACTCTGTCTGCAAAGTAGTTGGTGAACCAGGCGATGCAGTCATTTGAGAAACCAAGGCTGTTGAGTCTGCCGATAAGAATGCGGTGATTGACAGAGTTTAAAGCCTTGGCCAGGTCGATGAAGACTGCTGCACAGTGTTGTCTTTTATCGATGGCGGTTATGATATTGTTTAGTACCTTGAGCGTGGCTGAGGTGCACCCGTGACCAGCTCGGAAACCGGATTGCACAGCAGAGAAGGTACAGTGGGATTCGAAATGGTCGGTAATATGTTTATCAACTTGGCTTTCGAAGACTTAGAAAGGCAGGGCAGGATGGAAATAGGTCTATAACAGTTTTGGTTTAGAGTGTCACCCCCTTTGAAGAGGGGGATGACCGCGGCAGCCTTCCAATCTTTAGGGATATCGGATGATACGAGAGGTTAAACAGACTGGTAATAGGGGTTGCAACAATGGCGGCGGATAATTTCAGAAAGAGAGGGTCCAAATTGTCTAGCCCAGCTGATTTGTATTGGTCCAGGTTTTACAGCTCTTTCAGAACATCTGCTATCTGGATTTGGGTGAATGAGAAGCTGGGGAGGCTTAGGCAAGTAGCTGCGGGGGGTGCGAAGCTGTTGGCCGGGGTTGGGGTAGCCAGGAGGAAAGCATGGCCAGCCGTAGAGAAATGCTTATTGAAATTCTCGATTATCGTGGATTTAATATCGGTATTAAAAATGACAAACAGAAATACCTTATTTACATACAGTTGAAAACGGAGGTTTACATTCACTTAGGTTGGAGTCATTAAAACTAGTTTTTGAACCACTCCACAAATTTCTTGTTAACTAACTCTACTTTTGGCAAGTCGGTTAGGACATCTACTTTGTGCATGACACAAGTAATTTTTCCAACAATCGTTTACAGACAGATTATTTCACTTATAATTCACTGTATCACAATTCCAGTGGGTCAGAAGTTTACATACACTAAATTGACTGTGCCTTTAAACAGCTTGGAAAATTCCATAAAATGATATCATGGCTTTAGAAGCTTCTGATAGACTAATTGACATAATCTGAGTCAATTGGATGTGTACCTGTGGATGTATTTCAAGGCCTACCTTCAAACTCAGTGCCTCTTTGCTTGACAAGGAATTAAATTGTAGACCTCCACAAGTCTGGTTCATCCTTGGGAGCAATTTCCAAACGCCTGAAGGTACCACGTTCATCTGTACAAACAATAGTACGCAAGTATAAACATGGAACCACTCAGCCGTCACACCACTCAGGAAGGAGACTCATTCTGTCTCCTAGAAATGAACATTCTTTGGTGCGAACATTGCAAGTCATTCCCAGAACAACAGCAAAGGACCCTGTGAAGATGCTGGAGGAAACGGGTACAAAAGTATCTATATCCACAGTAAAGCGAGTCCTATATCGACATAACCTGAAAGGCCTCTCAGCAAGGAAGAAGCCACTGCTCCAAAACCGCCATTAAAAAGCAAGACTATGGTTTGCAACTGCACATGGGGACAAACATGGAGAAATGTCCTCTGTTTTCCATAATTTGTGGGCAGAACTGAAAAAGCGTGTGCGAACAAGGAGGCCTACAAACCTGAATTTGTCACACCAGCTCTGTCAGGAGGAATGGGCCAAAATTCACCCAACTTATTGTGGGAAGCTTGTGGAAGGCTACCCAAAACGTTTGACCCAAAGTGGGTCAAAGTTAAAGAATTTAAAGACAATGCTACCAAATACTAATTGAGTGTATGTAAACTTCTGACCCACTGGGAATGTGATGAAAGAAATAAAAGCTGAAATAAATCATTCTCTCTACTATTATTCTGACATTTTGACATTCTTCTTAAAATTAAGTGGTGATCCTAACTGACCTAAATGTCAGGAATTGTGAAACATGTAAACTTCCGACTTCAACTGTAAGTATTCAGCCCCTTTGCAATGAGACTCGAAATTGAGCTCCTGTTTCCATTGATGTTTCTACAACTTAATTGGAGTCTACCTGTGGTACATTCAGTTGATTGGACATGATTTGGAAAGCACACACCTGTCTATAAGGTCCCACAGTTGACAGTGCATGACAGAGCAAAAACCAAGCCATGAGGTCAAAGGTATTAGAGCTCCGTAGAGCTCCGAGACAGGATTGTGTCGAGGCACAGATCTGGGGAAGGGTACCAAAACATTTCTGCATTATTGAAGGTCCCCAAGAACACAGTGGCCTCTTTCATTCTTAAATGGAAGAAGTTTAGAACCACCAAGACTCTTCCTAAAGCTGGCTGCCCGGCCAAACCGAGCAATCGGGGGTGGGCCTTGGTCAGGGAGGTGACCAAGAACCTGATGGTCATTCTGACAGTGCTCACAAGTTCATCTGTGGAGATGCGAGAACCTTCCAGAAGGACAACCATCTCTGCAGCACTCCACCAATCTGGCCTTAATTCTAGAGTGGCCAGACAGAAGCCACTCCTCAGCAAAAGGCACATGCAGCCCGCTTGGAGTTTGCTAAAAGGCACCTAAAGGACTCTCAGACCATGATAAACAGGATTCTCTGGTCTGATGAAACCAAGATTAAACTCTGGCCTGAATGCCAAGCGTCGCGTCTGGAGGAAACCTGGCACAATCCCTATGGTGAAGCATGGTGGTGGTGCCAGCATCATGCTGTGGGGATGTTTTTCAGCTGCAGGGACTGGGAGACTAGTCAGGATCGAGGCAAAGATGAATGGAGCAAAGTATAGAGATCCTTAATGTTACATTTTTTTATAAAATTGTAATCCCATGTTTTTGCTTTGTCATTATGGGGTATTGTGTGTAGATTAAGGGATTGCATTTTTTTTTAATAAGGCTGTAACGTAACAAACTGTGGAAAACGTCAATGGGTTTGAATACTTTCCGAATGCACTGTATATATTATTTTAAATATATTTATTTTCCCTCTTTATTATTTTCTCCCAACCCTACCACCCCTCCCCTAATTTTAGTAAACTAATGGACAACAATACACAGCCTTCTACTTCCAGCTCATACATATATTTAGTTATCTTTTGTTTGTTTTTAGTCCCACCCTTCAGCAGTATTACTTTAGTGCCTTGTTGCAAACAGGATTCATGTTTTGAAATATTCTGTACAGGCTTTTCACTCTGTCTATTAGGTTAATACAGTTGCTCCATCCTCAGTTTTCCCCTATCACAGCCATTCATCTCTGTAACTGAATACTTTCTTAAGTTTACCCAATAGCGGTTTAGAATGTATTTATTTTTATTCATCCCAGTTTTCGTGATATCCAATTGGTAGTTAGTCTTGTCCCATCGCTGCAACTCCTGTACAGACTGAGGCGAAGGTCGAGAGCCATGCGTCCTCTGAAACACGACCCTGCCAAGCCGCACCGCTTCTTGACACACTGCTCGCTTAACCCGGAAGCCAGCCGCACCAATGTGTCGGAGGAAACGCTGTCCAACTGGCGACTGTCAGTGTGCATGTGGCCGGTCCACTACAGGAGTCGCTAGAGCGCGTTTGGACAAGGACATCCCGGCAGGCCAAACCCTCCCCTAACCCGGGTGACGCTGGGCCAATTGTGCGCCGCCTCATCAAACCCGGATCTGTTGTGACGCCTTAAGGACTACAATGCAGTGCCTTAGACAGCTGCGCCACTCAAGTCATCGTTGGCCTTATGGTGAAATCCATGAGTGGTTTCGTTCCTCTCCGGCAACTGATTTAGGAAGGATGCACGTATCTTTGTAGTGACTGAGTATATTTATACACCATCCAAAGTGTAATTAGTAACTTCACCATTCTCAAAGGGATATTCAATGTCTGCTTTTTTCCCAATAGGTGCCCTTCTTTGCAAGGTGAGTCCATAAAACGTATTATGTGACTTAAGCAACATTTTTACTCCTGAAGTAATTTAGGCTTGCCATAACAAAGGGGTTGAATACTTAAAAATGAAAAGCTGAAATGTCTTGAGGTATTAATTTAATTTGTAAACATTTCTAGGAACATGATTCCACTTTGACATTATGGAGTATTGTGTGTAGGCCAATGAAACATCTCAAATGAATACTTTTTAAATTCAGGCTGTAACACAAAGGTGGAAAAAGTCAAGGGATGTAAATACTTTCTGAAGGCCCTGTATAGTTGACTCAATGGTGTTTCTTTTTTGTTTAAATTATTTTTATAAGCAGAACGGCGCAGTTGGGAGGAGAAGCTTAATTTCCAAAAGTTCTATGCGGTCAAAAGCATTCGTTTTTGTGGCATGGGTGTAACCAAATCTGCGTTGTATTCATTAGTTATGACGTAGATAATTTTCAAAGATGCATTACAAGCTCAAAACATTTTTCAATAAAATGACAATTATGACAATAACCGTGACCATTTGCATGACAATGAATCGTTACCCAAAATTCCATAATCGTCACAGCCCTACGCTAGAGCCACATCCGACGCGATTTGTGCGAGCCTTAAGTGAACTTTAAATCATCTAAACAGGCCAGCCAAGTAAACAACCCACGGAGGTGTTTATGCAGGTGATACACTAGGCAAATTCCTCTGACCTGTTTATTGCCATTTGAAATGTCCTTATTTAGGCTGTTAATTTTGGCCAAAAGCTTTTCTACAAAGAATTGTAAACGCAGTCAATTTTCATATAACACTGTATATATCCCTTATTTATTCTTGTCGTCATTTACTGTAATGAATTTACTGTAATTAGCTGCGACTCTGTTTGTTTTCCTGTTATCTTTAGCCCTAGCCCTTTGAAAAACAGCTACTGTAACCTGAAGATTGGGAGGTTCATAAATAGTTTGCCCACCCAAACCCTCCCCCCTGATCCTAACAGTGTTATCATTTGTTTGGGGACCCCCTCAGCAGGAAATGGCATGATAGAGAAAGCTACGTCCTGTGGCTGCCGGTGTACACTCATTCACCTGGCGTTCTGCTGATCAATCAGTGTGCCAGCCAGGCCAAATATATGGGCACCTGAACCTCTCTCAGGCGAAAACCGTAATGAAATACCCTCGCTAGATTAATGTCTACGCAGGGATGATTTACATTCAGACTCGCATAAAAATCTCTGGCAATGGCCGAAGACAATTTGTGTCTGGGGCTCACACAAGCACAGATTCCCCCCAGAGCAGCCTTCATCCTTTAATAAAGTGCAGTTCTACAAACACTCTAAAATTCACGCCCCAACATCTCTTAGTGGCCCGAGCCGTGCTGCTGGAGGGATGCCAGGCTGCGCTGACCTCTGCTCCTTCCAACCAGGGCTATTAAGATGGCCTTAATGTTTGGCTTGTGTCCTTTGATGTAGCTGGGGGCCACCCCCCATGAGGATGGCTAATGATGGCTTTAATGAGATCTCTAAGCTGTTTCTGATGGTGGAGTGGCCTTTACCAGAACCGAGGGGGGGGGTGGGACGGTGGTGGGAGGGAGGGATAACACTCTACTGTGGGGCCCGAGTCTTGTCTAGCCAGGAGCTTCCCTTTTAATTTGACTTTGAATAGAGAGGTGGGCTGGAAATGTCCTGTTCTTCATTCCCTGTGACATTTGATAACACCATTTTTGAATTCCATCGCAGGGTTAGATGCGTGGTGTATAATGCAACTTTATTTCAGGCATCTATTTCAAAGACCATTTGAGCTCACGATTTGTAATCTCTCGCACATAGACTTGTCTGGTAGAATCACAATGGAAGCAGGTCGAAGAGCCGGTCCTTAGACCTCCTCCTTCCTCATGCATTCTGTCTGCGTTCTGTGTGAAAATGAAATGCCTCTCCAGCCTCCCTCCCTCCTGGCTCTGCTGACTGACAGATATATCGTTCATAATATGATTAGCTTGATTCTCATTATAGAGGGCTTAATAATGTACAATTTAATTAGACTATAATGAAGATAGGGATTTGTTCCCTCATCTCTGCTCAGCTATTGGCACTCTGAATGGTGATTTTGCTCCATTGATCAGGTTCACAATGGTATGAGTATCACACCATTACCAGACATGGTTGTTTTTATTGCTTTGTGTTTCTCTCAATAATAACAACGAGCTAACAATAACAAAGACCTGTGCCGAATGTGTAGACCTTACCGTGAAATGCTTACTTACAAGCCCTTAACCAACAGTGCAGTTCAAGAAAGAGTTAAGAGAACATTTACCAAATAAACTAATTTGTAGATGGATACAAATAAAAAAAGCAGACTGAATATCCCTTTGAGCATGGTGAAGTTATTAATTACACTTTGGATGGTGTATCAATACACCCAGTCACTACAAAGATACAGGTGTCTTTCCTAACTCTGTTCCCGGATTGGAAGGAAACCGCTCAGGGATGTCACCATGAGGCCAATGGTGACTTTAAAACAGTTACAGAGTTTAATGGCTGTGGAAGGAGAAAACTGAGGGATCAATGACATTGCAGTTACTCCACAATACTAACCTAAATGACAGTTTGAAAAGAAGGAAGCCTGTACAGAATAAAAACATTCCAAAACATGCATCCTGTTTGCAATAAGGCACTAAAGACATGGGGAAAACCAAGAAAGCACATAAGACGCATGTCAACACTATACTACTCCGAGGTCCCTTGGCATGGAGTCCTACAGAGATCTTTACTTTACTGCTACTATCAACTTCTACATCAGTCCATGATTGTTGACAGATGTACAAATGGTTGGCATTTCTGCTGCTGACAAATATGTTTCTGTAAAATCCTGTGATCCCATGTCTGGCATAGTGAGAATTCATCATCTGAATGTTATTTGTAGCTCTATTTGTCTTTCATTTCCTTCCAAACCATTACCCATCTCCCAGATCTCACAGCAAGCTGATTCCTAAGCTTTATGTAATACTTGTAGATTGCTGTTTGAACTGTTGTCGCTCATGCTGTTGCCAAGTGTTAATGTGGTGTGTGTTTCTGTGTGGCTCTTGGCTGTGGAGGTGAAGTCTGATTCAACAGCTAAACACAGCCTCAGGAACCCTTAGTTCAAATCTAACTTTATTTGTCACCTGTGCCGAATGTGTAGACCTTACCGTGAAATGCTTACTTACAAGCCCTTAACCAACAGTGCAGTTCAAGAAAGAGTTAAGAGAACATTTACCAAATAAACTAAAGTAAAAAGTAACACAAATAACAATAACGAGGCTATATACAGGGGGTACCGGTACTGAGTCAATGTGCGGAGTTACTGGTTAGTCGAGGTAATTTGTTCATGTAGGTAGGGGTAAAGTGACTATGCATAGATAATAAACAGCAAGTAGCAGCAGTGTAAAAACAAATGGGGGGACGTGTCAATGTAAATAATCCGGTGGCTATTTGATTAATTGTTCAGCAGTCTTATGGCTTGGGGGTAGAAGCTTGGCCTCTGGTACCGCTTGCCGTGCAGTAGCAGAGAAAACAGTCTCTGACAATTTTTTGTGCTTTCCTCTGACACCGCCTAGGATATAGGTCCTGGATGGCAGGAAGCTTGGCTCCAGTGATGTACTGGGCCGTACGCACTCCCCTCTGTAGCGCCTTACAGTTAGATGCCGAGCAGTTACCATACCAGGCGGTGATGCAACCGGTCAGGATGCTCTCGATGGTGCAGCTATATAACTTTTTGAGGATCTGGGGACCCATGCCAAATCCTTTCAGTCTCCTGAGGGGGAAAGGTGTTGTCGTGCCCTCTTCACAACTGTCTTGATGTGTCGTTATCAGGGGATGTCAGAGGAGGTCTCAAAGAACACTAGAAAGTGTCTGGGATCCTGACTAGTCAATATGTGATCCCAGATCTCTATCAGTAATGTTGATTTCTTGCTACACTGTGAACAGAGATGATTTGGGCTTGTAGTATGAGCTTAGTTTTTTTTGTTCTCAGTTTCAGTTGCAATATATGGGGGAACTGAAATGACAACATCACGATGAGATCTGTGCTTCCTCTTTGTTTGTTTTCTGTATTTTCATGCTGTCTTTCTAGAAAGCCTACATCTTCCACCATTCTGAAAATGCATCAATATGTATATACCTGATAGTGTGAGTGAACTGAAAATCACTCACAAGCAACCCCTTTCTTTCCAATCTACAGTGCCTTCAGAAAGTATTTACACCCCTTGACTTTTCCTACATTTTGTTGTGGTACAGCCTGAATTTAAATGTATAAAAATGTTGATTTTGTGTCGCTGGCCTACACACAATACCCCATAATGTCAAAGTGGAACTACCTCATCTCTGTACCACACACACACAATTATCTGTGAGGTCCCTCAGTCGAACAGTGAATTTCAAACACAGATTCAACCCCAAAGACCAGGGAGGTTTTCCAATTTGTAGATGGATACAAATAAAAAAAGCAGACTGAATATCCCTTTGAGCATGGTGAAGTTATTAATTACACTTTGGATGGTGTATCAATACACCCAGTCACTACAAAGATACAGGTGTCTTTCCTAACTCTGTTCCCGGATTGGAAGGAAACCGCTCAGGGATGTCACCATGAGGCCAATGGTGACTTTAAAACAGTTACAGTTTAATGGCTGTGGAAGGAGAAAACTGAGGGATCAATGACATTGCAGTTACTCCACAATACTAACCTAAATGACAGTTTGAAAAGAAGGAAGCCTGTACAGAATAAAAACATTCCAAAACATGCATCCTGTTTGCAATAAGGCACTAAAGTAAAACTGGAAAAAATGAGGCAAATAAATGAACTTTGTCCTGAATACAAAGCGTTATGTTTGGGTCAAATCTCACACAACACATCACTGACTACCACTCTTCATATTTTGAAGCATGGTGGTAACTGCATCATGTTATTGGTATGCTTGTCATCGGCAAGGACTAGGGAATTTTTTAGGATAAAAATAAACGAAATAGTGCTAAGCACAGGCAAAATCCTAGAGGAAAACTTGGTTCAGTCTGCTTTCCAACAGACACTGGGGGAGAAATGTACCTTTCAGCAGGACAACAACCTAAAATACAAGGTCACATCTACTCTGGAGTTGTTTACCAAGACAACATTGAATGTTCCTGAGTGGCCTAGTTACAATTTTGGCTTGAAAGTATATGGCAAGACTTGAAAATGGCTGTCTAGCAATGATCAACAACCAACTTGACATAGCTTGTGAAAATGTGTACAATCCAGTTGTGCGAAGCTCTTAGAGACTTACCCAGAAAGACTCACAGCTGTAATCGCTGCGCAAGGTGATTCTAACATGCATTGACTCAGGGTTGTGAATAGAGATGAAACAGTATTAAAATTTCATATCACGATTATAATGACAAATTATCACGGTTGTCAGTATTATCGCTGTGTTGTTAAAATGTGCTGGAAATGTTCAAGAAGTACTGATACACAAGTTTTACATTGAAAACCAACAAACAACAAAGAAAATGAGCAGCACTATGCACCTTTTACGTGCATCAACATTAAAATAATAACATTGATATTGAAGATGGTGCCATGAGAGAAACTTTTCCCTAGTGTAGGTTTTAATGAACACTACATTAAGCAAATCAAATGTGCATATAAAAGCAACACAAGTAATGTGCATGTAAGAACAATACAACCATATGTAAACAAATCAAATGAACAGCACTGATTGAATGTCCTTTCGCTCCTTCATAAATAAATAAGGTGGTGCTGTTCACTTGAGATTGAAATGTAAAAATGTCAGCATATTTACTTTGTCCGGTTCAGGTAGGGATCTGCGAGGGGAGACAATGTGCCTGCTGGCACTGAACACTCTCTGATGGCACTCTGGTTGCTGGGATGCACAAAAGTTTCCAGGCAACCCTGGCAAGGTGAGGCAGCTCTGATGCATGGCCCCTCCACCACACCAGTGAATCCTCTTCTGCTGGAATGGGGGGCAGAGACAGGTAGACCTTGATCTCTTTCACTCTGTCTTCTGGGGTGGTCGGAATCTGACCCTCTTTACTTCAACAAGGCAGCAGAGAGGTGATCTTTCTCAGCAACCTAGCCAGGCCTTTCCCCTCCGATGCCGCTGTGGGGGTGTTGGTGGTGCTTTGTGGTTCTTCCCTGACTTGTGCAGTTGCCAGCTTCAAGTCCTCCTGGACACAGCTGTCAGTGTCAACTTTTGCAGCCTCAGGCTCATCTAAAAAGCTCCTTTTGAAGCGGGGGTCAATGAAACAAGCCATGTGCATGACTTTCTTTGCATATGTTGTTAAAGTCTTCTCTCATTACCCTTTTCATCTCCTTGGTCAGGGATGGCTCCGTATCCTTTTCCACCAGAACATCACGGGTGATGTGGTCCAGGACAGGCTTGATGGCTGACAGTGTCACTCGTGTCTCTGAGGCAAGTGCATCTGTAAACTTGCTCAGAGGTTCAAGGAGCTGGTACAGTTGCTCCATGACACTTACAGTGGGGAAAAAAAAGTATTTAGTCAGCCACCAATTGTGCAAGTTCTCTCACTTAAAAAGATGAGAGAGGCCTGTAATTTTCATCATAGGTACACTTCAACTATGACAGACAAAATGAGGAAAAGAAATCCAGAAAATCACATTGTAGGATTTTTTATGAATTTATTAGCAAATTATGGTGGAAAATAAGTATTTGGTCACATACAAACAAGCAATATTTCTGGCTCTCACAGACCTGTAACTTCTTCTTTAAGAGGCTCCTCTGTCCTCCACTCATTACCTGTATTAATGGCACCTGTTTGAACTTATCAGTATAAAAGACACCTGTCCACAACCTCAAACAGTCACACTCCAAACTCCACTATGGCCAAGACCAAAGACCTGTCAAAGGACACCAGAAACAAAATTGTAGACCTGCACCAGGTTGGGAAGACTGAATCTGCAATAGGTAAGCAGCTTGGTTTGAAGAAATCAACTGTGGGAGCAATTATTAGGAAATGGAAGACATACAAGACCACTGATAATCTTCCTTGATCTGGGGCTCCACGCAAGATCTCACCCCGTGGGGTCAAAATGATCACAAGAACGGTGAGCAAAAATCCCAGAACCACACGGGGGGACCTAGTGAATGACCTGCAGAGAGCTGGGACCAAAGTAACAAAGCCTACCATCAGTAACACACTACGCCGCCAGGGACTCAAATCCTGCAGTGCCAGACGTGTCCCCCTGCTTAAGCCAGTACATGTTCAGGCAAGTCTAAAGTTTGCTAGAGAGCATTTGGATGATCCAGATGAGGATTGGGAGAATGTCAGATGAAACCAAAATAGAACTTTTTGGTAAAAACTCAACTCGTCGTGTTTGGAGGACAAATAATGCTGAGGTGCATCCAAAGAACACCATACCTACTGTGAAGCATGGGGGTGGAAACATCATGCTTTGGGGCTGTTTTTCTGCAAAGGGACCAGGACGACTGATCTGTGTAAAGGAAAGAATGAATGGGGCCATGTATCGTGAGATTTTGAGTGAAAACCTCCTTCCATCAGCAAGGGCATTGAAGATGAAACGTGGCTGGGTCTTTCAGCATGACAATGATCCCAAACACACCGCCTGGCAACGAAGGAGTGGCTTCAGAAGAAGCATTTCAAGGTCCTGGAGTGGCCTAGCCAGTCTCCAGATCTCAACCCCATAGAAAATCTTTGGAGGGAGTTGAAAGTCCGTGTTGCCCAGCGACAGCCCCAAAACATCACTGCTCTAGAGGAGATCTGCATGGAGGAATGGGCCAAAATACCAGCAACAGTGTGTGAAAACCTTGTGAAGACTTACAGAAAACGTTTGACCTCTGTCATTGCCAACAAAGGGTATATAACAAAGTATTGAGATAAACTTTTGTTATTGACCAAATACTTATTTTCCACCATAATTTGCAAATAAATAAATAAAAAATGTGATTTTCTGGATTTCTTTTTCTCATTTTGTCTGTCATAGTTGAAGTGTACCTATGATGAAAATTACAGGCCTCTCTCATCTTTTTAAGTGAGAGAACTTGCACAATTGGTGGCTGACTAAATACTTTTTTTCCCCACTGTATGTCGGCGTCTTGGGCATCAGATGCCATGTTCCTCTTTCTCCAGCCAGTGTCGCACTGACTGGCTGCTGTTGGCTGAGGAAACACTCAAGCATCTTGTATGTAGATCCACATTGGGTCAACACGTCATGGATCAGAGCCTTCTGTGGCATGTTGAGGGCAGCTTGCTTTTCTCTCAATTCTCTCCTTCTCTTCCAGCTCTGTGAGAAGCCTTGGATCAACTCTCTGAATTTTCAGAGCTTTTTGAGATGGCCAGGTTCAAATTATGGACAAAGCACCCAAGCCACAGATCTGGGAACTCTTCAAAAGCCTTGATCATGTTTGTTGCGTTGTCTGTAGTTATGCAGACCAGGTCTTTCTTGTTGATCCCCCAATCTTCCAGCATATTCTCAAAAAACTCTCTGTTGTGAGCCGAGTGATCTTCTGGGAAGAACTGTGTTTCCAACCATGTGCCTTGAGCCAAACTTTTTCCAACATCAGCTTTAACCTGGTTGTGCAGGTTTGGGATTTCAGTCTTGGAAAATTATGTTTGTGATGGCACTTTGTAGTGAGGCACAGCAACATTCATCAGCCTCAGAAAGCCAGGCCTCTCAGCAATTTGAAATGGCATCATGTCCTTTGCAATGTAATATGAAAGGGCTGCAATGAGATTTTGAGCATTTTTAGATGTGGGTGCATAAGCAGCCTGCCTTTTTAAATGCTTGCTCGAGTGTCTGTGTCACAACTGTAGATGAGGAGGGACCAGTAGCATCACTAGGTTTGCCTGCTGCATGCCCACTCTGTAAACAAGGGAATAGCAAATGTATTATTATTATTATTATTGGTGTTACATTATAATTATTATTCATACATACATTTGAGTATATGCAATGACCCCATGCACAATTTACATAAATACAAATGAGTCTTAAGAAGACAGTGATAGTAATTACAATGAGCCCAACAATTGACATATAGGAGTCTTGTATAGGAGTCTATAGTGTTTCTCCTGTTGGAACACTTTTACAACCAAGTCGACGTCTGCCGGATTTGAAATGAACAAAATATGTTTGCGGGACTAAACTACTTAACGTGTTATCATGTGCAATGGGAGGATAGAGTCTGCAGACACAACGCATAGTGTTTTTACAAGAGTAGGTAACACTAAAAGCTTCAGTTTACATTATTGACAAGCTATTAGCAAGTTAGACAGACAAACCATGACATTTTACCCTATTCCGAAGTCCCCACATCATGCATTGAACTGAAAGTTAACTTACCTTCCATTCGCAATAAAGTAGTGGGTGGTGGTCACGAAGATGACTCGAGATTTGAAGTGTTGCCCCTTTCGCAGTGTTTTTGTTTTGTTTTGCAGACAGGATGACCGTCTTCGATTAAGTTTCCCTCAGCACTCTTGTAAAACCCAAAATATGGCCACACTTCAGATTTGGTTCTCTTAGAAGGCTGAAAAATCTCCTGAGCGCTGTCACTTCCTTCCGCCATGTTTTCACACAAAATGAAACCCATGATGCATGCTGCGCCTGCGTCAGACTGTTGCTAACTTTGGTTGATGTTGGACAGTATTTACCGGGAGTTTTTCAAACCGCGGTAATCAAACACTGTTTTAATGATCATTAAAATTTGAAACGGTAATACTAACCATCGGGAATTTTACTGTGGTTTATCGTGTAACCGTTTCATCCCAAGTTGTGAATAATTATCTAATCAATTATATATATATATATTTTTTTTTACAAATGTTAGAATTTTTCTTCCACTTTGATATTACAGAGTATTTTGTGTAGATTGTTGACAAAAAATGACAATTCAATTAGTTTTAATCCCACCTTGTAACACACCAAAATGTGGAAAAGGGGTGTGAATACTTTCTGAAGGCACTGTATCTGCCAGTGGGAGCTATGCTTTCTGCTTCACCTTGGCCTTTACTAAAGATTTCTAAGGCTGTTAAAAATCCAAGCAATATATTCTGGAATGCAGTTGTAAAGAAATATACATCTCTTAATTTCAGTGTATTCAGTCTTTTGTTAGGACAGCTGCTAGTCTTCAGTTTCTGTTTGGAGAGGAGGAATCTACCCTCTGTACAGGCAGTAGTCTACACATGCCAACCTATACAGTCACTGATGCCGACAATCTAGGATTTGACTTGGGGAG
Source organism: Brachymystax lenok tsinlingensis (assembly GCA_030435695.1). Taxonomy (NCBI): domain Eukaryota; kingdom Metazoa; phylum Chordata; class Actinopteri; order Salmoniformes; family Salmonidae; genus Brachymystax; species Brachymystax lenok. The sequence goes on along the minus strand of CM059803.1, from coordinate 26,029,042 downwards.
AGAAATAGAGAACTTTATTTGACTATCTTTACTTTTTTAACATTTTGTTGTTTGAAAAAAGGTGCTCAGAATGTGATCAGAGTCTCAATTGTAGCAATAGCTGCCACCGGTAGACACCAGGTTACATTTCTACTTAGCATGTAGCAGCCAAGTGGAACAGAGAGACAGATGAAACAACCTGCAGCAGTCCGTCTATAAAGGCATGGCTGCTCGCTTGACAACTATACAGATGACTGACAGTGTGTATCAAGCCTTAAAGGTTTGCTCCACTAGCCACTCCACTGATGCTGTCCACCACTTGCCTAAATAACTTATTGTCCACTGTGGTGCAATCACTGGAAATAGATGGAGAGAAAAGAAATGTGGATTAATGAGGCACTCAACTGTGTGTGTGCATGCATGTGCGTGTACTTGTCATAGTTTTCACAAGAAAGTGTGTACACATACTGTATGTTTGCACATGTGCACCTGTCTCTGAGTTTTAACTACTAGGAGCAGGACTTGAAAGGAGGACGCTCTCAGCCCTGCTGTGGGTGTGGGGTCATGATGATGTGTAATTAGCTTGCTCAATGAGAAGCATAGCACACCAGATGATCAGACAGACTCATTATAACTGGTTAGCCAGACACCTCTTTGTGTAATTAGTAGTTGATTAATACAGGTCATTTGAATTTCAGTAATGGGGTAACTATGTAGACCTCATAACTGTGTGGTGCACTGGGGTCTGCTTTATGATGAATGGTCTTCATTTACACAGTAGACTGAGCTCTGCACGGAGCAGGAGCACATGTAAACACACACCATATCATCAACATTTACTGCTGAAAGGATGCATTCTGGGTGAATTGTTACGTGTCAGGGAAATAGATGTTCAGAATGGTCTGAGAAGTAGAAGTTCTAGAGAACTGGATAAGGTTAAAAATGTTTGCCTTCAGGAGACCCAGTATGAGTGAGCTGCTGCTTTTGCTGAACACAAGTTAAAGCCATTGATCATTTGGTGACATTGTTGTTATGTGAAGCAAGAAACACAAAATTGGAAAAGCGCCTCCCTGTTTTCTATTAACAGTTCATTGTTTTTGACACGATTACATTCTTTTTCATTAGGCCTACAGCTTGCAGGAATTTGTTTGTTCACTACAGCTTGAAGGGTTTCATATCTGTCTGTCTTCCTGCACCAATCAATCTGAAAATGAAACCTGTTTGATAAATCAAAATATTTGAGGGCAAAACAATATAGTTTAGTAGGTGGTATATATGAGAAGGTGTTTTGATGAACACAAATATCCATACTGTTTCCAAGCAGGACTATAAAAAAGGCTCTCATTTGTATTATTTGGTTTTATGCTCAGTGTATGACACACACTTTTATTTTATTGAAAATCAACTCTACCTGGGGAAACTAATCAGGCAACTTGGCCAAACGGTAATTACTCATGCTTTCTGTACCCAGAGAAAAAGAGGAAATAGCCACATTCAAACTTCCTCTATCATCACAGCTTTTCCCCTTTTTATAATGTATCTCACAAAAAGCTGGAAGGCATGTTTGGCCTTCAAGCCTTAACCTCAGTAAATAATTTACTGTGGAATAACAAATAATGCAAGCAATTACTGTAGGCCAGGTCAGCCCTGAAACAAGCCAAGGAAGAATAAACAGCTTTGGGGAAATGTCTCTTCTTAACTAGATATTATAAGGTGTGTTTGAAGGCATTCAGCGCAAGTAAACCGTGTCACAGTAAAAAATAATTGTATATGAAAGATCGTTTTTTTTTCTCACAGATAATTTATTTGTTTATTAATTCAAATTTTGTTGTATTGTGTGAGGTGGATCCGAGGCCTGTTGGGGATGTGCAGCAGCACATACAGACAGTGTGCCAATATAAGTAAATGAAGCACAGTAGGAAGCCATTATCAAAAGAGCCATCCGGTGCACTTCTGCAGTCATGTCCAGTTGCGCTTACTGATGCAGAAAGGCAGATTGATAAAGGCTGAGTCAGCAGTTTGAGACCTGTGGTGGTGTGATGTGGTGGTGTATACCTTCCTGTTCTTCCTTACCCTTACTCTCTAACAGGAAGTACACTGTCCTCCCACAGTCTAACTGTCTCCTAGCTGGCTCACCTTTGACCCAGCCAGGGCAGAGAAGAGGAAGCGGTGAAGCTGTCAGAGAGAATGAGGGAAAGAGAAGGAATGAGAGCATGAAAGTAGTGATGGGAAGCTGAGATTATGTTTCCAGGAAGCAGCTGGATTGAAATCTTACACGTGCCACGGGAGATTATGGCTCTTTATGAGAAGGAATATGGGTCCTGCCAATCAGGGAGCCTGTAAAGGTCTTCCTGTAGAATGATACCTCCAATTGGATCTGGCACTTCATGCATTATTGAACGGGCTGCTGGAATGCTCCTCTGCAGCTGTTCTGTGAGGCCTAATGCGTAAGGAAAGAGTGTAAATCACATTCTGTTGCAAAGTGCCAGCCCGATCAGCATACTCCTACAACCATGATAGATTCTGCTTAGAGTTAGTTCCGAACCTTCTCGTGATGAATTCATGTCATAAGCCGAGCACGCCCCCATCTACATCGACAGGGCTGTAGTGGAGTGGGTCGAGAGCTTCAAGTTCCTCTGTGTCCACATCACTAAGGATTTATTATGGTCCAAACACACCAACACAGTCGTGAAGAGGGCACGACAACGCCTCTTCACCTTCAGGAGGCTGAAAAGATTTGGCATGGGCCCTCAGATCCTCAGAATGCTCTACAGCTTGCTGATTTAAAACGTGTGCTTAATACGCATAAAACTAAAAACATGTTGTTTTTAAAGTCTTATAAAAAAAAATCAGATGAATTACATGTTAACTCGTTAGAGGGTTCTCCAATCGAATGTGTTCCGCATATATGATGTTTGATGTTTAAAAAACATAGATGAGCTGTTTAACTTCTCAGGGATCACTGGGGCGCTAGCGGGCTGCTACCAGGTAAAATGTATGGCGCCAAATTCAAAATCCAAAAGTTGAATTATTAAACATCCAACAATATACAAGTGTTCCATACTCATCAAAAGCTCTGTTTCTTGGCAATATCACAACGTTGTCAGATTTCAAAAAGGCTTTACGGCGAAAGCAGCACATTTGATTGTTTGAGGGTAGCACCTCACATATTTTTCCCATAGCCATGAATCCATTAGCCATCATGGCACACACATAACACATTTCACAGCGAAAACAAATCAATTACCTGTTGAAGAACTTCTGCTGAGGTCATCCTAAGTGTCCAACGAAGACAATCCATGATTCTTTTGTTAGAAAAAGTAATGTATTTTATCCATAAATCCTCCATTTGGTTCGCGCGTTATAATCAGAAAACGAAAGCTTCCACTATCCATTGAAACGTGACGCGAACTCGCTTCATCTTATACCTATAAACTTGTCCAAGAACAATCAAACATAGTTTTAAATGTATCCTTAGGAACACTTTTACGTATATTTACTATTATAAATCAACCGGAATATAAACTGATCGATAACGACGGTAAAAAGACACTGCGTGATTTCTCGGCGCCAAGGCTGGGTACTGTTTACATGACAGAGTGACTTCCTTGTTTGCTCTTCTTCTCTGGTCTTATTCATCCAAAATGAAAAAAATACACTGTCTCGAGACTGTTGACATCTAAAGGAAGCGATGGGTACTGCATTCATATGCCCTTATATGGTCATTTTCATGAGGGAGGGGTGCCCAAATGAGCAATGTGTCAAAATCACTTTTTCCAGGACAGAAATTCTTCGGGGTTTCGCCTGCTATATGCGTTCTGTTTTACTCACAAATGGTTAACAGTTTTGGAAAATTCAGAGTGTTTCCTATCCAATGGTACCAAATATCTGCATATCCTATTTTCTGGGCCTAAATGGGAGGCATTTTACTTTGGGCACGCCAGGCTCTCCAAAACCGACCCCTCAGCTGCCACTCCCTAACAAGTTAAGAAGCTAAGATTTAAACTTAGCTTTTTATACAGAAACCGATCGTGCCTTTTTTTTACCTTTATTTAACTAGGCAAGTCGGATAAGAACAAATTCTTATTTACAATGACGGCCTACAAAAAGGCAAAAGGCCTCCTGCGGGGACGGGGCCTGGGATTAAAAAATAAATACAATATAAATACAGGACGAAACACACATCACAACAAGAGAGACCCAACACTGCATAAAGAGAGACCTAAGACAGCAACATAACAAGACAGCAACACATGACAACACAGCATGGTAGCAACACAACATGACAACAACATGGTAGCAGCACAAAAACATGGTACAAACATTATTGGGCAAAGTCAACAGCACGAAGGTCAAGAAGATAGAGACAACAATACATCATAGAAAAGCAGCCACAACTGTCAGTAAGAGTGTCCATGATTGAGTCTTTGAATGAAGAGATTGAGATAAAACTGTCCCGTTTGTGTGTTTGTTGCAGCTCGTTCCAGTTGCTAGCTGCAGCGAACTGAAAAGAGGAGCGACCCAGGGATGTGTGTGCTTTGGGGATCTTTAACAGAATATGACTGGCAGAACGGGTGTTGTATGTGGAGGATGAGGGCTGCAGTAGATACCTCAGATAGGGGGGAGTGAGGCCTAACAGGGCTTTATATATAAGCATCAACCAGTGAGGCCTAACAGGGCTTTATAAATAAGCATCAACCAGTGTGTCTTGCGACGGGTATACAGAGATGACCAGTTTACAGAGTATAGAGTGCAGTGATGTGTCCTATAAGGAGCATTGGTGGCAAATCTGATGGCCGAATGGTAAAGTACATCTAGCCGCTCAAGAGCACCCTTACCTGCCGATCTATAAATTATCTCTCCGTAATCTAGCATGGGTAGGATGGTCATCTGAATCATGGTTAGTTTGGCAGCTGGGGTGAAGGAGTGATTGCGATAGAGGAAACTAAGTCTAGATTTAACTTTAGCCTGCAACTTTGATATGTGCTGAGAGAAGGACAGTGTACCGTCTAGCCATACTCCCAAGTACTTGTATACGGTGACTACCTCAAGCTCTAAACCCTCAGTGGTAGTAATCACACCTGTTTGAGGAGGGGGGAATTCTTCTTACCAAACCACATGACCTTTGTTTTGGAGGTGTTCAGAACAAGGTTAACCTCTCAGGGGCTAGCGCCCCAATCCCGACACTACCAGGTGAAATGCAAGGCGCCAAATTCAAAATCCAAAAGTTGAATTATTAAACATCCACCAATATACAAGTGTTCCATACTCATCAAAAGCTCTGTTTCTTGGCAATATCACAGCGTTGTCAGATTTCAAAAAGGCTTTACGGCGAAAGCAGCACATTTGATTGTTTGAGGGTAGCACCTCACATATTTTTCCCATAGCCATGAATCCATTAGCCATCATGGCACACACATAACACATTTCACAGCGAAAACAAATCAATTACCTGTTGAAGAACTTCTGCTGAGGTCATCCTAAGTGTCCAACGAAGACAATCCATGGTTCTTTTGTTAGAAAAAGTAATGTATTTTATCCATAAATCCTCCATTTGGTTCGCGCGTTATAATCAGAAATGACAGCCTCCACTACTCCATTGAAACGTGACGAGAACTCGTTCATCTTATACCTATAAACTTGTCCAAGAACAATCAAACATAGTTTTAAATGTATCCTTAGGAACACTTTTACGTATATTTACTATTATAAATCAACCGGAATATAAACTGATCGATAAAGACGGTAAAAAAGACACTGCGCGCTTTGTCGGGAGCGCGCACTGGGTACTGTTTACATAAAAAGGTCACTTCCTGGTTTGCTCTTATTCTCTGGTCTAATTCATCCAAAATGAAAATTTACACTGTCTCGAGACTGTTGACATCTAAAGGAAGCGATGGGTACTGCATTCATATGCCCTTATATGGTCATTTTCATGAGGGAGGAGTTCCCAATGAGGCACTCTGTCAAAACCACTTTTTCCAGGACAGAAATTCCTCGGGGTTTCGCCTGCCATATGCGTTCTGTTTCACTCACAGACAAATGGTTAACACTTTTGGAAAATTCAGAGTGTTTCCTATCCAATGGTACTAAATATGTGCATATCCTATTTTCTGGGCCTGAATGGGAGGCATTTTACTTTGGGCACGCCAGGCTCTCCAAAACCGACCCCTCAGCTGCCACTCCCCTAACAAGTTAACAATACCACTGAAACAATAAAAAAGAAGGTCCAAGCGTCACTGAGCAGCCATTACGAACACAGGCTGTGAAACAGTGATCACTAAGGTATCAGTCTGGTGTTTTCTGTAATGACCTATCAGGATTACTTGTGAGGATAACATCGAGGAGAGTAGCCTTTTCTGGGTGTTTGGAGTCATACCTTGGTGATAATCTGAGAAAGATTTAGGGGAGTCCCATTGCTTTAGGACTTGGTCATGTGGTTTAAGCATGTCTGAGTTTAGGTCACCTAGCAGGACAAAGCTTAGGGTAGGTAGGGTACAGGCTGGTGCTGATGGAGGTTGATAGCACCCAGAAACAGTCAACAAAGAGGTATTTGAAATTGTAATGCTTAAAACCAGCAAATCAAATTGTTTGGGGACAGACTTGATGGAGACAACCGAGCAGTGAAGGTGATCCTTGGTAAAGATTGCCCCCTTTTGGAAGATCTGTCTTGCGAAAAAGGTTATAACCAGAAAGGTTAACATCAGTATTTAAAACACTCTTCCTGAACCACATCTCAGTAATGACAAACACATCTGGATTGGAGCTGTGAACCCACACTTTCAATTGATTCATTTTAGGTAAAAAGCTTCTAGTGTTAACCTGCAGAAAACCCAGGCTTTTCCGAGAGCAGAAATCAGTGAAGCAGATATCAGAGCACAAGTCACAATTGGGGCTAGCAACAGTAGGTGGGCCAGGGTGTACATGCATATTTCCCAATATCATCAACAGTAATACAATCAAGGCACGGCATAGTACAGGGAGAGCTCTGTAGTGCTGATTTATGGCATCTGAATGTGCATCAGATGGCAACAAGATCAGATGGCAACAAGCCTTTCTCTGAGCAGTAGGAAGCAGATTATTCAATAAACCTTTTTATCTGTTCTTGATTGATTATATTATTTATCAAAGTGCAGCTGCTACTACTCTTAAACCTTTGGATGCCAACTACCATCGTGCCTTTCGTTTTGTTACAGGCGACAGTTTTGATACTCATCACTATATCCTGTATAAAAAGGTTTGCTGGACTTTGCTAAACACATGTAGATTACTCCCTTTTTGTTTACAAGGCCCTACTTCCCAAACTTCCATCTTATCTAACTGCTGTTGAAGTATAGACACCTGAGTTGCTTAACTCGTTCACAGGATTGTTTACTCTCCTAGGGCCTCCCTCGAGCTAGTTTTAATGCACGGTATTGCTGGAACATTCGCTACAGAGGGTAGTGTGTACAGCCCAGTATATCACTGGTGCCGAACTCCCTGCCACCCAACGACCTCTATACCAGTCGGTGTCAGAGGAAGGCCCTAAGAATTGTCAAAGACAAAGACTCAACCCAATTTTTTTTTAGATGCATGACAGCAATGCCACTACACAACACTAAACAATACATTCATTGCACTATAACGGTGACAAACGGTGCCCACAAACTGTTAGGGCCTAAATAAAGCTGTCCCAACAGCAGAGCTTTCCTTTCAGCACTATGGAGTGAATCCTTACCACCGCTACGCCTGGCTATCAGCGGAGCCTTGTCTGGCAGCGAAAAAGTCTATTCAGCCTCATTTACTGCCTTTTTAAAAACCATAGCTTATATGGCTGTCTTGCTTAAATAAATATGGTTTATACTGACTCCTTGTGGATTTGTGCGTAACTCAATACAAAAACACATTCTCATTCAGTAATAACGAATGCCGACATGAGTTTTGAGTTTTGAACCATACACAAACATTGTTACTTTTGTTCAGTAAATTCTTAATGTTTGTTTCTATATCATTAACACTCTCTAAGTAGCTCTAAGTATAGCAACTGCAAGCAAACGAGCTGTGAAGAGGTAGCCCTTTGTTCAGCACTTTCAAAATGGACACAGACAAATTCATATAGGTGTTAGTTCAGCAAGATGTTGAGGCCTAAACTTTACTCTATTTTAAGGAGAGAGAGAGACACGCGGTTGGCCTACCATTTTAAGTATTTAATTAGGCCTACGTGAGCTAAAGAATAAGGAAAATACAATCACGAGGATCCACTTTTATAGACAATAGGCATATACCGATGCAGAGACCGCACATTGCGCAAACAAAACAACCCTTGCAATATCAACTGGAATTACATGGGTCTATTACTGAACTTTCACTGGCAAACATGGTTACAGACCCAACAACATTATAGTATCCCCTCCTCGTAGAGAAATGATAATACACAAAGTAAGCAAACAAAGAAATGCATAATTTCAACATTGCCTAAAAGTATTAACCTCTACGGGATGGGTGTCCCTAAAACGGGACGGTTGTTGCTAACGTGCTAATGTGACTAGAATGATGTTGTACACAACAGCCAAGTTTACTGGACATAGACATGTCTTATATGGGCAGAAAGCTTAAGTTCTTGTTAATCTAACTGCAGTGTCCAATTAACAGTAGCTATTACATTGAAAAAAGACCATGCTATTGTTTGAGGAGAGTGCACAACAACAACACTTATAACAGCAAATGGTTTGATACATTCACCTCTGAAGGTAAATAATGTACTTACATTCAGTAATCTTGCTCTGATTTGTCATCTTGAGGGTCCCAGAGATAAAATGTAGCATAGTTTTGTTTGATGAAATACATTTTTATGTTCAAATGTAGGAACTGGGGTCTACAGTTTGACCCCACTGCTGTCTCTGGCACCATACACACCCCGCCCGGAAATATAGATGTGTGAAAGTTAGTATATAAGCTAATGATCCATCATGTATGCCATTCCTGGGAGTGTGTGAACTTACATTTTTTATTACCATAGCATTTGTGTACGTTCTCTACAGCTATGTACTTGAAAATGTATCAATTGACCAATTCGTCACATTTAGGCAAACTCCTGGCAGATTGATAAAAAATATTGTGCAGTAATGTAATTCTTCACTGGATCAGTCTGAAACTTTGCACACTCACTGCTGTCATCTGTTGGCAAAAATCAAATCGTGTTAGCCACTAATGCTCAAAGAAAACATATCTAGCTAATACAGCCTGATACCAGTACTGGTGGAGGTTTAAATCAGCATGTTGTTTGTGCAACAGTATCTTCTAAATCAAAGCGGAATAGGCGAAGCATGAATATCTTGGCTATATGAATAAAGATTTAATGTAGCCAAAGATTATTGGGTCCCCTAGGAAACACTCAACATCACTTTGGTTCCTACCCTGTCACAATAACTCGTCCATGGCACTTTCATCCGTTGTCATGTCAAACAACACTGTATTCAAAGTGTCCACTATTATTTATATTCCAACTATAGAATTATAATAAACATTATATTTCCATGATTCCAAAAGTTCACCCAAGTGTTTTGATCTAGGGACGATATATCGATGAACATATCGGAATCGGACGATATTAGCTACAAATGCCTCGATGTATAGTTTAACGCAGATGTTAAAAACCGATGTCAAAGCCACCGTGCATACTTATATGACGTAGGAACATGACGTAATAACGACACGTAAAATTTTGCGCTACACGTGCAACACAGCATTCCTAACCTAGCCCACAATGTCTGCTGTGTGGATCGAGCAGTCAACAAGTCGAGCAGTCATTCGAAAGAGTAAGAACTTTTCAGCGAGACAACTCAAAGGCGAAATCCATTAACGCCAAGATAATGGAATTCATTGCCCTTGAAAATCAACCGTTCTCTGTCGTGGGTGATGTTGGCTTTCGCCGACTGGTTGAGCACCGGTACACACTACCAAGACTTGTCCCAAAGCCACTCCTGCGTTGTCTTGGCTGTGTGCTTAGGGTCGTTGTCCTGTTGGAAGGTGAACCTTCGCCTCCAGTCTGAGGTTCTGAGGGCTCTGGAGCAGGTTTTCATCAAGGATCTCTCTGTACTTTGCTCCGTTCATCTTTGCCTCGATCCTAACTAGTCTCCCAGTCGTTACCGCTGAAAAACATTCCCACATCATGATGCTGCCACCACCGTGCTTCACCGTAGGCATGGTGCCAGGTTTCCTCCAGACGTGACGCTTGGCATTCAGGCCAAATAGTTTAATCTTGGTTTCATCCAATCAGAGAGTCTTTAGGTGCCTTTTGGCAAACTCCAAGCGGGCTGTCATGCCTGATTGGTGGAGTGCTGCAGAGATGATTGGAAGGTTCTCCCATCTCCACAGAGGAACTCTTAAGCTCTGTCACAGTGACCATCGAGTTCTTGGTCACCTTCCTCACCAACGCCCTTCTCCCCCAGTTCAGTTTGGCCGGGAGGCCAGCTCTAGATGGTTCCAAACTTCTTCCATTTAAAAATGATGAAGGCCACTGTGTTCTTGGGGAAAATCAATGCTGCAGACATTTTTTGGTACTCTTCCTAGACACAATCCTGTCTCTGAGCTCTACAGACAATTCCTTCAACCTCATGGCTTGGTTTTTGCTCTGACATGCATTGTCAGCTGTGGGACCTTATATAGACAGGTGTGTGTGCCTTTCCAAATCATGTCCACTCAATTGAATTTACCACAGGTGGACTCCACTCAAGTTGGAGAAACAGCTCCAGGATGATCAATGGAAACAGGATGCACCGGAGATCAATTTCGAGTGTCATAGAAAAGGGTCTGAATACTTATGTAAATAAGGTATTTCTGTTTATTTTTAATACATGTGCAAACATTTCTAAAAACCTGTTTTTGCCTTGTTATTATGGGGTATTGTGTGTAGATTGCTGAGGATTTTTGTTTCTTTAATGCATTTTAGAATAAGGGTGTAACGTAACAATGTGGAAAAAGCCAACACTTTCCGAAGTCACTGTTTCTTTGGTGGGAATTTCCCCAATAAGACTCGAGGCTGTGATCGCTGCCAAAGGTGCTTCTTCAAAGAACTGAATAAAGGGTCTGTATACTTATGTAAATGTGATATTTCTTTTAGAATGTCTAGAAACCTGCTTTTTTGCTTTGTCATTATGGGGTATTATGTGTAGATTGATGAGGGGGAAAAAACAATCAATTTTAGAATAAGGCAGTAACGTAAGAAAATATGGAAAACGTGAAGGGGTCTGAATACATACAAAAAATATGTTTTTAGCTAAACAGGTAGGCCTCAAAACAGTTGGTCGCCACTGCCTAGTTATTTGTACATATCGACCTCAATTACCTTGTACCCCTGCACATGGACTCTGTACTGGTACCACGTGTATATAGCCAAGGTTTCATTACTCATTGTGTATCTATTATTACTTTTATCATTAGGTGTTTCACTTTTCTATTATAAAAAAAAATAAAAAATCATCTCTGCATTGTTGGGATGCATTTCACTGTTAGTCCACACCTTTTGTTTATGAAGCATGTGACGAATATAATTGGATTTGATTTAATATAGAGCAATGTTTACGTTGTAATTATAAAGATGAATTATTGATATAAATGCTTTCTGCCTCCTGTCCTGCTTTTTGAATGCATTAGAACTTTTGGTTTATTTGGTTGCATGTTATAGTGGTCATAGTTCAGGCACTATTGACAGTAAAGCTTTTGTAGTGGTGATATGATGTGGCACTGTATGTTTGCATTCAAATCACACTGTTGCAGTTTTTTTTTTTAAAGTTCACTCTTTTAAAAATGCGTCCTAAAAGCTCATGTTATTGATTTACATTAATTATCATATACAGTACCAGCCAAAAGTTTGGACACATCTGCTCATTCAAGAGTTTTTCTTTATTTTTACTCTTTTCTACATTGTAGAATAATAGTGAAGACATCAAAACTATAAAATAACACGTATGGAATCATGTAGGAACCAAAAAAGTGTTAAATCAAAATATATTTGAGATTCTTCAACGTACCCACCCTTTGCCTTGATGACAGCTTTGCACACTCTTGGCATTCTCTCAACCAGCTTCATGAGGTAGTCACCTCGAATGCATTTCAATTAACAGGTGTGCCTTGTTAAAAGTTAATTTGTGGAATTTCTTTCCTTACTGCGTTTCAACCAATCAGTCGTGTTGTGACAAGGTAGAGGTGGTATACAGAAGATAGCCCTATTTGGTAAAATACCTAGTCCATATTATGGCAAGAACATCTCAAATAAGCAAAGAGAAACAACAATCCATCATTACTTTCAGGTCAGTCAATCCGGAAAATGTTAAGAACTTTGAAAGTTTCTTCCAGTGCAGTCACAAAAACCATCAAGCGCTATGATGCTTCAGATAGTTCAAGTAACAGACACATCTCAACATCAACTGTTCAGAGGAGACTATGTGAATCAGACCTTCAAGGTTGAATTACTGCAAAGAAACCACTACTAAAGGACACCAATAATAAGAAGAGACTTGCTTGGGCCAAGAAACACGAACAATGGACATTAGACCGGTGGAAATCTGTCCTTTTGGTCTGAGTGACATTTTTGGTTCAAATTGCTGTGTCTTTGTGAGACGCAGAGTAGGTGAACGGATGATCTCTGTATGTGTGGTTCCCACCGTGAAGCATGGAGGAGGTGGTGTGATGGTGTGGGGGTGCTTTGCTGGTGACACCGTCAGTGATTTATTTAGAATTCAAGGCACATTTAACCAGCATGGCTACCACAGCAATCTGCAGCGATACGCCATCCCATCAAGTTTGCGGGACTATCATTTGTTTTTCAACAGGACAATGAACCAAAACACACCTCCAGGCTGTGTAAGGGCTATTTGACCAAGAAGGAGAGTGATGGAGTGCTGCATCAGATGACCTGGCCACCACAATCACCCGACCTCAACCCAATTGAGCTGGTTTGGGATGAGTTGGACCGCAGAAAGGAAAAGCAGCCAACAAGTGCTCAGCATATGTGGGAACTCCAAGACTGTTGGAAAAGCATTCCTCATGAAGCTGGTTGTGAGAATGCCAAGAGTATGCAAAGCTGTCATCAAGGCAAAGGGTGGCTAATCTCAAATATAAAATATATTTTGCTTTGTTAAACACTTTATTTGCCACTGCATGGCATGTATTATTTTGATGTCTTCACTATTATTCTACAATGTAGGAAATAGTAAAAATAAAGAGTAGGTGTGTCCAAACTTTTGCCTGGTACTGTAAATGCACTATTAAAGAGGTAAATCTGTATTTTCAGAGGTGCATACTATTTGAATTGTCATGTATTATTCAATATTACATATTGATCCTTGGAGTTATTCCAAAGCACTTGCTATAGTTTCAAGGCCTGAAAAATTGTCACCTATCCCCTTCACCCAGACAGGAATATAAAGCAATATAATTACATTTTGAAAATAAATGGATAATGTTGTAACGCACTATTCAACGTACTTCACTTTCCATCCTTCTATTGAATGTCATTTTTACAGACTTTATTGAGTGTCCATGTAAATTGCCTAGGCCTTGTCTGCAGCCTTCTCTTTGAAAAGGTTTTTAGAGCTTTACATGGCCTGTCTGTGGGAAAGGAGCTGTCCAGAGTTCTGACCACTGAAACAGCCCAGTCTCTGTGTATCTGAAGAGACAGCGACTCAGTTTTTTTCTCAGCTCTACACGAATGGGGTCTCAAGGAAATGGCGTTTCTAATTCAACAAATGATTTTAGGGGTGATGGTTCAATGGGACTTCTCGGTTAGTGAGTAATGTCTGCATGCCTATCATGCTGCACTGGTACAGGGTTAGTATGAACACCAATCAATATTACAATAGTTGGCAATGCATTGGACGGGAGCTGTGCTATGTGTGTCAATGAATCTCAGCGCTTCATATTGACCCAATGTCGCTGCTCTGTTCAGCTTGACCAGGTTCAGTGGTGAATGTGATGGGGGTTTGCTCTAACGAATTCACTGGATCACTTGGTGATTGGTTTGTTCAGCAGTATTTGTTCAGTTTGTAGTAGAGCTTTGGCAAATATTCTAATGTGCAGAGCACTTTAAACATGATCACACACACACAATATGGGTGAGACACAGCAGTGGACACAGAGGAAGACAGACAGAGTGACACAGATTTAACACCTGTTTGTTAAAATGGGTAGTTGTGGTTTGTCTATATCAGGGATGGGCAACTCCAGACCTCAGCGGCCTGAGGAGTGGTGTCACACTTTTTCCCCCCATCCCTAGCAAACACAGCTGATTAAACTAATTGCATTCTAAACTGAAGATCATAATTAGTTGATTATTGGAGACCAGTGTGTTAGCTGGGGCTGGGACAAAAGTGTGACACCAATCAGTCCCCGGAGGACTAGAGTTGCCCATCCCTGGTCTAAATCAAATAGATTTCAAAACGATTGTGTGAAGCCTGCATATCATGTGCTGACAACAACAATGAGAGATGGCACCAGCAGCACCAAATGCCATTGCCAGCAATCAAATAATCACATTTTTGTCTGTTTCAGTTTCTTCTCTGTGGGATTTAAAGAACTGTATGGCTGAGGATAAAACAAATACACAGAGAGCTCCATATAGAAGTTTAAGTACTTTTCTTCTAATATCTCAGGAGTAGAGCTGATGGTGAGTTGAGAGAGAGAGATGACTCTGCTGTCCCTCTGTTGCCAGTGTACTCTGAGGAGAAAGAGACTTAGGTGATCAACAGGGTATAGAAGAGCGGGAAATGGGAGAAAGAGGGAGTGGAAGGGAGGTAGCCAAGTGGGATGGTATAGCGTTGAGAGGTAGCCAGCAGCAAATCTTCAGCCCCAGAGAGTCCAGATGGTTCTGTTGAAAACAACAATGAAGTTCTATAATTCCAAAGGACCACCATCTCCTCATTCAACAATTCAATTCAACCCATAATTAGGAAAGATGCTGTAGTCACATACTTTAAATTGTTTTCTCAGCTCAATTTACAATAAGAAACTCAAGCAATTTCTTGTCCATTCATAATTAGTGAAAATGCCCAAGCTAGGCAAGGTAGCTTTCAACCGTATTACTTTCCCCCTACTCCATATGAGGAGAATGGGTAGGCGATGACGGTGCACATACATTTAGCTAGATATAGCCTGTAGCTTTATTGGCTCAGAGTGCAGTGTTCCAGAGAACAGCCATGTGTGGAGCGCTTTCCCTTAATGGTATAGTGGCATTTATTACATTCTGTCTGTGTATAGTACTGTATACTCCTGTGGAATCGCATGGCCTCCACTATTTTGATGTAATTTCTTGTCCTAGAGAGGAAATGCACCTTTAGGTTCCCCCTTGGAAGAATAGCAAAGGCTATTTATACATATTCATGAATTGGGTGTGGGAATTTCCATGTGGAGTTGATCATCAACAAATAAGGCTATCCTAGCCAGCTAATGTTATCTGTAGTTGCGGTTGTCTTTTTTTTACTACACCCTATTCAAAAGATTAGCCAGCTGGCTCTATGGCTGGTTCTGGAGCTGGAAGCCTTCCGTAAATCATAAGCATTGATTTAGGGAAGACTTTGCCACTGATGTAAACCACTGGCCAATTTTTTACTTCACCATCTATTGTTATTTCCAAGGTTTTGGCATTTTCCATAAATTGCGGCCGTGAATCCGCCATAAAATTGTTAGAAAGAGTAAGGTGATGCTCCGGTAATTTGGATAACTATTGAAAGATAGCTGATATGCGTTTTTGTGTATTGTTATGACACTGTGCAACCTCTGGTAGGTAGGCAGGCTGCTGGCAGTCTTCGGCTGCGGTACAAGCAATGCCAAGTTAACCCGTGCTCATGGTTCTCACAGGGGAAGTGAAATGATAGGCTACAATGACTTTGCTCATGATCATGTACGCCGCAGATGACATGGAACTATGTTCCTTGAATTTTATTTTGCAGGTGCCTTTTAATTATTTGGTTAGAAACTTGTGGTTTATAGCTAATGTTATACCAATCAAAGCAGTGTAGCGATGCAAAACTTTAGTGGTCAAAAACATTCATCTTGGGACGACGGGGTGAGAGGGTTTTCTAAATGCTATCATATCACGCAATCATACCATTATATAAAATGGTATGATATTTTTTAAAATGTTTATACAGACTAGCTAAAAATTAAGTGAAAATTTGGTCCTCCCGAGTGGAACAGAGGTTTAAGACACTGCATTGCAGTACTTGAGGCGTTACTACAGACCCGGGTTCGATCCCAGGCTGTGTCAAGAGGCGGTGCACAATTGGACCAGCATCGTCCGGGTTAGGGGAGGGTTTGGCCACCCTGGATTTCCTTGTCCCATTCCCACTCTAGTGACCCCTTGTGGCAGGCCAGGCACCTGTAAGCTGACTTTGTTTGCCAGCTAGACAGTTTTTCCTCCGACACATTGGTGCGCCTGGCTTCCGGGTTTAGTGTCAAAGAGCAGTGTGGGTTGGCAGGGTCATGTTTCAGACGACGCATGGCTCTCAACCTTCGCCCCTACTGAGTCTGTAGGTGAGTTGCAGTGATGGGTCATGATTGTTACTACCAATTGGATATCATGAAATTGGGGTGAAAGAACTAAAATAATTTAACAAATAACTGAAAATTAACAAACTTTCCAATGGATTAGGATAATTTTTTGGTAAAAAAATAAGTGAAGGTGCAAAAACATACATTTGTACCCGGTATTTTAATGTGCTCCATGGCTCAAGGCGGCCAAGTGGTCACAAGGCTGTTTGGCTCATCAGTCGCAAAGAGGAATAACTTTGTTGTTCTGATTAATTAACAATGCCATGCTGGTGGGTGGTATCATTCAAATAAAACCCAGCCCTGAAACAAAACGTAGGGTATAATTTCTATATCATATCATAGGAAAGTGGGCAGCACTTTGACTAAAACAAAGACTTATTGATTTAAATCTTTGTGCAATGTCATGGGAAAGCTCTGGCCTTTGTCTTTCAGCTCGAAAAAGTGAATTTCTACTGGTGTGGGCGTTTTTAAAGAGTGTGGCTGCAAATGGACAATGTTCTGTGAAGGGCCAGAGACCCATTTAAGCTTAGGACTATGATGCAGGATAGCTATGTATACTGGTCTCTTAGGTACTACCTTAGTTTAAGGACTAACTCAATGAATTGTAATTCCATGTAAGATTGAGCCCCTCCTTCAAGAAGTGAGCACTATGGAATGGACGCATCATCCTCACATCCAGTTCTTATATAGAAGTATGTGTTACCTTTGCAAGGTTGAAATGAGTTAGACCAGCTTTGTCTTGAGT
The DNA here is from genome assembly GCA_030435695.1 of Brachymystax lenok tsinlingensis. Classification (NCBI taxonomy): domain Eukaryota; kingdom Metazoa; phylum Chordata; class Actinopteri; order Salmoniformes; family Salmonidae; genus Brachymystax; species Brachymystax lenok. The sequence continues at coordinate 26,011,791 of CM059803.1, read as the reverse complement.
TCTCTGAAGTATCTAAAAAATGTGGAGCTTTATTCCAGCAGAGCTTGTGGCTACCCAGATATAGGTCTCTATCATTATGAGCATCAGGAAAACCTACATTGGCTAAATGTTTATTTTATTTTTCGAAAGTGTTTTGTAATAACCCTTTGCTTCTCCACAGTGGCACACTGGATACCATTTTCTCTCTCCGATGGAATGTCAATGTAATTAATTGCATTGTATTATTTGCAACACACTGTACAGCAATATTGTCAGGGATTTCTAGTTTATTGCTTGAATTCTTAACTGTGTCTGGTATTGTTGGCATGACCATGAGAATGACTTGAGCAAGGCAGTGTGTTTTATTATGACTGCCGGTATTGTACTGCATCTTTTCGATTGGCTCTGCCCTGTTCATACAGTGCAGTGCTCAGCGCTGCAGGTTCTCTGCAATATTACTTCTATAACTCACACTTAATCACTGACTGAATGAAGGAACCGAGCTAGTTTGTCATTTATGTTGTCGTATCGTCCTTGATAAATTGAGAATTCTTTCAATTAGAATGTTGTCTGATAAATTTATTCACAATGAATTGATTAATATACTAATCAGTAGCCTCTTTGTTTTTCCAGATCTGAATGCGACAGCTCCAAAATGGTCAGGTATGTACACTGTTACACATGATGTAAGGCAAGTATTCAGGTAACACTTTATTAACAATGATGACCCTCTCTCCCGTTCCCTCTCCCTCCACCACCCACTTATCTCTCTGAGTAGGTTCTAGTTCCAGATAACATATGATACCCTACAATCTCTAGTCTATAGGTGACCAGCTCTGTAATAAAACATGCTAGCAGGTGCCTCAGTGTCCACTAGTGGCCATTATGATGGGGAAAATTATGGGTTTGTGTGCAGCCCAAGGTCACTCACTGTTGCATTGCAATTTCTTCATACAGTCTATCTGGCAGGAGATTTATATGGGAGTGTCTTAGGAGACTGAGTGAAGCCATGGAGTGGTTTAAAGCTAGAATAAGTATACATCATTGACGTGATGTGACTAGGGCTGGAAAACTTGACTGGCATGTCAAGTCGAGGTGCTTTTCTCCCTAGTCCCTAGTAGGGTTGGGAATTGCCAGGGACCTCACATCCGCACTGAGCTAAAGGGTAGAGCTGCCGGTTTCAAGGAGCGGGACTCTAACCTGTAAGCTTATAAGAAATCCCGCTATGCCCAGACGAACAATCGAACAGGCAATGCGTCAATACAGGACTAAGATCGAATCATACTACGCTGGCTACAATGCACGTCAGATGTGGCAGGGCTTGCAAACTATTATAGACTACAAAGGGAAGCACAGCTGAGAGCTGCCCAGTGACATGAGCCTTTCAGACGAGCTAAATAACTTCTATTCTTGCTTTGAAAGGGTGGTCATGGCTCACATCAACACCATTATCCCAGAAACCCTAGACCCACTCAAATTTGCATACCGCACCAACAGATCCACAGATGATGCAATCTCTATTGCACTCCACACAACCCTTTCCCACCTGGACAAAAGGAAACCTATGTGAGAATGCTATTCCTTGACTACAGCCAAGCGTTCAACACCGTAGTGCCCTCAAAGCTCATCACTAAGCTAAGGACCCTGGGACTAAACACCTCCCTCTGCAACTGGGTCCTGCACTTCCTGACGGGCCGCCCCCAGGTGGTAAGGGTAGGTAACAACACATCCGCCATGCTGATCCTCAACACGGGTGCCCCTCAGGGGTCCGTGCTCAGTCCCCTCCTGTACTCCCTGTTCACTCATGACTGCACGGCCAGGCACAACTCCAACACTTTCATTAAGTTTTCTGATGACACAACAGTGGTAGGCCTGATCACCGACAACGATGAGACAGCCTATAGGAAGGAGGTCAGAGACCTGACCGTGTGGTGCAAGGACAACAACCTCTCCCTCAAAGTGATCAAGAAAAAGGAGATGATTGTGGATTATAGGAAACAGAGGACCGAGCACGCCCCCATTCTCATCGACGGGGCTGTAGTGGAGCAGGTTGAGAGCTTCAAGTTCCTTGGCGTCCACATCACCAACAAACTAACATGGTGCAAGCACACCAAGACGGTCGTGAAGAGGGCACGACAAAACATATTCCCCCTCAGGAGACTGAAAAGATTTGGCATGGGTCCTCAGATCCTCAAAAGGTTCTACAGCTGCACCATCGAGAGCATTCTGACGGGTTGCATCACTGCCTGGTATGGCAACTGCTCGGCCTCCAACGGCAAGGGACTACAGAGGGTAGTGCGTACGGCCCAGTACATCACCGGGGCCAAGCTTCCTGCCATCCAGGAAGCTTGCCCCCTCATTGACTCTGTACCGGCACGCCCTGTATATAGCCCCGCTATTGTTATTTACTGCTGCTCTTTAATTATTTGTAATTCTTACCTCTTACTTTTTGGGGGATTTTCTTAAAACTGCTTGTTGGTTAAGGGCTTGTAAGTAAGCATTTCACTGTAAGGTCTACACCTGTTGTATTCGGTGCATGTAACATATCAAATTTGATACTTTGGTGCCGATACGATATATTGTGATTCTCACAGTTCTATGTGTATTGTAATTTGATACTGTGATTTTGTTGTGATTCAATGTTCCAAATATATTGCTCATCTTATCTCTGCTGTAGAGGGACAAGAGAGAGCCAGAGAACACATGTTGATCAGTCATGGAAATAAAAGTGCTGAAAACAAATTGTCTCCCTATTTACAGGTGCTGAACATATGATTATAATTTTTTTTTTTTTTTGCATTGTAAATTCAGAAAATGTCTGCAGTAATAGTGGAATAATGGTGTTTCACAGTATTACTTAGGCCTAACCGCCAGTGTTGTGATTGGCTGTGATATTTGCCTATTGATTTCTCCCACAGCATCTGTTGTCAAAATGTGAAAGCTGTTGTTATTTTTTTCTGTTACTATTAGTTTTTTTTATTTAGCTAATATTTTCCTTACTTTTTAACTCTGTATTGTTGGGAATGGGCTCATAATTAACCATTTCACGTATAGTCTACACATGTTGTATTTGGCGCATGTGACCAATAAAATGTGATTTGATTTGACTTGTGGCTGTATTATCTAGTGGAAATCTGTTCAAGTGGCCAATGTAGAAAATGCTCTGTCATTTTCTTGTTGCTAAAATTCTACGCTGTTCACACAATATCAATTTGTGAGAATACAAGCACGGAATAGTGTAGGGAATCTATGTACCATTTTCGGTTGAAGTCGGGAGTTTACATACACTTCGGTTTTTCAAACACTCCACAAATTTCTTGATAATAAACTATAATTTTGGCAAGTCGGTTAGGACAACTACTTTGTACATGACACAAGTAATTTTTCCAACAATTGTTTACAAACAGATTATTTCACTTATAATTCACTGTATCACAATTCCAGTGGGTCAGAAGTTTACATACACTAAGTCGACCGTGCCTTTAAACAGCTTGGAAAATTCCAGAAAATTATGTCATGGTTTTAGAAGCTTCTGATAGGCTAATTGACATCATTTGAGTCAATTGGAGGTGTACCTGTGGATGTATTTCAAGGCCTACCTTCAAACTCAGTTTCTCTTTGCTTGACATCATGGGAAGCCACTGCTCCAAAACCACCATTAAAAAAGCCAGACTACGGCTTGCAACTGCATATGGGGGCAAAGATTGTACTTTTTGGAGAAATGTCCTCTGGTCTGATGAAACAAAAATAGAACTGTTTGGCCATAATGACCATCGTTATGTTTGGAGGAAAAAGGGGGAGGCTTGCAAGCCGAAGAACACCATCCCAACCGTGAAGCACAGGGGTGGCAGCATCATGTTGTGGGGGTGCTTTTCTGCAGGAGGGACTGGTGCACTTCACAAAGTAGATGGCATCATGAGGAAGGAATATCCACATAATTTATTAGAGCAACATCTCAAGACATCAGTTAGGAAGTTAAAGCTTGGTCGCAAATGGGTCTTCCAAATGGACAATGACCCCAAGCATACGTCCAAAGTTGTGGCAAAATGGCTTAAGGACAACAAACTCAAGGTATTGGAGTGGCCATCACAAAGCCCTGACCTCAATCCTGTAGAAAATCTGGGCAGAACTGAAAAAGCATGTGTGAACAAGGAGGCCTAAAAACCTGACTCGGTTACACCAGCTCTGTCAGGAGGATTGGGCCAAAATTCACCCAACTTATTGTGGAAGGCTTCCCCAAAACGTTTGACCCAAGTTAAACAATTTAAAGGCAATGCTACCAAATACTAATTGAGTGTATGTAAACTTCTGACCCACTGGGAATGTGATGAAAGAAATAAAAGATGAAATAAATCATTCTCTCTAACATTATTCTGACATTTCACATTCTTAAAATAAATTGTGATCCTAACTGACCTTTGTCAGGATTTGTGACAAACTGAATTTAAATGTATTTGGCCAAGGTGTATGTAAACTTCTGACTTCAACTGTAAATCGCTGTGAAAAATAAAACCGAAAGTAAAATGCGATGTGGGGGCGGGGAGATTTCATTTTGAGTGCTGTTGCAATTCACCTAGCTTCCACATAGGGGAGAGATCCTGAGAAATTCTAGGTCTAGCACCTTTAAAAAGAAGATGGAGAACAAGCTATGAAGGAAAAATACTGGAGTTTTGTAGCAGGTACAGCCAACTGGCGCAAAAATAATAATATGATATTGTCCAAACAATATGACACGATATATCATACAAAAATTTGATCCTGATATGTATCTGGGAAAAATCAATTCAAGAACCATTTGGGACGCTGGCCTGAAGGGAGTTGTAGTTTTCATTAAGCAAATATTCAACCTAGTTCAGCACAGAAACCTGGTAATTAACTACTATGACAATAATCCATTGCAGTGTTTTTTCCCCCGTCTTGGACAGAGACGGGTCAGAGAAGAAGAGGTCGAAAATCTGTCGAAAATAAGCCCAATGCATTTCTACGGGCTTATTTTGGGCCTAAGCTTGTCGCTTGCTTTCCCGCCTTTGGGACAACAACTCCCATTGTTAGGGTGGAGACATGAGCATCACGTCATTATATACAGATAATGAATATACTGATTCCTTATTTTCTATTGATCAATGTGGACCTGACTGAGACAATGTAATATTTTCTATGTTTTGGCAATTGAATGAACTATTTTTGGCTTTGGAATTTCCATTTAAAAAGCTCTAAAATTCTTTTGTCATTATTTCATAAAATGAAAATTATCGAAATCGAAAAGAAATATCGAACCGACCTCAAAAAGCACTTGTCACTCTGCACTAGTAATCTGCACATATGTTCCTGTTAAGCAGATGGTGAATTACACTCTTACTCCTGCCTCTCAAGTTTTGTGTGTTTCTGGGCTTTCTGAGAATAGAGAGAACCCTAGAGCTGGGTCTGTGTAGTTGATATACAGTAGATTCAGGCCATCTCTGTTCTTTCCTCCCCTGATCTTTGTTGTCCTCCGGCCTCTTGTGTTCTGTACTGGCTGTCCTTTCTTACTGAGTTGACGGGGAAGGAGAGGGTCTGAGCCCTGGAGGTTTCTGCCTGTCATTGTCGTGTGTGTGGGAGGTGTGGGGGCTGGGCTCACCCACTGAGCAGCATCACTAGCAAAGCCAGTGTACTAACATTGCAGCATTTCTGCCAGGGACTCAAACTGTGAAACACAATAGACTGGGGCCTCTATTCAATCAGTTATCAGGATTTCTCTGAAGTTCAACTGGCCCATAACCCATCCTGCTAATTAAGCCTTTATCCTCTCACATGAGTAGTGTCAATCACCAAAAGTAGCAGCCTCTAGTTCCTCTACATTTCCAGTCTTCTAATAACAGTTAGTATGCATCAACAGCTGCCACTGCTAATAAACTCCCCAGACAGACATTCATACAATGCCTTCAGAAAGTATTCACACCCCTTGACTTTGTTGTGTTACAGCCTGAATTCATAAGTTTACATTGGGTTTTTTTCTCACCCATATACACACAATATCCCATAATGACAAAGTGAAATAATGTTTTTAGAAATCTTTGCAAATTTATTGAAAATGCAATACAGAAATCTCATTTAGATAAGTATTCACACCCCTGAGTCAATACTTTTTAGAAGCACCTTTGGCCGCAATTACAGCTGTGATTCTTTCTGGGTAAGTCCCTAAGATCTTTCCATACCTGGTTGTGCAACATTAGTCTTGCCATGTTTTATTGTCAAATACATCGGTGCAGTGAAATGTGTAGTTTTACAGGGTCAGCCATAGTAGTACAGCACCCCTCGAGCAAATGAGGGTTAAGTGCCTTACTCAAGGGCACATCGACCCACCTTGTCTGTTCGGGTATTTGAACCAGCAATCTTTTGACCCAACGCTCTAACCTACTGGCTCAACACCTGCCGCCCTGTACTGTACCGTACTGTAGGGAGGATAATTTCACTTAAAATAATATCATGCCATTTTTTTCGGATATTCGTATTGTCAAAATTCATGTATAAAATAAACTCCCAAATTTCAACTTGGGAACTGTCTTGCTTGACTTTGGTGCCACTTGCTTGCAGCAGTGTGATGGGCAGTAGCTGACAAAGTCAAATCATTTCCCCAAAACGAAATATGTGTTGATATTTGTTGGCATTGACCTTTTCTTCAGCATTGTTGTGTTTTGATGTATTTGTGTTTACCTTTTTAAGCCTTTTTCTCGTAGATGTTGTCTAAGACCCCTTTTCCATCTGTTTGACCAGAAATAAAAGCCTTTGCATAATTCCTATGGAAAATGGTAGAAAAATGTATTTAAGCCTTAATTTTAATATAAAAATTATATTTCCCAATTTTTTGGGAGGATACAATTATATAGTCTTTTTTGCCCATCTTTATCAAGGGAGCCAATAATGATGGACCTGACGTTATGTCTATAGTCTTTCTACATCAATATGTAATATAATACCAGGGTCCGGCTGTGAAATTGCTTTAACAAGCACCACTGCATTCAGCACTAATACAGTCCCAGACTACCAGCCACAGGCCTAGAGTCCCCAGACTACCAGCCACAGGCCTAGAGTCCCCAGACTACCAGCCACAGGCCTAGAGTCCCCAGACTACTAGCCACAGGCCTACCGCCTCACTGTCCCAAGTCTTTCCCTTTTCATATGCAATAATTAAGCTCTTAACCAGCCTGGTGGTTCAAATTCAAAACCACAACACAGCCACTGATGTATCACTCTCCTGAGACACTCACTAGGCTCATAGTCACATTGCTTACATGTCTCTCCCATGTTAATGCGCAGCTCCAACATGACCTCAACTGAGCCTGGCTGTTTAACATTTACTGTGTTCCATATGTAGCTAGCTAGCTCACGCTATTATTAATAATGGAAAATCCATTGAATTTAGCACAGGATGCTATAAATAAGCTGTGCTTCCTGAGCATTTGGCTTTGCTTTGCTGTGGTGAGGTACTGTAGCCGACAGTGATCGGACGCATAGAGGGACCGTCAGCGCCGGGGGAGTGTACAAGAACATGCGTGCGCCAGATTTCACTCAAAAGTTGACATTTATAAAAACTGAACTTGACGTGAGACGGCTTACTTTAAACCACAGTTTCTAGTGGTTGAAGTATTGCATTGCAAGAAGGCAATAGTAGTAGCCTTGTGCAAATGGGGAATATATGACACTCTTATTCATAACAAAAAAACAGGTATCCTAGCTAAATATAATAGCAATATACAAACATTTGCCTTTAAACACTTTTTTTTCTTATCTTTGCATTCTAAAATAATTTGAAATAGGCATATATTTCTTATTACTTTTTTTTCATTTTCATAATTATTGCAGAGTAAATTACCCACCTTTCCTGATTGTGAGGGTTTCATAGGCTACTCGTGCCTACAGGCCTACAACCAGTTTGTGTAGGCTACCATTTGTCCCATCCCTCTTTTTTTTTAATTTTTTACTTTTCACCCCTTGGTATCCAATTGGTAGTTAGTCTTGTCCCGTTGCTGCAACCCTCGTACGGACTCGGGAGAGGCGAAGATCGAGAGCCATGCGTCCTCCGAAACACGACCCTGTCAAGCCGCACTGCTTCTTGACACACTGCTTTCTTAACCCGGAAGCCAGCCGCACCAATGTGTCGGAGGAAACACTGCACAGCTGGCGACCGAAGTCAGTGTGCATGCGCCCGGCCAGCCACAAGGAGTTGCTAGAGCGCAATGGGACAAGGACATCCCGGCCGGCCAAACCCTCCCCTAATCTGGATGACGCTGGGGCAATTGTGCTCTGCCTCATGGGTCTCTCGGTCACGGCCGGCTGCGACACAGCCTGGGATCGAACCCGGGTCTGTAGTGACGCCTCTAGCGCTGCGATGCAGTGCCTTAGGACTGGGCCTCCCAAGTGGCGCAGTGGTCTATCTTTCATTTAATTGGATCCACATCACAGTAGTAAATAGAGAGAAGCTATTTCAAGTATTTTGCTCTGTGATCCAATCTGAAGCTCAGTTTTAGAACAGACGGTTCACCTATTACATTGAAGTTTGTAGGCTACGTCTGAATACTGTAATGTCAAATTTCTCAAGTAGACAATATTTAATTTATAAACATAATACATACTGTATATCATAACTGTTTCAGAATACATTTCCCACCTTTTCTGTCCATGATGAGTTAATATTCCAGAAGTAGCTATACAACAAATGACCACGTACATCTCTCATTTAATTGGGCCTATTAGATAGGATATTATCATTTCAAGTTTTTGCTCTATGCATCCGATAGGGAGCGCGGTTTATAACACAGTAGATCTTTAACAGGTTGAAATGCGGCATTGTAAGTAGGCCTACTGTAGTTTTATTTGATCTTTTTTTGTAGACAATGTTTCAGAATTCGCGGGCAGTGTAGCATATTTAGGTTCGGGAAACATTATTGCATTCAAAGATCTGTTTACAGGTCCACAACAATTTGCAATTCTTTCTTTCTTTCAGAAACGGTCAGATGCAGTAAATGTCACTGCAAAAAAAAAGATTCTGACAACACCTCCGAAGACATTTGATCAAGTTTGCCATTTCCTTTTCAATACTGTCTTGGCTTAATTTCAATACTTCCATAGTATACAGCAAATAGAGGAGTTACAGTTACCTTTAAAGGTGAATTAGGGTCGTATTTCAGGTTATAATGCTCCTTTTTTTACGACAGGTCTGATTTATAATGGGAAACATGCGTATGTATGGCTTGCGCCAAGTTTATAAAACTCAATATTTTTTATATTTGGTATTAAATTTACAATGGTTATAAATGAGTTCCCAGGGATCTTGATCCAGGAGGGATTGAATGTCTCTGCTGTAACCAAGAAGCTTGATCTTGATAACTAGCCACTTAGCTAGCAAACCAAATGCATAGCTGGTGTCCTGAGCTTTGATATTACATGACCCATCTTAGATTTCTTATAGTTATATTTAACTGATAGTTATAAGCAGTGGCGTAGCACGCAACCCTGCAGTCCCCGCTGTACTGAACATTTCACCGTTAGTATTTCGAAATACCCTGGTATACAGTATAAACGGTATATTGTTCAAGTCTAGGAAGTATGTTTGAGTGTGTTTCACAAAATGAGAATAACATTACCCTATGAATGAGGATAACCTAGGAACTACTGGTAAATGCATAGTAATGATTAACTCTGTACCATCTCTAGATGAAATCCAATTGTCATTGTTATATGAAACCATTTGATCATACAGCATCCATATATCTTCCAGTGTGAGAAGACATAATTGTCGTTCAGTGTGTTCCTGAACAAGGTTCCTCCTATGAAGTTGAGAGGAATATTGTGGGACCAAAGCGGAGTGACAGTGTGGTGATGCCTGCCTGTCTATTTGCCTGCCTGTAGCGGCTCAACAGAGGCGTTTTGCAACAACAGGCCTTGCAGGATCAGTGGCTTTTCATTCCCCTGTTATTCTCAGCAGGGAGGTATGGAGACCGAAAGAGAGAGACATTATAAAAACCTCCCTGTTATTACAGTGAAGAAGAAGAAGAAGAAGAAGAAGGAGAGAGAACAAAGCATGGCTCTGATCCCTCATGTTCAGGTCAAAGCCTTCACATTGTGTGTTAAAACACCAGTAGCTGCTGAGTAAACCACTGCCAATCATACAGGAGAACAGGAAAGCATTGTTGTGTCATAGCTAAAGCATTGTAGCATCTACATAGTGTAGCATTATGATGTGATGATGGTAATGGAGTGAAGGTGCAATTATACGGACTTGCACCTTTTCAGATTATTGTTAAGTACTTCACACCTGAATAGACTTCTGTTTGGCCATGTAGAAGTCAATTATTTATACATTATTATGTGGGTAGCTATTACACAGTACTGGAATAATATTGCAATTTGAAGCTCTATATCAACTGGGGGGCAGGAAATGTTTTCGACAAGATGACCACAGTGAGACAGAACAGTTTAACCTTCAAGCTTGCACCTTGCTCAGTCACAGTGCAATGTCAGGAGCTGTCACTGCTTGCAGACTCACTATGGTCCCTGGTGAGGAGGGTTGTCCACGGCTATCACTGTACCTCACCTCTGGATTCATTAGAAGAGTTCTCCAGGGAAACATTTGAAACGTTTTTCCGGTAGCACTCCTCTGTGATCAAACAAGGTTGATCTCTACTGCTCATGAGTGTAGATGTGGTTGCCATGGAGTATGATGGTGAACTTTGATAACAGCTCACTGAGGAAGAGGTTTGTCTTTGAGACAGATGGATAGTTATGCTCCTTGTGAGTTCAGACATGGTGGTCAAGCAGAACGCAGAAGTTATTTATGATGATTCGCCTTTAAGTTGCCTCAGCCTGCGGTGCTGGCTTGTAGAAAAGCTCTCCTACAATTTGTACAGTGGACTTGTGTAACACCCATTGCTGATTTTTTTAAAATATTTTTTTTATATATATATGAGAGAGACTGAGACAGACAGAGAGAGAGATGAAATTAATCATTAATCTAGCCAGAAACGTAGTAAATGGCATCAGCCCTTGATTCAATTAGCAACTGATATTAGTCATGGCTTATGTGCAGGAATGAGACATTTTGTGCATTCTGGGCTTTTCTGTGAAGGTGTTTTCAAGCAAGACATGAACTGATTATACTCTGCGATAGTGCCAGAATACGATGTGACTGTAATTCCTCACCTATATTCATACTGTAATTACTTTTCTCACAAAGCTGTGAATTTGAAAAGAGATGATACTGAATATAACTTCACATGTCCTACCCGCCAGTCTGGCTATTCTCCATGGAAGCTTAGCAAAGACACCGAGGCCAAATGATTGATCAAATTGCTTTCAGTATTGATGGCAGATAGCATGTCCTGCTGCTCTATCTGTCTGACAGAGATGTCAGTGGTGCATGTCCTGCTGCTCTGTGTGTCTGACAGAGATGCCAGATAGCATGTCCTGCTGCTCTGTGTGTCTGACAGAGATGTGATCAGAGCTCTGTGACGGTGGACAAATGGCCACCATTTAGCATTCAGGCCAGATGTTCAATCACATGTAAATGGATCCGTGCTTAATAAAGGTTGTGACCTCTGAGAGACTGATGGAAGACTGGGGTGGACTGAAGAGGGGATGGTCCCGACTCCAGTGACAGCGGGCCAAAAGTGCCACCGGGGATCATGAAAGCTCTTCTATAGATGACTGAGAAGTGCTGCTGGGCAAAACTACATCATGTTTATGATGATAAAGAAAGATAGAAATTGCCATGACGAGATCAGGAGGAGGAGTCCTTGACTAAATGGTTTTCAGGGCAGAAAACAAACATACAAAGACTGATACTGTGTAGAAACACCACAAAGAACCTGACCTTCTGTCTACATGAACATTTCTTTTGTGTTCTTTCTTTATTTGGAATAATTTTAATTGCTTCATGTCTGTACTCTCTCCTTCTTCTTCAGTCTAGAATAGGATTTAAGTTTTTTTTACATCATGCCACACTGGTGATTTATGTGGTAGTCGGTGCCATAGACAGAACCTTCAATAAGCTGTTGTGCTTTTACAAGACGGGTTCAGGTGGATTCTGGGAGGTGACCGCTGAACTCTAGCGTTGTATTTCATTCCTAGTGCCTCTCTGTGTTCATGATGAATGTATCCGGATACCTGCTGAACATTTTGTTCATATGGCTCCACTCTACTGCATATGATCTAAACATGCAAGATCTAACCAATGTCATATCAATGATTAATTCACTCATTTGACAATATCCTCCTACAGAATTAATATCATATGTGTGCTACACTAAATATTGTTCTACTCAATTATTCATTTGGAGGTATTGTGTTTCCATGGTGTAGCTGTTGATAGATCATAATGCTCAGAAAACCATCTGAATAATATAAACCATAATGCTGCTGCTCAATAGACTATTTTTAGGATGTGGGAAGAAGACAAATGTGGGAGAAAGCTAAGTGTCTTTGTTAACCCCAACATTATATATTATGTATGATATCTTAGACGACAGATCAAACCGTAGATTTTCCCGGACAAAAGCTAGATTTTAATTTGGGCTAATCTTACAAAAATAGTGTGATTAAGGCTTTTCTGTGTAACAAATTTAAATCTAACATTCAAAATGTGTGTTAAGGAAATGTGCTGGGTATGATATTTAATATCCTAAACAACAAAATACAAAAATGTACTTTTCATTTCTAATTTTGGAACTCAAATACGGCTATAACTATACTGTATCACAGAGCTATAGTAGAGTAACATCTTAAACATATATGTATGGATAGAATGTGCGATCTGGTTGTGCGTGAAAGCAGAAAGGTGGCCCTGGCTAGACTGGTGCCATTTTTCCATCTCTAAAGGTCTTCTTGTCACCTGGGGAACAATCCTGATGCACTCAACACTCACACTAACATTATCCAGTTCAGTGTCAACGCTCTATGCGACTCCAGTATATCCAGTCAGGTTGTGATGACTATGTTCTGTTCCTCTCTGTTTCTCTATAGGAGACATGCCTCTCTGCCCATCGACGTCACAGAGAGCCCTGCCAGTCTGATGTCGGCCGGCTGCAGGAGAAGTTTCCCCTGCCGCAAGTGGAAGTCCGCCTCTTTTGGGTACAGTAACATGTTATTGTTTTTTCGGGTGTGTCAAGTGTGTTCGGTGTAGCTATATGGAGCCCCAAAGCGTGATAGCACTGAAATATTTTGTTTGTCTTTAATCACAACAGGACCCTTCAAACTCAAGATGGCTTAGTGTTTGATGTGATTATGTTACTGATGTGAGCACAGTTCCCAGTACATTGACTTTCTGGTAGATATGTTGCACCATGTTTGAATCTTTACTGGCATATTCTAGTGAGCTGGTTGTGACACAGACACAGCACTATCTGGGGACATGTCTGTTTTTTCTCTATACTCATTCTAATGTTGACATTCATAATGGGCATCCTGCTAATGAGATATGATGTTGCTGTATAATACCTGCCTCTATCTCTTATGCATTAGCCAGGAATGGTCTGGAGCCTGAGAGCTTCTCAACAAACGAGATGGATGAGATTAGAACACAAATAACATACACACACACACACACAGCTTCAAAAGGTTGATGGGGGTTTCAACGCCTCTTCATTGCGCTGTGCTTCATCATCAAATAGCAATGAGCTCCCACCCCATAGCCTACCCTCCTCATTACAGGCCAGAAATATCCCCCAAACTCATACCAGGCTAATTTCCAAAATATGTAACAGCTGTGGTATATGGAAATGAGGGAGAGAGAGACATGGAATATGGGTATCTGATATTTTAGATGGGAATAAATTGTGAATATGTCATGAAGTGTGTCATTTATTTAAATGCCACAGGGTTCTATGAAGTCTTACAGAGGAGATGATGGTGAACGTACTGGGTAAATTAGTATGTCAGATCACCCGTGACAACTGTGGTCTTTACCGCATGTTTGTTTCAGGAACACATTTAGGAGCTAATAGGTGAAGTGGGTTATGACAGCCATGTGATTGAAGTGTGAAAGGCTGGATCGGCAGCTCTGTTTGTTATCGTTTGTGCTTAATCGTCTCCCAGACTCGTTAGCATAATTAGCCCCTAGTTACCAATCAGCTGACTGACGAGACAGCACAGTGCTCCAATATGCCCCCAACACATTGGATATTTATTTGAACAATTTACTGATTTGTTATAGTTGGCTGCTATGTTAATTTAGCCCCCAGGTGGTTACTTTTACCAAGTGTTAATTACTACATATATATATATATATATATATATATATTTTTTTTTTTTTTTTTTTTTACTACCAGTCAAAAGTTTGGACACACCTACTCATTCAAGGGTTTTTCTTTATTTTTACTATTCTCTACATTGTAGAATAATAGTGAAGAAATCAAAACTATGAAATAACACATATGGAATCATCTAGTAACCAAGAAAGTGTTAAACAAAATATATTTTATATTTGAGATTCTTCAAATTACCACCCTTTGCCTTGATGACAGCTTTGCACACTCTTGGCATTCTCTCAACCAGCTTCATGAGGTAGTCACCTGGAATGCATTTCAATTAACAGGTGTGCCTTCTAAAAAGTGCATTTGTTGAATTTCTTTCCTTCTTAATGCGTTTGAACCAATCAGTTGTGTTGTGACAAGGTAGGGGTGGTAAACAGAAGATAGTCCTATTTGATAAAATACCAAGTTCATATTATGGCAAGAACAGCTCAAATAAGCAAAGAGAAATGACAGTGCATCATTACTTTAAGACATGAAGATCAGTCAATACGGAAAAGAACTTTGAAAGTTTCTTCAAGGGCAGTCGCAAAAACCATCAAGCGCTATGATGAAACTGGCTCTCATGAGGACCACCACAGGAAAGGAAGACCCAGAGAAACCTTTGCTGCAGAGGATAAGTTCATTAGAGTTACCAGCCTCAGATTGCAGCCTAAATAAATGCTTCAGAGAGTTCAAGTAACAGACACATCTCAAAATCAACTGTTCAGAGGAGACTACGTGAATCAGGCCTTCATGGTCGAATTACTGCAAAGAAGCCACTACTAAAGGACACCAATAAAAAGAAGAGACTTGCTTGGGCCAAGAAACACGAGCAATGGACATTAGACCAGTGGAAACCTGTCCTTTGATCTGAGTCCAAATGTGACATTTTTGGTTCCAATCTCTGTGTCTTTGTGAGACGCAGAGTAGGTGAACTGATGATCTCTGCATGTGTATTTCCCATCGTGAAGCAGGAGGTGTGGGGGTGCTTTGCTAGTGACACTATCAGGGATTTATTTAAACTTCACTTAACCAGCATCAAAATATGGCTCCCACAGCATTCTGCAACGATACACCATCCCATCTGGTTTGGGCTTAGTGGGACTATCATTTGTTTTTCAACAGGACAATGACCCAACACACCTCCAGGCTGTGTAAGGGCTATTTAAGAGAGTATTGGAGAACAAAGTCAAAGTCACCATTATTAGTCAGTTGTACAACCGAATGCCTTCAACTGAAATGTGTCTTCCGCATTTAACCCAACCCAGAGAGGTGAATCAGAGAGGTGCGGGGGGCTGCCTTAATCGACATCCACGTCTTCGGCGCCCGGGGAACAGTGGGTTAACTGCCTCCCTTGTCAGCTCGGGGATTCGAACTTGCAACCCTCCGGTTACAAGTCCAACGCTCTAACCACTAGACTACCTGACGCCCCCAATAAGAAGACTGATGGAGAACTGCGTCAGATGACCTGGCTTCCACAATCACCTGACCCCAACCCAATTGTGATGGTTTGGGATGAGTTGGATCGCAGAGTAAAGGAAAAGCAGCCAACAAGTGCTCAGCATATGCGGGGACTCGTTCAAGACTGTTGGAAAAGCATTCCTCATGAAGCTGGGGTGGCTACTTAGAAGAATCTCAAATCTAAAATACACTGCTCAAAAAAATAAAGGGAACACTAAAATAACACATCCTAGATCTGAATTAATGAAATAATCTTATTCAATACTTTTTTCTTTACATAGTTGAATGTGCTGACAACAAAATTACACAAAAATTATCAATGGAAATCAAATGTATCAACCCATGGAGGTCTGGATTTGGAGTCACACTCAAAATTAAAGTGGAAAACCACACTACAGGCTGATCCAACTTTGATGTAATGTCCTTAAAACAAGTCAAAATGAGGCTCAGTAGTGTGTGTGGCCTCCACGTGCCTGTATGACCTCCCTACAACGCCTGGGCATGCTCCTGATAAGGTGGCGGATGGTCTCCTGAGGGATCTCCTCCCAGACCTGGACTAAAGCATCCGCCAACTCCTGGACAGTCTGTGGTGCAACGTGGCGTTGGTGGATGGAGCGAGACATGATGTCCCAGATGTGCTCAATTGGATTCAGGTCTGGGGAACGGGCGGGCCAGTCCATAGCATCAATGCCTTCCTCTTGCAGGAACTGCTGACACACTCCAGCCACATGAGGTCTAGCATTGTCTTGCATTAGGAAGAACCCAGGGCCAACCGCACCAGCATATGGTCTCACAAGGGGTCTGAGGATCTCATCTCGGTACCTAATGGCAGTCAGGCTACCTCTGGCTAGCACATGGAGGGCTGTGCGGCCCCCCAAAGAAATGCCACCCCACACCATGACTGACCCACCGCCAAACCGGTCATGCTGGAGGATGTTGCAGGCAGCAGAACGTTCTCCACGGCGTCTCCAGACTCTGTTATGTCTGTCACATGTGCTCAGTGTGAACCTGCTTTCATCTGTGAAGAGCACAGGGCGCCAATGGCGAATTTGCCAATCTTGGTGTTCTCTGGCAAATGCCAAACGCCCTGCACGGTGTTGGGCTGTAAGCACAACCCCCACCTGTGGACGTCGGGCCCTCATACCACCCTCATGGAGTCTGTTTCTGACCGTTTGAGCAGACACATGCACATTTGTGGCCTGCTGGAGGTCATTTTGCAGGGCTCTGGCAGTGCTCCTCCTGCTCCTCCTTGCACAAAGGCGGAGGTAGCGGTCCTGCTGCTGGGTTGTTGCCCTCCTACGGCCTCCTCCACGTCTCCTGATGTACTGGCCTGTCTCCTGGTAGTGCCTCCATGCTCTGGACACTACGCTGACAGACACAGCAAACCTTCTTGCCACAGCTCGCATTGATGTGCCATCCTGGATGAGCTGCACTACCTGAGCCACTTGTGTGGGTTGTAGACTCTGTCTCATGCTACCACTAGAGTGAAAGCACCGCCAGCATTCAAAAGTGACCAAAACATCAGCCAGGAAGCATAGGAACTGAGAAGTGGTCTGTGGTCACCACCTGCAGAACCACTCCTTTATTGGGGGTGTCTTGCTAATTGCCTATAATTTACTTGCCTATAATTTACACCTGTTGTCTATTCCATTTGCACAACAGCATGTGAAATTTATTGTCAATCAGTGTTGCTTCCTAAGTGGACAGTTTGATTTCACAGAAGTGTGATTGACTTGGAGTTACATTGTGTTGTTTAAGTGTTCCCTTTATTTTTTTGAGCAGTGTATATTTTGATTTGTTTAACACTTTCTTGGTTACTACATGATTCCATATGTGTTATTTCATAGTTTTGAAGTCTTCAATATTATTCTGCAATGTAGAAAATAGTAAAAATAATGAATATTTGTAGGTGTCCAAACTTTTGACGTGTGTGTGTGTGTGTGTGTGTGTGTGTGTGTGTGTGTGTGTGTGTGTGTGTGTGTGTGTGTGTGTGTGTGTGTGTGTGTGTGTGTGTGTGTGTGTGTGTGTGTGTGTGTGTGTGTGTGTGTATATATATATAGATATATATAGATGAAGTCAGAAGTTTGCATACACTTAGGTTGGAGTCATCAAAACTAGTTTTTCAACCACTCCACAAATTTATTGTTAACAAACTATAGTTTTGGCAAGTCGGTTAGAACATATACCTTGTGCATGACACAAGTCATTTTTCCAACAATTGTTTACAGACAGATTATTTCACTCACAATTCACTGTATCACAATTCCAGTGGGTCAGGAGTTTACATACACTAAGTTGACTGTGCCCTTAAACAGCTTGGAAAATTCCAGAAAATGATGTCATGGCTTTAGAAGCGTCTGATAGGCTAATTGGCATAATTTGAGTCAATTGGAGGTTTATCTGTGGGTGTATTTCAAGGCCTACCTTCAAACTTGCTTGACATCATGGGAAAATCAAAAGAAATCAGCCAAGACCTCAGAAAACAAATTGTAGACTTCCACAAGTCTGGTTCCTCCTTGGGAGAAATTTCCAAATGCCTGAAGGTACCACGTTAATCTGTACAAACAATAGTACGCAAGTAGGAACATGGGACCACGCAGCCGTCATACCGCTCAGGAAGGAGGCGGGTTCTGCCTCCTAGAGATGAACGTACTTTGGTGCAAAAAGTGCAAATCAATCCCAGAACAATAGCAAAGGACCTTGTGAAGATGCTGGAGGAAACGGGTACAAAAGTATCTATATCCACAGTAAAATGAGTCCTATATCGACAAAACCTGAAATGCCGCTCAGCAAGGAAGAAGCCACTGCTCCAAAACCGCCATAAAAAAGCAAGACTACGGTTTGCAACTGCACATGGGGACAAAGATCGTACTTTTTGGAGAAATGTCCTCTGGTCTGATGACACAAAAACAGAACCGTTTGGCCATAGTGACCATCATTATGTTTGGAGGAAAAAGGGGGAGGCTTGCAAGCCGAAGAACACCATCCCAACCATGAAGCACGGGGGTGAAAGCATCATGTTGTGGGGGTGCTTTGCTGCAGGAGGGACTGGTGCACTTCACAAAATTGATGCCATTGTGAGGAGGGAAATTATGTGGATATATTGAAGCAACATCTCAAGACATCAGTCAGGAAGTTCAAGCTTGGTCGCAAATGGGTCTTCCAAATGGACAATGACCCCAAGCATACTTCCAAAGTTGTGGCAAAATGGCTTAAGGACAACAAACTCAAGGTATTGGAGTGGCCATCACAAAGCCCTGACGTCAATCCAACATAAGATTTGTGGGCAGAACTGAAAAAATGTGTGTCGAGCAAGGAGGCCTACAAACCTGACTCAGTTACACCAGCTCTGTCAGGAGGAATGGGCCAAAATTCACCCAACTTATTGTGAGAAAATTGTGGAAGGCTTCCTGAAACGTTAAACAATTTAAAGGCAATGCTACCAAATACTAATTGAGTGTATGTAAACTTCTGACCCACTGGGAATGTGATGAAAGAAATAAAAGCTGAAATAAATGATTCTCTCTACTATTATTCTGACATTTCACATTCTTAAAACAAAGTGGTGATCCTAACTGACCTAAAACAGGGCATTTTTACTAGGATTAAATGTCAGGAATTGTGAAAAACTGAGTTTAAATGTATTTGGCTAAGGTGTATGTAAACTTCAGACTTCAACTGTGTGTGTTTGTGTATATATACAGTGAGGGGAAAAAAGTATTTGATCCCTTGCTGATTTTGTACGTTTGCCCACTGACAAAGAAATGATCAGTCTATAATTTCAGAGAAACGCATGTGAAAAATGTTATAAAATGATTCGCATTTTACTTTTCCCCATCACTGTGTGTGTGTGTGTGTGTGTGTGTGTGTGTGTGTGTGTGTGTGTGTGTGTGCAGTGTAGGCCTTAATAATACATGCTTTAATGAAGGAGTGTGTCACACCAGTGTTCTCATCGAACAAAAACTTTCCTCATGTCTGTTTTAGTTCTTTGTCTTCTGTGACAATGATTTTTTCTGGTGTTTGGCCATATCACTTCTGTTTTGGCTCTTTATGTTAGCACATGATAAAACTCTGAATAATTGTCAGTTAGTCACACTCAAGGTTAATGTAACAGATTTGTTTACTGGTAAAATTAAAAACTGCCATTTACTCCAGAAGCTAAGGCTATTGCAGGGCTTTTTACACAGTGCCACCGAAGGGATGTCAAATAATTTCTATTTCTTTTATCATGATTCTCGGCAGTGACACGGTAGGCCTGTTGGAGGCCCATATTAAAAAGAGTGAATTATCTTCATGCCTGTGCGTGTTTGTGTGTGTGTGTACTGGCAGTATTGCTGTGTGTGTGCACGTGCAGTATTGGAGAAGAAGAGGTGAAATATTATTAGTGTGGGATTTCATTTATGAGCTGCTGTTTCATCTCTTTTAGCATGCTGAATCATTATTTCATTGATTGATATTTGCCTGTATGCTAATGTTCAGCTGAAAAGCAGTACTGTATTTTTTTCTGTGAGTGCTTCAGTATTACACACAGGTTGTGATGCAATTTTAAACTGGTTTTGTTGTTGTGAGTATTTTTCACACACATACAGAACATGTCGTAGAACTGCTTAAGTTTAAATTGTTTTTGGAGTTTAAACTGTTAAGTACAGGGGATGTTCGGAATTGTAGACGGTCCAACTTTGGCCTTAAGCGACGATGTTAGATAAAGCAGTCAATACCAAGGCAGCATTATAGACAAAAATTGTCTCCCTTGTGCTGCTTGTAAAGCAAAATGGAGCAATCTCTGAAGAGTAGCTGTCACATTCCAGGTGAACAACACCGTTAATATAAGAAACTCTAATAACACAAACATACCCCCAGGGAAGAACTCGTTCAGGCTTCCATTTTCTCTGTTTCTCTGCCTCTTTCTTTCTCTCTCATATACAAAACAAATCCTCTATTTCTGTTAGAATTGAAGTATGGCCCTCTCTTCCTTTTGGAATTTCCTAGCAGTAGCCAAGATACTGTATGATAAGGCTATGTTTCAGGGCTCTGTATGGGTCCTATATCTGCCTGTATCTGGGTAGTAGGCCTATTTAATGGGGAGGTCTGTAGGACCAATGACTTTGCTGGGTTTGTTGAGTCTGCTGCTACTGTTGCTGTTTAACTACTTAGGGATCAGCAGCAGTGGTGTCGGTTTTGGAGAGTCTGGCGTGCCCAAAGTAAAAGGCCTGCCACTCAGGCCCAGAAACTAGGATATGCACATAATTAGTACTATTGGATAGAAAACAACATATGAGACAACATCACCGCTACAACATATGAGATCTGAAGTTTCTAAAACCGTTCAAATAATGTCTGTGAGTATAACAGAACTGATATAGCAGGCGAAAATCCATCCGGATTTGCAGTTTTCTTTAGTTGACCTTTTTTCTCCTGGCTGCCTATGGGATTCAACGTTATCTAGGACCTAGACTGCAGTACCTATGGCTTCCACTGGATGTAAACTGTCTTTAGACAGGGTTTCATGACCTTAGGTTGAATTAGAAGCCAATAGAAGAACATTTTTGAAGTGTACCCCGGAACTCAATAGAATGAGAGAGGGGGGAAAATAGGAGAGATGCTATCCTCAAACAATCAAATGTTGTGCTTTCACTGTAAAGCCTTTTTGAAATCTGACAATGCTGTGATATTGCCAAGAATCCGAGCTTTTGATGTCTATGCAACACTTGTATATTGATTAATATTTAATAATTCAACTTTTGGATTTTGAATTTGGCGCCTTACATTTCACCGGGTAGTGTTGTGAACGGGGCGCTAGCGCCCTAACGCTCCTTAATTATCCCCAAAAGGTTAAAGTGGTGGGACCAACAAGGCATGCCAATTAATCTTGGAGAAGGAACTGCCAGGTCATGAACCTTCCCAACATTAATTGTGCTCACGTGGCAATTGTTTTTATCATACATGTTTTATTCACCGCTACAACATATGAGATACTACACCTTGATGTACAGTTGTCAGCCATTTTATCCCTGTCCAACTATTTGTACCAACCAAAATATTTTCTTTGATTACTGTACCTCGTTATCTGATGGTAAAAATAGTCAACTATCTGCCTTAAAATTCTCTTAGACAGTCCTGTCTTGTTGTAGTAGTTATTATGATCAAAGACCCTTAAATCAATGACTGTCAGTGACTGCTTGTGCATCTGAATTAGTCCTTGTACTGAGTCCCATTAAAAGAGTTCCTTTGCACTCTTTGGTCCTTGAATTTAAATAAAGTATAGACTCATGGAATCTGTAGACAGGAAGTCTTCATGTCTGATAAATGGGCTGACTCCCCAGCTGATTTCAACAGTCCCTCTAAATTCGCTCTCTCCTTAACTTCAACTCTCCTCTCTCCTTTCTTTCCCCCCCTCTCTCCATTTTCTTTACCCCTCTCTTCTCTCTCTCCTCTTCCTCTCCCTCTTCTCTGCCCTCTCCTCTGTACTGATCCCTCCTGACCACACCGGAATACTCCAGGGGAGAAAATCTCCATCCCATGACTAACACTTCCAATCCTGATTGTGTTATTACACGTGTAGCTAGGACAACAGTGACTCGTCCTCTATTGTGATCCGTGTTACATTAAAGCTCTTTGTTTGTTTTTGTCAGAGGTTTGTCACCCCAAAAATACAAATTGGTAAAGTCTGTTCAAGTGTGCAATAAGAGCAGTGTTTTTACTGCCTGCTTGTTGAGCCTTAGAAAGTGGAGCAGGGAGCCAGCCCAACGGGGACAGTGGATTGCAGCTTATTCTGTGACAGAGTAATTGCTCTATACGATTTATCAGCCAAGGGGATGAAATATTTAAAGGCATCTCGCTGCACAGAAACTTGAAAGGGAAAAGCACATTACTGTGTATGTATGTGTTGTGAACGATTGTAGTTAGGTTATTTTCCTATTGATGAGACAAACTTAATTTATAGTGTTGTCACGATACCGATACCAGGTTTACCATCAGGATACTCAATACCAAAATGATACCACTGCAAAAAAATAAGGCATATTAGCCAAAGTCACGGAATGGCACTTTATCCAGACAGATAAACTCAGCTACTGCTCTGTTCAATCGTTGGGCAGCCATGGTACAGTGCCAGTATTCACATCGCTTGCCTTTTTACACATTTAGTTTTTTTATTTATTTTATTTCACCTTTATTTAACCAGGTAAGCTAGTTGAGAACAAGTTCTCATTTACAATTGTGACCTGGCCAAGATACAGCAAAGCAGTGCGACACAAACAACAACACAGAGTTACACATGGAATTAACAAGAGTACAGTCAATAACACAATATAAAAAAAGCAGGTCTTTATACAGTGTGTGCAAATGGCGTGAGGAGGTAAGGCAATAAATAGGCCATAGTAGCGAAGTAATTACAATTTAGAAGATTAACACTGGAGTGATAGAGGAGCAGATGATGATGTGCAAGTAGAAATACTGGTGTGCAAAAGAGCAGAAAGTAAATAAATAAAAACAATATGGGGATGAGGTAGGTAGATTGGGTGGGCTATTTACAGATGGACTATGTACAGCTGCAGCGATTGGTTAGCTGCTCAGTTAACTGATGTTTAATGTTAGTGAGGGAAATATAAATCTCCAGCTTCAGCGATTTTTGCAATTCGTTCCAGTCATTGGCAGCAGAGAACTGGAAGGAAAGGCGGCCAAAGGAGGTGTTGGCTTTGGGGATGACCAGTGAGATATACCTGCTGGAGCACGTGCTGCGGGTGGGTGTTGTTATTGTGACCAGTGAGCTGAGAAGGCGGAGCTTTACCTAGCATAGACTTATAGATGACCTGGAGCCAGTGGGTCTGGCAACGAATATGTAGCGAGGGCCAGCCGACTAGAGCATACAGGTTGCAGTGGTGGGTGGTATAAGGGGCTTTGGTGACAAAACGGATGGCACTGTGATAGACTGCATCCAGTTTGCTGAGTAGAGTATTGGAAGCTATTTTGTAAATGACATCGTTGAGGATCGGTAGGATAGTCAGTTTTACGAGGGTATGTTTGGCGGCGTGAGTGAAGGAGGCTTTGTTTGCGAAATAGGAAGCTGATTATAGATTTAATTTTGAATTGTAGATGTTTAATATGAGTCTGGAAGGAGAGTTTACAGTCATGCCAGTCACCTAGGTATTTGTAGTTGTCCACATATAGTTTTACTAGCATTTAAGAGCAGTTGGAGGCCACGGAAGGAGTGTTGTATGGCATTGAAGCTTTTTGGAGGTTAGTTAACACAGTGTCCAAAGAAGGGCCAGATGTATACAGAATGGTGTCGTCTGCGTAGAGGTGGATCAGGGAATCACCCG
Source organism: Brachymystax lenok tsinlingensis (assembly GCA_030435695.1). Classification (NCBI taxonomy): domain Eukaryota; kingdom Metazoa; phylum Chordata; class Actinopteri; order Salmoniformes; family Salmonidae; genus Brachymystax; species Brachymystax lenok. Next base: position 25,987,766 of record CM059803.1, on the reverse strand, counting down.
CAGGAAGAGCGACATCGTTGATATATACAGAAAAAAGAGTCTTCCCAAGAATTGAAACCTGTGGCACCCCCATAGAGACTGCCAAAGGTCCGGACAACAGGCCCTTCGATTTGACACACTGAACTCTGTCTGAGAAGTAGTTGGTGTATCAGGCGAGGCAGTCATTTGAGAAACCAAGGCTGTTGAGTCTGCCGATAAGAATACAGTGATTGACAGAGTCGAAAGCCTTGGCCAGGTCGATGAAGACGGCTGCACAGTGTTGTCTTTTATCGATGGCGGTTATGATATTGTTTAGGACCTTGAGCGTGGCTGAGGTGCACCCGTGACCAGCTCGGAAACCGGATTGCACAGTGGAGAAGGTACGGTGGGATTCGAAATGGTCAGTGATCTGTTTATTAACTTGGCTTTCGAAGACTTTAGAAAGGCAGGGCAGGATGGATATAGGTCTATAACAGTTTGGGTCTAGAGTGTCACCCCATTTGAAGAGGGGGATGACCGCGGCAGCTTTCCAATCTTTAGGGATCTTGGACGATACGAAAGAGAGGTTGAACAGACTGGTAATAGGGGTTGCAACAATGGCGGCGGATAATTTTAGAAAGAGAGGGCCCAGATTGTCTAGCCCAGCTGATTTGTACGGGTCCAGATTTTGCAGCTCTTTCAGAACATCTGCTATCTGGATTTGGGTGAAGGAGAAGCTGGGGAGGCTTGGTAGCAAGTAGCTGCTGAGGGTGCGGAGCTGTTGGCCGGGGTTGGGGTAGCCAGGAGGAAAGCATGGCCAGCCGTAGAGAAATACCTATTGAAATTCTCGATTATCGTGGTGGTGACAGTGTTACCTAGCCTCAGTGCAGTGGGCAGCTGGGAGGAGGTGCTGTTATTCTCCATGGACTTTACAGTGTCCCTTTTTGGAGTTAGAGCTACAGGATGCAAATTTCTGTTTGAAAAAGCTAGTCTTTGCTTCCCTGACTGCTTGAATTGGTTCCTGACTTCCCTGAAAAGTTACATATCGCGGGGACTATTCGATGCTAGTGCAGTCCGCCACAGGATGTTTTTGTGATGGTCGAGGGCAGTCAGGTCTGGAGTGAACCAAGGGCTATATCTGTTCTTAGTTCTACATTTTTTGAAAGGGGCATGCTTATTTAAGATGGTGAGGAAATTACTTTTAAAAAAACAACTAGTTTTGTTAAAGCCTGAATAAAAAATTTATTACATTTACATTTTAGACATATTTACAAAAAAAATTATTGAAGTATTAAGTATTCAACCTTTGTTATGGCAAACCTAAATAAGTTCAGGAGCAAAAAAAAAAGTCACATAATAAGTTGCATTGACTCACTCTGTGTGCAATAATTGTGTTTAACATGATTTTTTTATGACTACATTATCTTTGTACCCCACACATATTATCTGTAAGGTCCCTCAGTCGAGCAGTGAATTTCAAACACAGATTCAACCACAATGACCAGGGATGTTTGCCTCACAAAGAAGGGCACCTAAAAAGCAGACATTGAATATCCCTTTGAATATGGTGAAGTTATTATTACACTTTGGATGGTGTATCAATACACCCAGTCACTACAAAGATACAGGCGTCCTTCCTAACTCAGTTGCCGAAGAGGAAGTGAACTGCTCAGGAATTTCACTGAGGCCAATGGTGACTTTAAAACAGTTACATAGTTTAATGGCTGTGCTAGGAGAAAACTGAGGATGGATCAACAAGATTGTAGTTACTCCACAATACTAACCTAAATGACAGTGAGAAAAGGAGGAAGCCTGTACAGAATATAAACATTCCAAAACATGGATACTGTTTGCAGCAAGGTACTAAAGTAAAACTGCAAAAAATGTGGCGAAGTAATTAACTTTATGTCCTGAATACAAAGCGTTATGTTTGGGGCAAATCCAACACATCACTAAGTACCACTCTTCATATTTTCAAGCATGGTTGAGGCTGCATCATGTTATGGGTATTCTTGTCAAGGACTATGAAGTTTAAAAAAAAATAATAATAAACGGATTGGAACTAAGCACAGGCAAAATCCTAGAGGAAAATATGTCTGTCTGCTTTGCAACAGACACTGGGAGTCAAATTCACCTTTCAGCAGGACAATAACCTAAAACACAAAGCCAAAATATACTGGATTGCTTACCAAGACAACATGTGTTCCTGAGTGGCCTAGTTACAGTTTTGTAATATCAGTGCAGTAATATCTTAACAAGTAATCTAACAAATTCACGACTACCTTATACACACAAATGTAAAGGGATGAATAAGAATATGTACATATAAATATATGGATGAGAATGCAGCATGGCTGCACGTGCCCCATCTGTTCATTGTTTACATCACACTGCCTCGTGATTTGTGGATTGTAGCTCTCCACCGCCAACACTGGAATGTAATTACATGCTAGCTAACGTTAGCTAGATTGGGCTAGCTCCTGAGCTAGCATATGAACTCGGTAGCGCAGAGTAGATTCTCCATATGATGTTGAGAAATAGTGCATTGTGGGTAGTTTATAAGATTTCCAGAAATAAATGAATAAAAACGTTATAACCCCAAAACCTAAATATGTTTGTACTTGTAGATAACTACATCGTGACCACAACTAAGTTACTAAGTCTTTGACCTCACTGTGCTGTTACATTGGTGAGTAAAAACTCATGCTTTCTACACTATAAACATGTGGACAGAGAGTATGCTTTAAAGGGAAAAAAATATTAAATGTCAACTTCATATTCATAATTTCCAGCACCACCCCAGGATTTAGCTTCTCTCTCCCTCAGCCTGCAGAGCTCAGGGCTGCCTGGTCTGGCTCAGGATATACTGTAGACTCAATCTCCCTCTGTATCCCTCCCTCACACTCTCTCTCTGTAATTCTATGCCAGGGGAGGACAGCTCCTGCTCAGCTCAGTCCAAGCTCTTATCTGTCCTGGCTCCCCAATGGTTGAACCTGCTTACTCCTGAAGCTAGGACAGCAGAGTCCCTGCCCATCTTCCAAAAACATCTGAAACCCTACCTCTTTAAAGACTATTTAAAATAATCCCACAGCACCCCCTTCTCGCACCCCCTCCCCACCTCCCACAAAACAACAATTAAACAAAAATTCCCCCTTTCGAGCTCTGACTTTTCTGATAGCTACTTTATTGTGAAGAATGTACTTTCGATGACTGGGATATGTCGTTATCCCACCTAGCTATCTTAAGATGAATGCACTAACTGTAAGTCGCTCTGTATTAGAGCGTTTGCTAAATGACTAAAATGTAAAAATGTCTCCCTCTTGCTCTCTCTCCCTCCCTCATTATGCTCTTTCTCTATTTCACTCAGTTTAATCATAATATTTGTTGTAATATTTTGCCTGGCTTTTCAGGAGGATGAAATTGAAATAATAACCAGCTTTGCAGTGCTTGTTTTAGAAAATGCAATACTTTTTGAATGAGGTTTCATTTTAAATTAACTGAAAATATGTTGTTGTAATCTGGATAAAGGCAAAAAGGCAATTTATGAACAGCGGGTAAGCCATTCTTACTAATCTGCTGGAGAACCAGTTTGGGTTTAAGTATACCTTTTGTATGACTGAAGCTTTTAACGAGAGATTTAACGAGAGAGTCAGTATACAGTGGGGCAAAAAAGTATTTAGTCAACCACCAATTGTGCAAGTTCTCCAACTTAAAAAGATGAGGCCTGTAATTTTCATCATAGGTACACTTCAACTATGACAGACGAAATGAGAAAAAGAAATCCAGAAAATCACATTGTAGGATTTTTAATGAAATTATTTGCAAATTATGGTGGAAAATAAGTATTTGGTCAATAACAAAAGTTTATCTCAATACTTTGTTATATACCCTTTGTTGGCAATGACAGAGGTCAAACGTTTTCTGTAAGTCTTCACAAGGTTTTCACACACTGTTGCTGGTATTTTGGCCCATTCCTCCATGCAGATCTCCTCTAGAGCAGTGATGTTTTGGGGCTGTCGCTGGGCAACACGGACTTTCAACTCCCTCCAAAGATTTTCTATGGGGTTGAGATCTGGAGACTGGCTAGGCCACTCCAGGACCTTGAAATGCTTCTTCTGAAGCCACTCCTTCGTTGCTGGCGGTGTGTTTGGGATCATTGTCATGCTGAAAGACCCAGCCACGTTTCATCTTCAATGCCCTTGCTGATGGAAGGAGGTTTTCACTCAAAATCTCACGATACATGGCCCCATTCATTCTTTCCTTTACACGGTCAGTCGTCCTGGTCCCTTTGCAGAAAAACAGCCCCAAAGCATGATGTTTCCACCCCCATGCTTCACAGTAGGTATGGTGTTCTTTGGATGCAACTCAGCATTCTTTGTCCTCCAAACCACGACGAGTTGAGTTTTTACCAAAAAGTTCTATTTTGGTTTCATCTGACCATATGACATTCTCCCAATCCTCATCTGGATCATCCAAATGCTCTCTAGCAAACTTCAGACGGGCCTGAGCGTGTACTGGCTTAAGCAGGGGGACACGTCTGGCACTGCAGGATTTGAGTCCCTGGCGGCGTAGTGTGGTACTGATGGTAGGCTTTGTTACTTTGGTCCCAGCTCTCTGCAGGTCATTCACTAGGTCCCCGTGTGGTTCTGGGATTTTTGCTCACCGTTCTTGTGATCATTTTGACCCCACGGGTGAGATCTTGCGTGGAGCCCCAGATCGAGGAAGATTATCAGTGGTCTTGTATGTCTTCCATTTCCTAATAATTGCTCCCACAGTTGATTTCTTCAAACCAAGCTGCTTACCTATTGCAGATTCAGTCTTCCCAACCTGGTGCAGGTCTACAATTTTGTTTCTGGTGTCCTTTGACAGCTCTTTGGTCTTGGCCATAGTGGAGTTTGGAGTGTGACTGTTTGAGATTGTGGACAGGTGTCTTTTATACTGATAACAAGTTCAAACAGGTGCCATTAATACAGGAAACGAGTGGAGGACAGAGGAGCCTCTTAAAGAAGAAGTTACAGGTCTGTGAGAGCCAGAAATCTTGCTTGTTTGTATGTGACCAAATACTTATTTTCCACCATAATTTGCAAATAAATTCATTACAAATCCTACAATGTGATTTTCTGGATTTCTTTTCCTCATTTTGTCTGTCATAGTTGAAGTGTACCTATGATGAAAATTACAGGCCTCTCTCATCTTTTTAAGTGAGAGAACTTGCACAATTGGTGGCTGACTAAATACTTTTTTGCCCCACTGTAAATGTACATTGCCTTCGGAAAGTATTCAGACCCCTTGACTTTTTCCTCATTTTGTTACGTTACAGTTTTTTCCCCTCATCAATCTACACACAATACCCCATAAGGACAAAGCAAAAACAGTTTATTATTTTTTGCTAATTTATTACAAATTCAAAACTGAAATATCACATTTACATAAGTATTCAGACCCTTTACTCAGTACTTTGTTGAAGCACCTTTGGCAGCGATTACAGTATCTTCTTGGGTATGACGCTACAAACTTGGCACACAGTATTTGGGGAGTTTCTCCAATTCTTCTCTGCAGATCCTCTCAAGCTTTGTCGGGTTGGATGGGGAGCGTTGCTGCACAGCTTTTTTCAGGTCTCTCCAGAGATGTTTGATCGGGTAAATTCTGGGCTCTGTCTGGGCCACTCAAGGATATTCAGAGACTTGTCCCGAAGCCACTCATGCGTTGTCTTGACTGTGTGCTGTTGGAAGATGAACCTTCGCCGCAGTCTGAAGTCCTGAGTGCAGGTTTTCATCAAGGATCTCTCTGTACTTTGCTCCGTTCATCTTTGCCTCGATCCTGACTAGTCTCCCAGTCCCTGCTACTGACAAACATACCCTCACCATGATGCTGCCACTGTCATGCTTCATTGTAGGGATGATGCCAGGTTTCCTCTGGACGTGATGCTTGGCATTCAGGCAAAATAGTTCAATCTTGATTTCATCAGACCAGAGAATCTTGTTTCTAATGCTCTGACAGTCTTTAGGTGCCTTTTGGGAAAGTCCAAGTGGGTTATCATATGCCTTTTACTGAGGAGTGGCTTCCGCCTGGCCACTGGAAAGGTTCTTCTGGAAGGTTCTCCCATCGCCACAGAGTAACTCTGGAGCTCGGTCAGAGTGACCATCGGGTTCTTGGTCACCTCCCTGACCAAGGCCCTTCTCCCCTGATTGCTCAGTTTGGCCGGGCGGCCAGCTCAAGGAAGTGTCATGGTGGTTCCAAACTTCTAGGCCACTGTGCTCTTGTGGTCCTTCAATGCTGCAGACATTTTTTTGTACCCTTCTCCAGATCTGTGCCTCGACAGAATCCTGTCTCTGAGCTCTACAGACAATTCCTTCGATTTCATGGCTTGGTTTTTACTCTGACATGCACTGTCAACTGTGGGACCTTATATAGACAGGTGTGTTTTTCCAAATCATATCCAATCAATTGAATTTACCAATCAGGTTGTAGAAACAGCTCAAGGATGAACATTGGAAACATGATGCACCTGAGCTCAATTTCGTGTCTCATAGCAAAGCGTCTGAATACTTATGTAAATAAATAATTTATTTATATTATTTTTAATACTTTTGCAAAAATGTCTAAACCTGTTTTCGCTTTGTAATTATGGGGTATTGTGTAGATTGCTAAGCAAAATGTTTTATTTAATACATTTCAGGTGCTGAAGGAAGCAAGTATTTCGGTCCGTAATAAAGCCCTTTAGTGAGGAAAAGTAATTCTGATTGGCACCCCAGTCGGTGGGCCTATACCCTCCCAAGCCCACCCATGGCTGCACCCCTACCCAGTCATGCGAAATCCATAGATTAGGGTCTAATAAATGTATTTCAATTGACTGACTTCCTTCTATGAACTGTAACTCAGTAAAATCTTTGAAATTGTTTTATGTTGCGTTTATATTTTTGTTCAGTAAATGTGTTTTGGATTATCAGTGTGTGTAGTGTGTAGGGCCTTGTGAGTATGCATAGAGACAGTGCAAAAATACAAAGGTCAACTCAGATAGTCCATATAGCCATTTTGTTAGCTATTATTGCTATTTTCTGTGTGTATCATGATGGTTATCCCAATGTTACACCCTACGTCAGCTCCCCTACTAGGCGTAGAATATACACTCAGGAGTAGCTCATAGAAGGGCTTACACCCAGGTGGTGCAACAGGTATAATTTTTAGGTCCAGCATAGAGCATATTTCACGCCAGACGTTGATCTATGACCCACTTACAACCAACTGGTTCAACCGGCCCCTGAAGCCACTTCCATGCCAGTCGGAAGAACTTAGGTGATTTATCTCTGAATACTCAAAAGCTGGTTTCTCCACCGACTGTTGGATAAGGGGATCCATAGGGTGTTAACAACGCTCGGTGGAGACTAGAGATCCTGACTGGCAGTGTCCAGCCTGAGACATGGCGTTAATTTATCCTGACATGCACACCTCACCATTGTCACAGCCTGACCCACCCTTGATTGTCACAGCCTCTGTTGTAAAAAGACGTGTACGACATAAGTACAAAATATATTCCCTAAAAACAAGTAATGAAATAACAAAACAAAAAAATTGTAAGCTCTTCTCACAGCCAAGTCAACTGTGATAGAAGTCAGTATTTGACATGTCTGAGGACCATGTCTGACGTCAGGAGATAACGTGGAAACCGGCCACTAGGGGCAACTGTGATCACTGCTACCTTCAAGTAGGTTTTGGTTTTGCTAGGGTGTTGTGGACCGGGATGGCAGATGGGCATAAGCATCTGCCTCTGATACCAAAGGTTGCAAGTTTGAATCTAGCGATAAAGAGTTTTGGGGGATTTTTGTTTTAAGCCTATTCCAAACCTTGAGCCTTACCTTACAAATTCTGAATTAATGCCTTAACTTAACCTTAAACAGTTTGAAATTTTACGTTTGGAACAACTTTGAAATGTTATGTTTGAGAAACATGGGTTAACGTCTAATTTAACTCCGAACTCAGGTGATCGTGTGTGGTCTATTGCATTAGATGTTATGGGTAGGGCTGCCGTGGACATGGATGGTTGCTATGGTTTTCGTTCTGTCGGCGCTTTTATTCCCGAGCTTGGCCCTGACGGCGCTTTTATAAGCGAGCTTGGCCCTTCTTTTCCGGTCTGCTGACACAGTCAGGTCCTCAAACTCAGGGCAGCACCAGGGTGGGGAGGTTATTAAAAATGCATTCTGGTCTTCTGGGTCTGTCTACACATCAGACACCATGTCTTCAGTTGCCTCTGCAAATCGCTACTTCTTTTCAGCAAAGAGTTATTTTAACCGACTGGCCAGAGCCTGTTTAATTACAGGAGACAATAAGTCATTCTGCCCAATAAACAAATGGTCTTGAACACTGGAATCTCAAAGCTAAAAAAGCACACGCAAAAATATGTGGAACAAGTCAACTTTTCAAAACTCAGTACTGTATTTAAAATGTATGGATTGGTTTAAATTTATAAACGAACCTGTCTCCGCCATCGCTTTTTTATGTCCTGTTCCTTTGCTCTGTCTGGGGTGTCCAAAGTCTTTTGCCTCTCTTTCTGTCCAATACCGATTTGCAGCTGCATCTGAGGAGTCAGTGTGGTGTATTAGTAATGGTTATATGCATCAAAATCCTCAAGAAAATGATAAGATGTAGAACTTTGTTAGTCAATCCATGTCTTTCTGGGACTGCTCACCTTCAAACTCTGCCATGCTCCACTCTCCATCTGACCAGCAGACAGTACACAGGTGTTGTGCGGCCTGTTCTTCCTGAGACATGACAAAGAAAATATTTATGCAAATTAAGTTTATGGATGATATTCGCACAACACCCATGTACTTGATTGGTCAAATTCAGTCATAAACAAATACAAATTTGTCCTCACTATTCTTGCGGCTTATATTTGTCCTCCTTGCCAGCATTAATGTGTAGATAGATCCCTTACTGCACGCTATTAAAACAGAAAATGCCATCGTTAACAAATTAACAGGATTCAAATATTCAATGTTAGCTACCACCAATGTGCAAGATGTAAAAGTAAACATTGAACGGAGACTTATTTCCGTTGAACGGATAACTCATTCCGTCTTGCTCGGCAAACGCCCATCGCCTGTTCCGGTGCAGTCGCTGGAGAAGTACTCTGCTGTAGCTGCTGTTGTTGCTGAAATAGTTGAGCTACTTGAGTCATCAGTCTTTCATTCATATCAGCCACCGTGTTGTAGTCCGGCATCTGATACAGCCTGGCCATGACATGTGGAAATCCATGCCCTCGTTTGGCGATGCATCGTTTCCTCGCTGGAAGAGCCTCCTGGCGGGCCCACAGGGGGGCCAGAACCCTGGGCTATTTATTTCATGCCCATAGACATGGCTGTAGTGGACCCTATGCATAATCTTTTACTGGTGACAGCAAAACACATTTTTTACAGTCTTGAAGGATATTGGTGTGCTGGATGATGGAATACTAAGAAATATTCCGCTTAAAGTGGATACACTGAAAGCACCTGCAGCCAACTACCCGCTAAAATCTCATCAGGGTCTTCTCATTTCAAATTACAAGAATGGAAAAATTGGCCATGCGTTTACTCCTTATTAGCTCTCAAGGGACTTTTGGAGTATGCCCAGTATGATTGCTGGACCCATTTTGTCAAAGCCTGTACCATCTTATGTACAATAGTGGAGTGAGTTGGAGAGGCTCATCGCCACTTGCAAGAGCTCTGTGAGAGTTTTGCAAGGTTGAAGGGAAAACAATATAGGACACCTCCATAGCCACTTGAAGAAATGTTTTTTGTACTATGGTCCCGTATATGGTTTCTGGGGCTTTCCATTTGAGTGAGTTCATAGGTAAATAGAAGATAAAAATTACAGAATTTCAGTTCAGTTAATGAGAGGTTTCAACTGCCCAAGAGGTTAAGAGAAACTTGATAGCAGGCGTTCATGAGAGATGACATACTGTACATGTCGGTCCTGATGGTACCAAGTACTTATATGCCATTGATCAGAGTGAGAATAAGGATTTGACCAGTGTTGAATGTAGTTTATCTATCCATTTATCTATCTCAACATCAACCGTTCAGAAGAGACTGTGAATCAGGCCTTTGTGGTCGAAACCACTACTAAAGGACACCAATATGAGAAAGACTTGCTTGGGTCAAGAAACACGAGCAATGGACATTAGACCGGTGGAAATCTGTCCTTTGGTCTAATGAGTCCAAATTTGAGATTTTTGGTTCACACCGCTGTGTTCAGAATATGTGGGAACTCCTTCAAGACTGTTGGAAAAGCATTCCAGTTGAAGCTGGTTGAGAGAATGCCAAGAGTATGCAACACTGTCATCAAGGCAAAGGGTGGTTACTTTGAAGAATCTAAAATCTAAAATATATTTTGTTTAAAACTTTTTTGGTTACTACATTATTCAATATATGTTATTTCATAGTTTTGATGTCTTCACTATTTTTCTACAATATAGAAAATAGTAAAAATAAAGAAAAACCCCTTCAATGTCCAAACTTTTGACTGGTACTGTATATAAACTGTATATAAAGACGTCCTCTCACTGTCAACTGCGTTTATTTTCAGCAAACATGTGTAAATATTTGTATGAACATAACAAGATTCAACAACTGAAACATAAACTGAACAAGTTCCACAGACATGTGACTAACAAATGGAATAATGTGTCCCTGAACATAGGGGGGGTCAGTATCTGGTGTGGCCACCAGCTGCATTAAGTACTGCAGTGCTTCTCCTCTTCATGGACTGCACCAGGTTTGCCATGACGGACCCTCCACCTCCAAATCAATCCCTCTCCAGAGTACAGGCCTCGGTGTAACGCTCATTCCTTCCTTTATAAATGTGAATCCGACCATCACTCCTGGTGAGACAAAACCGCGACTCGTCAGTGAAGAGCACTTTTTGCCAGTCCTGTCTGGTCCAGCGACGGTGGGTTTGTGCCCATAGGCGACGTTGTTGCCGGTGATGTCTGGTGAGGACCTGCCTTACAACAGGCCTACAAGCCCTCAGTCCAGCCTCTCTCAGCCTATTGCAGACAGTCTGAGCACTGATGGAGGGATTGTGCGTTCCTGGAGTAATTCGGGCAGTTGTTGTTGCCATTCTGGACCTGTCCCGCAGGTGTGATGTTCGGATGTACCGATCCTGTGCAGGTGTTGTTACACGTGGTCTGCCACTGCGAGGACAATCAGCTGTCCGTCCTGTCTCCCTGTAGCGCTGTCTTAGGCGTCTCATAGTGCGGACATTGCAATTTATTGCCCTGGCCACATCTGCAGTCCTCATGCCTCTTTGCAGCATGCCTAAGGCACATTCACGCAGATGAGCAGGGACCCTGGGCATCTTTCTTTTGGTATTTTTCAGAGTCAGTAGAAAGGCCTCTTTAGTGTCCTAAGTTTTCATAACTGACCTTAATTGTCTACCATCTGTAAGCTGTTAGTTTCTTAACGACCGTTCCACAGGTGCATGTTCATTAATTGTTTATGGTTCATTGAACAAGCATGGGAAACAGTGTTTAAACCCTTTACAATGAAGATCTGAAGTTATTTGGATTTTTACAAATTATCTTTGAAAGACAGGGTCCTGAAAAGGGATGTTTATATACCCCGTTTCTCCACAATTTCATGCTGTAATCTCTGCAACTCCCGTTTGAACTTGGGAGAGGTTGAGAGCCATCAACAAAAAGTTTGTGTGACAAATTTATTGAGCAATCCTGTTGCAGCTGGTTGCCTTACAATTGTACATTGAATGAACATATATTTTTTTTGTGTGGGAGCTCATGGGAAAGCTCTGGATGTTCTTTAATGTTTGGGGCTTCTGTTTCGTCATCACGTTCTGTAGGAGTTATTTATAGCCTCTACGCTGTGCTGAAAGCTGGATCACTGGAACTAAAAGTACGGATCTCTGATGAATGGGGCTACAAGGCTTATGATAAATTGGGCTTCTGGATAGGAAACTGACATGTGAGGACAGGTTGTGCTCTGAATGATGTCCCCTTATTGTGGTTAATCAGGTCCCCTTTCATGGCCACCGGAATGGAGTGTTTGCGTGTTTGCATTTGTGCGTGCGTGTGTGTGCATGTGCAAGCATCTGTATGGCTGCTCTCATACCCTAGCAGGTGTCCATCATGTGAGAGCCACTCCAACAGCGGCATCGCCACAAATAGCACGTTCCTGGATGACCAATGTTCAAATACAACTTGCTTTACCGGCTACAAAATGTTTCCTAATGTAATACTGTATAAAGGACACCTATACTGTGCTTAGAGAAGCAATTATAGCTCACCTTACTGAACATCTTTAAACATGCAGATGTTCTGACAGCTGTTCAAGTGGTATTTTCAACTCATTTTTTCTTAGCGTTTGATCTAAATCAGTGAGGACCATGGCAATGCCTTCTCAGAGCACCTTGATAATAATACAAGGTTACACACTAACATGTTTATTTAAGTAGTGTAGGTCCTGGAGTGCTGCTCTGGCCTTCGGTCTCTCTCTGTCTGTCTGGAATCTACAGGGTTGCTGCTATAATGATGACCCTACCACCAGGACACTCAACGGGTCGTTGAGAGGTGGACTCAACTAAGAAGGGGTTGAGATTCAATTATGTGGCATTGAAAGAACGATGGTTGTTCATGTACTGAAGGAATTCAATTGAATGTTTTTGTCTTTTGATGCGGTCTAAGAGTTTCATGGATATTTAAAAAATAATATCTATTAAGTCTCCATTAAAAGTTATATTTTGTATCCCTGCCTGGTACCACATATCGACCGTGTCACTCATACTAACTGTGACGTCCTCTGACAGTCTATTAGCGTTGTATTGAGCCCACAGCACTATGCAGCACCACACACTGCTGCTCATAAGGACTAGCAGCTGGAAGGAGGGCTCAGTAAACCACAGCACCGTGAGCAGGGTTGTGCTCACAATAACGAGAGAGTCGACTATCATGCCTGATCACTTATCAGCATTAGGAACTCCATCGTCTAGTCATGGCTGGTGGCATTTATATTCCCACCCAGGGAAGAGTGTATGTTGTCATATGTCTAAACGTGTCTACAGCCGGGGTTGCAACTCAATATTAGGAAGGTGTTCCTAATGTTGGGTATACTCAGTGTATATAATTTTTCTTTTTTGGAGGGGGGGTGGGTGATTATGTGTTTATAAAAACCTCCAGGCCTCTTGAATGTTTTCTAAATGGTCGGTGAAGATGGGGTATTAACTTGAGGCGACGGGAGGGTTGAAGGGTGTAAATGTGTCCTTTTCGTGGTGATGAAAAGAAGCGCAGATGCCAATTGACGTGTCACAGTTGTAACATCCTGAGATGTGATCAGGTGTGACATCAATCTTGTTTTCCAAAGGCCCAGGATGAAACACACACACGCTCATGCAAGCACACACACACACACACACACACACACACACACACATACAGTGCATTGGGAAAGTATTCAGACCCCTTGACCTTTTCCACATTTTGTTACATTACAGCCTTATTCTAAAATGGATACAATTTAAAATGTTCCTCATCAATCTACACGCAAACCCCATAATGATAAAGTGAAAACAGGTTTCTATACATTTTTGCTAATTTATTAAAAATAAAAACCGAAATACCTTATTTACAGAAGTATTCAGACACTTTGCTATGAGACGCGAAATTGAGTTCAGATACATCCTGTTTGCATTTATTGTCCTTCAGATGTTTCTACAACTTGATTGGAGTTCACCTGTGGTAAATCCAATTGATTGGACATGATTTGGAAAGGCAGTGCATGTCAGAGCAAAAACCAAGCCATGAGGTCGAAGGAATTGTCCATAGAGCTCCGAGACATGATTGTGTTGAGGCACAGATCGGGAGAAGGGTACCAAAAAATGTCTGCAGCATTGAAGTACCCAAGAACACAGTGGCCTCAATCATTTTTAAATGGAAGAAGTTTGGAACCACCAACACTCTTCCTAGAGCTGGCCGCCCAGCCAAACTGAGCAATCGGGGGAAAATGGCCTTGGTCATGAAGGTGTCCAAGAACCCGATGGTCACTCTGACTGAGCTCCAGAGTTCCTCTGTGGAGATGGGAGAACCTTCCAGAAGAACAACCATCTCTGCAGCATTCCACCAATCAGGCCTTTATGGTAGAGTGGTCAGACAGAAGCCACTCCTCAGTAAAAGGCACATGACAGCCCGCTTTGAGTTTGCCAAAAGACACATACAGACTCAAGAATCTCTGTTCTGATGAAACCAAGACTGAACTATCTGGCCGGAAAGCCAAGCATCACGTCTGGAGGAAACCTGGCACCATACCTACGGTGAAGCATGGTAGTGGCAGCATCATGGTGTGGGGATGTGTTTCAGGGACTGGGACACTAGTCAGGATCTAAGGAAACATGAAAGGAACAAAGTACAGAGATCCTTGATGAAAACCTGCTCCAGAGCACTCAGGAGCTCAGACTGGGGTGAAGGTTCCCCTTCCAACAGGACAACGACCCAAAGCACACAACCTGCAAGGAAACACGTGCCGTCATCATTGCTTTGCACAAAAGGGGCTTCACAGGCAAGGATATTGCTGCCAGTATGATTGCACCTAAATCAACCATTTTATCGGATAATCAAGAACTTCAAGGAGAGCGGTTCAATTGTTGTGAAGAAGGCTTCAGGGCGCCCAAGAAACATGGCCAGGAAACTCCCCAGACCTTAATCCCATTGAGAACTCCTCAAGAGGCAGGTGGACAAACAAAAACCCACAAATTCTGACCAACTCCAAGGATTGATTATGCAAGAATGGGCTGCCATCAGTCAGGATGTGGCCCAGAAGTTAATTGACAGCATGCCAGGGCGGATTGCAGTGGTCTTGAAAAAGAAGGGTCAACACTGCAATATTACTCTTTGCAATCAACTTCATGTAATTGTCAATAAAAGCCTTTGACACTTATGAAATGCTTGTAATTATACTTCAGTATTCCATAGTAACATCTGACAAAAATATCTATAGACACTGAAGCAGCAAACTTTGGAAATTAATATTTGTCATTCTAAAAACTTTTGGCCACGACTGTACATACATACATACATACATACATACAGTTGAAGTCGGAATTTTACATACACCTTAGCCAAACACATTTAAACTCAGTTTTTCAAGATTTCTGACATGTAATCCTTGTAAAAGGTCAGATAGGATCAACACTTCAATTTAAGAATGTGAAATGTCAGAATAATTTTAGAGAATTATTTATTTAAACTTTTATTTCTTTCATCACATTCCCAGTGGGTCAGAAGTTTACATACACTCAATTAGTATTTGGTAGCATTGCCTTTAAATTGTGTAACTTGGGTCAAACGTTTCAGGTAGCCTTCCACAAGCTTCCCACAATAAGTTGGGTGAATTTTGGCCCATTCCTCCTGACAGAGCTGGTGTAACTGAGTCAGGTTTGTAGGTCTCCCCACACATTTTCTATATGATTGAGGTCAGGGCTTTGTGATGGCCACTCCAATACCTTGACTTTGTTGTACTTAAGCCATTTTGCCACAACTTTGGAAGTATGCTTGGGGTCATTGTCCATTTGGAAGACCCATTTGCTTTAACTTCCTGACTGATGTCTTGAGATGTTGCTTCAATATATTCACATACATTTCCTTCCTCATGATGCCATCTATTATGTGAAGTGCACCAGCCCCTCCTGCAGCAAAGCACCCCCACAACATGATGCTGCCACCCCGTGCTTCACGGTTGTGATGGTGTTCTTCGGCTTGCAAGCCTCCCCCCTTTTCCCCCTAACATAACGATGGTCATTATGGCCAAACACTTCTATTTTTGTTTCATCAGACCAGAGGACATTTCTCCATGTGCAATTGCAAACCGTAGTCTGGCTTTCTTTTGGGCGGTTTTGGAGCAGTGGCTTCTTCCTTGCTGAGCGGCCTGTCAGGTAATGTCGATATAGGACTCGCTATACTGTGGATATAGATACTTTTGTACCTGTTTCCTCCAGCATCTTCACAAGGTCCTTTGCAGATGTTCTGGTATTGATTTTCACTTTTCGCACCAAAGTAGGTTCATCTCAAAGAGACATAACGCATCTCCTTCCTGAGCGGTATGACGGCTGCGTGGTCCCATGGTGTTTATACTTGCGTACTATTGTTTGTACAGATGAACGTGGTACCTTCAGGCGTTTGGAAATTGCTCCCAAGGATGAACCAGACTTGTGGAGATAAAAAAAATGTCAATTAGCCTATCAGAAGCTTCTAAAGCCATGACATCATTTTCTGGAATTTTCCAAGCTGTTTAATGGCACAGTCAACTTAGTGTATTGTAACTTCTGACCCACTGGAATTGTGATACAGTGAAATAATCTGTCTGGAAACAATTGTTGGAAGAATTACCTGTGTCATGCACAAGGTATATGTCCTAACCGACTTGCCAAAACTATAGTTTGTTAACAAGAAATTTGTGGAGTGGTTGAAAAACTATTTTTAATGACTCCAACCTAAGTGTATGTAAACTTCCGACTTCAACTGTACATACATACATACATACATACATACATACATACATACATACTGTACACACACACACACACACACCTCTCAACTGATGCTCTCCTTTCACAGTATTAATTAACAACATATTGGGAGATACACTGTATGTACAAGGTATGTGGGCTCCCATTCAAATTTGTGGATTTGGCTATTTCAGCCAAATCGAGGACACAGCCATGCAATCTCCATAGACAAATATTGGCAGTAGAATGTTCTTACTGACGAGCTCAGTGACTTTCAACATGGCACCGTCATAGGATGCCACCTTTCCAACAAATCAGTTCGTCAAATTTCTGTCCTGCTAGAGCAGCCCCGGTCAACTGTAAGTGCTGTTATTGTGAAGTTGAAATATCTAGGAGCAAAAATGGCTCCGCCCTGAAGTGGTAGGCCACACAAGCACACAAAACGGGACCGTTGAAGCGCGTAAAAATTGTCTGTCGCCAGTTGCAACACTCACCACCAAGTTTCAAACTGCCTCTGGAAGCAACATCGGCACAATAACTTTTCATCGGGAGCTTCATTAAATGGGTTTCCGAGCAGCCGCACACAAGCCTAAGATCACCACGCACAATGACAAACATTGGCTGCAGTGGTGTAAACCTCACCGCAATTGGACTCTGGAGCAGTGGAAATGTGTCCTCTGGATTGATGAATCACGCTTCACCATCTGGCTGTCTGATGGACGAATCTGGGTTTGGCGGATGCCAGGAGAACGCTACCTGCCCGAATGCATAGTGCCAACTGTAAAGTTTGATGGAAGAGGAATAATGGTCTGGGGCTGTTTTTCATGGTTCGTGCTAGGTCCCTTAGTTCCAGTGAAGTGAAATCTTAACGCTACAGTGACATTCTAGACGATTCTGTGCTTCCAACTTTGAGGCAACAGTTTGTGCAAGTTCTTTCCTGTTTCAGCATTACAAAGGCCCCTTGCACAACGCGAGGTCCATACAGAAATGGTTTATCGAAATCTGTGTGGAAGATCTTGACTGGCCTGCACAGAGCCCTGATCTCAACCCCATCGAACACCTTTGGGATGAATTGGAACGCCGATTGCGAGCCAGGCCTAATTGCCCAACATCAGTGGCCGACCTCACTAATTCTCTTGTGGCTGAATGGAAGCAAGTTCCTGGAGCAATGTTCCAACATCTAGTGGAAAGCCTTCCCAGAAGATTGGAGGCTGTTATAGCAAAGGGGGGGACAAACTCCATATTAATGCTCATGATTTTGGAATGAGATGTTCGACGAGCAGGTGTACACACGCTTTTGGTCATATAGTGTATGTTGATATAGTGGGAGACTTAATCTCAGGCGAAGCTCATCACATCATCATTTTCATGCCTCTGCATTATCTGGCGAAAAGGGTCTCATGATGCCTCTGATCTATCTGCCTGATAGCTCAGTATCACAGCTCCGATACAGCCTGAGCTCTGGGGCTAGGGCGGGAGGGGACAAGACAGATGCTCTGAAGGTATTAAACGCTTTCCCCCGTAGGGGAATTAGATCGGAGGGTGTGCACACATTATTAAACTGTAAATATGAGAAACAGCTTGTTCTTCTAAACTGCCTTTTAGGCTTTATTAAGAAAGGAGGGGGATATGATATGGGTGTGAGTTTGATTTGGGGAGAGCTGTTAGATTGATGGTTGTTGGTGGGTTCTAAGCTACTGTTGATTTAAATGTTTAGGTTGAATGCTTCAGAGTATGAGTTGAGTGTAGTTTATCACAGTGGGATTAGGCTCTCTCTATGCATGGAAAGTCAACTCCACTACTGTATATAAGCAGTACGTAGTGTGACACGACAGAGGAATGCAGTAGTCCCTACTGAATGTAAAACACAGATTTATGATATCACAACTTGTGTGTGTGTGTAAAGACGTTTGTGTTTTTACACGTGTGTGCGCGCGCACGCGCGCACGTATTTATACTTGTGTAAGTATGTTATAACCCTCTGTATATCCACACTTCTACTGATACACTTTGCATACAGTTATGAAAGTGCCTGAGCCTTCAGGCCTGCATACTATATCAATGCTAGAATCATCATTTTTCACTTCATCCCTAGCATCACATCTTATTCCGTAGGTACTCCAAGACAAGACCGGTGGAGAAGGCAGGGACTTTGACTGTACTTCAGTCACAGTGGAAACAGTGCTTTATTTGGCTTACAAAGTGAACAGCTGGTTTCTGGATGATAGGCTCTCTGTCTTAGAGCATCTATCTGCTGACTGAGAGAGCTTTGAAACACTGCACCCAGCCCTGTGTTACAGAGAGAAGGGCTGTTTTGATCAAAAACAGCATCAAAAATAAATGCTGCACCTTCTCACTTCCTGAGTAGATGTGAAAGGTTGCGGTCACAGAGAGTTCCATTTTTCCAGTTGATGATGTTAATTGGCGAGGTCAGAAAAGTTGGCTGCTGTTGTGGAACAATATGGTGGTTCTTTTATTTTTTTATTTTGGACCAAAGCATGTTGAATACTGAGATGCTGTATGCCAGGGATGGGCAACTTTGATGATGGTAGGGGCCACAAAAATATCTGAACTCCTAATGAGGGGCAGCAGTGGCCATTTTGCCATGGGGTGTAGAGAAAATGTTTCAGTTTGATGCATTTCCACACACTGTCGGATAGAAAAACATCTGTTTTACAACAAATTTCCTGCAATTCTAACATTTTGCCTGGTCTTATGTCATGTTAATATGTTATCTGAGTGAGAGTGACTTACAAAATCAATGAGGGCCCCCTGGTCTGTAATTTTACCATGATTACCACAGGTTTAGATAGCTGGGTAGACTCATTTACCAATCTAAAAATATTAGCTGACGGGTTAATCGAGGGACTGTCAGTGGATAACATAAGAGAAACCGCTGATGCACAACCACATTTTGAAATTGTACCTTGTGTATTCTATTCTAAATCGCATCAGTAATTTGAGACCCCAACTGAGTTACTAACATATTTTTTTTTTTTGGGGGGGTTGTTAAGGGCCGCCAGATGCCCATCCCTGCTGTAAGCAATCTTAATGAGGTTCTACTGAAATCGCTGACTGTTATAAAACATGACACATCTATTTGTGCTGATTTAGAAATTGAGAAAAATGATCAAGTATCAATTAGATGATTGCTGTTACCTCTTTTCGCTGGCTCTCAATTCGATTATCAATGCTTCACAAACATGCTACTGCTTCATTCATGTCCTTGCTCTATGCTTAGTGTACATCGCCTTGTTACTTCATCTTCTCTATCAGTGGACTGCAACATTCTAATGTGTTGGGAGGTAAGAATGTTTGTTATCGTCTCCACGATCTGGGTTCGCCGTGTTACGCGTTCTGCTCAGACCCGTTGCCTCCTGGCGACCCAGCTCTCTCTCTCACTTCAAAGGGTTTTATTGGCATGGGAAACATGAGTTTACATTGCCAAAGCAAGTGAAATAGATAATAAACAAAAATGAAATAAACAATAAAAAATGAACTGTAAACATTACACTCACAAACATTTCAAAGGAATAGAGACATTTCAAATGTCATATGGCTATGTACAGTGTACATTTCTCTTTTCTCGTGGGTACCAGTGTAATTTCCGCTGGGAGAAAGTTATTTTCACACCCTCAGGAATGGTATTGATCATTCCACCATGCTGTCTGTAAGTAATATCTGGCTGAGCAGATTTGGACCCAGAACGATCCAACAACGTTAAAGTACTGCCATCTTGTGGTGATATGAGCATGTTTCATTTGAGTGTGCAAGGAATCAAAGTTTCACTGGGCTAAGGAAGGTTCTTGCAACTTTCCAATGAAACGTTTCTAGAACAATCTGGACACGTTCTGTTTGACAATAAAGGTAATATTCTCCTCTAATGCCAAAACATGCTAGATAGGTTCCCCGGTGGGTTTGCTAATATGATATATGAACCCAGGTCTCAACATCTTAGACCAAGACAAAATTCCCTCTTAGGCTGAGGGCAGATACTGCTTTTGAAGTTCGCAGGCGGGGCTACCTCATCACATGACAATGACCGACTCGTGTCCGCTACAGATACAGAGAATGCTCCCCTAACTAACGGGAAACTGGACACGCAAGCGTTAGAGGAACATTACAGGTAACATTACAAAACCGTTCTCTCTCCCTAGAATTGTTTTCTTGTGTTCCCTTGCTTCATCTGTCGGTCCTTTGCTCAGTCTCCTGTGTGTCCTAGAGCGCGACTGGTTTGGAACTAAGGGTTGATGGCTGAATTTTGAATCCATATCATTTTCTCAACTCATTGTGTTTGGACATGTAGATTCCTTCTCAAACAGCTGTTATCTTCAGCTCATCCTTCAGTGCCCTTCGGAACACTGAGAGAGAGGTGTGATTTGATGTAACTCTCTCTCTCTTAGGTCCTCTCTGTGTCTCTGCCTCTCCCTGTCATGTGTTGTGGGAGACAGCCCAGCCAGGCTCAGCCCCCCTGAGGTGCAGCTCAGTAGCCTTGGGATCTAAATGAGACAGTTTCCCACTGGCAGACGTGCACACACATCAGCATTCAGCTGTCTACACACACAGCAGCTATCAACACACAACAACAACAACATAACACAATCAGCAAGGCACCCGGTACAGGACAATAAAGCTCAGCCCACTGCACTACACCCCAACACAATACCACTACTAATCCTCCAGAGCTAGACAAGAACTCCACATAAGGCATCTGCTGTGTTAGCTCAACTCTATACTGACAATGGCGCATTGAATGAAATAAAGCTTATGTTTAGCATCACATACTGTATAATGTTGGTAAGCAGTACCTCCCGGTCCACCACACCCAGATGCTGTGCGTGTCCCAGTTGAAAGTGAAGGTGTCTTTGCTGTGAAGCCTCATTAATGTTTTATAAACCCTTAATGAACAACATGTGCCAGTGTTCACATAGACTGCTGTGTACTGCAGTAAGGTGCAGTGCTGTCTTCTCTAAAATTGGACTGAAGCTCACTCAAGGCCACCACTGCAGACACTAGGCCCTATAGCTGTTCAGCTGTGTGAGTAATGTACACCTATAGAACACCCATCAGCCAGTCAGAATCAAGGCTTTAAGAAGGTAGTAATATAACCTGTAAACTATGTATGGCTAGAGTTATGCTCCATGTAATGCATGGGTTTGATTTGAGCTCTGCTTTGTTATCTGTTAATCCAGTACTCAGGCTATTCTCGCTTTATTTAGGTATGATGATCGCTTTGGTTTGGACCTGCTCAGAAGCATAGAACCAGCTCCCTGTCTTTTAGTCCAAGACATTGTTTAGGCATTATCAGTTTGTCATTGATTTATGTGTGTTTAGTTTCTTCTGGTACAGCGGAATAAGATAGAGGCACTGACATTTAGACTAGGATGAGGTTAGGTCTCTGTATCTCTATTAAATCCTCTCGTTGTTCTCTGTTATTGTCTGTTCTCTCTGTATCTCTCTATTAAATCCTCTCGTTGTTCTCTGTTATTGTCTGTTCTCTCTGTATCTCTCTATTAAATCCTCTCGTTGTTCTCTGTTATTGTCTGTTCTCTCTGTATCTCTCTATTAAATCCTCTCGTTGTTCTCTGTTATTGTCTGTTCTCTCTGTATCTCTCTATTAAATCCTCTCGTTGTTCTCTGTTATTGTCTGTTCTCTCTGTATCTCTCTATTAAATCCTCTCGTTGTTCTCTGTTAATGTCTGTTCTCTATGTATCTCTATTAAATCCTCTCGTTGTTCTCTGTTAATGTCTGTTCTCTATGAATCTCTATTAAATCCTCTCGTTGTTCTCCGTTATTGTCTGTTCTTTCTGTATCTCTATTAAATCCTCTCGTTGTTCTCCGTTAATGTCTGTTCTCAGCAGTGGAAAGGAAAACCCAGATGAAGATATCTGCCCAGGGGCCAGCCTATTAGCATTCTGCGCCATCCACCATCTGAGCCATTTCCTGACACTTTTGGATCTCGTTGACTAAGAAGGCTCTGCAGTTCGCTGCTTCTCTCACAGAGAACTGGGATGAGGCAATTAGGCTGGGACTCATCAGTATGCACTTCCTGTGATGGTTAAAGCCCTTACTGCTGCTGCTACTGTAGGTGTGTGTATGTGTGTGTCTGTGTGTTTGTGTCTGTGTGCGTGCGTGCGTGCGTGCCAGGCACTCAGTGCAGCATACTACTGCCATACCCCTGCCAGATTCAATGCCAAGTCTCATCCACCAGGCCAGCTGGTCACAGAGAGGCTGTACTGTATGGCAACAGGGATGGGGGTGCAGAGGTTGCCTGGAGAGGACTGACACAGACACACACTGACACACCGTTATATCAAAATGGACCGCTTCATTAAAGAAGAATAGGCCAATGGTTGAGAGCCGTGAGACAGTGTGAAGATAGAATAAAGTGGATATATATTTGCTGTGTGATTGATTGTGCTTAGTACGTGTGTGTGTGTACGTGAATGTTTACGTGTATAGAGAATATTGTCCGTGTCGTGAGGAGTGTGATGTGCTTAGCGTGCCTCTCCTCTCGTTGCCTGTGCACTGACCAACATCCTGTCTTGGGCTTGCAGCTCTGCTCTCAGTAGGAAATTAAATGGATCTCACTACCCCTCCCAAAGAAAATGGTTTTAGTTAGAGAGTGGAGAAAGCTGTGCTTTGACAAGAGCAGCTAAACAGACACCCTCTAATGAGGGTTAGAGGGGGGAGGAGGGGTTAGAGGGGTTAGAGGGGCGTCAACAATAATACCCCTGTCGAGGCTCCCCAGCCCTCATCCAAAGCTCTTGCTATGTTCTCCTCCCTAGTCCCTAGCCTGCTAGTGTATACAGTTTGGTAAGTATAGACCCATTTTGCCCCAAGAGCAGATTAAATAGACAACACTTTGATGTCTGTGTCGCTTGCATTATTGAGGTGGCTTATTTGCAAAATGGATGTGCTGTGCATGAGAGTTCCATCATTACATCAATGAGTATAGAATATATACTGCAGATATTCCTATAGATGTAAGACTCTTTTTGAATGGGCTCTACCACCCTCCCCTATGATGCAATGGCTGTGTAACCCCGATATTTTATGGATAATTGTTTCCTGTGTTGAACATAAGTCACCAGTCTTGTAAGAATTGCACATACACTCATTTTTCATTCCCTGGGTCTTCACTCATAGATGTTTCATTATCTTCCACTCTCTCAATTACATTTCAATGTACTTTTTTGGCATGACATACAGTATTGATACATAGTGCCAAAGCACAATGTTACATTAGAAAAATGAACAAGTCCTTAACAAGTATTAACAATAGAAAATGACCAGGTTATGGAAATCAACAGAATGATCCAGTAACGATGTTAATATGGGGGTGAATAATGGACTCGATAAAATAATACACATTCTTCCTCATCCTATTGCAATTATTGTCACTAACTGTCCCTCGTCTTGTGGCAGGCTGTTATGTAGTGTGCTGCCAACCTACAGCTTTCTATGTCCTCCTAGTAGGATTGGGAGCTTTTCTTCATCAGAGCGCCTTTTGAAACTTAGAATTTTAAATAGAAATTTGGGGAAGTAATGTTCTCTAATGGCTGTGTATTTTGTTCATTTAATGAGGAAGTGCAGCTCTGTCTCTAATTCTTTCATAATGCAGTGATCACTCTGCCTGCCTTTTTCTGGCTTCCCTTTGTTATGGCTAGGCTGTGCTCACTGGCTGCCCTTTGTTATGCCTAGGCTGTGCTCACTGGCTGCCCTTTGTTATGGCTAGGCTGTGCTCACTGGCTGCCCTTTGTTATGGCTAGGCTGTGCTCACTGGCTGCCCTTTGTTATGGCTAGGCTGTGCTCACTGGCTGCCCTTTGTTATCATTTGCCTCTCTCTCTCAAGTCAATTCAAAGGGCTTCTCTCTCTCTCTCTCTCTCTCTCTCTCTGTCTCTCTGTCTCTCATATGAGGTGTTTTTCCCAGCCGTCACTCTCCAGAGCCTCGAAGCAGATGCCCTGTCTTCCTATAGAGTCTAATTAACAGGCTTTACCTGACAAACTAATTGCACAATCCCTCATTAGTCTTAAAAGCCTCCTCAGTTTGGGATGCAGCGGAAAGAAACTCATTGATTCCACGAAAAGGGAGAGAGATGGGGAGAGAGAGAGACTATGAGCCCTACCTCCAACACATTCTTCTGTTTCCATGGAGACCAGGGAGCCAATCGGGTGGACCGGCTGCGGGCTGTACTACCGTGAGCAGAGGAGAGGTGGTATAGGGAGGATGTGGATGAGATCCGGTGTGTATTAGAGACAAAAAATATATAATTCTCGCTCCTGCAGGTTATCCCCATGCTTTTGATGGCTAGCCCTGTCTTTGCTGCCTTGGCACGCGTTCAGCCATCATCACCCAGCATGGGTTTAAATGGAGGCTGTTTATCAGTGTTAAACAGGCAGCCTCACAGTGCCCTGCTCTACCACTACACACCCCCTGCCTGCCTTTTGGACCTGCCTCGTTACATCACAGAGCTCTTTCTGTCTGGCTGTTTGTGACTGAGAGTGAGAGTGTATGTGAGAGAGTGTATGAGTCTGTGCGCACGCTTTTGCTCTGTTGAGTCAAGTCCCATTGACGAGCCAGGAGGATGGACAAGCCGAGCGTGTGGCGTGCTGTGGTGAGCAGCACCGACCCCAGGCGTCCCCGCAGCGAGTCCAGCACACCACCCGGCGGCGGTGCTCACCCGGACAGACCCAGCTCTGCCATGTCCTACCGGCTATATGACATGTGAGTAGTAACAGTCCCTGTGAACCTCATGCTGTATGAATGGGGCTGTATGGAGGTGTGGCTGGGCTGATGCAACCAGGCAGGCACTGGTCCTTCCATCCTTCATTGACAGGGATGCAGTGTGGCACTTTGTTATTGCAGTGTCTCCAGTGCATGTGCTG
Source organism: Brachymystax lenok tsinlingensis (assembly GCA_030435695.1). Taxonomy (NCBI): domain Eukaryota; kingdom Metazoa; phylum Chordata; class Actinopteri; order Salmoniformes; family Salmonidae; genus Brachymystax; species Brachymystax lenok. The sequence continues at coordinate 25,962,429 of CM059803.1, read as the reverse complement.
AGTCACCAGGCTAGCGCTTGCAGACCTTGCTCTGTCCTCTCCTCTCACCCTGTCATGTCTGGAGAATAGAGATGGGATGAGTTTCTGGCTCTGCCAACAGAGCTCTCTCCCTTAGTTAACAACCCTAGCCCTAAGGGGAATGGTGGTCATGTGAGGGATGTCTGTGTGTTTGTGGTAAACATGGCTGTTAATATTTAAATAATCGATTACATTTTCATTGAATTTGTTTTCCTTTTTGTTGAAATGGATGCTGTATGATGAGGGAGGATGAAGGGTTTTTTGGTAGACTGTTGTGATGTTATACTGTCAGATTGTTTCCATTGTGATTGAAATCACTCTGTCATGGGAGTTGTTTTGTTTTGAGCGGCTGTGATGGCTGATGACTGACAAGGAGAATATGACTCATTTTTGGCTGATGCTATGACGGCTCTTATGTAGTGCGTGATTTCCTCTCCGCTCTGACGTGTGCGTGTGCCTGTATGTGCGTGTGTGTGTGCGTGTGTGCGTGCATGAGCGTGTGCATGTGTGTGTGCGTGTTATGGATACGGCTGGTACTTGTAGTGGATGTTATTTTTGGGATGTCGTTGTTCGCTTCAACACAGTTTTGGATGCTTCATGCTTGTCTCTCCAGTTTAGCGTTGCTGCTACCTCAGCTGAATAAATCCTTGTCTCATCTCTGATTAGGTCTTTGTTTGTGAAAGGATACAGGAAGAATATTGTATCCCTGTATCACACATTGAACCTCCAACCTCTCTCTTTCCGGGGGCTGGTTGAATTTCTATTGTTGTTTCAGTGCAGGTGCAGGTGTTTGTTCCAACATGACTCCACACAGAGCTCATATGACTGAAAAAAAGAGAGATCATCACGTAAAAATCTATTTTTGTCAGTTTATCCTATTTTGCGTTTTGTGATGGTATGCAACCTAACCAAGATGCATTGGTTAGTGTGTACTTATAATATAATGATTATGAAATAGATCTTCATGTGTGTGGATGTGTATTGCTCAGGCATCATTATGTGTTATATGAATTGGCCTGTCACTGGGTGATCACTTTGTGCAGATAATAGGGATCAGTCCTCTTAATAAATATGCAATAGCCTCTGCCAAGTCCTTCACAGGCAATCTGGTCTTGTCACTCACAATCCCAAAAGCTAGAGTAGGTTTGCAGTACCTACAATATTATAACACATGATTATTCTCAGTGATGCTTTCATTTTGTGTGGTATTTTTCAGCATTAAAGTAATACGTCATAAGCCCCAGGCAGGCCACCACTGCTACAGTCAAATACCTGTGTGTTTTTATTCTGCTTGACTGGGTTGGTTATAAGCATTGCATAATCAGCAGCACCATCTGTCTCCGATTCCTTGTCTGTCCTTTCACCCGTCTTGCAGTAGCAGTCCACTTCACTGGACACAGACAGACGGCTTTAAATGAGACCAGATTAGTGCAGGTCAGGAAGTCACGTGACCTAGTCAAGGTGACACGGAGGTCAGGGTTAAAGGGCTAATCCTAAATTCAAACAATAACAACGTGGATACCCCGCCACTTGTTTTGGTAAACAGCTGAGAGGTGGGGCTTCAGAAAAATAACCCCTCTCAAATTCATAGACAGACCAATGGATGCAAGAACTTTTAACCATGTTTTGAAGCTGTGTTTGTTTACATTGATTTTGTTAAGAAACATACGAGTAAAACAAGCTTACAGGTCATTCTGAAAGTATTTTAGACACCTTCCCTTTTTCCACGTTTTGTTACGTAAAAATACTCATCAATCTACACACAATACCCCATACGGACCAAGTGAAAACAGGTTTTAAGAAATGTTTGGAAATGTATTTTCTTTTTAAAAGCACACATACCTTATTAACATAAGTATTCAGACCCTTTGCTATGAGACTTGAAATTGAGCTCAGGTGCATCTTGTTTCCATTGATCGTACTTGAAATGTTTCTACAACTTGATTAGAGTCCACCTGTGGTAAATTCAATGATTGGACATGATTTGGAAAGTCTCACACCTGTCTATATAAGGTCCCACAGTTGACAGTGCATGTCAGAGCAAAAACCAAGCCAGATTGTATCGATGCAGATATCTGGGGAAGGGTACCAAAACAGTTCTGCAGCATTGAAGGTCGCCAAGAACACAATGGCCTCCATCCATTATTAAATGGAAGAAGTTTGAAACCACCAAGGCTCTTCCTAGAGCTGGCCGCCCGGCCAAACTGAGCAATCAGGAGAGAAGGGCCTTAGTCAGGGCGGTGACCAAGAACCCGCTGGTCACTCTGACAGAGCTCCAGAGTTCCTCTGTGGAGATGGGAGAACCTTCCAGAAGGACAACCATCTCTGCAGCACTCCACCAATCAGACCTTTATGGTAGAGTGGCCAGACGGAAGCCACTCCTCAGTAAAAGGCACATGACAGCCCGCTTGGAGTTTGCCAACAGGCACTTAAAGGACAAGATTCTCTGATTTGTTGAAACCAAGATTAAACTCTTTGGCCTGAATGCCAAGCGTCACGTCTGGAGGAAACCTGGCACCATCCCTACGGTGAAGCATGGTGGTGGCAGCATCATGGTGTGGGGATGTTTTTCAGCAGCAGGGACTAGGAGACTAGTCAGGATCTAGGGAAAGATGAACGGAGCAAAGTACAGAGAGATCCTTGATGACAACCTGCTCCAGAGCGCTCAGGACCTCAGACTGGGGTGAAGGTTTACCTTCCAACAGGACATCGACCCTATGCACACAGCCAAGACAATGCAGGAGTGGCTTCGGATCAAGTCTCTGAATGTCCTTGAGTGGCCCAGCCAGAGCCCGGACTTGAACCCGATCGAACGTCTCTGGAGAGACCTGAAAATGGCTGTGCAGCAACTCTCCCCATCCAACCTGACAGAGCTTGAGAGGATCTGCAGAGAAGAATGGGAGAAATTCCCCAAATGCAGGTGTGCCAAGCTTGTAGCGTCATACCCAAGAATTCTCAAGGCTGTAATTGCTGTAAAGGTGCTTCAATAAAGTACTGAGTGGTAAAGGGTCTGAATACTTTAAGTTTGATATTTCCGTTTTTTATTTTAATACATTAGCAAACATTCCTAAAAACAGGTTTTTGCTTTGTCTTTACGGGGTATTGTGATGAGATAAATGTTTTTATACATTTTAGAATAAGGCTGTAACCTAAGGAAATATGGAAAAAGTCAAGGGGTCTGAATACTTTCCCGAAGGCACTGTAACATTCAAAATGGGTGAACATTTCCTTTAAGTACATTTAAAACAACCAGATACTTTTAGACTTTTACTCAAGTAGTATTTTACTGGGTTACTTACTGGGTGATTATTTTTCTATTAAGGTATCTTTAATTTTACAGAGAAAATATTGATCACCATCCAACTATGATCCAACTATACAGAATGAAGGAGACCTATAATCATCACTTCCCTATGAACCTGACTGTGGTAATACAGAGATATGATCTTCTACAGTATGATCCTCAGAGACTGGTCCCTACTGATGGCATACAGTATGATGACAAAGTGTTTACATACAATCAACTTGGATTTGTACAGTATTGGGTAATATACTCTGTCATTATGCCCATTTCTACTACTACCCTTCTCTCTGATGGCCCAGGGGGCAGTGGGCAGGGGGCAGTGGCCCAGGGGACAGTGGCCCAGGGGACAGTGGCCCAGGGGACAGTGGATCAGGGAAGGGTGAGAGAGTGGAACAGTGTCATTGTGAAGACAGGCTCGTACATCCATGCAGAATGTATCTGCGCATTAGCGTGTGTGTGTGTGTGTGTGTGTGTGGTGAGTGACTTGCAGGGCTGTTGCTTACTGCCCCATGTGCTGACTAGATCAGATGTGACAGCATGCTCTCTGTGTTGCCTGGCCAAGCAGTGACAGCAGGATTATTTACATAGTCACAGTCTTACATAATGGCCAGCATGAGCATGGGGGTCAAATCCATTTAATCTTTACTTTGTATCTCTCTGTGGTTAAATTCCATTTCAATTCAGTCAGTTAGGTGAATCCAAATTTTAAGAATTGAATGATGGCCTATTCATTGGAAATACTTCCTTGAAATGGAAATAGAATTTCTATTAATATCATCACCTGAAATGATGGATGGAATTTGATCTGAGCCAATCGTTGGCCGTGGCAGCATGTGTTATGCAGACTGTGGCTATGCAGGCCAGTAGGTAACAGCCTGTCATGCTTCCTTGTGTCCTGCTGCCTGACTCTGCAGTTCCAGCGCTGTGCCGTGTGCTGCCAGTGCCTGGCGGTGGTGGTGACGCACTCTGTTGTTTATCTGCCAGTCTGCCTAGCGTAGCACTGGCGTCATCAGGACAGCGGCTTCACTATTCCATCTACCAGATAATACCTGGGTATGGGCATCCCTGCATCGATGCCTGAGCCTTTAGGCTACACTACAGCTACTGTACATCCCTCCAGAGAATCTGACATTATTCAAATGAACCGTGAAAACCCAGAATGTATATTTATTATGTTTTTTCATGAAGAGTCAATATTGTTTTATATGGAGATATTTTGGGAAATATATGATTGGATTATTTCAACATATTTCTTTTTGGGCACGTAGTCAAACTCCTATCAGTAAACACCTCTGCACCAGGAGGCCCATAGCCTAAAATGTCACTACAACCCTTAGCCCAGCACCTCACATCTACAACCCTTAGCCCAGCACCTCACATCTACAACCCTTAGCCCAGCACCTCACATCTACAACCCTTAGCCCAGCACCTCACATCTACAACCCTTAGCCCAGCACCTCACATCTACAACCCTTAGCCCAGCACCTCACATTTACAACCCTTAGCCCAGCACCTCACATCTACAACCCTTAGCCCAGCACCTCGCATCTACAACCCTTATCCCAGCACCTCGCATCTACAACCCTTAGCCCAGCACCTCACATCTACAACCCTTATCCCAGCACCTCGCATCTACAACCCTTATCCCAGCACCTCACATTTACAACCTCACATCTACAACCCTTATCCCAGCACCTCACATCTACAACCCTTAGCCCAGCACCTCACATCTACCCTACAACCATGTCTGTTCTGTTGGCCTGGGACAATAGGGGTTTCCTAGAACCCCCTAGAACAGGGGTTCTACATTGGAATTCCGGAAGGAAACTGTCTTGAAATTTAAACAGCCTCCTCCAGCTCAGCCTCCTAATGAAAAGTGAATTGGCGAGGCGCCCTGAACCAAACACTGCTTTAGTCAGAGTAGAGTAGACACATTTGTGTCAATCTGACAAGCATCTCCATGCGTCTAAAAAAACAACTGCAGTTCATGTGACACAGTGCGTGTTGAGTGTATGCCCACGTGTGTGTGTGTGTGTGTGTGTGTGTAGCTTTGACCAAATCCTTCCTTTTAAAAGGCCAATCCGGAGTTATTACATCCTTTTTTGGACTGTTAAATTCATGATATTTAGCCATTGATTTTTGAAGAATATTACTCATAATGCCTCATGAGCTTAGTTAAACTGTCGTACCCCACCATGACCCAAATATACAGTGCATTCGGAAAGACCCCTTGACTTGTTCCACATTTTGTTACATTACAGCCTTATTCTAAAATTTATTAAATTGCTTTTTTATTATTTAACGATCCCCCGAACAGGCCATTTTACTAGTAAGTAAACGTATGGCTTTGTTCCCAGAACCAATGGGAAACCAAAGACGTACATTCCCACAACTTCCAAGGAACCAAGTATGCTAGCTGGGCCAGCAGCATACCACCCTGCATCCCACTGCTGGCTTGCTTCTAAAGCTAAGCAGGGTTGGTCCCTGGATGGGAAACCAGATGCTGCTGGAAGTGGTGTTGGAGGGCCAGTAGGAGGCACCGTTTCCTCTGCTCTCAAAAAATATCCCAATGCCTCAGGGCAGTGATTGGGGACGTTGCCCTGTGTAGGGTGCCGTCTTTCGGATGGGAAGTTAAACGGCCGTCCTGACTCTCTGTGGTCATTAAAGATCCCATGGCACTTATCGTAAGAGTAGGGCTTAACAAGAGTAGGTGTCCTGGATAAATTCCCAATCTGACCCTCATACGGTCACCTAATTTTCCCCAGTTTACAATTGGCTCATTCATCCCCCCCTCCTCTCCATTATAATTATTCCCCAGGTCATTGCTGTAAATGAGAATTTGTTCTCAGTCAACTTAAGGTTTAAATAAAAATCTATGTAAAAGTTGTAAAAAATATAAATAGTGAAGTACAGATACAACTTAAGTAGTACTTTAAAGTATTTTTACTTAAGTACTTTACACCACTGAATCTCCTCTCCATTAGGGTGATGGACACCTCAGCACTAAGTCCTCCTTTGACGCTAACAGCACTGAACAGGGCCAATAAGAACAATGCTAGCCAGGGCTATGCTACAATAGCCTGGGCGCTAGTGTGTTCCAGCTATTCCATTTCAATTCAGTCAATTCTGGGTATGAATTGAAAATATGGAGCCTTACGTTTCTTTTTCATGGGAAATTATCAACTCATGATTTACAATTTTTATTCACCTCTTGAATTGACTAATTAAAAAAAAGAAAGAAACGACTCCAACCTTGTTTCCATCATTAACCTAACAGGGTTACTTCATTGTTGCCTTGCCAAGACAATGATAAATTGGCAGAATCAGAATCTGACTGTCGCCCAGGCTAGCACTAGGCAGCTCTGAAATTGGACTCTGCTCTAATACACTGGCACCCACACGAGGGCTGGGGTCACGGAATGTGATTGCTATTGGGTTTGCACTTGAAGTGCCAGCCCTGGACTGGACAGGGCTTGTTTGGAACATGCACGGATTAGCTCTCTCCACTGCTGGGAGCTGTAGTTCTCTCAGGGAGCAGTAGTTCTCTCAGGGGTATATCTCTGGGAGCTGTAGTTCATTTAGGGGTATATCTCTGGGAGCTGTAGTTCTCTCAGGGGTATATCTCAGGGAGCTGTAGTTCTCTCAGGGGTATATTCTAGTGTTTATGTGTACGTGGATTGAGCCATCCCATAATAGACCCTTAACATTCCCAACAGCAGCTTCAGGCACTGAGATACAGAGCAGTGGGAAGGAGGGTGGCACAGCAGCATGCGCATGCAGAACATTGTGTTCCCACTGACAACTATACACATTTTATGCACATTTTACGCATATTTACATGGTAGTCTGTTATATAATTACAATTTTGCAGAAACATTGATTTCCTTACCATATTTATTTTCACTGTATTGTGACTGAAACCCTTTTATCTTGCATGTGGTTGTATTTAACCAATATAGGTCTAAAAGCCTGCATGTGTAATATTTATCATCCTGTTTGGTTTTCATGACTCTGAATTTCTGTGGATTGTTGATAACTCGCCAGTAGACAATCCTATCGTCAACATAGAGCATCACGGTTGCATGCAATGTTGTCACAACATTTTGCTTAAACATTGTTCACATGATGCACCCAAATCACTGTGCATTGTCTTACTTATAAACCATTCCAATATCAACAAAAACATGAACATCACTCACAAAATCACAAAAAATGCTTTATCGCCCCACCCAGAATAGATATAATTCCTTGTAATGTGTATGTTGCGTTAAACATGTGAGCTCTGTCGGCTCACTTGTGTATAAGTATGCCCTCTTTGATAGGGAAGACTATGTTCTCCATCAATTATTTTGCCTCAATAAAGGCCTTCACGATAGTGGGATGGAAGAGAGGGAGGACATGGATTCCACCCTGCAGCCTTACTGGATCTGTCTTTTTCTTCTGTTCCCTCGCTTTCTGTTCTCTACTTTTAAACACTGTTCCAGCTTTATGTAAGTATTTCTCTCTCCTGCTCTCTCCTTCCTCCCCCTCTCTCTCCCCTCCTCTCTTGCTTAATTTTGCTCTCACACATTTCTCTTCCTCTCAACTATTTTTCTCCCCATCTCTCTCTTTCTCGCTATCCTCCCCTTTCTTTTTTCCCTTCTCTTTTCCCCCTCCTCCCTTTTCTTTCTTTCTCTCTCCATTCTCTGTCCTCACCCTCGTTCTTGCTCTGTCCTCCCTCTCTTCTGCATGGGTTCTTTAAGTCTGGAGGCTAAACAGCAGTAGTGTAGCATCAACTGTATGTGATAAGAGATTTGACTGTAATCTAAATGTTATACATCATATCTAAGCCAGTATGACACCAATGTTGATTCAAATCAACTTGATTGAAGGTACACAACACATGATCGTCATGATCCGTCTGGCCGTTACCGAGAACCACTATACCGGATTTTTGCCAGGGTCGTTAGTATTTGATCTAGACTGTAGGATTAAAATGAGTTTACAGCGTCCATAAAGGTACCATTAGACTTATCCATTTGGACTAAACAAGTTTCTAGGTGCAACATTATTTTAATTCAATTCAGAAATTGTTTTTTTATTTGGCTGAAGACTATGTAAAGATTTTTATTTGGCTGAAGACAGTCATCTGTGTAAACTGCTGACCTGGACACTTGCGTGTAATCAGAGCACAAACAAATAAGCTAGCGAACATCCTTGGCTGCTATTATAGTCAGTTAGATACACCAAACATTGGTAACTTTGGGAAAACTGTCATGCTGCTAATTTATAATACAGGTACACACCAGACAGATGCATATAGTTTTTGACACCCCCCTCCCTTTTCGACACACACACACCTGCGAGCACACACATACGGTGTGTGCTAATTTTAATTCATTAGGTGTCACTTAAAAGAGCCCTTGGGTTCGTTGGTCCTCGTTGAGTGTAGGGACAGGGAGTGTGACAACGCTACTATGGAGGAGAGAACAGTGGAGAGGCCAGGTATCGGTTTCCCGATATGTAATATGTGTTTTCCTAAACACCACGCAGAGAGAACGGTCGCTATGTGTGTTGTTGGTGCATGTATCGAAAGAAAGGAAGCACTGCTTTCGGATGAGCTTTCTCCATTCAAATCTTTCATTAACATTAGAATGATTTCACAATACGGACAACGGATCAGCTTCTAGAGAGATATTACCACTTACGGCTGAAAATATTGAGGTGGCTTATTCTAATGCTCACCCAATAAAATCACAGATTTGGCACGTCATTACCATATGAAATACATTGAGTAGCCTGCAAGTAGCAAAATATAACTCGATTGAACATAAAATGTACACCCCTTGACTTTTTACACATTTTGTTGTATTACAGCCTGAATTTTAAATGGATTAAATTGAGATTTTGTGTCACTGGACTACACACAATATCCCATAATGTCAAAGTGGAATCATGTGTTTAGATTCTTTTACAAATTAATTACAAATGAAAAGCTGCAATGTCTTGAGTCAATAAGTATTCAAACCCTTTTGTTTCAAGCCTAAATAAATTCAGGAGTAAACTTTGCAAAACAAGTCACATAATAAGTTGCATGGACTCACTCTGTGTGCAATAATAGTGTTTAACATGATTTTTGAATGACTACCTCATCTCTGTACCCCACACATACAATTATCTGTAAGGTCCCTCAGTCGAGCAGTGAATTTCAAACACAGATTCAAATGAAATCAAATTTTATTTGTCACATACACATGGTTAGCAGATTTTAATGCGAGTGTAGCGAAATGCTTGTGCTTCTAGTTCCGACCATGCAGTAGTATCTAACAAGTAATCTAACAAATTCACAACAACTACCTTATACACACACAAGAGTAAAGGAATGAATACGAGTATGTACATATAAATATATGGATGAGCGATGGCTGACCGGCATAGGCAAGATGCAGTAGATGGTATGGAGTACAGTATATACACACACATATATATATATATATATATATATATATATGAGATGAGTAATGTAGGATATGTAAACATTATATAAATGGCATTGTTTAAAGTGGCTAGTGATACATTATTTCATCCAATTATAATTATTAAAGTGGCTAAAGATTTGGGTCGATGGCCGAACGGCATAGGCAAGATTCAGTAGATGGTTTAGAGTACAGTGTATACTTTTGATATGAGTATGTCGGATACGTAAACATTATATACAAAATTGTTTAAAGTGGCTAGTGATACATTGTTACATCCAATTCCTATGTTTAGTGGCTAGAGATTTAAGTCAGTATGATGGCAGCAGCCACTCAATGTTAGTGATGGCTGTTTAACAGTCTGATGGCCTTGAGGTAGAAGCTGTTTTCAGTCTCTCGGTCCCAGCTTTGATGCACCTGTACTGACCTCGCCTTCTGGATGACAGCGGGGTGAACAGGCAGTGGCTCGGGTGGTTGTTGTCCTTGATGATCTTTTTGGCCTTCCTGTGACATCGGGTGGTGTAGGTGTCCTGAAGGGCAGGTAGTTTACCCCCGGTGATGCATTGTACAGTCCTCACTACCCTCTGGAGAGCCTTACGGTTGTGGGCGGAGCAGTTGCCATACCAGGCGGTGATACAGCCCGACAGGATGCTCTCGATTGTGCATCTGTAGAAGTTTGTGAGTGATTTTGGTGACAAGACGAATTTCTTCAGCCTCCTGAGGTTGAAGAGGCGCTGTTGCGCCTTCTTCACGCTGTCTGTGTGGGTGGACCAATTCAGTTTGTCCGTGATGTGTACGCCGAGGAACTTAAAACTTTCCACCTTCTCCACTACTGTCCCCTCGATGTGGATAGGGGGGTGCTCCCTCTCCTGTTTCCTGAAGTCCACGATCATCTCCTTTGTTTTGTTGACATTGAATGAGAGGTTATTTTCCTGACACCACACTCAGAGGGCCCTCACCTCCTCCCTGTAGGCCGTCTCGTCGTTGTTGGTAATCAGGCCTACCACTGTAGTGTCGTCAGCAAACTTGATGATTGAGTTGGATGCGTGCTTGGCAATGCAGTCATGGGTAAACAGGGAGTACAGGAGAGGGCTGAGAACGCATCCTTGTGGGGCCCCAGTGTTGAGGATCAGCGGGGTGGAGATGTTGTTTCCTACCATCACCACCTGGGGCCGGCCCGTCAGGGAAGTTTTCCAATGCCTCGCAAAGAAGGGCACCTGTTGGTAGATGAATATCCCTTTGAGCATGGTGAAGTTATTATTACACTTTGGATGGTGTATCAATACACCCAGTCACTACAAAGGTACAGGTGTCCTTCCTAACTCAGTTGTCGGAGAGGAAGGAAACAGCTCAAGAATTTCACCATGAGGCCAATGGGGACTTTAAAGCAGTTATGAGAAAACTGAGGATGGATCAACATTTTAGTTACTCCACAATACTAACCTAAATGACAGTTTGAAAAGAAGGAAGCCTGTACAAAATAAAAACATTCCAAAACACACATAAAGTAAAACTGCAAAATATGTGGCAAATAAATGAACTTTATGTCCTGAATACAAAGCGTTGTGTTGTGTAGGATTTGCCCCAAACATAGCACTGAGTACCACTCTTCATATTTTCAAGCATGGTGGTAGCTGCATCATGTTATGGGAATGCTTGTCATCGGAAAAGACTAGGGAGATATATATATATATATATATATATATATATATATATTTTTTTAGATAAGCACAGGCAAAATCCTAGAGGAAAACCTCAAACACAGATTCAACCACAAAGACCAGTGCGCTTTCCAACAGACACTGGGAGACAAATTCACCTTTCAGCAGGACAATAACCTAAAACACAAGGCCAAGAGTTAGTTAGACGATATTATATATATAAAAATCTATGGCAAGACTTGAAAATGGCTGTCTAGCAATGATCAACAACCAACTTGACAGAGCTTGAAGAATTTAAAAAAGATGAATGTGCAAATGATCCAGGTGTGCAAAGCTCTTAGAGACTTACCCAGAAAGACTCAGCTGTAATCGCTGCCTAAGGTGATTGTAACAATACTTATGTAAATGAGACATTTCTGTATTTTATTTTCAATAAATGTGCAGAAATGTCTAAAAACATTTTGTTTACTTTGTCATTATGGGGTATTGTGTGTCGATAGTTGAGAATAAATATATGTTATCAATTTTGAATTCTGTCTGTAACACAACAAAAATGTGGAATAAGACAAGGAAAACTTTCTGAAGGCACTGTGTTTCAATATGATTAAAATGGCCCTATAGCCTACTGTTTATATTTTAATGCAGTAATCTCGGTTTTCATTTGAAGCATATTTTTATACGTCATTTGTTTGTATCAATTGCAAAGACATTAGCAACTTTGCATTTGAAGTCAACTTTATTCTGAAGTTATTGCTGTCACAGAGAGACGGATAAACCATGTGATTCTATATTTATCGGAGATCTATGTAGTAAGTGACATGGGAGGGAAAAAAGCATTTAACAACGCACTTACCTGTTCTATTAGTGGTCTGAGGCAGCTGTTTGATTACAAGCGTTTTCAAGTGCAACTTTAATAACTATGGTTTAGGGGAACAGCTCGGAGATATAATGATGCTACTACGAAGGTTCTAACAATTAACTTAGCCTTAATGCTCAGGGCCAGCTCTTGCCTTTTGGGGGCCCTAAGCAAGATTTTGTTCCATCTGGAAAATCATCTGTTAATATTAAATAAATACTAATAACTACATTATTTCTGTTGCCATTTGTCAAACCCCCGAGGTGCCTAATTTCTATTATAAACTGGTTACCTACGTAATTAGAGCAGTAAAAATAAATGTTTGTCATACCCCTGATATACCCCTGATTAATATAATTTTTTTATGTTATATTGTTTTTGTGCATCTTTGAGCGATGTTCTATCGATTCCCTGGGTCATTTCATGTTTTCATGTGTCTGAGCTATTGCTGTTCAAGCAGGCAGCAATTCATTCATTTAACAGAGTGTCTTAACACATTTCTCCAATTTTCCTGCCTCTTCAGTCCAGGGTGCATTGCATGGTGGTGCCGTTGTGGATGGCACACTCCACTCTGTGAGGCACATCGATCTGCAGGTTGAACATTATGAGATTGTGGACTCCTAAATCGATAATGCAGTTTGTTGAGGCGATTTTACAGCTAACTAGCTACTTCACATGCTGATATTGACTTTGGTATTATTGTGTGTAGCTACATTTGCTAGATAGCTTTCCAGCCAGCCAATAGAGAAAGCATTGCATTGTGTGCTTTATAGTCGACTTGAGCAGCAACAGATTTCCGCAACGATTTTCAGATGTTCCTTCCAATCTTATTATAACGACAAAATGAAACATTTGTTCACAAAAAATATTGTTCTCAAATATTAGTATTATGTAACACAGTAAATGATAGGAATGAGTGGTTTTGGGATTTTTCCTTAATTAAGTGAGTAGTAGGTATTGGTCTGAAGCCAAAAAAGAAAGGAAATTCACATGACCACCACAATGCTTACTTCACCAATGCTCTACCAATGTTTTCCAGCAGACAGATTTGACCTACTACAGTAGCTGTGTTGGTCTATTGTACTTCCAACAATATTTTGGATTTGAGATTCTTCAAATAGCCACCCTTTGCCTTGATGGCAGCTTTGCACACTCTTGGTATTCTCTCAACCAGCTTCACCTCGAATGCTTTTCCAACAGTCTTGAAGGAGTTCCCACATATTCTGAGCACTTGTTGGCTGCTTTTCCTTCACTCTGCGGTCCGACTCATACCAAACCATCTCAATATGGTTGAGGTCGGGATTGTGGAGGCCAGGTCAGCTGATGCAGCACTCCATCACTCTCCTTCTTGGTAAAATAGCCCTTACACAGCCTTGAGGTGTGTTGGGTCATTGTCCTGTTGAAAAACAAATAATAGTCCCACTAAGCCCAAACCCGATGGGATGGCTTATCGCTGCAGAATGCTGTGGTAGCCATGCTGGTTAAGTGTGCCTTGAATTCTAAATAAATCACAGACAGTGTTACCGGCAAAGCACCCCCACACCATAACGCCTCCTCCTCCATGCTTTAAGGTGGGAAATACACATGCGGAGATCATCTGTTCACCCACACTGCGTCTCACAAAGACACGACGGTTGGAACCAAAAATAACAGATTTGGACTCCAGACGAAAGGACAGATTTCCACCGGTCTAATGTTCATTGCTCTGTTTCTTGGCCCAAGCAAGTTTCTTATTCTTATTGGTGTCCTTTAGTAGTGGTTTCTTTTCAGCAATTCGACCATGAAGGCCTGATTCACAGTCTCCTCTGAACAGTTGATGTTGAGATGTGTCTGTTTCTTGAACACTGTGAAGCATTTATTTGGGCTGCAATTTCTGAGGCTGGTAACTCTAATGAACTTATCCTCTGCAGCAGAGGTAACTCTGGGTTTTCCATTCCTGCTGTTCTTGCCATAGTATTGGAGTTGGTCTTTTACCAAATCTTCTGTATACCCCCCTACCTTGTCACAACACAACTGATTGTCTCAAACGCATTAAGAAGGAAAGAAATTCCACAAATTAACTTTTAACAAGGCAAACTGCTGTTTGAAATGCATTCCAAGTGACTACCACATGAAGCTGGTTGAGAGAATGCTAAGAGTGTGCAAAGCTGTCATCAAGGCTCCCCAGTGGCGCAGTGGTGTAAGGCACTGCATCTCAGTGCCTTACACGTCACTACAGTCCCTGGTTTGAATCCAGGCTGAATCACATCCAGCCGTGATTGGGAGTCCCATAGGTTGGCGCACAATTGGCCCAGCGTTATCCGGGTTTGGCTGGGGTAGGCCGTCATTGTAAAGAACTTGTTCTTAACTGACTTGCCTAGTTAAATAAAGGTTACATTTAAATTAAAATGTAAAAAGCAAAGGGCTATTTGAAGAATCTCAAATATATTTTGATTTGTTTAAAACTTTTTTGGTTACTACATGATTCCATATGTGTTATTTCATAGTTTTGATGTCTTCACTATTATTCTACAGTGTAGAAAATAGTAAAAATCAAGAAAACCCCTTGAATGAGTAGATGTTCTAAAACTTTTGACTGGTAGTGTATGTACTGTATCTTTAGATAAAGGCCTATTGTAAATGTGTATCATCTTTTAGCCTCCAGACTTAAACCACCATCTTTATTGCAAAAATACACACAACTTTAAGCTACATAGTCATTTGACAGTTGTAATGAACTGTCCATTGCTCAGCACAGCAATTGATAAAACAGGACCATGTTTCAAAAACATGTGGTTCTGAGCTCATGTAGACAGGCTCTATAGACCTCTATCTATATGAGTCACTGTGTATCGAATAACACCTCTTGTTATGTTAGGTACCTTCTGACCAAAAAATATGTTATTAAATATATGTATTTTTCAATTAGTGCATTGTTATTAAAATAAAGGTTTAAGGAAATACAGGCAGGCACCACATTACTACAAAACAGCTCACTCAATCAAGCCTGATGGTGTTGTAAGTATAAAAGATTAAAAAAAAGCTTGATGATAAAAAAAAGCTTGAAAAGGTAGTGTAATGGTGTAATGTGGGGTGGGAAGAACACAATACATGACCTTGTATGCGGTACAAATCCCATTATTGTGGGGGCACCTCTAAGAGAATGAATGAGGCTGTTTGAGAAGGTTTGAATCCTAAGCAACGTACCTACACATTATTGGATATACAATAGACCAACATAGCTACTGTAGTAGGTCAAAGCTGTGTGCTGGAAAACCTTGGTAGAGCATGGGTGAAGTACGCATTGTGGTGCTCATCAATTTCCTTTTCCTTCAGACCAATGCCTACTACTCACTTTAAAATGTAGTTTTTTTGTTTTTAATAATCTATATGAATCTCCCCACTGCTCTTTTACTGTGTGATCTCACCTGTCCTTCTATACTGTAACATACTGTAACATACTGTATTGTAACTAAACTACATGTAAGACAATCCTCTATACTAGATTCCCTTTCCCTATTGGGGTCTTGCATACAAAACATATATTTCTTCTGATTTAGAAATACAACTGAGTACATGATTGCCTTTTCTGATGCATCAGTGGCTCATATATGCAAACTGCTTAGGATTATCATAAAGAATTACCTTCAAGTGTTCCAGAAGAAATAGCTTCATGAATTTGGCAATACTGGATATAAATCAGAGAGAATCGTTTTCACCTTCATAGGTCAAGGTTCAATGGCAGGGCCTTCTTATTTTGAAATTAGATGAGAATAAATATTGCTTTCTAGTATATGTTGTGTGTGTGATTATGTTTCTGAATTGATAAAAATTGGGGAGGAAATGTTGTGTACTGCCGTACACATTTGCCAGAAGACTACAGCTAGCTAGCTGCCACTAGGGGGAGTGCAATTCTAAGGCATGACCATACAAATTGTTTTTCACTGTTCAGGGACACACTGATATGTCACCTTGTTCTTTAGTTTCGCAATGATCAGGCTGACGAAAACACCATCATTATATGATTAATATGAGAGTGCTCACAGGTAGCCATCATAAACCTCTAGCAGCCATCCATCATTACATCCCCTCGTTCCTTCCTCTAACTGCATCCTTCTATCCCTCCTTAACCCTCCCCATCCTCCCCTTTCTTTCTCCCTGCTTTATTTGTACACTATCTCTCTACACTTTATTCCACCATGTTGCATTCCAGCTTCTATAGATTGACCACTGCATCTCATCTCTCATCTCCCCCTCCACCCCTGAAGCCATGTTGTACTGCTGACATGTAGGCTGCCTCTCGACGTACAGGGTGCTCGACAGGGCACATTTTTCTTTATTTGTTTGACTTCACATTCACATCTCTCTCTTAGCGGACAACTGGACGCCATGATGAGATTGTCCTGGTTGAGTATCAGTGATTAACTAGGAATGTTATATAGAGTGAGGGTCATACTACCAGTCTGTAGTAGCAGACTGCATTCAGTGCTGGAGCATGTCAAGCAGCTCTCTGTATCAGCAAATTTATTCTGATTGATGGCTCAACTGATACCGCTGTGTGCCCTTTACCGACTTTCATTTTGCTGGACCAGCAGATTCATATTGATACAGCAGAATGATGATATAGCCATAAAGAAGCAGTATTTGTCTGAAGCTGATAAATGCTTTCAGCTGTGATTCCACATTTGCTCTTAGAATATGTTGGTGTCTTTGGCTGGTCTCCAGAACACACAGCACTGTTAATGTAACACCATGCCATCCATTGGAAATTTGACCTTGACTTTAAACTTGGTGGTTATGCAGTGAGATAGCTGTTCTCTAACTGGGATAATGTAATGTCTTTGTCATGAAGGTTATGCCTCATAAAGAGTGATGGTCAGAGGTGTGAGTGATGTCATTCAACCAACAAAGAGTTCTGACTTTCTTTTCTCTTTTTTATGTTCCGTCAGTCTGGAGTAGTTTGAGGTGTGCCGTATCTAATAACTAGTTAATATTGTTTTTCATCCAGTTAAATGTAATCGAAAATGTAGTCTACGTAATCCCAAAAGTAATTATTTATCACAAGGGCCATATACAATAACTGGTAAGGCTGCATACTCAAAGAAAGGTTAAAATCTCACCTTTCTTGTAAGAATAGTTATAAATTGCTGAGGTGTAATCAATTTTGAGGACACAAGCTCAAGTACACAGTACAAATATGATAAAAATGAAATATTTTATGATGTATTTCCAATTCAACAAAACTGGATGAGTAAGGCTTGAAATGACTTATATACTTTCTAAATATAGTATAATCACATTATAAAACGACTAACTATAAGATTTCACCTTCCTTATAACTGTAAAATATATATTTGTATGTTTAGTGTTAGTGAAAATGTGCATATTTTCTAAAGATCTCTCTTGATCAAAACATCTTCCCCCCATCACTGTGAACATCTCAGAGAGCTTGGCTTTCTGAACTTGTTAGGAACTCGCCTTTCATCTCATATTAATCTTGTCCATCTATGACAAACAGAAAGTGTTTTTTTGTTTAAAATCTATGAATTATTTTAGATAAATCGATCTCTGAATGTGCTGAATGTACCGTGATGAAACCACTCTCCTGCTGCGCTACGATGAAACGATTGCAGGCATGTGCTTTGTCAGTGCCTTTCAGCCAGGAGTTGATGGACAGTCGAAAGAGTGAATGAAATGGGAGGGACATCCCAGCTTTAAGTGGTTTCAGATTTCACATCTATGTCACACAGGCTCAGAAAATATACTCTGTGTCCAAGGGAACCAGGGCTAAATGTCGGTCGGAAGCGGGACCAGAACCACACATGTCCCCTAAACAGGGACTTTACAGTGGCCATCGAAAGTATTCAACCCCTCCTCCTTGGCATTTTTCCTATTTTGTTGCCTTACAACCTGGAATTAAAAATGATTTTTGGGGGGTTTGTATCATTTGATTTAAACAACATGCCTACCACTTTGAAGATGCAAAATCTTTTTTATTGTGAAACAAAGAAATAAGACAACAAAACTGAAAACTTGAGCGTGCATAACCAACCTTTGCAGCAATTACAGCTGCAAGTCTCTTGGGGTATGTCTCTATAAGTTTGGCACATCTAGCAACTGGGATTTTTGCCCATTCTTCAAGGCAAAACTGCTCCAGCTCCTTCAAGTTGGATGGGTTCTGCTAGTGTACAGCAATCTTTAAGTCATACCACAGATTCTCAATTGGATTGAGGTCTGGGCTTTGACTAGGCCATTCCAAGACATTTAAATGTTTCCCCTTAAACCACTCGAGTGTTGCTTTAGCAGTATGCTTAGGGTCATTGTCCTGCTGGAAGGCGAACCTTCGTCCCAGTCTCAAATCTCTGGAAGAGGTTTTCCTCAAGAATTTCCCTGTATTTAGCACCATCCATCATTCCTTCAATTCTGACCAGTTTCCCAGTCCCTGCCGATGAAAAACATCCCCATAGCATGATGCTGCCACCACCATGCTTCACTGTGGGGATGGTGTTCTCGGGGTGATGAGAGGTGTTGGGTAGTGTTTTCCTGGCCAAAAAGCAAAATTTTTGTCTCATCTGACCAGAGTACCTTCTTCCATATGTTTGGGGAGTCTCCCACATGCCTTTTGGCGAACACCAAACGTGTTTGCTTATTTTTTTCTTTAAGCAATGCCTTTTTCATGGCCACTCGTCCGTAAAGCTCCGCTCTGTGGACGGCTTAAAGTGGTCCTATGGATAGAAACTCCAATCTCCGCTGTGGAGCTTTGCAGCTTCTTCAGGGTTATCTTTGGTCTCTATGTTGCCTCTGATTAATGCCCTCCGTGCCTGGTCTGTGAGTTTTGGTGGGCGGCCCTCTCTTGGCAGGTTTGTTGTGGTGCCATATTCTTTCAATTTTTTATAATGGATTTAATGGTGCTCCATGGGATGTTGAGAGTTTCTGATATTTTTTATAACTCAAACCTTATCTGTACTTCTTCACAACTTTGTCCCTGACCTGTTTGTAGAGCTCCTTGATCTTCATGGTACCCCTTGCTTCGTGGTGTCCCTTGCTTAGTGGTGTTGCAGACTCTGGCGTCTTTCAGAACAGGTGTGTATATACTGAGATCATTTGACAGATCATGTGACACTTAGATTGCACACAGATGGACTTTATTCGACTAGTTATGTGACTTCTGAAGGTAATTGGTTGCACTTATTTAGGGGCTTCATAGCAAGGGGGGTGGATACATATGCACACACCCCTTTTCCGATTTTACAAGTAATTTTTTTCATTTCACTTCACCAATTTGGATTACTTTGTGTATGTCCATTACATGAAATCCAAATAAAAATCTATTTTAAATTACAGGTTGTAATGCAACAAAATAGGAAAAAATGCCAAGGGGGATGAATACTTTTACAAGGCACTGTATATCTAAGGTTTTAATAGACATTTTACCCGTAGCGACTTGCAGTTAATGCATAATCTTTATAAAGTGCCTTCAGAAAGTATTCAAACCCCTTGACTTATTCCACATTTTGTTGTGTTACAGCCTGAATTCAAAATGGATTAAATATTTTTTTTATCTCACTATTTACACACAATAACCCATAATGACAAAGTGGAAACGTGTTTTTAGATTATTAATATTTTTTATTTCTTTATTGAGAATGAAATACAAAAACATTTAGGGCTGTCCCCGACTAAAAAAAATAAAATCTACGTAGACCGAGAATTGTCTGTTCTTTTGACCGATCGATTGGGCAACATTTTTAAACGTGTATTTTTCCCTATATAGACAACCTATGTGTTAATAAAATCAACTATATGTAGGCTACTGTGCTTGTCTGATGCTTTAAGCCTAGTCCTGCTGCTGGTCTTCGCAGATTCTGCCATTATGCTCCTAAAGTTGCTGGTAATAGGCTGCACCAGGGGTTGGCAACCTTTTTCAATTTGAAGCGCCAATTTATCTTACAATTTCTACCGATCTGAGTGCCAGATATGATTTCCATATGCACATTTTTGTGTAACAGTTTCATTTCATTTATAATAGCCTTCGTATCTCAAAATCATTATAATGTGGTTCTGTTGCCTTTGCCAACTTCTATTGCCATTGCCAACTATATAAAAATAGCCTACATAAAGCCAACAAATAAAAACATTGCAGCCTGCAGGTAGAAAATATCCTGATAAAAATAAATATCCTATAAATCACATTGGCTACACATGGCCTGTCTGCAACGAACTTGAAACGTATCAACTATTAATTGGTCCGGCCTGAAGCTCTGCTAGCAAACTTACAACATTGTATCAAATATTCTGGGCCTTCAGAGTTTCCCATGCCAGTAAACATTTGTTTGAGAAGTGCCACAGTGGTGGTGAGTTAAGACAATCATAAATAATATCAGATCCCCAAATGGGAGCATTTATAGCCTAGGTCTACTTCTATGTATAATCAGGTGCGTGACCTTACTCAACATTGACAGGAGCGCTACAAATAAAAGACAATGAATAAATTGACAACTCTCTTAAATTGAATAAAATAAACCTAAACTTGTTCCTCACAAGTGTAGCCTAGGTTGTGCGGTCTGCAAACAGTGTTCACTCCGAAAATGAGAACGGTAAAAGACTGTAATGATAGTATATTGAACACATTAACAGAAATTACCATAACCAATTAAGGGTAAATTTACTACTAGTGATACTGGTGTTCCATCCCATGGCCTCCGTAATGGATTAGTTCACTGAGATATGCATGAATCAGACAAGTGTCTCGTGTGCCATAAAAAATATATATACACAGTATATCACAAAAGTGAGTACACCCCTCACATTTTTGTAAATATTTGAGTATATCTTTTCATGTGACAACACTGAAGAAATGACACTTTGCTACAATGTAAAGTAGTGAGTGTACAGCTTGTATAACAGTGTAAATTTGCTGTCCCCTCAAGATAACTCAACACACAGCCATTCATGTCTAAACCGCTGGCAACAAAAGTGAGTACACCCCTAAGTGAAAATGTCCAAATTGGGCCCAAAGTGTCAATATTTTGTGTGGCCACCATAATTTTCCAGGACTGCCTTAACCCTCTTGGGCATGGAGTTCACCAGAGCTTCACAGGTTGCCACTGGAGTCCTCTTCCACTCCTCCATGACAACATCACGGAGCTGGTGGATGTTAGAGACCTTGCACTCCTCTAGCTTCCGTTTGAGGATGCCCCACAGATGCTCAATAGGGTTTAGGTCTGGAGACATGCTTGGCCAGTCCATCACCTTTACCCTCAGCTTCTTTAGCAAGGCAGTGGTCGTCTTGGAGGTGTGTTTGGGGTCGTTATCATGTTGGAATACTGCCCTGCGGCCCAGTCTCCGAAGGGAGGAGATCATGCTCTGCTTCAGTATGTCACAGTACATGTTGGCATTCATGGTTCCCTCAATGAACTGTAGCTCCCCAGTGCCGGCAGCACTCATGCAGCCCCAGACCATGACACTCCCACCACCATGCTTGACTGTAGGCAAGACACACTTGTCTTTGTACTCCTCACCTGGTTGCCGCCACACACGCTTGACACCATCTGAACCAAATAAGTTTATCTTGGTCTCATCAGACCACAGGACATGGTTCCAGTAATCCATGTCCTTAGTCTGCTTGTCTTCAGCAAACTGTTTGCAGGCTTTCTTGTGCATCATCTTTAGAAGAGGCTTCCTTCTGGGACGCCAGCCATGCAGACCAATTTGATGCAGTGTACGGCGTTTGGTCTGAGCACTGACAGGCTGACCCCCCCACCCCTTCAACCTCTGCAGCATTGCTGGCAGTACTCATACGTCTATTTCCCAAAGACAACCTCTGGATATGACGCTGAGCACGTGCACTCAACTTCTTTGGTCGACCATGGCGAGGCCTGTTCTGAGTGGAA
Source organism: Brachymystax lenok tsinlingensis (assembly GCA_030435695.1). NCBI lineage: Eukaryota > Metazoa > Chordata > Actinopteri > Salmoniformes > Salmonidae > Brachymystax > Brachymystax lenok. Next base: position 25,940,263 of record CM059803.1, on the reverse strand, counting down.
CCTGTCCAGTTTAACCGCTGTATGGTCTTGGCCACCGTGCTGCAGCTCAGTTTCAGGGTCTTGGCAATCTTCTTATAGCCCCGGCCATCTTTATGTAGAGCAACAATTCTTTTTTTCAGATCCTCAGAGAGTTCTTTGCCATGAGGTGCCATGTTGAACTTCCAGTGACCAGTCAGTATGAGGAAGTGTGAGAGCGATGACACCAAATTTAACACACCTGCTCCCCATTCACACCTAAGACCTTGTAACACTAACGAGTCACATGACACCGGGAAGGGAAAATGGCTAATTGGGCCCAATTTGGACATTTTCACTTAGGGGTGTACTCACTTTTGTTGCCAGCGGTTTAGACATTAATGGCTGTGTGTTGAGTTATTTTGAGGGGACAGCAAATGTACACTGTTATACAAGCTGTACACTCACTACTTTACATTGTAGCAAAGTGTCATTTCTTCAGTGTTGTCACATGAAAAGATATACTCAAATATTTACAGAATTGTGAGGGGTGTACTCACTTTTGTGATATACTGTATAAACACTACAAAGTATGTGGACGCCTGCTCGTCGAACGTCTCATTCCAAAATCATGGGCATTAATATGGAGTTGTTCCCCCCTTTGCTGCTATAACAGCCTCCACTCTTCTGGGAAGGCTTTCCACTAGATGTTGGAACACTGCTGCAGGGACTTGCTTCCATTCAGCCACAAGAGCATTAGCGAGGTCGGGCACTGATGTTGGGTGATTAGGCCTGGCTCGCAGTTGGCGTTCCAATTCATCCCAAAGGTGTTTGATGGGGTTGAGGTCTGTGCAGGCCAGTCAAGTTCTTACAAGTTCTGATTTTGACAAACCATTTCTGTATGAGTTTCGCTTTCTGCACTGGGGAATTGTCATGCTGAAACAGGAGTGTTACGATTTCCCTTTGCCGCATCGCAGTGCTAGCTGTGCCACTAGAGATCCTGTTTCGAGTCCAGGCTCTGTCGCAGCCGGTCGCGACCGGGAGACCCGAGGGCTGGCGCACAATTGTCCCAGCATCGTCCAGGTTAGGGAAGGGTTTGGCCGGCAGGGATGTTCTTGTCTCATCGCTCTCTAGAGACTCCTGTGGCGGGCCGGGCGCATTGCACACTGACACGGTTGCCAGGTGTACGGTATTTCCCCCAACACATTGGTGCGGCTGGCTTACAGTTGACCGGGGCAGCTCTAGCAGGGCAGAAATTTGATGAACTGACTTGTTGGAAAGGTGGCATCCTATGACAGTGCCACGTTGAATGTCACTGAGCTCTTCAGTAAGGCCATTTTACTGCCAATGATCATCTATGGAGATTGCATGGCTGTGTGCTCAATTTTATACACCTGTCAACAGCAGGTGTGGCTGAAATAGCCAAATCCACTAATTTGAAGGGGTGTCCACATACTTTTGTATATATAGTGTATTTGCTACTGCTCGACCCAACAAAGGTTCAGCCGACTAAATGGGGTCAGCTCTAGAAATATCTAATTTACATGAGTATTCACAACCCTTTGCTATGACAATCCAAATTGAGCTCAGGAGCATTCAATTTCCTTTGATCGTTCTTGATATGTCATAACAACTTGATTGGAGTCCACCTGTGGCCAATTCATTTGGCCACAGTGAATCACTTTGGACATGATTTAGAAATGAGCACACCTGTCTATATAAGGTCCCACAGTTCACAGTGCATGTCAGAGCAGAAACTATACCATTAAGTCCAAGGAACTGTCCATAGATCTCAGAGACAGAATTCTGATGAGGCATATATATCTGGGGAAGGGTATAAAACAATTTCTAGAGTGTTGAAAGTTTTCAAAAGCACAGTGGTCTCCATCATTGGGAAATGTAAAAAATATGGAACTACCCTAGAGCTGGCCGTCCTACCAAACTGGCCCCCCGGGCAAGAAGGAACTTGGTCAGAGAGGTGACCAAGAACCCAATGACCACTCTGACAGAACTACAGAGTTCCTTGGCTGAGATGGGAGAACCTGCCAGAAGGACAACAGTCTCTACAGCACTCTAGGCTAAATGGGAGAGTGGCCAGACGGAAGCCACTCCTGAGAAAATTGCACATGACAACACGCCTGGAGTTTGCAAAAAGGCACGTGAAAGACTTGAAAGCATAAGGCAAACAATTCAGTGGTCTGATGAGACAAAAAATGTAACTCTTTGGCCTGAATGGAAAGCGCTATGTCTGGAGAAGGCACAGCTCATGTGAAGCATGGTGGTGGCAGCATCATGCTATGGGGATGATTTTCAGCAGCAGGGACTCGGAGACTGACTGGTAATGATAGAGGGAACAATGAATGGAACCAAATAAAGGCAAATCCTTGATGAGAACAAACAATCTTAGACTGGGGTGAAGATTTACCTTCCAACAGGACAATGACCCAAAGCATACAGACAAAGCAACCCTGGAATGGTTTCAGAACAAGAATGTGAAAGTCCTTGAGTGGCCCAGCCAAAGCCCAGACTTGAATCCCATCGAAAATATGTGGAAAGACTTGAAAATTGCGGTTTACCACTGCTCCCCATCTAACTTAACAGGGCTTTGTCTTGATGACAGCTTTGCACACTCTTGGCATTCTCTCAACCAGCTTCACCTGGAATACTTTTCCAACATTCTTGAAGGAGTTCCCACATATGCTGAGTACTTGTTGGCTGCTTTTCCAACTCATCCCAAACCATCTCAATTGGGTTCAAGTTGGGTGATTGTGGAGATCAGGCCATCTGATGCAGCACTCCATCACTCTCCTTCTTGGCCAAATAGCTATTACACAGCCTGGAGGTGTGTTGGGTCATTGTCCTGTTGAAAAACAAATAATAGTGGGACTAAGCGCAAACCAGATGGGATAGCGTATCGCTGCAGAATGATGTGATAGCCATGCTGGTTAAGTGTGCCTTGAATTTTAAATAAATCACAGTCAGTGTCACCGGCAAAGCACCATCACACATCCTCCTCCATGCTTCATGATGGGAACCACACATGCAAAGATTATCCGTTTATCTACTCACAAAGTCTCACAAAGACAAAAGACAGATTCCCACCGATCTATTGTCCATTGCTCGTGTTTCTTGGCCCAAGCGAGTCTCTTGTTCTTATTGGTGTCCTTTTAGTAGTGGTTTCTTTGTAGCAATTCGACCATGAAGGCATGATTCACGCAGTCTCCTCTGAACAGTGTATGTTGAGATGTGTCTGTTACTTGAACTCTATGAAGCATTTATTTGGGCATTAAGAAGGAAAGAAATTCCACAAATTTACTTTTAACAAGGCACACCTGTTAATTGAAATGCATTCGAGGTGACTACCTCATGAAGCTGTTTGAGAGAATGCCAAGAGTGTGCAAAGCTGTCATCAAGGCAAAGGGTGGCTACTTTGAAGAATCTGAAATATAAAATACTTTTTGATTTGTTTAACCCTTTTTTGGTTACTACATGATTTCATATGTGTTATTTCATAGTTTTGATGTCTTCACTATTATTCTACAATGTAGAAAATAGTAAAAAAAAACTTGAATGAGTAGGTGTCCAAACTTTTGACTGGTACTGTATGTAAATGAAATATTTCTGTATTTCATTTTCAATAAACAATTTCTAAAAACCTGTTTTCACTTTGTCATTGTGGGGTATTGTGTGTAGATGGGTGAGAGCACCTTTTTTCATACATTTTGAATTCCGGCTGTAACACAACTAAATGTTGAATAAGTCAAGGAGTATGAATACTTTCTGAATACTTTCTGAAGGCTCTGTATGTCTCATATGGCACAACCCTGCTATCTGAATCTGTCTGTTATTCATCTGAATAACAGATCACCTGAGAGGTGTTGTACTGCAGAGGTGTTCCCTGCTGTGTGTGTGTGTGTGTGTGTGTGTGTGTGTGTGTGTGTGTGTGTGAATCAGATGTTTTGACCAGTGGATGCTCCCATATCTCTACCCCCTCAGACACGCTCTACAGTTTTGTGATCACAGAGACCGAAGAACTACCACCCACACAAACTGACACCTGTAGCTAGTGCTCTTCACTTCAATTAGAGAGAAGATCTAATGGATATGTCTGTGTGAATCAACAAACATGAATGAATTCATATGGATAAATAGAAAACAAACATGGCTATCTGAAAACATTGCGTGTTTGTGTTCATAAAACCAACGTTGATATCCATTCATTTTATCCAGACCTTAGTGCATTTGTGGTGTCTCTAATTCAATTTTACACCTGCGTTGCTTGCTGTTTGGGGTTTTAGGCTGGGTTTCTGTACAGCACTTTCACAATGGTTTAGTAAATTCATAGTAAATTCATACTAAATCAAAATTCCATAATTTAACAGTAAAACAATAGCCCACTTGTTTACAGCCCACTGTGTTAGTTCAGTAGAATATACAGTATTATGCATTCAAGGAACAAATCATGATTTAAAAGAGAGACAATTTAACTGTCGGTGTGTTTGGTTAATTTGGTCAGATGTTTGTGACAGGCTACTGATTGATTGTCTGCAGATTAATGAATTCCTCACTAGGCTCACAATAGGTGTTCAGTGTTGCTGCCTGTCTCTTTGTGTTGTGTTTTCTGGGTGCCATTGGCTGGTTCTTTCTGTAACAGAGGAAGCTCATATTGTGCTTGGAAGTGTGTGAAAGGGTGCAAGCCATGACTGCCCGTCAAGGGGAGAAAGAGCTAAATGCCCAGATCAACAGGACATTTTAGTGTGTGTGTGTAGTGGCATGGGGGATGGTGATGGATGGGGGTTGAATAATGATGAGATGATGATTGGCCCGGGCCTCATCCGTACCCCTGTTTCCCATGGCCCCTGGGACGTGGTGGTACAACAGTCTGGCACGGCCTCTCAGAGAACAGACCTGCGCTTGTCTAGGGAAGCCATGTTTGTAACATCTCAGTCGATGCTCAGCTGATGATAGTGATTATATGCACCTGTTTGATCCAGGGCATTGCTCTGTCACCTCCATCCACCCCATAAATACAAATTCAATTTACATCCTGTTTTCTTTTTCCTGACGATATCCTTCACACCACCTGTTCACACGTAACCATTCACACCTTAGATATTCAATGACTATTCATGAATAGCTTCATGTAGAGACCAGGTATGTTCATTCTCTCATACAATTCATGTGCCATTGTGTTCACTGCAATACCTCCTTGACCCTGACGGTTTAAAGCTCAAATATGCAACATTGAATGCGATGCTTCTTCCTTAGAGGATTTTATTCCCCGAACAACTCAGCACTTGTAGCTTCTGCCTATTCTGATTACAGCATGGGTGTACACTCGTGCAGTTGTGGATAATATTGTGGCCACTCCCCATCAACCGATCTGTCCAATGAGGGTCCTTGCTGCAGGCTTCCATTTGCAGTTTCAATAGTACGATACTGTTGCCTGGCAACCAGAATTGGCACATTTCGGGGAGGATCTGTGTTGATGGCAGCAGCTCTGACTCACTTCAGAAGAGAGAGAGAGAAGTGGTACAGATATTGAGGGAGAGGGGAGAGTTTAAAGTCAGAGAGGAGGAAAAGGGGGAGAGGAACAGGGGGTCAGAGACACAGGGAGGAAGTGATAGAGGTAGAGGGGTCACCATCTCTTGCCTTCATCGAGAAAGTTTGCTTCTGCAACCAAAGAGACGGAGGAGGAAGAAGAGGCCCATTGCTAAGCCTGATTGAGACAGTGTCTATTAGAGCAGAGAGGGGTGTGTGGTGTATGAAGGATTAGTCCTCAGTGCTTCTGTACTCCCACAGACTCCAGTACCTTCTGGAGCGGTGGATCTATAGCCATGCCTCCCCACAGACCCCCAGCCTGACACGCTCTGGAGGGACGGGAACAGAGGACAGCCTTAGTGACCTGGATACGAGCTGAGCAGAGCTGATACACTCTACAGTGTACAAGTTATTTTAAGCAGATCCTGACTTCAACTTGGTCTGAGTTGATCCAAACAGATCCAAATAGGTTTTGATCTGGATCCTGATCTAAGACTGCTTTAGATGGACCTGGTTCTCATCTGGGCTGGTGTTTGTTGAGACACACGTCCAGAACGGTTTTAGCCTGGGGAGTTCCAGAGAGGCTCTGTAGAGCTCCAGAGAGGTTTACCCACTCTGTACCAGGACAGTGTGCCAGAAGAGGAGGATCCATGTCTGGATACACATTGAATACCTGGGAAATGTTCAGTACCTGTGGTGCCATGATGTTTACTGGATCTGCTAACATGAACATACTACACCTGGCGCAGGAACCTACACCTGGCACCATGGACTAACCAGCACTGTCTCCTTATAGTGGCCCCCTGTTGATCTTATGCAGGAGAACTTAGGAGCAGAAAAATGTGGAAATTTAAGACATTCTGTATGGATTATTGGCATGTGTTGTGTCTACGTCCTCACAATACTTTTCATAAGAGGTAAGTTGATTTTTGCGATTTGTTCTGATTTGTTCTGCAGGATGAAACACTTGTGATTAATTTGTCTGTGGCTCATGGATCTTTCTTCCTGCTCATATTGGAACACTCAAAATATGAATTAAAAAAAGGCTCTCTGGAATTAATTGTTATAGATGTAATGTTTTATAGACAAACTAAGAACAACACACAGAGCAGTGTTTAGGCATAGTGATAACAGTAACTGTGATTGTGTGAGACATTACTCTGGGATGTGAGCTGGCTGGACCACAATCGATTTCCCTGAGAGAAAAAAAGCCACTTGGTTGGGTCACTTGGTCTCTTGGTAATGCTTGTCTACTTAATGTTGTCTACTGTAATGGGATTGGAGCTGATAAGTGCTTAGGAGGAGAGAAGAGGAAGGGTGACTGGACTCGACATTCACTCATCCATCTTGGTGTTCACCTTTCACCTAGTGCAGGATCTATGCAGGGTTGAGCCTACTGCTCCCATTGGAGCAGGTAGTGAATCTGTGTTTATGAGCCTACACATTACAGGTAGTGAATCTGTGTTCATGAGCCTACACATTACAGGTAGTGAATCTGTGTTTATGAGCCTACACATTACAGGTAGTGAATCTGTGTTCATGAGCCTACACATTACAGGTAGTGAATCTGTGTTTATGAACCTACACATTACAGGTAGTGAATCTGTGTTCATGAGCCTACACATTACAGGTAGTGAATCTGTGTTCATGAGCCTACACGTTACAGGTAGTGAATCTGTGTTTACTAGCCTACACGTTACAGGTAGTGAATCTGTGTTTATGAGCCTACACGTTACAGGTAGTGAATCTGTGTTTATGAGCCTACACGTTACAGGTAGTGAATCTGTGTTTATGAGCCTACACGTTACAGGTAGTGAATCTGTGTTTATGAGCCTACACGTTACAGGTAGTGAATCTGTGTTTTTGAGCCTACACGTTACAGGTAGTGAATCTGTGTTTATGAGCCTACACGTTACAGGTAGTGAATCTGTGTTTATGAGCCTACACGTTACAGGTAGTGAATCTGTGTTTATGAGCCTACACGTTACAGGGCAGGGATTTATTCATGTTGCCGTGCAGTCTCCTTGAAGTGTTAGCTATAAGATTAGATTTAATGTTGGATGATTGTATCACAGGTCAGTGTTATCAGCTTAGAGGCAGAAACATGGAGTGGGTAATAATCTTCAAATGGCTTTAAGTAAGTGCAGGGCAGGTCATCTTACTGAATCTAGTCAGAGGGTTTCCTCTCAGCTTTTGATATACAGCACTGTACATACAGTAGGTAGTTTACGCGATAGGAGGTGGAGCCGCGCACACTTCTTATGAAGCATACTCCAATTCATCCTCCCCTATCCCCTCTACAGGGACTATAAAATACTCCTCATGTCTCTGACTGCCTGTCACGAGCGGATAGCTGACGTTCTATATTCCAGTACAGCTGCTGTGATTCCACCATGCTGTTGAGAATACGAATGTTCAGCTGACTCCCACAGAATAGACATTATCTACACTCAAGGAGAACAACCAAGGGCTGAATGAACATACCTATTGGATTGTGTTGGTTTGTGCTTTCCTGATCCCACTTCATGCAGGAAACCCCCCACACAGATGTGTTGTCAGAGACCGGCACTAATATCATGCATTTTGAGCTCTTGAGAGCAATGAGCTTCAAGAACAATGAGAAATGGGCTACATAACCATAAAGCATCCATACTCGGTAGTGATAATCAGAACTATAATAATCCATTTATTAACTGATCTAATAACTCTCACCTTCTGCAACTTCACCACTGTTAAAGTAACATTTCATATGCATATACATCACAGGCGTAGCCTACATGTGGAGTTTTACTCATGCATAACCCATATAGTTGGTTTGATGTTGCTGAACGCATCAGGCCTGAGTTTGATGTCTATATTAGAACTGCGCTGCATTTGGAGACATGGTAGACTGATCCAGAGTCTGTGGAACCTTCAGAAGCACCTGCCACACTGTCACATCTATGCTAATGTATTCTCAAACACACACATGCACACACACGCTATGGTCATTAGTATTCATAGGATGAGGATTACATAGCAGTTATTATACCCTGAAAACAGTGCCTCTTGTCACTTTATATTGCTGGAAATTCTCATCAGCTGTAGGTACAGTCGTCACACTGGATGGATTGGTGTTGAGTCAATCACGTTTCTTCTGATATTGAAACATGCTAAACATTGTGTTGACATTTGCTAAACATTGCTAATTGGAATACTGAATAGCAATTCTTCTTATTCCTCTTCCTTGTATTTCCTCTTAGTTTAATATCTCAGTCTATTATGGTGCAATGGGAGACATTCTATGTGCTGCTTCATTATCTTCCATCCATGATAGAGCATGATAGAGCTGAATACAGACATTACAGAGAAGGGACATCTTGAAATGGGAAGGTGAAAAGAATAGGTGATGAGAGAGGAATAGAGAAATGAAGAGGGTATACAGATACAGAAAGGCAGGGGGACTGTGTACTGTAGCTCTTATATCCTTTGGGATTGCATTAGAGATATGGAGGGAGGGAGAGGAGGGGCAGCTAAATTCATACTAAGAAAGCCCTTTCTCTCTTCCTATTTTTCCTCATTGTTTATATGCAAACATTCAGTGCTGGACCCTGAAAGACTATATTATTAGAGGTGCTTCCATCTCTCTCTCTGACACTGTAGTCTCTTCCATTATGAAAACCTGTTATATTTATGCCTGATCAGAAATACTTCATTATGCTCCTGATTCCTCAGTCACTGGAATAATGTAGTCATTATGGAGTGTGACTCGAAACACCAGCAGAGAGTTTACGGTAACATGGTCAGATTCTGTTCCAAGACTTTAGCTAAGTTGAAAAAGCACTGCCGGTGTAGTAACTGAAAACAGCCTCTCCCAGCTGCTGAACTGGGGCTAACCCTCCCCCTGCTTGGCCTTCCTATTGAGAGCTCTGTCATTTTTGGACATGGGCCCAGGTACTAGGCACACGCGTACACACACACACACACACAAACACACACACACACACACATAACACAGCACAGGCAGGCCTAGCCCACCCCCAGTGGGGATCATAGGCAGTCCCAGCCAGATGGGTTAGGGTGCGTTGTAAGGAAACAAAAAGAAGGGTTGTCCTCAAGAAAGCAAGAAGAGAGGGAGGAGTGGTGTAGTAGTGAACAGTATGGGTGGAGAGAGGGAGGAGTGGTGTAGTAGTGAACATTACGGGTGGAGAGAGAGAGGAGTGGTGTAGTAGTGAACAGTACGGGTGGAGAGAGGGAAGAGTGGTGTAGTAGTGAACAGTACGGGTGGAGAGAGGGAGGAGTGGTGTAGTAGTGAACATTACGGGTGGAGAGAGAGAGGAGTGGTGTAGTAGTGAACAGTACGGGTGGAGAGAGGGAGGAGTGATGTAGTAGTGAACATTACGGGTGGCGAGAGGGAGGAGTGGTGTAGTAGTGAACAGTACGGGTGGAGAGAGGGAGGAGTGGTGTAGTAGTGAACAGTACGGGTGGAGAGAGGGAGGAGTGGTGTAGTAGTGAACAGTACGGGTGGAGAGAGGGAGGAGTGGTGTAGTAGTGAACAGTACGGGTGGAGAGAGGGAGGAGTGGTGTAGTAGTGAACAGTGCGGGTGGAGAGAGGGAGGAGTGGTGTAGTAGTGAACAGTACGGGTGGAGAGAGGGAGGAGTGGTGTAGTAGTGAACAGTACGGGTGGAGAGAGGGAGGAGTGGTGTAGTAGTGAACATTACGGGTGGAGAGAGAGAGGAGTGGTGTAGTAGTGAACACACGGGTGGAGAGAGAGAGGAGTGGTGTAGTAGTGAACAGTAATGGGTGGAGAGAGGGAGGAGTGATGTAGTAGTGAACACACGGGTGGCGAGAGGGAGGAGTGGTGTAGTAGTGAACAGTAATGGGTGGAGAGAGGGAGGAGTGGTGTAGTAGTGAACAGTACGGGTGGAGAGAGGGAGGAGTGGTGTAGTAGTGAACAGTACGGGTGGAGAGAGGGAGGAGTGGTGTAGTAGTGAACAGTGGGGTGGAGAGAGGGAGGAGTGGTGTAGTAGTGAACAGTACGGGTGGAGAGAGGGAGGAGTGGTGTAGTAGTGAACAGTACGGGTGGAGAGAGGGAGGAGTGGTGTAGTAGTGAACAGTACGGGTGGAGAGAGGGAGGAGTGGTGTAGTAGTGAACATTACGGGTGGAGAGAGGGAGGAGTGGTGTAGTAGTGAACAGTATGGGTGGAGAGAGGGAGGAGTGGTGTAGTAGTGAACATTACGGGTGGAGAGAGGGAGGAGTGGTGTAGTAGTGAACATTACGGGTGGAGAGAGGGAGGAGTGGTGTAGTAGTGAACATTACGGGTGGAGAGAGGGAGGAGTGGTGTAGTAGTGAACAGTATGGGTGGAGAGCCTTTGTTACGAGGAGCCTAGACATGCTGAACTGAGCCTTTACCTTTCTTGGTCATCAAGATAACTTGCTAGTCTAGCAACTTTCTGAGTGTGGACGCAGGCAGGATAAACTGGGACAGGGAACTTCTAAACGGCACAGCTGAGGAAACTGGAGCTAGAGGAAAATGAATTCTCTGTGTTTTTCTTTGGACAGTGAAGGATGTGGGCTGTCATTTGTGGTCTAGAACAGGGTGTCTCTCCACTGGCTGCTATAGGGGGAATTGACACAGTTTGGTGCGTTTGGGACATTTTTAAACTTCCTTTCTGTGTGTGCCATGCTGCACATGTTTTCCCTGCGTGTCTGGTGTCTGCAGTGAGGTCACTGCCTCGTGGAATGTGATGTGGAAGTACTGCATTTCAAGCCGAACAATAAGGTAGGAGATCATCTGTCATTACTGTTCCCAGACAGCGAGAAGCCCCAGAGTCTGCTCCTCAAGTTTCTTCTATTTCTTTAGAAACTGCCGAGAAGAAAAATATTTGACCAGTTTATAAAAGATCCAGCCCATACTGTCTATAAAACTGGTTTCCTGGAGACATGTTCGATGTTCAACACCCTGGAAACATATCATCATCATCGTCATCGTCATCAGTGTTAGGCTAAATCCACACATACGCTAGGAGCGGCAGTGATGTAAAATTTCCTAGATTTTACAGTACACACCCAGCACAATCATTTGGTAAATTAAGATGTATAGAAGCTTTAAGGCAATGCTCAGGTCAGTCCTCTGGATTACAATGGAATCTAGAGGACATGTTCTTAAAAGATGCAAATCTCATCCTGAATTAACCCTTATCTGTGACAAAATTAAGTATTTTCTATATTATTTTTAAAAGGCTGTTGTGTGATTGGCTTGTTCGGTTTACTTATGCCTGACTATGCACCTTTTTTATGTTTTGCTGAGTCATATCCAGTTTCTGAACCCTGTTGGGCTGATTTAAATAAACGGTTATCTCTCGCTCACAAGACATGTACTGACCCACGAGGAACATTCATGTCTCGTCAGAACACACTGTGCCTCTGAAACACATTCCATTTGACCTGCTGTCTCATTGTTTTCTCAACATGTAAGTTCCTCTAACTTCCTCCGTATTAGAGGTGTCTCTTCAGATAACATCTCAGAGACAGTCAAGCTTTCACATGTGTTTCGTTCAAGTGAAGTTTGTCTCTGGCGGGAACAGAAGGTTGTTTTGAAGAAAGGCCAGCTAGACTGTCTGATTTGATTCTGGTCAGTATTAAAGTGAGGATTTTGAGGGAGTTGTTCAATACATTGGTCTGTCTGACCGTGAGAGAGGTTATAATGACACAGTAGAAGACTGGCAACCTGATCTGACCATAGTTCCATGGCAGCGAGTGAAGCAAAGCACAGCAACCATTATTTATTTACTGTGTGTGTGTCTGGATGGCGTCTCTGGTCCCTGAACGCTGCTGCACCTCGTCTCCAATCCAGGGGGAACAACAGCGATCAGTCTAACCTCACTGTTTGTTTTCATCTGAATAGTAAATTAAACTGGAGGCTACTGGATTCACACACTTCCTCAATCTCTAACTGTGTCTATCCTTGTGTCCATGCCAACGTCTGTATCTTCCACTGTGTCGACAATGTGGTGGAATATGCTGAAACGGGGGTTGTTGTGAGGCGAACGGTGACACAACCCTGCCTTATGATCGGCAGCTGACTCCAGCAAGAACAAACAGACCAGCCCACTGGGAAGTAGGCTACAGTACAGCATGTGGACCTGGTCTGAAGCTGTTCTGACTTAATCTGGACACCTTGACAAACAGCAGTGTCTTGACCTACATCAGGACCGAGAGAGGAGAGACATAGGACGTTGGCAACCTGTGTTGGTACACTGGGTTTATAACGAGTGAGATCTTTTCTGGGCAGAGAGTAGACCGATGTGTGTAATGGAAAAGCTGCAACCTGCCAGTTGGATGTGTAGTTCCACTGTGGTGAGTTAAAGTTCTGGTATGGAACAGCTTATATACACAGTTGTTGCCATTTGAAGTGTGTCTGTTTTCCAGCTAACACTATTGAACAATTTAAATTTTGGGGGGGGATTGATCATGTTGATAGTAGTGCCTCATTCCAACATAAGTTCCAACAAAACACACACAAGCACTCACACATACAAAAATATATATATATATAGTTCCACACGAAAACACACACACACTGACACATACAAATATATATATATATATAAACACACGCACACACAACCAATTGCGTCAGGCCCGAATTCACAAGTTTACAGTTGATTCAGCATGTTTCCTCATACCTGTGTTCATGATTGATTTTGCACCCAAGTGAGCGTATCCAATCGAGAATTATATAGTATTCGTCTGTATCCTTCGTGACTACTGTAACTCTCTCTACTGTTGAGTACTATAGCATTATAGAACTATGTTTGTATTTGTTGGGTGGGATGTTGATGATAACACAGACCTAGGGCATTATTCCAGTATAATTGACCTCAGTATTTTCCACCCACAGCATCTTAAGCTCTCTGTGTGTACACAGTTCTTTAGATCTATTGAATGTTGGATTGAAAGTGTCCACTTCTTGGAATAATTGAAACGTGTGTTACTCCCAGAGGGGAGACTGCACCGTGAACTCTGAATACATCAAGCCTTTTCTGTGCTTGCTCAACATGACACCTTAGAGTGATCCGTGTGTACTGCAGTTGGACATGTATTGTGATCCAGTTTTGAGGTTATTCTGTAGCACAGTAAGTATATGTGAAATACAAACAGATGAAACATTAAGGTCTACCTTCCTCTCTAACAATGTTGCAAATAATTACCTTGAATTGACTGACATACACAAGGCATTCCAACTCATTTTGAAAGAGTTCCGAGGTCTAAGACCAAGGATAATAAAACAGTAATAAAGCACCTTCCATTACAGTGTTGTTTGTGAGACCAAGTTAGACATTAGTGGCTGATGTACTTAATGTTGTAATATCTATTCATTTCAGAGTTATGCCGCATTTCTGCTACTAAACATTTCAACTTCAACCTGCAGCTTTGAAGTGCAAATGAGGCTGTTGGCAATCTGGTTTATTTACTTGTGAAGCTCATAGCAGGAGGTAGACTACCGCAGTGTTTCCCAACTCCAGTCCTCCAGTATCCCCAACAGTGCACATTTTTGTTGTAGTCCCAGACTAGCACACCTGATTCAACTTGGCAACGAATCATCAAGCCTTCGATGAGTTGAATCAGGTGAGTTTGTCCAGGGCTACAACAAAAATGTGTCCTGTTGGGGGTACTGGAGGACTGGAGTTGGGAAACACTGCGCTAGCGGTTAAGAGCGTTGGGCCAGTAACCGAAAGGTTGCAGATTCAAATCCCCGAGCCGACTAGGTGAACATTCTGTCGATGAGCCCTTGAGCAAGGCACTTAACCCTAATTGCTCCTGTAAGTCGCTGTGGATAAGAGCGTCTGCTAATTGACTAAATGTACATGTTAATGACGTACAGACTCTCCTGAGTCCTGATACATTTATTGGGTTTAGATCATATGGTAGGCACACTACATCATATGTGTTTTTTGCAGTGAAGCTACTCTCTTTCACACAATCCCAGTTCTTTCACTTTCTGTTGCAGCACTGTAGTCTAGTGTTTGTGAGCAGAATACACTGAAATGCAGAGTCCCTTGACTCTGGTATATACTTCCATTTTACATGATCAGTGTGTAGGGGCTATGTAGCAGTGACTGCTCTTGTCTCAAACGGATATGCTGCCCCCATCTCTTATTCTGCATCTTTCTCTAGCAGCTCTTGTCCTCTGTTACCCTCTCTTACTTTTGATGACATTCCTTTGCATCTCGTCTCTTTGGGTGCCTGAGGGGAGCGTGCTGCACTAACTTATGTAATGGTGAGAGAGGAGTGAAGGGGTGGGGACGAGAGGAGTGATGAGCTCATGTTGCTGCACTGCAGCTCTCATGTACACACACACACACACTCTACACCATATGGTTTATATTCCACACACTCTCTCTGCACCCTATGGTTTATATTCCACACACTCTCTCTGCACTCTATGGTTTATATTCCACACACACACACACACACACACACACTCTCTGCACTGTATGGTTTATATTCCACACACACACTCTACACTGTATGGTTTATATTCCACACACACACTCTGCACCGTATGGTTTATATTCCACACACTCTCTCTGCACCGTATGGTTTATATTCCACACACACACACACTCTCTCTGCACTATATGGTTTATATTCCACACACACACACACACACTCTCTCTGCACTGTATGGTTTATATTCCACACACACACTCTCTCTACACCGTATGGTTCATATTCCACACACACACTCTCTCTGCACCTTATGGTTTATATTACACACACACACACTCTCTGCACCGTATGGTTTATATTCCACACACACACACTCTCTCTGCACCGTATGGCTTATATTCCACACACACACACACTCTCTCTGCACCGTATGGTTTATATTCCACACACACACTCTCTCTACACCGTATGGTTCATATTCCACACACACACTCTCTCTACACCGTATGGTTTATATTCCACACACACACTCTCTCTACACCGTATGGTTCATATTCCACACACACACTCTCTCTGCACCGTATGGTTCATATTCCACACACACACTCTCTCTGCACCGTATGGTTTATATTCCACACACACACTCTGCACCGTATGGTTTATATTCCACACACACACACACACACTCTCTCTGCACTATATGGTTTATATTCCACACACACACACACACACACACTCTCTCTGCACTGTATGGTTTATATTCCACACACACACTCTCTCTACACCGTATGGTTCATATTCCACACACACACTCTCTCTGCACCTTATGGTTTATATTCCACACACACACACTCTCTGCACCGTATGGTTTATATTCCACACACACACACTCTCTCTGCACCGTATGGCTTATATTCCACACACACACACTCTCTCTGCACCGTATGGTTCATATTCCACACACACACTCTCTCTACACCGTATGGTTTATATTCCACACACACACTCTCTCTGCACCGTATGGTTCATATTCCACACACACACTCTCTCTGCACCGTATGGTTTATATTCCACACACACACTCTCTCTGCACCGTATGGTTCATATTCCACACACACACTCTCTCTGCACCGTATGGTTCATATTCCACACACACACTCTCTCTGCACCTTATGGTTTATATTCCACACACACACTCTCTCTGCACCGTATGGTTTATATTCCACACACACACTCTCTCTGCACCGTATGGTTTATATTCCACACACACGGTCTCTGCACCACATGGTTTATATTCCACACACACACTCTCTCTGCACCGTATGGTTTATATTCCACACACACACACTCTCTCTGCACTGTATGGTTTATATTCCACACACACGGTCTCTGCACCACATGGTTTATATTCCACACACTCTCTCTGCACCGTATGGTTTATATTCCACACACACACACTCTCTCTGCACTATATGGTTTATATTCCACACACACACACACACACACACTCTCTCTGCACTGTATGGTTTATATTCCACACACACACTCTCTCTGCACCGTATGGTTCATATTCCACACACACACTCTCTCTGCACCTTATGGTTTATATTCCACACACACACACTCTCTGCACCGTATGGTTTATATTCCACACACACACACTCTCTCTGCACCGTATGGCTTATATTCCACACACACACACTCTCTCTGCACCGTATGGTTTATATTCCACACACACACACTCTCTCTGCACCGTATGGTTTATATTCCACACACACACACTCTCTCTGCACCGTATGGCTTATATTCCACACACACACACACTCTCTCTGCACCGTATGGTTTATATTCCACACACACACACTCTCTCTGCACCGTATGGTTCATATTCCACACACACACACTCTCTGCACCGTATGGTTTATATTCCACACACACACTCTCTCTGCACCGTATGGTTCATATTCCACACACACACACTCTCTCTGCACCGTATGGCTTATATTCCACACACACACACACTCTCTCTGCACCGTATGGCTTATATTCCACACACACACTCTCTCTGCACCGTATGGTTTATATTCCACACACACACTCTCTCTGCACCGTATGGTTCATATTCCACACACACACTCTCTCTACACTGTATGGTTTATATTCCACACACACACTCTCTCTACACCGTATGGTTTATATTCCACACACTCTCTCTGCACTGTATGGTTTATATTCCACACACTCTCTCTGCACCGTACGGTTTATATTCCACACACACGGTCTCTGCACCACATGGTTTATATTCTACACACACACACACACACACACACACGCTCTGCACCGTATGATTTATATTCCACACACACACACACTCACTCTGAACTGTATGGTTTATTTTCCACACACACACACACACTCTCTGCACCATAGGGTTTATATTCCACACACACACACACTCTCTCTGCACCGTATGGTTTATAGACAGCACACGTGTACACACACACAAGCACGCACGCTCCCAAAACACATGCCAACACACACATGTACGCACACAGTAAGGCGCTGCTACAGGCGGAATTGATCTGGCAGTTGGAGGGCTGATGGGTTCACATCCTGAAGTAATTCCCCTACTGTTAGGCCCTTGAGCAAGGCTCTGAACCCCACAACATGCTCTCCATCCAGCTTGACCCTGCGCTCGACTGTATGTGTGCTGTAACTAATGGACAATAAGTTGTATTGTGTGTGTGTGTGAGAGAGAACGAGAACAAGAAAGAGAGATGTGGGGAAGAGAGAGAGAGAAAAAGAAAGTGAGAGAAATACTGTAAAATAGCTTGACAAGTGGTGGAGTTCTTTCAGCTCTGTGTCTATCTGAGAGACGGAACAGGAGTCTACGTAGTAAATACATAACCCATGGCCTTGGGTTAAAGCTGAAACATTACTAATTCATTGGCCAAGATTCCTCTGAGCAGGCTGATGATGGATCCTGTGCTGATAAATGTATAGGCCTTTCACAGTGTTGGAAGTCCTGCTCTCAGAACGGAATGGATCGCCATTATTACAACACATTCATAGATTTAGTCAATTCAATTTTTGAGACTGAGAATAATCATCTATGAGACTATGACTATTGATTGCCCTGCTGCCATATTCAGAAAATGTTCATCCTGTCGTGCCCCATTCAGGGATGCAAACTAGTCACCTTTCGGCGATATTCGCCAAAATAGGTGACCTACGTGATTGGTGTAGATCCGGTGAGAAAAGTTTGGGACGGAAGGGGGGATGCTTTGGAGGACTACTGGCTGTAGTAAGCGAACGAGTGATGCGCGTTTGGAGCGATACTGGCTGTATCCAAGCTTCAGCCAACATAACAGAATGCAGCGCAGCACGCGACTGAAGAGAGACAACTTGCTTTCAGCATCAGCGCTCTGGAAAGACAGCGGAGAGTGGGAAGGCAGTTACAGCAGGGCGTCCCCTGGACGATAACGAAGAGGGAACGTTGGGTGAGAAGCCTGACCACGGAGACGGGGGTGAGAAGGTGATGCAGCGTACTTCATGAGCTGTGACCGAAGAACAACTGGCGGTTGGAAAGTTTGAGGTGAGGGAGAAGGTGTGGTAGAACAAGTATTGCTAGCTGGATTGAATTCTCCGTTAGCTAGCCAGAGAAATGTTGAGCACCATTAGCCAATTTATTTGATCAAATTATTGAGTTTATGAAAATTAGCTGGCTAATAAAGTCAGACAGCTAACGTTAGCTCATCTGAGGTTGTAACGTTAGATAGCTAACGTTAGTAACCTAACCAATTCACTATAGTATTAACTGGTAATGACGCCTTGCCGTTCCTTAAGTTATAGCGCGTTAGTTGCATACTGGTCCCTGGCAATCCGTGTTAATTTATAGTGGTTAGTTCGTTAACTAGTTAACTAATGTTTTCCCTCTACAATATGTGGTTAATTTTCAGAATGAGAGAATTAGGTGAAAATGAGGCGTTGCTTGTTAAACAAGTGGAGCTGGAGCTGGGCCTGGCTTAAACTGGATGCCACTATAGAGGTGAAAGGAACACCACACACTTTCCCTCTTTCTCACTTCTTCAATACAGTGGATAAAAAGGGGTCTGCCAGGTGTACTCTCTGCCTGAAATAGATCCATTATGCCAACAAAGGGTATCATGCTCTGCTGGTACATTTTAGGACAGATGTCCACAGGCAGAAAGTGTACAATGTAATAATATGCAGTGTAGCCCAAAGATATTGCTTTTGTTGTATTGAATTTGACAGTAACACTTGTGTGTGAGTGTGGGGGGATTATATAATGTTTTACTCAGTGAACATTATTTTTGCACACATGTAGCCTTGTGCACTTGGTCGATGTCTACTATAGTGGCCACTATAATAGAGCAAAAATAGAATGCACCGTATTGTTTCATTCTATTTCGAATTCAATGTTTTTTTCCCCCAAGTGCAATATTTAGATGTGTGTGTGTGTGTGTGGTCACACGTGTTCTATTATAAAGGCTGTCATGGCTAACTGCACTATTTTTTCTCAAGAGTGTAAGGCAACAAATAACATTGGATTGCTTTCTTTACATGTTTTAGCTGTGAGTTAGGTTCACATTAACCACTTTATTTTACACGCAGAGACGGATCATGTAGATCATATTCTTTGTTGTTTAATTAGTTAAACCTGCATTTACCCCTAGCAGGGATTTTTTACATGTTTCAGTGCAACAACAAAAAGTGTCACCTTTTTGGGCCCTCAGCAGTTTGCATCTCTGCCCATTGATGTAGCATCCTGGAATATTTAATCAAACTACACAAGTAATGTTATTTTGTATTTTGGGCATCCGCCCTCCCACACTGCTGAGTACAAACAGTTGACTAGCATGGTTTTATGTAGGCCTATGGTCTACTTGGATGGTTCCCCACATCTTTAAATTAGTACCTGCCTCTGTGAGAAATTATAATGTTGGGTCTGTTGCATGTAAATAATCATTAAAGTGTACTGTTTATCCTTCTAGGGCATTCTGTCCTCCGACAATTACAAAGTAGTTATTCTGTCAGCCTTTTCTGTTACTGTGACAACCGTGTGCAGTTCCATCAGTGTTTGGTGGTAACGTCCCCAGAGACACGCTCACTCTCTCCTATCATGTCTTCCTTCTATCCTCACTGCGGAATGGCTTTTCTCAATTATGACAGTTCATCACAATTTCAACAAGGCACTCTCGATACAGCCAGGCTTCTTGTTTTTCTTTTGGGAACATTCAGTGTTTTCGCAGTGGTGCTTTTCCAAATGTCTACTGTGTAGTTATCTTCTCTCAAGAACAGAGCATTCCAGAGAGAACTGTTGTGTTATGGATCTTTCTGTCATGGGAGTTAAGAATAGTGGTGACTTACTCCATCATTGCTTTCGGCATCAAAATTACACTGAAGAAAGGCACAGAAACATCAGCATCTTGTAATTGCTGCCTCCCATTCCCCTGTCTTGGTATTGGACCATTCTCTCTATACAGTACTGTTACTGTCGTCTTCATACTCCGCCACAAATTAGCTCCCCTGACAGAGACAGAGATAATATTATTTCTCCTCCCACTCCTGCTTCTCCCCAAACACACTATATATTTTCTCAACCCTCTCTCTTTCTCTCTGACATTCTCCGTCATTTAGTGCAGACTCACTCAGTCAGTCACTCACTCACAGAATGGTTTTGGTACTAAATTGCAGTGCACTGGCTCCATCTGTTGGTTAGACATTTTTATAACAGAGGACAGGAGCCTCAATCCCAAGCTGAAAATGATCCCAAACCAAGTCACCTTCATATCTCTCCAGTCTCCAATTTATACAGTTGCTTTGTTTTTGTTGTTGTAGTATGTGATGGAGAGACCCACAGACTTCCCTTTGTCATAGCTAATTGTTTCCCCCAGACAACACAAGGAGATTATGCAAAATCCACTGTGAACTATTTAAGGGCTGAAACCTGAGACCTAAAAGGATGTGGGATGTCTTTACCCTAACAAACGACAGGACGTACAGTACCAGTCAATAGTTTGGATTCTTGAAAGTAACCCCCAATTTGCCTTGATGACAGCTTTGCACACTCTTGGCATTCTATCAACCAGCTTCACCTGTAACGCTTCTCCAACAGTCTTGAAGGAGTTCTCACATATGCTGTTTAACTCATCCCAAACCATCTCAATTGGGTTGAGATGGGGTGATTGTGGAGACCAGGTCATATGATGTAGCACTCCATCACTCTCCTTCTCTGTAAAATAGCCCTTACACAGCCTGGAGGTGTGTTGGGTCATTGTCCTGTTGAAAAACAAATGTCCCACTAAGCGCAAACCAGATGGGATGGTGTGTCACTGCAGAATGCTGTGGTAGCCATGCTGGTTAAGTGTGCCTTGAATTCTAAGTAAATCACAGACAGTGTCACCAGCAAAGCACCCCCACACCATCACACCTCCTCCATGCTTCATGGTGGGAACCACACATGCAGAGAATATCCGTTCACCTACTCTGCGTCTCACAAAGCCACAGCGGATGTAACCAAAAATCTCAAATAAGGACAGATTTCCACCGGTCTAATGTCCATTAGTGTTTCCAAGTAAGTCTCTTCTTATTATTGGTGGCCTTTGGTAGTGGTTTCTTTGCAGCAATTCGACCATGAAGGCCTGATTCATGCAGTCTCCTCTGAACAGTTGATGTTGAGATGTGTCTGTTGCATTTATTTGGGCAGCAATTTCTGAGGCTGGTAACTAATGAACTCATCCTCTGCAGCAGAGGTAACTCTGGGTCTTACTTTCCTGTGGTGGTCCTCATGAGAGCCAGTTTCATCACAGCACCTGATGGTTTTTGCGACTGCACTTGAAAGTTCTTGACATTTTCCGTATTGACTGCCCTTCATGTCTTGAAAGTAATGATGGACTGTCGTTTCTCTTTGCTTATTTGAGCTGTTCTTGCCATAATATGGACTTGGTCTTTTACAAAATAGGACTACAGTGAGGGGAAAAAGGTATTTGATCCCCTGCTGATTTTGTACGTTTGCCCACTGACAAAGAAATGATCTATAATTTTAATGGTAGGTTTATTTGAACAGTGAGAGACAGTATAACAACCAAAAAATCCAGAAAAACGCACGTGAAAAATGTTATAAATTGATTTGCATTTTAATGAGGAAACAGGTATTTGACCCCCTCTCAATCATAAAGATTTCTGGCTCCCAGGTGTCTTTTATACAGGTAACAAGCTGAGATTAGGAGCACACTCTTAAAGGGAGTGCTCCTAATCTCAGTTTGTTACCTGTATAAAAGACACCTGTCCACAGAAGCAATCAGTCAATCAGATTCCAAACTCTCCACCATGGCCAAGACCAAAGAGCTCTCCAAGGATGTCAGGGACAAGATTGTAGACCTACACAAGGCTGGAATGGGCTACAAGACCATCGCCAAGCAGCTTGGTGAGAAGGTGACAACAGAAGAAACCCAAAGAACTGTCAATCTCCCTCGGCCTGGGGCTCCATGCAAGATCTCACCTCGTGGAGTTGCAACGATCATGAGAACGGTGAGGAATCAGCCCAGAACTACACGGGAGGATCTTGTCAATGATCTCAAGGCAGCTGGGACCATAGTCACCAAGAAAACAATTGGTAACACACTATGCCGTGAAGGACTGAAATCCTGCAGCGAACGCAAGGTCCCCCTGCTCAAGAAAGCACATATACATGCCCGTCTGAAGTTTGCCAATACACATCTGAATGATTCAGAGGATAACTGGGTGAAAGTGTTGTGGTTAGATGAGACCAAAATGGAGCTCTTTGGCATCAACTCACCTCGCCGTGTTTGGAGGAGGAGGAATGCTGCCTATGACCCCAAGAACACCATGCCCACTGTCAAACATGGAGGTGGAAACATTATGCTTTGGGGGTGTTTTTCTGCTAAGGGGACAGGACAACTTCACCGCATCAAAGGGACGATGGACGGGGCCATGTACCATCAAATCTTGGGTGAGAACCTCCTTCCCTCAGCCAGGGCATTGAAAATGGGTTGTGGATGGGTATTCCAGCATGACAATGACCCAAAACACACGGCCAAGGCAACAAAGGAGTGGCTCAAGAAGAAGCACATTAAGGTCCTGGAGTGGCCTAGCCAGTCTCCAGACCTTAATCCCATAGAAAATCTGTGGAGGGAGCTGAAGGTTCGAGTTGCCAAACGTCAGCCTTGAAACCTTAATGACTTGTAGAAGATCTGCAAAGAGGAGTGGGACAAAATCCCTCCTGAGATGTGTGCAAACCTGGTGGCCAACTACAAGAAACGTCTGACCTCTGTGATTGCCAACAAGGGTTTTGCCACCAAGTACAAAGTCCTGTTTTGCAGAGGGGTCAAATACTTATTTCCCTCATTAAAATGCAAATCAATTAATACATATTTTCACATGCGTTTTTCTGGATTTTTTTGTTTTCATCTGTCTCTCACTGTTCAAATAAACCTACTATTAAAATTATAGACTGATCATTTCTTTGTCAGTGGGCAAACGTACAAAATCAGCAGGGGATCAAATACTTTTTTCCCTCACTGTATATTCTGTATTCCACCCCTATCTTGTCACAACACAACTGATTGTCTCAAACACATTAAGGAAATACATTTCACAAATCAACTTTTAACAAAGCACACCTGTTCATTGAAATGCATTCCAGGTGACTACCTCATGAAGCTGGTTGACAGAATGCCAAGAGTGCGCAAAGCTGTCATCAAGGCAAAGGGTGGCTACTTTGAAGAATCTCAAATATAAAATACTTTTTGATTTGTTTAACATGTTTTTGGTTACTACATGATTCCATATGTGTTATTTGTATAAAATAGTAAAAATAAAGAAAAACCCTGCATTGAGTACGTGTGTCCAAACCTTTGACTAGTACTGTGTATTCCACTGTGAACCATTGGAGGGCAGAAAAATAAGAGATGAGGACATTGGCATTGTATGGATTCCCTCAGAGTATCTCGCTCTCTCACTCTCGCCCTGTCGTCTCTCAAGGTAGTTTCTATAGATATTTATAGGCAGAATTTACTTACTTATTTTCAGAGATAATGGGGGGCTCCTGCTTGGAGCAGAGAGAAACATAGCAGCCTTGCTGGAATAAATATCATATGAATATGATTTAGTACTCCAAAGTTACAGATGGGTTTTGTAATTGACACAGATTAGTCTATTAAAGCCATTTGATTGATTAATACATACTAATCTCTCAGGGACAGACATTCTTAACATAAATGCATCGAGTAGCTGACACATTTAGGCAAGTTTTTGGTTCTGGGTTTCCGAGATTAATTCACAAAATAATTGAACAGTTACATAGTTTTACAGCACACTGCTAGTTTACAATAGGGGAATCCTGTGGTAACAGTCACTGGAATCTGGACTAGCCAAGTCCTCCATATCAGGAGAGGGATGTTTCCATTGTGTTCAACAAAGTGCTGAGTATTGTGGTCTCTGGCCCAGCGTAGAACCAGAGGACTCGTGTAAGGGGTATAGGACACGAGGCCCAGAGGAAAGACGGGGAGGTCTGGTGAGACCTTGACAAGACACGAGGCCCAGAGGAAAAACGGGGAGGTCTGGTGAGACCTTGACAAGACACGAGGCCCAGAGGAAAGACCAAGAGGTTGACGTTTCCTAGAAGTCTGATGATACTGACAGCGCTTTCCGCTCACAATGTCCATGGTTTCAGTTTCAGATGGTGCAATCACGTGCAGTGATGAGTTTTACATGTTCTTTCATACACTACAGAAGTGGTTTAATTCAAACCAGTTGAGATCGATGTTTACTACAAGCCAATAAAGATTGTAATACAATGTTTAGTATAGGGAGCCAGCACATTCAATCAGTATATATTATAATAGAGTTGTTTCAGTGGTCGCTGACAGAGCTCAGATTCGCCTGGTCATGAGCGAGAGGGACAGAGGTGACATTGCAGCGCTGCAACACACTGACTCTGGACACGTCCCCGCTGAGCCCTGGGATCAACACAACAGCTGAATAAATGCACTGAAATAGAGAGAGATGAAGGGGAAGAGAAAAACGGCTGAGTGTATGAGAGCGAGAGAGTGGTATAAAGGGGACAGAGAAGCAGCAGAGAAGAGGGAGAGAGCAAGTGAAGAAGGGAGGGAGGGGGGAAAGTGCAGGGAGAGCCTTCCTGTTTTATTGACATTCAGGTTCCTGTCTGGTGCTCTATGTCTTCCAATCCCAGGCAGCCTACACTACAGCACTGTATCCCAGCTCGATCTACCTCGCCTCTGCTAGACTAGCAGCCTGTTTACCTACCTCAGCGCTATGTAGATCAACGAGCATTCCTTATAGTGCAGGGGCTTTCAGCTCCATCTCTCTCTCTCTATTTCTCTGCTCGTGACTCGACACAGAGGAGGCAGATATATGGAGGCTCAGGTAGGTGGGCTCATTTATGGTATCTTTTTTTTTACCTGACTGCAGTAGTTGGGTTTAAGGGGTGTTGTTGACATGTGTTGGCTCAGTCAGTGTGTTGCTGCGTTAGTGGGGTTTAAGGGGTGTTGTTGACATGTGCTGGCTCAGTCAGTGTGTTGCTGTGTTAGTGGAGTTTAAGGGGTGTTGTTGACATGTGCTGGCTCAGTCGGTGTGTTGCTGCGTTAGTGGGGTTTAAGGGGTGTTGTTGACTTGTGCTGGCTCAGTCAGTGTGTTAGTGGGGTTTAAGGGGTGTTGCTGACATGTGCTGGCTCAGTCGGTGTGTTGCTGCATTAGTGGGGTTTAAGAGGTGTTGTTGACATGTGTTGGCTCAGTCGGTGTGTTGCTGCGATAGTGGGGTTTAAGGGGTGTTGTTGACGTGCTGGCTCAGTCGGTGTGTTGCTGTGTTAGTGGGGTTTAAGGGGTGTTGTTGACATGTGCTGGCTCAGTCAGTGTGTTGGTGCGTTAGTGGGGTTTAAGGGGTGTTGTTGACATGTGTTGGCTCAGTCAGTGTGTTGCTGCGTTAGTGGGGTTTAAGGGGTGTTGTTGACATGTGCTGGCTCAGTCAGTGTGTTGCTGTGTTAGTGGAGTTTAAGGGGTGTTGTTGACATGTGCTGGCTCAGTCGGTGTGTTGCTGCGTTAGTGGGGTTTAAGGGGTGTTGTTGACTTGTGCTGGCTCAGTCAGTGTGTTGCTGCATTAGTGGGGTTTAAGGGGTGTTGTTGACATGTGTTGGCTCAGTCAGTGTGTTGCTGCGTTAGTGGGGTTTAAGGGGTGTTGTTGACATGTGCTGGCTCAGTCGGTGTGTTGCTGTGTTAGTGGGGTTTAAGGGGTGTTGTTGACATGTGCTGGCTCAGTCAGTGTGTTGGTGCGTTAGTGGGGTTTAAGGGGTGTTGTTGACATGTGTTGGCTCAGTCAGTGTGTTGCTGCGTTAGTGGGGTTTAAGGGGTGTTGTTGACATGTGCTGGCTCAGTCAGTGTGTTGCTGTGTTAGTGGAGTTTAAGGGGTGTTGTTGACATGTGTTGGCTCAGTCAGTGTGTTGCTGTGTTAGTGGAGTTTAAGGGGTGTTGTTGACATGTGCTGGCTCAGTCGGTGTGTTGCTGCGTTAGTGGGGTTTAAGGGGTGTTGTTGACTTGTGCTGGCTCAGTCAGTGTGTTGCTGCATTAGTGGGGTTTAAGGGGTGTTGTTGACATGTGTTGGCTCAGTCAGTGTGTTGCTGCGTTAGTGGGGTTTAAGGGGTGTTGTTGACATGTGCTGGCTCAGTCAGTGTGTTGCTGTGTTAGTGGAGTTTAAGGGGTGTTGTTGACATGTGCTGGCTCAGTCGGTGTGTTGCTGCGTTAGTGGGGTTTAAGGGGTGTTGTTGACTTGTGCTGGCTCAGTCAGTGTGTTAGTGGGGTTTAAGGGGTGTTGCTGACATGTGCTGGCTCAGTCGGTGTGTTGCTGCGTTAGTGGGGTTTAAGGGGTGTTGTTGACATGTGCTGGCTCAGTCAGTGTGTTGCTGCATTAGTGGGGTTTAAGAGGTGTTGTTGACATGTGTTGGCTCAGTCGGTGTGTTGCTGCGATAGTGGGGTTTAAGGGGTGTTGTTGACATGTGCTGGCTCAGTCAGTGTGTTGGTGCGTTAGTGGGGTTTAAGGGGTGTTGTTGACATGTGCTGGCTCAGTCGGTGTGTGGCTGCAGTAGTGGGGTTTAAGGGGTGTTGATGACATGTGCTGGCTCAGTCGGTGTGTGGCAGTGATGGATGCAGACCGTGTCTCCAGAGTGTCTCTACAGGTGAGAGCAGAAGCTGCCAGGTCATGTGATCGTACGGTACGGCGGAGTACCGGGTCCGCTGCTTTGCACTGTTGTCTGACTTCATGGTTACACGGATTAATGTTGCCTGAAAGGAGAGAAGAGAGGGGAGAAAGAGAGATAAGTGTTTATTTGTGTGTGCGCATACGTTTATTTAACTTAACTGTTCTTGTCCAAACAGTGACTGTAGATCTGTGGCTCCTGTGTCCTCTGCTGTTTCTCTCTGTAGACCAATGATTGTTCCCCCTGTCCTGTCATTGCTGGACCAGGGCAGCCCTGTCTCTCCTCAGCCAGAGCCAGCCCAGCTCTCCCCTCTGACTCACTGCAGAGCTCCTGGTGATTCATCCTGCTCAGCAGCCGGCAGCACCCTATTGGCATCTTTTCAAATAAACCTATAGCAGACAGGACAGGAGCCCCCTACCAGAGCCTTCGTTAAAGCAAATTAAACACACAGAGCCAAGAGAGGTCTCTCTCTCATCAGTCATTTGACAGAATGGAGGTTGGCACACTACAGGGTCATCGTGTATTAATGGATTGTTTCTATGTGTTGTCAGGCCAGAGCTTTCATCATATTTCTCCATACTAGCCACTCCTCGTTCTCACCCCCTCTCTCTCTTTCTGTATTTCTCTCTCTCTCTCTCTGTCTCTGTCTCTCTGTTTCTGCCGTCAACACATTCTTTGTTGTCTTGTTGTCTGTAGTGGGTGAGTTGAGTTTTGTTTTTCAGCTAGAGATCGTAATGAAACACAGAATTCCCCTAACGATCATTAGTCAGAATTAACAGAGTTTTGAATCCCAGGTGTTTTCTCCACATTCCAATGCGTGTTGGCCTATCTGTGCTCTGTATTCAGCATCAAGGCGAGCAGGGATACTCTGTTGCTGCCTCTATAGAATATTATTTACACTCAAGACCAAACATCTGCTGAAAACAACTTAACCTTGTTCTGTCCAAATCAATGTTTACTCACTTAACCTTTCAGAGCAAGAAGACGATAAATTGGGCTTGTCACCCTCACACTGGTCCTCCTGTTCAGCTCTCCTGGCAGTAAAGACGGGACTCTCAGCTCTGTGGTTCTGGTATATGTCTATAGTACACGTGTGTGGAAAGGAAAGGGTCATAACCTGGCTGTCAGCGAGGCTGGTGCATGTGAGGTTTCTGTGTACCAGCTTAGTTTATCCTGTCCTTTAGCTCTGGCTAGCATGACTTCTTATTTCTGAGTGACAACTCAGGTTTGGAGGAAGTTCATTGGATTAGAATCACTGCTCATCTTTGATGACCAAATTCAGTTTGGGTTTTACAGTGGTAGCCTCTTTAACTGTAAGCTCATTTAAAATCATCAACCAGTCTCTTATGATTCAATTCATTCACTGTACTCCCCCCACACCTACACATCTCCATTTAAAGGAGCCAAACAGAGAGACCCAAGAGTGAAATCCATCCCCCTCTCTCATATTCTCTCACTGATCCCTCAGCTCCTCCAACTGTGCATCCCCTGACTGGTCTGGCATCATTCAGACTGCGGTTGAGGCTCACTACCCTTGGAATGACCAGTGTTTTATCCTCGTCTTATCGTGTAAGCTGGGAGAGAGTAATTCACAGAGACCAGGACTGTGCAGGCAGTCAATAAAGCACTACGCCTTATGGAGCGACAACTGAGTGAACAAAAGATTAGGAACACCTTTCTAATAGTTGCACCCCACCCTTTTGCCCCCAGAACAGACTCAATCCGTGGGGTCTTGGTGTCGAAAGCGTTCCACAGGGATGCTGGCCCATGTTGACTCGAATACTTCCCACAGTTGTCAAGTTTGCTGGATGTCCTTTGGGTGGTGGACCATTCTTGATGCACATGGGAAACTGTTGAGCGTGAAAAACCCAGCAGCGTTGCAGTTCTTGACAAAAGCCGGTGTGCCTTGGCACCTACTACCATACCCCATTCAAAGGCACTTAAATATTTTGTCTTGCCCATTGACCCTATGAATGGCACACATACACAATCCATGTCTCAATGGTCTCAAGACTTAAAAATCCTTCTTTAACCTGGCTCTTCCCATTAATCCACACGGATTTGAAGTGCAATTAATAAGTGACACCAATAATGGAGCATAGCTTTCACCTGGATTCACCTGGTCATTCTATGTCATAAAAACCAAGTGTTCTTATTGTTTGGTATACTCAGTGTATATCACAGTGGCCAGGATAAGGCCAAGACACTGGAGAAATTGGCTCTCTGGTTGTAATACATGTGTCAGTAATGACTGTGATTCTTTCCCCTCATTCTGCAGGGCCTAATTGGGTTTGGAGTGTCGTGAGCTTTGTGTTGATGTTGATGTCTTGTGAATGTTGTGTATCCAGTGATTTTGCACCACATTGCTAAATGTGGTGCATCGCATCACTTCCCATACTCTGAGACATATGTTTTGTTGTACAGTGTCCCTGCCAAATAAACTTAATAAATGAAAGAAAAATATTCTCGCTCCATTCCGAACAATGGATTCTATCCCTATTGGCTTTCAGTAGGATGTTAGATGAGGTCCAGGAGATTTTGGTTCTGTATGGATTTAATGGACACGGAACAAAGTAAGTCTGTGTCGGGTCGTTTGTCATTGAAAATGGTAGAGGAATCCATGTGTTCTACAGTGCATAGGCCTATCCCGCTCTCTAGTAAATGATTTAGCACCATCTTAAACCTTATCAAAAGCATTGAAGTGACTGAAACATAAAACTTGGTGCTGTATAATTCATTTATGATATACATTGCCTCTCCTTGCCTGTGACTCAGGTCATGAGATGAAGTTCTCACATTCTTAAAAAGTCTCTTCCTTCCTTCTTGTCAGCTTGGAGAGGGTTTTATGAATATGGAGTGACAGTAGATGTGCTGACTTGCACTCTTCCAAGACTTGCTGGAAATGAAGTATGAATGGAATTTGCACACTCAGGATGTCTGGTTCCACTGGAATGTGTTGACGACATGAAAATATTTCTCAACACTCTCGTGACCTGAAGACAAGTTGGCTTAGCTTCTCATTTTCACAGAGCATAAGAACTTTTAGTGAAAGCAAAAATGAAAGACAGTATGACTGGTTAAATCTTAGTTGCCCATGAATATGTTTTTTCAAAGGACACATTGTTTCCATGTTTTACACACTAACCTACAGTATAATGTGTCCATTGCTAGCTACAACAAACCCAAGGCTTTACAAATTGAGGTATTTCAGGACATGAATAATGTATTTCCTAATTTACCCTTCATTTTTTAGATGCTTTCAAGCAACCCTTTTAATTAATATTTAAAGACTAATGAACCAGGTCCCGTTGCAGTTGAAAAAAGCTCAAACGTCCCAGGTTACCGTCACCAGTAAACTGATAGGCTGACTTTCTTCAGAGGTACATTCTGTGACAGGGGTTTGGACTTAGTTGTTGTTTTCCGCTCAGATTTGCAGAGTTTTGGAAGAGAGGGAAGGTTAGAAACCGGTATGATTTCCTTCAGTTAACAAATGTCTGAGGGCCTGACGCTGCAGTTTCCCCGAACTCCACCACAATGCTTTTAACAGTCAAACTGTAGCTATCTGGCTGTCCAATAGAAGCCTGCCTTTAGGCCTATATTTTAGGTTCGTGCTACTCTAGTTTTTTTACTGTATCATTGTATGAGGACCTACTGGACACACCTTTTAGGATCCATACTCGTAGATTATAATCAGAATACTTCTGTGGCTTCACTGTTGTGTGAGCCTCTTTTAACAACTGTGTCGGACATCACTATAGGAGAATTTAGAAGCTTGGTGAGGTTAATATTGTATGGGAGATAAAAAAGAGCCCTTCATATTTTCCTCAAGGTGAGATCTACTGTACCTCTCAAATCACAGTGATATGGTGTTCCTTATCTCAGCCTTCCCACCATTTGCATGACATGATTTTCCTCCTGTTAAATCCATAGCTTAACTCTCCATCTGTAGGAGATCTCTTTAGGTGATGATGTCACTCAGTGCTAATCACCTTCTTGGTCATTATCTCGACTAGCCCCGTGGCTGCTGTCACTCCCACAGCTGGCCTTAATCATTTAGTACAGACCACTTTTGCCTAAAACAACTTTATGTGAAATGAATTATTGTACTACTGTCAACGGCCAAATGAGAAGGTCGTTAATGTGAAAATTCAGCAGTCTTCTCCATTTCAGAAGGAGCACAGAAAGTCATTCAGCACAGCGCTCATAGTCGCTCATAGTTTCTTTCTCAAAATGAAAATGGTATAATTAAGCAACAAGGCCCGAGGAGGTGTGGTATATGGCCAATATAACACGGCTAAGGACTGTTCTTAAGCGCGACACAACGCAGAGTGCATGGACACAGCCCTTAGCTGTGGTATATTGGCAATATCCCAAAAGCCTTATTGCTATTATAAACTGGTTTCCAATGTAATTAGAGCAGTAAAAATAAATGTTTTGTCATGCCCGTGGTATACGATCTCATATAGCACGGCTGTCAGCCAATCAGCATTCAGGGCTCAAACCACCCAGTGTATAATATATATTGTTTGACAGCTTTACACATCGCCTAGCCTCGCCACAGGGCAGGCCTTGTTTTTTCTGTCCCTAATCAAAGATGTAAAATGTATGATGCGGCAGGCAGGCAGCACGAGAAAGACTTGCTTTATGTCCCGTGCCAACTCAAACAATGGGCAGCGCCAGTGCAGACGGCCAGGCAGGGAGGTGCTCCTCTTGGGCTCAATAGCACCAGTGTCTCTGGCCGCGGGGCTCGGATGCCACAGAGATACAGCGGGTACTGCCAGGCCAGGACATACGAGGGCAAGGGAGCACACAGTAGGTAAGCAGATCTAGCAGACCTCCAGCAGAACCCCAGGGCTGAGGGAGCAGACTATAGAGAGAGAGAGAACAGGACACGACACAGAGGGAACGTATTGTCTGGAGAAGTGATTAGCTGGATGTGGTTGGGGAGGTGAGTGAGTGAGGGAGGGAGGGGGTTAGGTGGATGACAGAGAGTGGGGAGAAGGGATGAAGAGGATTTGTTGTTGAGGTGTTGTTTTGACCCTTTCACCCCACTGCCCCCCCTTAGTTCTTTCTCAGTTTCTCGTTCTCCCTCTCTTTCTCGCTTACTCTATTCGACCTCCTTGTAATACTTACGTCGTACGTACATCCTAACAAAAGTAGTTGTATATTTTTCACTGAAAGTTTGTCTGATTTCTGATGCGACTGACCAAAAATACAAACAAATTAAACTGACAACAGATGTTATTGTGAGCTGTACAGTCAATTTGCTTAAATCAACAGCATCATTACATTTCACTTTGCTCTTGTGTGTCTAATTTGATTTAATAGTCAGATGTACTTGTCAATCGCCCAAAACAAACAGGCCATTTATTATATCAAGAGCGTTTCACTCACACAGCTTACGTCTGGAATATAGATGATCAGGTTTCAAACTATTTTTGGAACCGTCAGAAGCAGACAGTTTTTACCCACCAATGTATCAAAGCCATTGAAAATCGATTTTGGAGCCAGAGAAAGGAAGGAGAGGCGAGGGAGGCGTCTTATACAGCATTTGGCCTCCGCTTTACAGACTGGGAGTCTGACTGATGATGGATTGGTCACCATGGTGTCGTTAGACCAGCAAGTAGATGTCAGCACAGAGCTGTAATTTGGTTCAAAGAGCTCCACAGTGTTAGGCAGCTGAAGGGAAGTCAATGAGTTTTCTGTTTTTTTTCCTGTAGAAATGTTTGAAATTTACAGCAAATGTTGGTTCCTTTTGATGTTGTTTTTTTTGCATCACCTTTTGTTTGTTGTGAGACAGTAATGCAACTGGCTGTACTTCTATTTTCCAGTCCCAGAAAATATGATGAGACTTTGGCCTGATTGTTTGGTATTTTATGTTTTGATGAAATTCAACATAAATAAACATGCATTCTGTGAACCATAAGCGGTCATATCAATTGACCATCTCAACATGACGCAGACAAATACGCCCCGTAAAAGCAGGTCAGTGTCTTTTTCCATCCCTCACTCCATGGTCACTGAGATGCCTGACCTCATTGTCTTATATATCATGGTCATAGCTCAGCCCTCCCTCAGGGTCGCTATGTGTGACTGTTTATAGAGAGATAACAGAGATGGCTCCAATGTCATTTCTGGCCAGCAGATGGCCCTATCCATCTGGAGGGAGGAGGCACACTGCAGGACCTGTGTGTCTATCTATGGGACAGCTGTGTCGTGCACTCTGTGTCACTAGCCCTTAACCACAGATCTGAGATCAGATTACTACACCCCAATCCTTATTTAGCCCGTTTCAGTGGTCGGAGGCAAAGCCATGACATGCACTCCAGCTGCCATCTTGTGTATTTATATTCTCAGTGGTCACTCACAGTTGGTAATCTGAGCACAGTGCTGTATGTCATGGCCGATCATGAGAGACGCTCTTAACTGGAAAGGGAAAGGTAATACTAGTATTGTGTCATATATCGTTGTGCCCTACTAGTAGGCCCATTGCAGTGTAATATCATCACTGAGCATTGGAGAAAGCCAATCTTCTACTAGTCATTTTGTTGCAGGCCGAGGCATTACCAGAGGATTGTAATCTGTCATTGTAATCTACAGAACAACAGCACCACAGTCTACAGTGGGAGGTAGTGTACCACAGTAGCAGCTCTCTGTGGGTAGAGGCGGTGGTGTGTTGTTCATTTCTCTGACCGTGTGTTTACCATAGTGTAGTGTCACCTCTGATCTCACATGGCTCTGTTTTTAGCATGGCAGCACTGTGTTGTAGTGTGGTTTTGTACAGGGGCGGGGCTTAGAGAGACTACAGAGAAATATGGTAAAGAGACTGGAGGGAAAACATTCATGGACAGGCCTGGGATTGCATAGTAGACTTTATTTATTTAGAATTGTGTCGTCTTTCCATTCTGGTCCATTTGACTCTACTATCTTCTGCCACAGAGTGAATGTGGTGAGCAGCACAGTAGAGGTTGGGAGATCATCATTAGAGAGAGCTGGGTGTAGCAGCCCTCTGCATAATTGGTTGTGTGCAAAACAAGGATAACCGTAGTGCTGCTGGCGACTAATTAAACAAATTATTTGCCTTCTTAATTGATGCAATCAAACTGCTATTTTGCTGCAGCGAGAAACAGGAGGAGGAGAAGCAGCCCATCTATTTAGCTTACTGTCACACAGTATATTGTCCCTATTCTTTGGTATCAGACAACATGACTGATACGTTCCCTATTCTAACTGTAGAGTTCAGGCATTACTAACGGATGTAGAGACACGTTTTTAAGCCCTTCAGACATCACTAGCTGGTGTCTGATGATCTTTGATGGTTCCCTGAAGATCCAGAGGTAACACATCTGTTCCGGCTTCGCTGCCAGCCAGGATGTGATTTGATGAGCAACGCTGCATATCCTTTCATTACTGTCAGTCCAACCTATTTATACATCTGCTTCCAGCTCCCGATTAGACACAGGAATCCTTTATTCCCCAGAAAAATGTGTTTGTTTCTTACTTTGAACGAGTTCCTAACTATTCACTCCAAATATCCCGGGCCCCTACTTCTGTTAAAACGCTGCCGTATCAAACTATGACATCACCAAGCTAATTGCTTCCAGACCGGGCAGAGAGCCTGATTTTTATATTTTTTTCTGGTGCAGTGCTCACTGGCTTTGGCTTGGCCTCCCAAGAAAGCAGATATAAGAAATGGTGCAAGACATCATGTAGACAGAATAGTGCAGCACAACTCTTTTATATACAATACAGACTCTGTGAGTGGGTCTCCAGGAAACTAGCTATCCCTTCAATGGAAAAACACTGGAGGTCTCAGGAATCTGCAGTACTGTAGCTAGGTGCCCGTTTTTTCCATTTTCATTTATATTTTCTAACATTTTCTGAATGTAAGGCATTCATAACTCAATATTTGTGAAGTGCTAGACTGAAGTATGGAAATGGTCTGTGAAGCTAACCTTTCAGACAAAATATGCCATGAAGTAGTGATGCCCCAGATCTGCTATTCTTGCCAAGGCCAGGAGAGGGTGATGGACTGGGATCTGTAATTCAGTCAGGCCATGTGCAGTGAGCTGGAAAGACTAGGGTTTTTATGAGCACAGAGAGGGGCCTCCTGTTGGAATTCCCAACCATGACATCATTCCCATGGAGAGAGCTGTGCAGACGCTTGGAGAGGGGCAGACGGGAAATAGAAGGTTTCCAACATATACACACAGAGAGAGAGGGTTTGTTCAGTGTTTAAAGTCAATACATATTTGTTCACTTTCATTGTACTCAGTTTTAACAGTGCTTGGATGTGTTTAGCAGTTTATTTAGTGAGATTTGACATTGCTGTGGGAAAGAACACACTTGTCATCAGCAAAAAAATATTTGAAAAGGTAGTTTTGATGCAGATCATTAATATAAACTAGGTTAAAGAATCGATCCTTGTCAAACACCATGATCTCAGGGGGGGAGGGTTACTCCTTTTGAAATTGCATTTTGCATTCTTCGTTTTTAGATAGTGCTGTCATTCTTTGAACTGCTTCTCAGTGTTTTCAATTGAGGTCCTACATCAATGGTTCCAATTATGTTGAACTTGAGCCACACTGAGCCAGTCCTGATCTCCAGATTACTTGTAGATATAAAAGCTTTTCTTCAAACGGTACGTGTCTTACGTATACAGATATTACCAAACGTTCCGCTTGCTTGAGGCCGTATGCTTGTCCTTGTCTATTAAACTCACTCCCCAAAAATGTTAATCGACCATATGAAATCAAGTGATATTTATTCTCCAGACCCGTAATCATTTCTAACAAATCTAAGTGGCTCTGATAATGTAGCCGTCCATCTCACCACTGGACCACCAGACCGTAATGAAATCCTCCCCTCATATCAATTCAAATCTTCCTTCCAAACGAATGTCAGCATGGATTGTGTTTATTTATTTAGTATCTCTTGTGATGAAAGTATTGACTGCCGCTGCAGCTCGAGGCTTTGATAATATTCTGGACTCATTTCAAAATGCTGGCGAACACTTAGATGTTCTCGCCTTGGGTTTACTAACAAGTCTGAATTACAACATGATGAGCCTGTAAAATAGATTGAAAGACGTCTAAGAAGTTTGTGGGTTTTTGATACTGTTATTCTTCTTGGTGTGGGCGTTTTGTTTACTGTCGGTCGGAACTAAACAGGGCCTCTAAACAATGGAAAGACTGCGTGGCTGTAATTCCTGTGTCTGCTGCTGTGCAATGTGTCGCCAGCTGTGGGGCTACAGCAGCCCTACGGGTCTGGGTCTCTGCTCCGTCTGAAATAGCTCCTCAGTCAGTCTGCCCTCCTCCTCCTGCAGCAGCACAGCCATCTGCTGTCTCTATAACCATTATGTTCCCCACCCGCCACTCAGCTCAGCTCACAGACACACATGGTAAAATGTGCAAATTCTTTCCTTGTGAGTTTCCTTTTATTTCTCTGTGTCTCTCTGACTCCCTCCCTCTCTCTGTTTCTCTCTCAATCTTCCGTTTGAAGTCCCAGATGAAAAGGGGCCAAAGGAAGCAGTAATTTTCTCCCCGGGGAGGCCCAGGGTCCAGGCTTGTAATTAGAGGAAATCACCACCTTCCTCCTGAGATGAGCACGTCAGTGATTGGTGTCCCCAGTAAACCTGACTCATCTGGGAACCATTCTCCCCATATTTCTGGTGCCTGTTGTCATTATCCCCAAAAATACCCCTGACTGGGGGGCAGTTTGGCCTTGTTCCCCCCATATCCCAACCCCCTCTCTTACTGGGTTAATTGTTCTCGGGCCATGTCCTGTCAACCTTAATGAGCCTAGGTATCTACTGGAGCTCATGCCTGACTGACACACTCAGTCCATTATGGTGCAATGGGAGACATTCCATGTGCTGCTTCATTATCTTCCATCCATGATAGAGCATGATAGAGCTGAATCCCCTTCGTGGGCTCCCTCAGATAGCATGACTGAATACAATTTTTATCTATGTTGGTCCAGGGTCATTTGTATTCCCCCCTCAGCGTTCTGCTAGTGGAATTCCATCCCCTTTCCTCTCCCTAGCTACAGAACACACACCCCCTTCCCTGCTCCCGCCTCCATCCATACTGCTAACAGTCCAGCGTCTCCACCCACCAGCCCCCACTTCCATCTCACACACACTCCTTCCAGCCTGAAGAGCTGAGGACAGACAGACAGAGAGAGAGGGAAGGAAAGAGTGAGTGAAAGATTCCTCCATTCGTCTGTCAGTGGCTATACTGACTGCCTCTGCCACTTAGCAATCACTGCTAGCCCGCCTGCCTGCCATACATCCATAGGGAGCTGCCTTGAGAAGGCAAAGCAATGGGAATATACTGTATGCTGCTAATGCAGTGCTACACCTAGAGGGCTAGGTGATGGGACTGTGCCCCATCTGAGAGGGATCCATAGGCAGTAACGGGGAGAGATGGCTGGTAATGCTTGGAGCACCTCGTCTTGTGACTGCTAGCTAGCATGTGGTGTTTGCACTGTAACTCAGAGAAGACCCAGTCCTTGCTGGAGCTGGAGCTGGAGCTGGACAGCTGGTAAGGCAGGGTGGTATTGTGTGTGTGTGTGTGTGTGTGTGTGTGTGTGTGTGTGTGTGTGTGTGTGTGTGTGTGTGTGTGTGTGTGTGTGTGTGTGTGTGTGTGTGTGTGTGTGTGTGTGTGTGTGTGTGTGCGTGTGTACATATATTTTCTTCTGATCTGTTCTTCTGTACTGTTTGTCATCGGGTAAGGTTAGACAAGGCTAGTATGGCAAGTGATC
The DNA here is from genome assembly GCA_030435695.1 of Brachymystax lenok tsinlingensis. NCBI lineage: Eukaryota > Metazoa > Chordata > Actinopteri > Salmoniformes > Salmonidae > Brachymystax > Brachymystax lenok. The sequence goes on along the minus strand of CM059803.1, from coordinate 25,902,312 downwards.
AGGCACAATGCTTCTTAAAACAGAAATATGTTTTTGTGTGTGTGTCTGCGTGCTTGTCTGTGTGCAACACAATCTCTGTATGCATCTCTGTATGCATGCATGTGTCTCACATGCTTAACAGCTTTTCTAGTGACGTGCATAGCATATCCACATTACATGAGCCAGGGTAGATGACAGTAGTTATCTTACAGTTGTGATATTAGGTTCATGATAATGAATTCTTAGGTTCACGATAATGAAAATGTAATAGAATTGCATAGGTGTGGGGTGTGCCATTTCGATATCACCTCTTCTTTTATCAAAGTAGGCGATTTTCACTTGGCCTCTTTGCATAACTGAATAGTTTGCAGCTTTACATAATGTGATACATCAATACTGCTACAGTATAGTGTCAGACCAACTGACATGTACAGTGCCTTCAAAGTATTCATACCCCTTGACTTATTTCAAATTTTGTTATTACAGTCTGCATTTAAAATTGATTAAATATATGTTTTTTCTCACCAATCTACACTCAATATCCCATAATGACAAAGTGAAAGCAAGTTTTTAGAAATGTTAGCAAATTTATTGAAATACAGAAATATCTAATTCAAGTATTTACACCGCTGAGTCAATACTTTGTAGAAGCACCTTTGGCAGCGATTACAGCTGGGAGTCTATCTGGGTAAGTCTCTAAGAGTTTTCCACACCTGGTTGTGCAACATTTGCCCATTTTATTATTTTCCAAATTCTTCAAGCTCTGTCAAATTGGTTGTTGATCATTGTTAGACAACTATTTTCAGGTCTTGACATTAGATTTAGTTTCAAGTCAAATCTGTAACTAGGCCACTCAGGAACATTTGCTGTCTTCTTGGTAAGCAATTCCAGTGTAGATTTGGCCTTGTGTTTTAGGTTATTGTCCTGCTAAAAGGTGATTTCATCTCCCAGTGTCTGGTGGGAAGTAGACTGAACCAGGTTTTCCTCTAGGATGTTGCCTGTGCTTAGCTCCATTCTGTTAGTCCTTAACGATTACAAACATACCCATAACATGATGCAGCCACCATTATGCTTGAAAATATGGAGAGTGGTACTCAGTAATGTGTTGTATTGGATTTGCCCCAAATGTAACACTTTGTATTCAGGACAAAAAGCGAATTGCTTTGCCACATTTTCTGCAGTATTACTTTAGTGCCTTGTTGCAAACAGGATACATGTTTTTGAGTATTTTTATTCTGTACAGGCTTTTCACTCTGTCAATTAGGTTAGTATTGTGGAGTAACTACAATGTAGTTGATCTATTTTCAGTTTTCTGCTACCACAGCCATTAAACTCTTAACTGTTTTAATGTCACCATTGGCCTCATGGTGAAATTCCTGAGCAGTTTCCTTCCTCTTCGGCAACTGAATTAGGAAGGACGTCTGTATCTTTGTAGTGACTGGGTGTATTGATACACCATCCAAAGTGTAATTAATAACTTCACCATGCTCAAAGGGATATTCATCTACAAATAGGTGACCTTCTTTGCAAGGCATTGGAAAACTTCCCTGGTCTTTGTGGTTGAATCTGTGTTTGAAATTCACTGTTCGAATGAGGGACCTTACAGATAATTGTATGTGTGGGGTACAGAAGTGAGGTTTTCATAAAAAAATCATGTAAAGCACTGTTATTGCACACAGAGTGAGTCCATGCAACTTATTATGTGACTTGTTAAGCACATTTTTACTACTGAACCTATTTAGGCTTGCCATAACAAAGGGGTTGAATACTTATTGACTCAAGACATTTCCGCTTTTCCTTTTTAATTAATTAGTACAAATAAAAAAATTAAAAAACATATATGCACTTTGACATTATGGGGTATTGTGTAGGCCAGTGACAAAACATCTCCATGTAATCCATTTTAAATTCAGGCTGTAACACAACAAAATGTGTGTGTGCTGTATTTCTGCCCATTGTCATGAGTTGAAGGGCATTCCTGTGGAGTCACTGGCTATGACTGACTGATGGGGCTGTTCTCTTATAGCTGGATCGTCAAGGGCAGCAGGTGTGGAGTGTGGCGCGGCGGCTAATTGAATTATTAATTACTGAGAGAATGACTGTCTGGTTGTTAGCATCACCGATAGACACATGACAACTGGCAGGCTCAGGTTCAGACAGCAGCCATCCAGGTCTGACTGGGCCTGTACGTTGGTGGGGTGAGGACTGTACTGTAGCAGCCTATATTGGGAGTGCTTTGTGGATGACGGCCATATTGAATGAGTGATCTGTTGATGATGCACCACCACCGAGCCTTCTCTCTTTCAAAAGAGACAGTTCTTTACTGAATCCGTCCTGTGCTCATGAATACCTTTGAGACTCTTAGTTTAATACAGAATTTAGAGTTTTTAATCAGTAAATGATGCGGTATGACTCATTCACTTACAATGGGAAGTAAAGAATCGAGGCAGTCAGACAGTGAGTCATGTGGGCGTGGCTTGCTATATAAAGCAGGCATCGAGGCATCCAGTTACTGTTCGATTGAACGTTAGAATGGGCAAAACAAGTGACCTAATCAACTTTGAGCGAGGTATGATCGTCGGTGCTAGGCGCGCCAGATCCAGTATCTCAGAAACGGGCGACCTCCTGGGCTTTTCATGCACGACAGTGTCTAGGGTTTACTGATAATGGGGCGACAAACAAAAAACAACCAGTCAGCGGAAGTCCAACGTGAGAAAACAGCTCGTTGATTATAGGTCGAAGGAGAATGGCAATAATTGTGCAAGCCAACAAGCAGGCCACAAAAAGGTAAATAACTGGTGTGCAGAATGGCATCTCGGAATGCACAACTTGTTAGTCCTTGTCACGGATGGGCTATTACAGCAGACAACCATACTGGGTTCCACTCCTATCAGGTTAAAACAAGAAGAAGCAGCTCCAGTGGGCACGCGATCACCAATACTGGACAATTGAGGAGTGGAAAAACATTGCCTGGTCCGACGAATCCCGGTTCCTGTTGTGTCATGTTGATGGCAGAGTTAGGATTTGGCGTAAGCAGCATGAGTCCATGGCCCCATCCTGCCTGGTGTCAACGGTACAAGCTTCTGGCGGTGGTGTACAACTGCGTGATGCAACAGAATTGTGGTGCGTATCAATGGTGCTGCAGGCAGATGAGGAGACAGTTTGCACCAGAGACGGCGTGGTCACTGGAACTAAGGAAAAAAGCTCACCAGACACCATAAGTCGGTTGAATCAATGAACCTAGAGCTGTGGCATTGGAGCCCATAACCCACACCCGTCACCCTAACCCTCACACCACAAACAGTGTGCCCTCTCCAGTAGAGTAGACCACCAGCACATGTTCTCCAAACACAACATAAACAGATGTTTTCTCTCTCCAGTGACTCATAAATACAAAAGCAAACAGTGGTCCTGGGACTGGTGTTCTGTCTAGACAGTCATTCCTCATTCATAAGACCGTGTGCCAACGCTCCTGCTAGCTCGGCCACTGAAACTGAAGTAGGAGACAGTTAAAATTAAGAAGTCAGAATTAAAGTAGTAAAAATCACGACTGTGATGAGGCCGATGTCAACTACATAACGTCTACTGGAAACTCTCCTGTAACGATCTCGTCAGTTAACTTGGCCGTCTCTGCTAGCCAGTTTCCAGCTGTACTACACTGTAAATTCCAATCTGGTTCTGTATACTGTATATCTCTCATTTGTGAGCTATTTAAAAAAAAATCCATTAATATCATTATTGGACCTGAAAGGATTAGGCTTGTTGTATCTTTCAAGGATTTTTTGTAATCTATCACAAGACATCTAGTGGCCTTTTTGGGTACTTTAGGTGATCACAGGTGTCTAATTATTTCTGACCCTCTGTGTGGCCTTATCACATGAAAAATATATGGAATAGTGAAATTTATTTATGTCTGTAATAAAGCCCTTTTGTGGGGAAAAACAAATTCTGATTGGCTGGACCTGGCTGCCAAGTGGGTTGGGCTTTGCCCACCCATGGCTGCAGCCCTGCCCAGTCATGTGAAATCCATAGATTAGGGCCTAATTAATTTATTTCAATTGACTGATTTCCTTTTATGAACTGTACCTCAGTAAAATCTTTGAAATTGTTGCATGTTGCGTTTATACTTTTGTTCAGTGTGTGTATGTGTCGAGATATATATATATATATTATATCTACATATATATATATATATGATGTAGATGTGTGTGTGTGTGTATATATATATATATATATATACACACACACATCTACATCATATATATATATATAAGTAGATATATATATGTAGATATATATATTACTTTTTTTTTAAGTTCAAGTATAAATTACTGACGTTACGATAGATTGATATAGATTTTCTGTTAATTACCAAAATGACAGAAGATTCCGGTAGCTTTGGTAAACTACCAGTAGATCTGCGACCCTAATCGGAGTGTTGTTTATAGCTTTGTTGTTTTTCTAACGCTGCACTTGCACTACATTACCATGTTGCTGTGTGGTCTGCTTGAACTTCGACCTCCGAAACGTTTTTACACATCTGCGTCTTTGTGGACCATAGTTTGCGTTTGTGTTTATGAGCTCTCTGAGTCACTGGCTGGCAGTGGAGAGAGAAAACATCTGTTTATGTTGTGTTTGGAGAACGTGCTGGTGGTCTACTCTACTGGAGAGGGCACACTGTTTGAGGTGTTAGGGTGACGGGTGTGGGTTATGGTCTCTAATGCCACAGCTCTAAGCTCTAGGTTCATTGATTCAACTGACTTATGGTGTCTGGGGAGATTTTTTCCTTAGTTTCAGTGACCGTTTCTTTTAAAGTACAAAAGGCTAAATGAGAAAAGGAAGGACATTCTGTCATACACCAAGCTGAACATAGTCTTGACAAAGATGTGCAAAAAAGACTATAAAATAAATAAAACCAATACTGAGCTATATTGTATTAAAAAAAAATTATTATATTATTTTATGATAATGTAATTGCTCAGAGAGACATTTTATTTACAAAGTAATTTAAAAAAATCTCAAGATAATGTTCAACATTATTGCCACTCCTGTTTTTGATACTCTAGCACCCTCCCGTTGCGAGGATAACAACACTGAACCTTTTTTCTCAAATGTTTTATGAGATTGGAGAACACATTAGATCATTCCTCCATACAGAATCTTTCCAAATACTTGATATCCTCTGTCTGCTCTTATAACTGCCCTCCTCAATTCAACCCACAGGTTTTCAATGCAGTTCATTTCCAGAGACAGATTTTGTGGTCAATTAACCTTTTCTTTGTGGATTTTGATGTGTGCTTGGGGTTATTGTCTTGCTGGAAGATCCACTTGTGGCCCACTGACAGCCTGGCAGAGGCAACCAGGCTTTTGGCTAAAATGTCCTGGTACTTGGAAAAGTTCACGATGCCGTTGACATGGGCCACAGGACCAGTGAAAGCAAAATAGCCCCATAACATCAAAGATCTACTACCATATTTTACCGGACTGTAGGTATGAGGTACTTTTCTGAATATGCTTCTGTTTTTCAATGCCAAACCCACCACTGGTGTGCGTGGCAAAATAGGATTATTTTCATGTAATTTGAACACATTGGATTTGAGTCTGGATTTGACTCCCTCCCCAACCCTTCTAGAATGCAAACGCATTCGGACACAATCGGATCGTCTGATTGGTCCCAGAAACCGATTGGTTGGGCCAGAGCCAGAATACATGTGGGGAAAGCGAATTCGTCATTGGCTTTGATACTCTGATTAGTTAGAGATGATCCATTCGCTGATGACTTTGTTTTGTACAACTCCCCTCATCACCACAAAGGACTTCAATGATGGCAGATTCAGACTGAAGTATGTAGTGATGATAAGCGATCGATAGAGCAGCGGAAGAATTCAGTGAGTCGTCAGGCAACTGGAACTCCTTCAGCCTGAACGTCATTAGCAGTCCACTATTCCCAGAACCCCAGTAGATGTGACTCCTCTTTTCCGGGAAGGCGTGAATTTTGCTCCCTCTGGACTGTGTGATGGAATAAGCTGAGGCCTATGCGTGTTTATCAGTATATGCAGAGAAAAAGGGAGGAAGGACAGAGAGAGGGACAACCCACCTGTGGCTCCCCAGCTGAAAATCACTACCAGCTGAACTGACACTCTCCTCCAGTCCTTCCAGATCCAGACCAGGAAGAAAGCTAGGGATCGTAGACCACCATTCCTGCTTCTAGCTTGCTAATATAATAAAAGACAAGTCAAACTTTATTTAAAGTGATGTGGAAGGCAATATGAATCTCTCCTTTGGGAGGTGTTTCTATATCACTTGATTCATTGCCTTTCCACTGGTTTAAGCTTTCTTCTATGGTGGTTTGCTAATCCCCATTTTATCTGACCAGTGGTGAAAAAAAGTACCCAATTGTCATACTTTAGTAAAAGTATAGATACCTAAATAGAATGTTAGTCATGTAAAAGTGAAAGTCACCCAGTAAAATGCTGTCTAAAAGTATTTGGTTCTAAATAGGTTTAAGTATCAAAAGTAAATGTAATTGCTCAAATATACTTTAGTATCAAAAGTAAAAATCACTTAAAATTCCTTATTAAGTAAAGCAGACAGCACCATAAAAATATTATTATTATTTTATTTTTTTACAGATAACAAGGGGCACACTCCCACACTGACATAATTTACATGCGATGCATTTGTGTTTAGTGAGTCCGCCAAATCAGAGGCAGTAGGGATGACCAGGGATGTTCTCTTGAAGTGCGTGAATTAGACAATTTTCCCATCCTGCTAAACATTCAACATGTAACGAATACTTTTGTGTCAGGAAAATGTAAGGAGTAAAAAGTACATTATTTTCTTTAGGAATGTAGTGAAGTAAAAGTTGCCAAAAATATAATTAGTAAAGTAATGTACAGATACCCCAAAAAACTACTTAAGTAGTACTTATTTTTAGTAAAGTATTTTTACTAAAGTACTTTCCACCACTGTATCGTGTTGGCTGATAAGGACACATAGTGGATTTTATGTCATAACTAAAATAACCAAGTGTAGTCTGTAGATGTATTGTTATTAAAAGCTCTAACCTGGAGTTTCAGTTGGTCGGAAGTTTACATACACCTTAGCCAAATACATTTAAACTCCGTTTTTCACAATTCCTGACATTTAATCCTAGTAAAAATTCCCTGTCTTAGGTCAGTTAGGATCACCACTATTTTAAGAATGTGAAATGTCAGAATAATAGTAGAGAGAATTATTTATTTCAGCTTTTATTTATTTCATCACATTCCCAGTGGGTCAGAAGTTTACATACACTAAAATAGTATTTGGTAGTATTGCCTTAAGATTGTTTAACTTGGGTCAAACGTTTCAGGTAGCCTTCTACAAGCTTCCCACAATAAGTTGGGTGCATTTTGGCCCATTCCTCCTGACAGAGCTGGTGTAGTCAGGTTTGTAGCCTTCCTTGCTTGCACACACTTTTTCAGTTCTGCCCAAAAAAATGTCTATAGGATTGAGTTCAGGGCTTTGTGATGGCCACTCCAATACCTTGACTTGGTTGTCTTTAAGCCATTTTGCCACAACTTTGGAAGTATGCTTGGGCTCATTGTCCATTTGGAAGACCCAAGCTTTAACTTCTTGACTGGTGTTCTTCGGCTTGCAAGCCTCCCCCTTTTTCCTCCAAACATAATGATGGTCATTATGGCGAAACAGTTCTATTTTTGTTTCATCAGACCAGAGGACATTTCTCCAAAAAGTACAATCTTTGTCCCCATGTGCAGTTGCAAACCGTAGTCTGGCTTTTTTTATGGTGGTTTTGGAGCAGTGGCTTCTTCCTTGCTGAGCGGCCTTTCACTACTGTGGTAGGCTTGATTACCAACAACGACGAGACGGCCTACAGGGAGGAGGTGAGGGCCCTCGGAGTGTGGTGTCAGGAAAATAACCTCTCACTCAATGTCAACAAAACAAAGGAGATGATCGTGGACTTCAGGAGAGGGAGCACCCCCCCCCTATCCACATTGAGGGGACAGTAGTGGAGAAGGTGGAACGTTTTAAGTTCCTCAGCGTACACATCACGGACAAACTGAATTGGTCCACCCACACAGACAGCGTGGTGAAGAAGGCGCAACAGCGCCTCTTCAACCTCAGGAGGCTGAAGAAATTTGGCTTGTCACCAAAATCACTCACTCACTTCTACAGATGCACATTCGAGAGCATCCTGTCGGGCTGTATCATCGCCTGGTACGGCAACTGCTCCGCCCACAACCGTAAGGCTCTCCAGAGGATAGTGAGGACTGCACAACGCATCACCGGGGGTAAACTACCTGCCCTTCAGGACACCTACACCACCCGATGTCACAGGAAGGCCAAAAAAGATAATCAAGGACAACAACCACCCGAGCCACTGCTTGTTCACCCCGCTATCATCCAGAAGGCGAGGTCAGTACAGGTGCATCAAAGCTGGGACCGAGAGACTGAAAAACAGCTTCTACCTCAAGGCCATCAGACTGTTAAACAGCCATTACTAACATTGAGTGGCTGCTGCCAACATACTGACTTAAATCTCTAGCCACTTTAAAAATAGGAATTGGATGTAACAAATGTATCACTAGCCACTTTAAACAATTTTGTATATAATGTTTACATATCCGACATTACTCATATCAAATGTATACACTGTACTCTAAACCATCTACTGAATCTTGCCTATGCCGTTCGGCCATTGACTCAAATCTCTAGCCACTTTAATAATTATAATCGGATGAAATAAATGTATCACTAGCCACTTTAAACGATGCCATTTATATAATGTTTACATATCCTACATTACTCATCTCATATGTATATACTGTACTCCATACCATCTACTGCATCTTGCCTACGCCGATCAGCCATCGCTCAACCATATATTTATATGTACTTATTCGTATTCATTCCTTTACTCTGGTGTGTATAAGGTAGTTGTTGTGAATTTGTTAGACTACATGTTAGATACTACTGCATGGTCGGAACTAGAAGCACAAGCATTTCGCTACACTCGCATTAACATCTGCTAACCATGTATATGTGACAAATAAAATTTGATTTGATTTGATTTCAAGTTATGTCGATATAGGACTCGTTTTACTGTGGATATAGACACTTTTGTACCTGTTTCCTCCAGCATCTTCACAAGGTCCTTTGCTATTGTTCTGGGATTGATTTGCACTTTTCGCAACAAAGTACATTCATCTCTAGGAGACAGAACGTGTCTCCTTCCTGAGCGGTATGGCGGCTGCATGGTCCCATGGTGTTTATACTTGCGAACTATTGTTTGTACAGATGAACGTGGCACCTTCAGGCATTTGGAAATTGCTCCCAAGAATGAACCAGACTTGTGGAGGTCTACAATTTTCTTCTGAGGTCTTGACTGATTTCTTTGATTTTCCCATGATGTCAAGCAAAAAGGCACTGAGTTTGAAGGTAGGCCTTGAAATACATCCACAGGTACACCTCCAATTGACTCAAATGATGTCAATTAGCCTATCAGAAGCTTTTAAAGGCATGACGTTTTCTGGAATTTTCCAAGCTGTTTAAAGGCACAGTCAACTTAGTGTATGTAAACTTCTGACCCACTGGAATTGTGATACAGTGAATTATACGTGAAATAATCTGTCTGTAAACAATTGTTGGAAAAATTACTTGTGTCATGCACAAAGTAGATGTCCTAACCGACTTGCCAAAACTATAGTTTGTTAACAAGACATTTGTGGAGTGGTTGAAAAACAAGTTTTAATGACACCAACCTAAGTGTATGTAAACTTCCGACTTCAACTGTATGCCTTTCTTCTTCTCTTCTTTTCCTCTTCTCCTTTCTCCCTTCTTTTCACCCTTCACTGCAGCCTGAAACATCTGCTCTCTAAAACACAGCTTTTTCTTCCTTCCTTTTTTTCTGTTCTCTTCCTGCCATCATGAACAACTGACCTGACGGGGGAAGTGAGAGTGACCTTCAAGGAAAAGAACAGCAGGACGTCACGTGGAGTCTCTCTCTCTCTCTCTCCTTGCTCTTTCTCTCCTTACTTACACCATTTTGGTGTCCGAAGAGGGAGAATTAGAATCCGAGGGAGAGTGGGTGTTATTGGGTGATGGATGGAGGTGGAGAAGTGAGGATAAGACTGTATGAAAGACTTCAGTATTCCCTGGAAAGGGCCAGCGCAGTAAAGGAGAGGGAATTGTGCACTGTAAAGCAGTGCTGTCATAAATGGTTTTGGCCTGACACAATGAAGCACAACCCAGAAAACTCTTACAGTAGGTTAAGAAAACCAGATTCTAAATCTCTGTAGCAAAGCTTATTTCCGACAGGATCAGTCTTTGTGGGAAGCGCATGCAACAATAGACAGAAAGAGATTCACTGTAGCACCGAGTGTTCAGGGCTTCATGAAGCTGTTTATTCAGTTCGTCATAGTCTGTTATGCCAGAGAAACCACTAATTGCAATATTCCCCTGAAATGAAATTATGGACTATATCAACTACAATAAATCATTTATATTGATGAAACCATGACAATCGCAGTTCTGTCAAATTCATTGTGCGACTAGGTGCGCCTGCCTCACACTTCGGGGACGAGTGCGTCGTCACACAGTTTGCCATGACAGATGGTCAGGAACACTCGTCCCCACGGCGATTATGCAACTAGTGTGATTTTCACTCTGTCACACTGGGTTTGTGTTGGTGCTGCATGCAGGAAATAGGCCTCTGTGTGTATCTTAACTCTAGCTAGCTGTCTGCGGGTCTATACTGTCTATATACAGTACACTGTGTGTATTTAAATGTGTATATCTAATGCCCAGAGGGAGGCGGTTAGCGTTCGCTTACTGTCAAGGTAATGTGACCCTCGGTGTCTCAGCCCAACAGAACAGAGAGTTAGACTTAATGTTATCCACTTAACCTGTCACAGGGATCTACTCTGATATAGTCCCCTGTTGAATAATTGGTGTGTAAGAAAGCTGTGGATGGTGTGTAACTACGATGTATGTCTTAGAGATTTGTCTTGCTATGACAACAATGGCTTATTAGAACTACATTTGATTCAGTTCAACTCAATACATTCAGATCAACTCGATACATTCAGATCAACTCGATACATTCAGATCAACTCGATACATTCAGTTCAACTCAATGCATTCAGATCAACTCAATGCATTCAATGCATTCAGATCAACTCGATGCAATCAGATCAACTCGATGCAATCAGATCAACTCGATGCAATCAGATCAACGCGATGCATTCAGATCAACGCGATGCATTCAGATCAACGCGATGCATTCAGATCAACGCGATGCATTCAGATCAACTCGATGCATTCAGATCAACTCAAGGTGTAGCCTATTTATCCCCAAGGGCCAATTTTAGCTGGGCTTAAAGTGTCAGTGCAGTGCATGATACATACAGTTGAAGTCGGAAGTTTACATACACTTAGGTTGGAGTCATTAAAACTCATTTTTCAACCACTCCAAAAATGTCTTGTTAACAAACTATAGTTTTGGCAAGTCGGTTAGGACATCTACATTGTGCATGACACAAGTAATTTTTTCAACAATTGTTTACAGACAGATTATTTCACTTATAACTCACTGTATCACAATTCCAGTGGGTCAGAAGTTTACATACACTAAGTTGACTGTGCCTTTAAACAGCTTGGAAAATGTCAGAAAATGTCATGCCTTTAGAAGCTTCTGATAGGCTAATTGACATCATTTGAGTCAATTGGAGGTTTACCTGTGGATGTATTTCAAGGCCTACGTTCAGACTCAGTGCCTCTTTGCTTGACATCATGGGAAAATCAAAAGAAATCAGCCAAGACATCAGAAAAAAATTGTAGACCTCCACAAGTCTGGTTCATTCTTGGGAGCAATTTCCAAATGCCTGAAGGTGCCACGTTCATTTGTACAAACAATAGTTCGCAAGTATAAACACCATGGGACCACGCAGCCGTCATACCGCTCAGGAAGGAGGCGCGTTCTGTCTCCTAGAGATGAAACTACTTTGGTGCGAAAAGTGCAAATCAATCCCAGAACAACAGCAAAGGACCTTGCGAAGATGCTTGAGGAAACAGGTCCAAAAGTATCTATATCCACAGTAAAACGAGTCCTATATCGACATAACCTGAAAGGCCGCTCAGCAAGGAAGAAGCCACTGCTCTAAAACCGCCATAAAAAAGCCAGACTACAGTTTGCAACTGCACATGGGGACAAAGATCATACTTTTTGGAGAAATGTCCTCTGGTCTGATGAAACAAAAATAGAACTGTTTGGCCATAATGACCGTCGTTATGTTAGGAGGAAAAAATGGGAGACTTGCAAGCTGAAGAACACCATCCCAACCTTGAAGCACGGGGGTGGCAGCATCATGTTGTGGGAGTGCTTTGCTCACGAGGGACTTGACCTCAATCCTATAGAAAATGTGTGGGCAGAACTGAAAAAGTGTGTGCGAGCAAGGAGGCCTACAAACCTGACTCAGTTACACCAGCTCTGTCAGGAGGAATGGGCCAAAATTCACCCACCTTTTTGTGGGAAGCTTGTGGAAGGCTACCCGAAATGTTTGACCCAAGTTAAACAATTTAAAGGCAATGCTACCAAATAGTAATTGAGTGTATGTAAACTTATGACCCACTGGGAATGTGATGAAAGAATTAAAAGCTGAAATAAATCATCCTCTCTACTATTATTCTGACGTTTCACATTCTTAAAATAAAGTGGTGATCCTAACTGGCATAAAACAGGGAATCTTTACTAGGATCTTAGTTTTTAAATGTATTTGGCTAAGGTGGCTAAACTTCTGACTTCAACTGTAGCTGTCACTTTAAATCTCACTGCAAGACCCTAGTTTTCTGCATACTTCACAAGAATAGCCCTTCTCTGTCTGTATTCAGCTGTTTTCCTCCATATTCTAGGTGGCAGCCTGGCTGGCCGCTGTAGAGACACGTAGATCGACGTGTTTACAGAACTCACACGCCACTGCTTGGTTGAGAGGTGGTTGAGTGTCTGAAATGAATACAAAAGGCCTTACAAAGCACAATGTGTCTCTGAGAGAAGTTGTAAACCGATTGTGCTCCATTGAAACCGTAGTGTCATTAGCCATTTTCTCGATGCCTTTCATGTGTTAACCCCTCTGACTCTTCAGCTGTGGTGCATACGTTAGTAGTGCTAGTGCCCATTTAGCAGTCAGAAGGCCCCTACATTTTAACCAGGCAGTTGGAGGGCCTACTAAACCTTGCTGAGGGTCTTAACATGGTGTCCGTATGTGTTTGAGATGCAGAAAGGTGTGTTGTGAGTATTCTATAAAGTCATCCCACTATAAGGCTGAAAATACCCTGTGGTCATGGTTAGGGGATTAACACTGGCTGTAGTCAGCTGTGACTGACGTCTGTTTGTAGGTCAGATGATATAGGCAAACAACCTTGCTTGTTACTTTGGTACTTTGGGTGTGGTGTAAGATGGGTCAAATTCACTAATATCATATCAAATTATATAAACACTAAGTAGTATCACCATTTCAGATTTTGCATGTAATAGAAATTGGAAGCATCATTGTTAAACTATGAAATTGTTACTAAAAGCCTTATTGGCTGTAGTTTTTATTGCAGCTTTAAGATTCATTTCTATGTTTGTAGTGTACAACCGATAACGAACTCCCCTGGCCATAACTCAGTAGTAGTTGGCAGTCTTCTTCCTGTATGAAGTGGTTTAATGTACCAAAGAATCCAGGGTTTGTCCACTGTACACTACAGATGAGGTCACTATTCAAACTACAGGTCGACCGATTATGATTTTTCAACGCCGGTACCGATTATTGGAGGACCAAAAAAATCCGATACCGATTAATTGTCAGATTTTAATATATATATATATATATGACAATAATGACAATGACAATTACAACAATACTGAATGAATAATGAACGCTTTTATTTTAACTTAATACATAAATAAAATAAATTTAGTCTCAAATAAATAATGAAACATGCTCAATTTGGTTTAAATAATGCAAAAACACAGTGTTGGAGAAGAAAGTAAAAGTGCAATATGTGCCATGTAAAAAAAGCTAACGTTTAAGTTCCTTGCTCAGAACATATGAAAGCTGGTGGTTCAATATTCCCAGTAAAGAAATATTAGGTTGCAGTTATTATAGGAATTATGACGCGTCGACTATTTCTCTCTATACCACTTGTATTTCATATACCTTTGACTATTGGATGTTCTAATAGGCACTTTAGTATTGCCAGCCTAATCTCAGGAGTTGATAGGCTTGAAGTCATAAACAGCGCTGTGATCAAGTATTGCTAAGAGCTGCTGGCAAACGCAGTAAAGTTTCAATGAATGCTTACGAGCCTGCTGCTGCCTACCACCGCTCAGTCAGACTGCTCTATCAAATATAAAATCATAGACTTAATTATAATATAATAAACACAGAAATACGAGCCTTTGGTCATTAATATGGTCAAATCCGGAAACTATCATTTCGAAAACAAAACGTTTCATTCAGTGAAGTACGGAACCGTTACGTATTTTATCAAACGGGCAGCAACCCTAAGTCTAAATATTGCTGTTACGTTGCACAACCTTCAATGTTATGTCATAATTATGTTCAATTCTGGCAAATTAGTTCGCAACGAGCCAGGTGGCCCAAACTGTTGTATATACCCTGACTCTGTGTGCAATGAACGCAAGAGAAGTGACACAATTTCCCTAGTTAATATTGCCTGCTAACATGAATTTCTTTTAACTAAATATGCAGGTTTAAAAATATATACTTCTGTGTATTGATTTTAAGAAAAAGGTAAACAATGTTTATGGTTAGGTACATTCGTGCAACAATTGTGCTTTTTTCGCGAATGCGCCTTTGTTAAATCATCACCTGTTTGGCGAAGTAGGCTGTGATTCGATGATAAATTAACAGGCACCGCATTGATTATATGCAACTCAGGACAAGCTAGTTAACCTAGTAATATCATCAACCATGTGTAGTTAACTAGTGATTATGTGAAGATTGATTGTTTTTATAAGATAACTTTAATGCTAGCTTGCAACTTACCTTGGCTCCTTGCTGCACTCGCGTAACAGGTGGTTGGCCTGCCACGCAGTTTCCTCGTGGAATGCAATGTAATTGGCCATAATCGGCGTCTAAAAATGCTGATGACCGATTGTTATGAAAACTTGAAATCGGCCATGCCAATTAATTGGTCAACCTCTAATTCAAACCCAAACATATCCTGTGTAAAAGGGAAAGTTCCCATGAAAAGAGTTAATGACAGGAGTTATACATGGGGAAGCCACCCCCACTCCCAAACACCCCTTCCATGTTGACTCATTGAATGGATTTCAATTTGAGACTTTTCGAATGATTAACGTTTTTATATATTTACCTTGTCACTGTGAGCTCAAACTGGACTTTGGAATATTTACTGAGGCTCCTATACGCCAAACATGATGTAACTGTCATTGGACACTGGTTGACCTTTGAACTGCATGGTGCAGACTTACTGAGGAAGGAGCTGCTCTGAGTGTGTTCATATATACAGTCATTAGTGTGTACTCTGGACTGCTTTTGGCAGTCAGACATGGTGGACAAGGTATGGAGGAAGAGTTGGCAGTTCATAGAGCGCAGGAGGTCTCTGCGTGTGAAGCAGCAGTCTTCTCCAAATGTTGAACGTAAGAGTGAGTGAGTACCCTCTCCTGTTTAACTTCCTGCTGGGTTGAAGGGTTGCTTTCAAGAGTTGCTTTCAAGGGTTGCTTTCAAGGGTTGGGTTGAAGGGTTGGGTTGAAGGGTTTGTATGTTGATTGCACTACTTGGTTCTTACTGTGTCATCACGCCAACAAATGTGCTGACTGTGTTGAATTCTTCATAGAGATTGGCTTGGTGACGTGTTACTCTCTCTGAATACTAGATAATGAATGGGGCTGTTACAGTCATATTTCAAATAGTAATCATGGCCGACCCACTTAACATGCACTTTTAATCAGCGCACGGTGTTGAGAAGTTGATGTAGGCTGTGTCTAGAAATGCTAGTGTCAGCAGTTCTGAGAAATGACCCTTGTGAGTTGTGTTATGGCTGAATGCTGCTCTACCACCATCTATGCAGTTGGAATTCATGCTGTGAGGACTTGATTCACAGACATTTCCTGAACGTATTCAGCAGCACAGGGGTTAAAGTCATGTACACACTATGAAAGAATGACAGTTCCAAATGAGTACTGAATGGTCAATGTTGGTGGTGGTTGTACTTTACTGTCCTGAATAGGTTCAGAGGAGTAATGGATGAGATGCCTACTTGATGAGTGTCAATATGGTATGAGTACTGGGAGACCAGTGGATGGGCACAGGATATGAAAGCTTTGAAGGACTGTGTTTCTCTGTATCATTGCAGTGTGGAGGCGGGTGAAAACTTTGAGAAACTCTTTCTGACTGTGTCATTGCAGTAGAGTAACTGTGTATCTCTGTGTGTCTGTCATTGCAGTGTGGAGGGGGATGCGCGGCCCAGTGAGAGCGACGGTGGAGCCAGCTACAGGGGCCCAGTGATCAGCCCAGACCGCTTCGAGGGCCCCCTCTACGGCCACGGAGTGCAGCCCGGTCCCCAGCGGCCCCCCCGCAGGCCCAAGCTCCAGCACTCCCAGTCCATCCTCCGCAAGCAGGCCGAGGAGGAGGCCATCAAACGCTCCCGCTCACACTCAGAGGGCTATGAACTGTCGGCTGACCTCCAGGACAAACAGGTAGAGTACCCTGGTCTCATTAACCCTGGTCTCATTAACCCTGGTCTCATTAACCCTGGTCTCATTAACCCTGGTCTCATTAACCCTGGTGTCATTAACCCTGGTCTCATTAACCCTGGTGTCATTAACCCTGGTGTCATTAACCCTGGTGTCATTAACCCTGGTCTCATTAACCCTGGTGTCATTAACCCTGGTGTCATTAACCCTGGTCTCATTAACCCTGGCCCTAACCCTGGCCCTAACCCTGGCCCCACTGTCTGATTGTCTGCAGACACACTCATCAACATCTATACAGATGTCGTCACCTAATATCTCCCCTACTGAACGACTGTATCATTGACCACACTACACACACACTAACTAAGCATCTACAGATACCTTTGAAAAAAACTGTGGCATTGCTTTGCTACAGGTTCTCTGCTCGTCCTGGACATTTGTATGACTAGCAAATTATAGTAATTTTCCCTCGACAAGCTCAATTCAGTCCCACGTGTGTATGAGCATGGGTCCTCATTTTGAAGGGCTGTTGTGTTATAATTTTGGTGTTATAATCCGTCAGGTGGAGATGCTGGAGCGTAAATATGGCGGACGCTTCATAACCCGGCATGCGGCCCGAACCATCCAAACAGCCTTCCGTCAGTACCAGATGAACAAAAACTTTGAACGTCTCAGGAGTTGTATGTCTGAGAACCGCATGTCCCGACGCATCGTCCTGTCCAATATGAGGATGCAGTTCTCTTTCGAGGGCCCTGAGAAAGTCCACAGCTCCTACTTTGAGGGGAAACAAGTGTCCCTGACAAACGACGGCACCCCCCTGGCCTTGGTACAGTCCGAGTGTGGGGACCTGGAGGTCCACCACCAGGCCAACATGGCGTCTCACCCGGCCTCCCAGAATCATCTAACGGATGCCATCACAGAGCTGGAGGACGCCTTCTCCAGGCAGGTCAAGTCTCTGGCCGAGTCCATCGACGACGCCTTGAACTGCCGCAGCCTGCAGGGCGACGAGGGTCATGACCCCGAGGCCTTGGGCTGCCCCGAGGTGGAGAGGGAGGTGGCCTATCAGGTGAAGCCTCACCGCGGGGCGACGGGACGCAAGCGAGAGGACATGATGGCATCCTACAGCGATGTGACTCTGTTTATTGACGAGGAGGAGCTGTCTCCCTCCATGGGGCTGTCGCGGGGCTCAGGTGACCAGCCCTCCAGCATTGAGTCAGACCTCCGCCTGCGCTCGGCCAACTCCTCCCAGGACTACTGGCCACTGGACCCCAAGGATGAGGAGCGTGACACGGACACCAGCTGCCGCAGCACTCCCTCCCTGGAGTGCCAGGAACAGAGACTCCACCTCCCCCTGCTGACCATTGAGCCTCCCAGCGACAGCTCCGCCGAACACAGCGACCGCTCTGACCGCAGCTCCGTCAAACGTCCGCCTGTCTACGAGCCTCACGGCGGCGGGCACATCGTGGCGTCCTCCCAGGCCAGCCCCAAACACATCTCTCATGGCCCGCCCCCACGAGGGCCCTCCCGGGAGGACGAGGCACCCCTCCGCCACCGCCACAGGGCGCTGGAGAGCCACCTGGCCATCAACGGCTCAGCCAACCGGCAGAGCAAGTCTGAGTCTGACTTTTCGGATGGGGATAACGACAGCATCAACAGCACGTCTAACTCCAACGACACCATCAACTGCAGCTCTGAGTCGTCGTCCCGGGACAGCCTGAGGGAGCAGACACTCAGCAAGCAGACGTACCACAAAGAGACACGCAACAGCTGGGACTCGCCGGTCTTCAGCAACGATGTGATCCGCAAGAGGCACTATCGCATCGGCCTGAACCTCTTCAACAAGTAGGTGCTCGGCTCTGACAAAGTGCTGACGTGGCTGACCACTGATTGTTGTCATGATCTGGTGTCAATGAGCTGTTGATGTTGTAGAGTGGTCCTGGTAGTTGAACCGAGGTGACATACCTACAGTAATCACGGTTGTTTGAGTGCCACACAATATAAGTAAATAAGTCTAATTCAATTCAATTAGGAATTTTGAGGATAAGAGGATCTATTAAAATTGAAAAATGCATTTGTGTAAGATAGGCCTATAGGCTAAGTCATATATTTGGGCATTTGTGTCATCTCTTTGCATATTTATATGTCTACTTATTTAACTTATTTTACAGTCCATCTGTTTATCCTCTACTACATACAGCCAGACAGTGTCGCTCCATTTTCTGTGCCTTGGTTAAATATTATTATCCACCGTTTTCCTGCTGAGGCCACTTCATATCAGTCAGAATCAAACACCACACTTGGCTCTGTAAAATTATTGGATAGGCCGCATAAGGACACGCCTGCTTATGTGAGTGTGTGTCTGCAGGAAGCCAGAAAAGGGTGTCCAGTACCTGACGGAAAGAGGGTTCGTCCCAGACACGCCTGTGGGTGTGGCTCACTTCCTGCTTCAGAGAAAGGGCCTGAGCAGGCAGATGATTGGAGAGTTCCTGGGCAACCGGCAGAAACAGTTCAACAGAGACGTTCTGGAGTGAGTACTGTTAATTGGTCATTTTTAAAGGCCAGGTCATGTGACCTGACCAGGAAAATCTCTGGACACTCTTTATAGTCTATCAATCCACCATGGATTGGGTGATCACAAGGGAATAACCCTGTTATTCCAGTGCCTTGCACAGAGAGCATTATACTGTAGAATAGTTTAACAGAGTTCAGCAAACTATCCTCCATCTTCACACTCACTGCTCCAAGTGTTTCTCCTAACTGAGAGGTTATTGCCTTGGAAAAGTTGGCACTAACATTGTGGCCATTAAAATTCTACATATTAAACAAAGATGGCTGAGGATGGCTGATATTGATATTGTACTGCAATGTTGAGGAAGCTAGCACGTAAGCATTTCACCGCATGTTTTATACCTGCTGTGAACGTGACTAATACATTTGATTAGATTTTTTTATTTCAACTTTGTATATCTGTGGCTCTGGGCCAGCCTGGTAGAATGTCCACACTCTGCTGCTCAGGGAGAGAGAGAGAGGGAGGGACAGGATGGACTCATTAACATGCTACAGGCGATAGAGATGACTGGCTGTGTCAATAGGACTAGAAAACCCCCAAAGTCACCCCATCTCAAACACACAGATCTCCACATTTAAGAACAATCTGGTGCTCCTCACACTTGGCCTCTCAAATGTGTTTTGTGTCATTATCAAAGGACTGTTAGGGGGTTTCCTGTCAGATTTTAACTAATCTTTGAACTGCTGTGCACAGAATGCCCCTGTGATCTGTGTGTTTCATCTGGGAAATAAATTACTTTTGTAATGAATACTAGACAAATCATTGATCAACAATATCTTTTTTGGTTAGTGAATTAATTGTTGGTTGGTTGGTTGTGGTTGGTTGTGGTTGGTTGTGGTTGGTTGGTTGGTTGTGGTTGTGGTTGGTTGGTTGGTTGTGTGTTCCAGCTGTGTGGTAGATGAGATGGATTTCTCGTCGATGGAGCTGGACGAGGCACTGAGGAAGTTCCAGAATCACATCCGGGTCCAGGGAGAGGCCCAGAAGGTGGAGCGCCTTATCGAAGCCTACAGGTGAGACAACAGAGGAGAGTACATAGGTTAAGGATGTACTGGAATAAAGATACATACCGGTGAGAGAAGCATATACTGAAGGGGTTTGGCCAAGACGGGTACACAGATCTGTTTTAGCATTACTGTAATGGCTAGAGTACTGCACAATATTTTTGGATAATATGTCATGAGAGAGACATTGTTATTTGCTCTTTTGCATTACATTTTCAAATAAAGTTGCTCTGACGTTGAGTCTTGGAAATGCAAGTCACTGCTAGCTTTGCTCACAACACCATGTTGACTAAATGACTGGTACACACACAATTCTGCAAAATGATGGCATGGTACACACACAATACTGCAAAATGATGGCATGGTACACACACAATACTGCAAAATGATGGCATGGTACACACACTATACTGCAAAATGATGGCATGGTACACACACAATACTGCAAAATGATGGCATGGTACACACACCATACTGCAATATGATGGCATGGTACACACACCATACTGCAATATGATGGCATGGTACACACACCATTCTGCAATATGATGGCATGGTACACATACCATTTGCAATATGATGGTACACAGACAATACTGCAAAATGATGGCATGGTACACACACCATGCTGCAATATGATGGCATGGTACACAGACAATACTGCAAAATGATGGCATGGTACACACACCATACTGAAATATGATGGCATGGTACACACACCATACTGCAATATGATGGCATGGTACACACACCATACTGCAATATGATGGCATGGTACACACACTATACTGCAATATGATGGCATGGTACACACACCATACTGCAATATGATGGCATGGTACACACACCATACTGCAATATGATGGCATGGTACACACACAATACTGCAATATGATGGCATGGTACACACACCATACTGCAATATGATGGCATGGTACACACACCATACTGCAATATGATGGCATGGTACACACACAATACTGCAATATGATGGCATGGTACACACACCATACTGCAATATGATGGCATGGTACACACACCATACTGCAATATGATGGCATGGTACACACACCATACTGCAATATGATGGCATGGTACACACACAATACTGCGATATGATGGCATGGTACACACACCATACTGCAATATGATGGCATGGTGCACACACGATACTGCAGTATGATGGCATGGTACACACACAATACTGCGATATGATGGCATGGTACACACACAATACTGCGATATGATGGCATGGTACACACACCATACTGCAATATGATGGCATGGTACACACACCATACTGCAATATGATGGCATGGTACACACACCATGCTGACAGTTATTGACCATCGTCTGATGCATTGTATCCTTGCCTGAACACGTTTTTACCAGCAAGTCAACAAGACAAATGTCCACATTGTGTGGACTATAAGGCTTTTAACATTTTGTTGCATTCTATGATGGCTCTCTATATCAAAAGTCTCCATGACTCTTTCAATCTCTGACATGTGATGTCATCTCTCTTTCCTGTTTGTCTGTATTCCAGCCAGCGCTACTGTATCTGTAACCCCACGGTGGTGCGCCAGTTCCGGAACCCTGACACAATCTTCATCCTGGCTTTCGCCATCATCCTCCTCAACACGGATATGTACAGCCCCAACGTCAAGCCAGAGAGGAAGATGAAGCTGGAGGACTTTGTCAAGAACCTCCGAGGTGAGAGAGAGAAGGGGAAATGTCAGGGTTTCTGAGGTCAAAACTGAGACTTTGTCCTCTACATACTTAAGAGAAAATAAAAATGATCAAATTAACTAAAAACTGCATAAAGTGAGCCATTACAGAAAGACTGGGAGAAACTCCCGGCGCATAGGCATTGCCTTAATCAGCTTAACCTACCAACCAATCATCTCCCACAACACCTTCCCCCTAACCCTCCCCTGTATGCTATCATACCACATGGTTACACACACTCTCACAGAGCCACGCCTCGCATTCGCAACATTTTTATTATGACAAATACTAGAATTCTAAGGTCACTCCCACTAAGGCCAACTTTGAATCGTTGATGTACCAAGCTTATATGCGCTGTGCACAATAGCCTGGGGACAAGGTTAAGCTCAGCATGAATGTAGCAGGGCAGAGAATGATCAATCACAACTGGAACTGGCTCCACTGTCCACAGACAGAATGTCACTACTCTGACATGTGTTACGACAATGCTGTTTATTTATGCTACGTAATCAGCATTTCAATCACAAATGCAACTATTTCATCACACACAGATGAAAATAATATATTTTTCACCAGTAGGGTGACAGCAGCATGTCAACTATCTGAAGAATTTGCCACATGTCAAGTGTGTTAAAATTACATTTCACTGTCTGTCAGCATCTGGAAGTTGACAAAGCAGGCTGTGACTGAGTTGGGGCTGTTTAAGGTGTTGGTGTTATAACAGAGAGATAACTATGAATTGTGAAGAAATGTGTTACAACTGATTACTTGATCCTTCACACAATCACATTAGCACAATCACATTAGCACAATCACATTAGCATAATCACATTAGCATTTCTTATTATTGGGTGAGCAGTGTGATAGAAGCACATTAAACTATTTGTCTTGTTTTGCCATTTGAGATTTTATTTGAGAAATAAAGCATGATAGGATAAGTCATAATCTATCGCGATGAGTGTCAGTAATGGGAAAACAACAATAAGTAGTTGGTTAAGAGGGATTCATAATTTCACTCTACTTCCCCTCTCAATGACAAGAACAAAGTGTGTGCATGCATTTGTGTGTGTGTGTGCGCCTGTGCCTGCATGCGTGTGTGTGCCTCTGTCTCTGAGTGAGAGTGTGTGTAACCATTGTCTCCTCTCCTCCCCAGGGGTGGATGATGGGGAGGACATCCCCAGGGAGACTCTGGTAGGAATCTATGAGAGGATCAGGAAGAGGGAGCTGAAGACCAACGAGGACCATGTGTCTCAGGTTCAGAAGGTGGAGAAACTCATAGTGGGCAACAAAAAACCGGTGAGGAACTTAACTAAAACCCTTCTTCTACAGCGCTTTTTGCAGAGCACTTGATCCAAGGCATATTACGGAAATGCCCTTGGGTTTTACACTGGAAAGACTTGTCATCCTAATGAAATGTGTCGCTCCATAGCACTACGATTAACTATTGTGTTTGGTTTGTCAAATACAGGCCAAAGACATGCATTTATCCATGGAGAGAGAGAGATAGTGTTGTGCCTTCACACATGTTCATATTTAAAGTTCTCACCTCTTCTCCTGCTGTTGGTGTGCAAACTCTCACAGAAAGGGCTTATGCAGTACTGTATTGGCAGTCCACTGGCAGCTGCAGGGTCCTGTGGCTGTAGTACTGTAGTGTAATGAGTCACGTCTGACTCTGAGACCTTCACACTGGTGACTTTTAATACACCCACAGCCCTTGAGAGGTGTCAGCCACCTTATTTTACATTTTAGTCATTTAGCAGATGGTCTTATCCAGAGTGACTTAAAGTTAGTGCATTCATCTTAAGATAGCTGGGTGAGACAACCACAGTTCACAGTCCCAGTAAGTACATTTTTCCTCAATAAAGGGACTATGCTGTCCCAGCATCATAGGAAAACTGGTTCCACCATTGGGGTGCCAGGACAGAGAAGAACTTTGACTGGGCTGAGCGGGAGCTGACCTTCCGTAAGGGTGGGAGGGCCAAGAGACCAGAGGTGGCAGAACAGAGTACTCGGGTTGGGATGTAGGGTTTGAGCATAGCCTGAAGGTAGGGAGGGGCAGTTCTTCTTGCTGCTCCGTAAGTAAGCAACAGGGTCTTGTAGTGGATGCGAGCTTCGACTGGAAGCCAGTGAGGAGAAGCAGGGGATATGACATGGGAGAACTTGGGAAGGTTGCTGCGGCGTTCTGGATAAGTTGCAGGGGTTTGATGGCGCGAGCGGGGAGCCCAGCCTCTGCAGTCTAATGAAGAGTTAACTCCCATAACCTTCCCTTACTTGGCGAGAGAGAAAGAGATGTTGTTCTTCTGTGTTACCAATGTGTCTCATTAATGCCTTAACACTTAATATAGTGAAGTACTGCATATAGTGAAGAGGCCTAGTCTGTACCTGTAGCCATGAATTACATTTCAGTCATGTAAAGAAAGAGGGGAACAAGGCCTGAGATTCTCAGTGACCACATGAATTTAAAGTGATTAAACCCTTATACCCCAGGAAGCTCCAGACGGACTGATTTTAGCATGATGATGGACTCCTTATATCTCCCAGTAGTGGAGCAGAAGGCGATCACTCCTTCACCACACGCTATAATGTAATGCAATGAAAAATGATCCCTCATCATCACTAAACAGCAGTATCAAAACCCTCAGAGGACCCACAGTACAGTGAAGAACCTGGATATTAAAATCCTATAACGATCTACAGGTAACTGCCAAAATAAAGGAAACACTTGAGTAAATACATACTATATTGAAAGCAGGTTCCAGACAGGTGTGGTTCCGGAGTTAACTAAGCAATTAACATCCCATCATGCTTAGTGCGTGTGTGTGTGTGTGGAATTATGGAATTTACCGTTGAAGAATTGGGTCACATCCCTTCAATATACTTCCCGACACTTGTAGAATCTATGCACTGAAGCTGTTCTGGTGGCTGTTTATGTTGGTGTCCTTTATTTTGTCAGTTACCTGTATCTGTCCCACTGCTACTGTAGACCTGGAGGATTCATTTTCACCTTTGTTGTTTAAACCAGTGTTTCCCAACCCTGGTCCTCGAGTACCCCCAACAGTACACATTTTTATATTAACCCTGGACAAGCACACCTGATTCAACTTGTCAACTAATCATCTAGTCCTCAATGAGTTGAATGTGGTGTGGTTGTCCAGGGCTACAATAGAAACTGTGTACTGTTGGGGGTTTTCAAGGACCAGGATTAGGAGACACTGGTTTAAACCACCTCATTCAACTCATTACTGACTCTGTCAAATCACCTACAGGACAACTGCAGTACTGAGATTCTACTTTGAGGTTCTCATGAGGATGGTTTGTACGTAGTGTAGATGGCTCATAAACACACAGCCAGACTAATCTTGGACCAGGCTGTAACCATAGACCTTTAGAGGGCAGAGTCTGTATGACCCCATCAATGAGATGACCTATGAGATATAATGTGACTAATGTACTTCATTTATATGTAACATGATCTAGGTGATGTCCTGTAAGCACCTTAACAGTAATGAGGTTCTCTCTGTCCTTTCAATGCAGATTGGATCTCTCCACCACGGTCTAGGATGTGTAAGTACATATTCACCGTTTTCATGTAACCACCATGTAATCACTAGGGCTGTTGCGGTGACTGTATTACCGGCGGTCACGAGTCATGAAGGCAGTCAAATTCCACGTGACCGTTTAGTCACAGTAATTAGGCTTCTCCGAGCTCTGATACTGCTGATGGTCATAAGTAGCCTACCAAACATGCTAACTGCCTGGTACTCAGAACTCTATTGTCCCTCTAATCACTCTGACATTATTGCAAATGTATTCGAAATCTAATCAAACACTTCATGAGAGCCCATGAGATCATGTTGTACAACATTTCTATAGGCTATGCAATTGCGCAAGAAAACAGAGTTATGGCCTCTTAAAAGAGGAGGATCCCATCAGCTTTCTATAGGCTAGGCCTAATATATTTATTTCTCAACTTTCATCTATTAAGCACATTAAGCACATTTCATCTATTAAGCACACTACAAATCCCCACGCTGACAAGTAAAAATCTGTCGTTCTGCCCCTGAACAAGGCAGTTAATCCACTGTTCCTAGGCCGTCCTTGAAAATAAGAATTTGTTCTTAACTGACTTGCTTAGTTAAATAAAGGTTAAAAAATATATATATTTGCTTGTCTTTACAACAGGAGTATAGCCTACCAGGCTGGCATGAAAAAGAACCACGGGAAAAGTGTCCTCCATTCGCTATTTAAGTGCGTAGAGTTGAAGTTGGAAGTTTACATACACCTTAGCAGCATTTAAACTCAGTTTTTCACAGTTCCTGACATTTAATCCTAGTAAAAATTCCTTGTCTTAGGTCAGTTAGGATCACCACTTTATTTAAAAAATGTGAAATTTTCTCCAAAAAGTATGATCTTTGTCCCCATGTGCAGTTGCAAACCATAGTCTGGCTTTTTTATGGCGGTTTTGGAGCAGTGGCTTCTTCCTTGGTGAGCGGCCTTTCAGG
Source organism: Brachymystax lenok tsinlingensis (assembly GCA_030435695.1). NCBI lineage: Eukaryota > Metazoa > Chordata > Actinopteri > Salmoniformes > Salmonidae > Brachymystax > Brachymystax lenok. The sequence goes on along the minus strand of CM059803.1, from coordinate 25,875,807 downwards.
TTATGTCGATATAGGACTCGTTTTACTGTGGATATAGATACTTTTGTACCTGTTTCCTCCAGCATCTTCACAAGGTCCTTTGCTGTTGTTCTGGGATTGATTTGCACTTTTTGCAGCAAAGTACATTCATCTCTAGGAGACAGAATGCGTCTCCTTCCTCAGCGGTATGACGGCTGCGTGGTCCCATTATGTGTATACTAGCGTACTATTGTTTGTACAGATGAACGTGGTACCTTCAGGCGTTTGGAAATTGCTCCCAAGGATGAACAAGACTTGTGGAGGTCTACAATTTTTTTTCTGAGGTCTTGGCTGATTTCTTTTGATTTTCCCATGATGTCAAGCAAAGAGGCACTGAGTTTTAAGTTAGGCCTTGAAATACATCCACAGGTACACCTCCAATTGACTCAAATGATGTCAATTAGCCTATCAGAAGCTTCTAAAGCCATGACATCATTTTCTGTAATTTTCCAAGCTGTTTAAAGGCACAGTCAACTTAGTGTATGTAAACTTCTGACCCACTGGAATTGTGATACAGTGAATTATAAGTGAAATAATCTGTCTGTAAACAATTGTTGCTAACCGACTTGCCAAAACTATAGTTTGTTAACAAAAAATGTGTGGAGTGGTTGAAAAACGAGTTTTAATGACTCCAACCTAAGTGTATGTAAACTTCTGACTTCAACTGTAGATGACATGTATTTTTTCCGCTGCCCCAGTTTAGAGACAGGTACATGATAAATCAAAACAGATTTCACACATATATTATCTAGTATATGGAAATACAAGATTTGCGGTCACTTTTGATATTGGTGTTTTCCCACTAATGGAACATTTGCGCTTATAGCCTACTGCCTTGTTCGCATTGCTGAACTTATAATGTGAATAAATAGCCTAATAGTTTATCAGCCACACAAGATGTGATGCTAGTGTATTAATTTGGGATCTATCGTATCCCCAACTGTCCCAGACTATGTTTGGAATATTCATTTCTTGCACAGAATAGGTCAGCTTTTGTACTATGTGGGATAGTAGATTGACGTAGGCTAGTGCTTTTGCTGTTCGTTAAGCCTACTCATCTTGTTGGCTAACGAAAAGTGAATGTTGACAGTTCTTCCAATATCTTCAATATGCACCTCGGAATTGGGTAAGGACACACAAAGTTGCGTTCCCGATGTGTCTGTCTTCACTTGTAGCCTGTGAGAAAGACCGATCACTTGATGGAGAGCCTTGTGAGTGAGAGGTGCTTCGGCGCGCGCAGCACTAAGGAGGAAGGGCACAACGCAGCACTCCGGGCCAAGGGCACAAAGGCCACTGGCCGCAAAAGGCATGGATTCTTTAGGGTGCATTTCGGCCACACAAAGGGGAATGCCGCCGTGAAATTTGAGGCATTAAGTGCTTGTCAAATTGTGAATGCGAGACTGATGAAGTGTGTACAACCTGCGCAAAAAAAACTTTCAAGCAACTTTTTTCAAATCATCATTAGAGTCGCATCATGTAGCCTTACAACGTATAGCTCAACGTTTGTAGAACAACTAAAGTTACATTAATAACTCTAAATTAAGCATATACAATAGGAGTACCTATTTCTTTGTTAACCGCTCAACACAGAATAGCACTCCCTCAAATCGTTGGATTTATTAAAAATGTAGATGTTCCAAATGGTCTGCATCAGGGGCTTGTAGGCTATGTGTGGAAGCCAGGAGATGCTAAATGTTTATGTTAATTAATGGCCAATTACCGTGAGACCGACATTTATTTATTTCACAATCACCAGCTGACGAAATTTTGTGACCGCCACAGCCCTAGTAACAACCATATAAACTCAGCAAAAAAAGAAACGTCCCTTTTTCAGGACCCTGTCTTTCAAAGATAATTCATAAAAATCCAAATAACTTCACAGATCTTCCTTGTAAAGGTTTTAAACACTGTTTCCCATGCTTGTTCAATGAACCATAAACAATTAATGAACATGCACCTGTGGAACGGTCGTTAAGACACTAACAGCTTACAGACAGTAGGCAATTAAGGTCACAGTTATGAAAACTTAGGACACTAAAGAGGCCTTTCTACTGACTCTGAAAAACACCAAAAGAAAGATGCCCAGGGTCCCTGCTCATCTGCGTGAACATGCCTTAGGCATGCTGCAAGGAGACATGAGGACTGCAGATATGGCCAGGGCAATAAATTGCAATGTCCGTACTGTGAGACACCTAAGACAGCGCTACAGGGAGACAGGACGGACAGCTGATCGTCCTCGCAGTGGCAGACACCGGCACAGGATTGGTACATCTGAACATCACACCTGCGGGACAGGTCCAGGATGGGATGAGCAATTGTATAATAATATAATTTTAATAATAAAATAATATAATTTTTAGCATACAATCTAGCTCAGTATTTGTATTATTTATGTTATACAGTCTTTTTTGCTCATCTTCATCAAGGGTGCCAATAATGATGGCCCTGACTGTACTTTAGTGTTAGACCTAAACTACCATCACCCAGTCTTACTGTATCAGGATGCCTAAAATCATCCAAGTCCTGTAGATACTTGTTGTTTCAGACTACTTTAGTTTAGTTGGATTAAGGGTCTACTTTCCCCTGAATGCCCACATCTATTACTGAGATGAGCAGGATCTCTTTTGATGCTCCTCTTGACAGATTCAACACATATAAATTCCTAGGTGCCAGTGAGCTGCAGTGTTTACTGACTGTATGCTGAGCAGGGGCATATATAACTGCCAGGAACAGACCACACAGACGCCTCACACACAGAGGGGCTTCAAGCACGGGCACACACACACGGGCACACACACACGGGCACACACACACGGGCACACACACACACACACACACACACACACACACACACACACTCCTACCAACACAGTAGCCTCACACAGACAGAGGGCATTTGTTAGAGTGGGTATTATTAGTCATGAATGTCTTAGGGGTGAGACGTGCTGAAAGATTGTTCTGAATATATTTAGGAGAGTAATAAACGATGTAACTTCTGTAACCTATATGCTTGCAGGCTTCTGTTCTACTGCCATTATACTGTTTACATAATCATATTATTCTACATTACACTGCCATTATTACACTGTTTACATAATCATATTTTGTACATTACACTGCCATTACACTGTTTACATAATCATATTATTCTACATTACACTGTTTACATAATCATATTATTCTACATTACCCTGCCATTACACTGTTTACATAATCATATTATTCTACATTACACTGCCATTACATAATCATATTCTACATTACACTTTACATAATCATATTATTCTACATTACACTTCCATTACACTGTTTACATAATCATATTATTCTACATTACACTGCCATTACACTGTTTACATAATCATATTATTCTACATTACACTGCCATTACACTGTTTACATAATCATATTTTGTACATTACACTGCCATTACACTGTTTACATAATCATATTATTCTACATTACACTGCCATTACACTGTTTACATAATCATATTATTCTACATTACACTGCCATTACATAATCTACATTACACTGTTTACATAATCATATTATTCTACATTACACTGTTTAAATAATCATATTATTCTACATTACCCTGCCATTACACTGTTTACATAATCATATTATTCTACATTACACTGCCATTACATAATCATATTCTACATTACACTGTTTACATAATCATATTATTCTACATTACACTGCCATTACACTGTTTACATAATCATATTATTCTACATTACACTGTCATTACACTGTTTACATAATCATATTATTCTACATTACAAAATCAAATTTTATTTGTCACATACACATGGTTAGCAGATGTTAATGCGAGTGTAGCGAAATGCTTGTGCTTCTAGTTCCGACCATGCAGTAGTATCTAACAAGTAATCTAACAAATTCACAACAACTACCTTATACACACAAGAGTAAAGGAATGAATACGAGTATGTACATATAAATACATGGATGAGCGATGGCTGACCGGCATAGGCAAGATGCAGTAGATGGTATGGAGTACAGTATATACACATATATATGAGATGAGTAATGTAGGATATGTAAACATTATATAAATGGCATTGTTTAAAGTGGCTAGTGATACATTATTTCATCCAATTATAATTATTAAAGTGGCTAGAGATTTGGGTCGATGACCGAACGGCATAGGCAAGATACAGTAGATGGTTTAGAGTACAGTGTATACATTTGATATGAGTATGTCGGATACGTAAACATTATATACAAAATTGTTTAAAGTGGCTAGTGATACATTTGTTACATCCAATTCCTATGTATAAAGTGGCTAGAGATTTAAGTCAGTATGTTGGCAGCAGCCACTCAATGTTAGTGATGGCTGTTTAACAGTCTGATGGCCTTGAGGTAGAAGCTGTTTTTCAGTCTCTCGGTCCCAGCTTTGATGCACCTGTACTGACCTCGCCTTCTGGATGATAGCGGGGTGAACAGGCAGTGGCTCGGGTGGTTGTTGTCCTTGATGATCTTTTGGCCTTTCTGTGACATCGGGTGGTGTAGGTGTCCTGGAGTGCAGGTAGTTTAACCCGGTGATGCGTTGTGCAGTCCTCACTACCCTCTGGAGAGCCTTACGGTTGTGGGCGGAGCAGTTGCCGTACCAGGCGGTGATACAGCCCGACAGGATGCTCTCGATTGTGCATCTGTAAAAGTTTGTGAGTGATTTTGGTGACAAGCCAAATTTCTTCAGCCTCCTGAGGTTGAAGAGGCGCTGTTGCGCCTTCTTTACCACGCTGTCTGTGTGGGTGGACCAATTCAGTTTGTCCGTGATGTGTACGCCGAGGAACTTAAAACTTTCCACCTTCTCCACTACTGTCCCTCGATGTGGATAGGGGTGCTCCCTCTCCTGTTTCCTGAAGTCCACGATCATCTCCTTTGTTTTGTTGACATTGAGTGAGAGGTTATTTTCCTGACACCACACTCCGAGGGCCCTCACCTCCTCTCTGTAGGCCGTCCTCGTCGTTGTTGGTAATCAAGCCTACCACTGTAGTGTCGTCAGCAAACTTGATGATTGAGTTGGATGCGTGCTTGGCTACGCAGTCATGGGTAAACAGGGAGTACAGGAGAGGGCTGAGAACGCACCCTTGTGGGGCCCCAGTGTTGAGGATCAGCGGGGTGGAGATGTTGTTTCCTACCCTCACCACCTGGGACCGGCCCGTCAGGAAGTCCAGGACCCAGTTGCACAGGGCTGGGTCGAGACCCAGGGTCTCGAGCTTAATGACGAGCTTGGAGGGAACTATGGTGTTAAATGCTGAGCTGTAGTCGATGAACAGCATTCTTACATAAGTATTCCTCTTGTCCAGATGGGTTAGGGCAGTATGCAGTGTGATTGCGATTGTCGTCTGTGGACCTATTGGGACGGTAAGCAAATTGGAGTGGGTCCAGGGTGTCTGGCAGGATGGAGGTGATATGATCCTTGACTAATCTCTCAAAGCACTTCATGATGACGGAAGTGAGTGCTACGGGCGATAGTCATTTAGCTCAGTCACCTTAGCTTTCTTGGGAACAGGAACAATGGTGGCCCTCTTGAAGCATGTGGGAACAGCAGACTGGGATAGGGACTGATTGAATATGTCCGTAAACACACCAGCCAGCTGGTCTGCATGCTCTGAGGACACGGCCAGGGATGCCATCTGGGCGGCAGCCTTGCGAGGGTTAACACATTTAAATGTTTTTCTCACATTGGCTGCGGTGAAGGTGAGCCCGCAGGTTTTGGTAGCGGGCCGTGTCGGTGGCACTGTATTGTCCTCAAAGCGAGCAAAGAAGTTGTTTAGTTTGTCTGGGAGCAGGACGTCATGGTCCGCGACGGGCTGGTTTTCTTTTTGTAGTCCGTGATTGACTGTAGACCCTGCCACATTCCTCTTGTGTCTGAGCCATTGAATTGTGACTCTACTTTGTCTCTATATTGACGCTTAGCTTGTTTGATTGCCTTGGCGGAGGGAGTAGCTGCACTGTTTGTATTCAGTCATGTTTCCGGTAGCCTTTACCTGGTTAAAAGCAGTGGTTCGCGCTTTCAGTTTTGCGAATGCTGCCATCAATCCATGGTTTCTGGTTGGGGAAGGTTTTGATATTTGCTATGGGTACAACATCACCAATGCATTTGCTAATAAACTCCGCTCACCGAATCAGCGTATACATCAATGTTGTTGTCAGATGCTATCCGGAACATATCCCAGTCCACGTGCTCGAAGCAATCTTGCAGCGTGGAATCAGATTGGTCGGACCAGCGTTGAACAGACCTGAGAACGGGCGTTTCCTGTTTTAGTTTCGCCATTACACTGTTTACTGTTTACTGCCATTACACTGTTTACATAATCATATTTTGTACATTACACTGCCATTACACTGTTTACATAATCATATTATTCTACATTACACTGCCATTACATAATCATATTCTACATTACACTGTTTACATAATCATATTATTCTACATTACACTGCCATTACACTGTTTACATAATCATATTATTCTACATTACACTGCCATTACATAATCATATTCTGCATTACATTGTTTACATAATCATATTATTCTACATTACACTGTTTACATAATCATATTATTCTACATTACACTGCCATTACACTGTTTACATAATCATATTATAATTAGCTACCAGCTCCTGCTTTTCATGAATTTTCATTGGATGAATCAGACCGTTTTAGATCGTTTTAATTAGCTGGTAATAAACTTTTATGAGCACATTGTTTGAGGGAATAAATTACAGATGTGTTTTGGTCTAAGGGAACCTAGTCTAATTACTCTGTGTCCCCCTGACTCCCAAACAAACTAGGGTGGTGAAACCACCTCTCCAAACGACAATTAATACATTAGCATGAATAATGTAACAAGGAGAAACAGCAGCACCAGGGGGTTTTGTAGCACACTATTCAGACATCATTAAAAGCCGTTTCCTTTGCACTCCTCACACTAAATCATCCTAAAATGGAGGCTCACAGTTTCCATTTTTATTTCCCTGTTGGCATAGCTGAGGGTGGGGGTGTGTGCGTGTGTGCGTGTGTGTGTGTGCGCACGCATATATCTGAGTGTGTGCATTTCTAATATGACCCCAAAATATAACAGTTTTTAAGGAGTAAAAACTGTTCTATTTTGGGGTCATATTTCTTTGTGGCCTGAGCTCAGGGCCTGACCTCTGAGTGTTAGTGAGTAATGTTGTTGTTTTGGCTTCTAGGTCCTGTCCCTGCCCCATCGCAGGCTGGTCTGCTACTGCCGGCTGTTTGAAGTGCCGGACCCCAACAAGCTCCAGAAGCTGGGCCTGCACCAGCGGGAGATCTTCCTGTTTAATGATCTTCTGGTGGTACGTCTCCCTTTCTCCTATCCTGTCTTGTCCTAACTATGGTCATTCTAGCCTCACAGCAACAACAATGATCCAGTCTTTTTAGTTTAAACCTCTAAGTAAACCTCTTTCTTGCCCCCACATTATAACTTGTGTATTTGGCTGTGTGTTTGTTTGTGTGTTTATTTGGGTGCAGGTGACAAAGATTTTCCAGAAGAAGAAGAACTCTGTGACATACAGCTTCAGGCAGTCTTTCTCTCTCTATGGGATGCAGGTTCTGATGTTTGAGAACCAGCGTAAGTGGCACAGACCTCTCCCTCCCAATTCACCATCTCCCCAATGTGTTAGCCCAGCATGCTTAGAGTGAAAGTGTTCAGACCCTTTTGTTACCTTACAGCCTTATTCTAAAATTTATTAAATTGTTTTTTTTTCTCATCAATCTACACACAATAACCCTTAATGACAAAGCAGAAACAGGATTTTAGAATTTTTAGCACATTTATAAAACATAAGTACCCTTTACTCAGTAATTTGTTGAAGCACCTTTGGCAGCGATGACCGCCTCAAGTCTTCTTGGGTATGACGCTAAAAGCTTGGCTCACCTGTATTTGGGGAGTTTCTCCCATTCTTCTCTGCAGATCTTCTCAAGCTCTAATAGGTTGGATGGGGAGCATCGCTGTACAGCTATTTTCAGGTCTCTCCAGAGATGTTTGATTGGGGTCATGTTTCCTCCAGAAGTGACGCTTGGCATTCAGGCCAAAGAGTTCAATCTTGGCTTCATCCAACCAGAGAATCTGGTTTGTTATGGTCTGAGAGTCCTTTAGGTGCCTTTTGGCAAACTCCAAATGGGCTGTCATTTGCCTTTTACTGAGGAGTGGCCTCCGTCTGGCCACTCTACCATAAAAGCTTGATTGGTGGAGTGCTGCAGAGATGGTTGCCCTTCTGGAAGGTTCCCATCTCCTCTAAGGAACTGAGCTCTGTCAGAGTGACCATCGGGTTCTTTGTCTCCTCCCTGACCAAGGCCCTTCTCCCCCGATTGCCCAGTTTGGCCGGGCGGTCAGCCCTAGGAAGAGTTTTGGTGGTTCCAAACTTCTTCCATTTAAGAATGATGGAGGCCACTGTGTTCTTGGGGACCTTCAATGCTGCAGAAATTTTTTGGTACCCTTCTCCCGATCTGCGCCTCGACACAATCTATCTCGGAGCTCTACGGACAATTCCTTCAACCTCATGGCTTGGTTTTCTTTTCTCTGACATGCACTGTAAACTGTGGGACCTTAAATAGACAGGTGTTTGCCTTTCCAAATCATGTCCAATCAATTGAATTTACCACAGATGGACTCCAATCAAGTTGTAGAAACATCTCAAGGATGATCAATGGAACAGGATGCACCTGAGCTCAGTTTCAAGTCTCATAGCGAAGGGTCTGAATACTTTGTATATATGTTATTTAGGTTTTTATTATTTGCAAAAATGTCTAAAAACCTGTTTTAACTTTGTCATTATGGGGTATTGTGGGTAGATTGAAAATAAATATATAATTTAATCAATTTTAGAATAAGGCTGTAAAGTAACAAAAAAGTCAAGGGGTCTGAATACTTTCAGAATGCACTGTATATAGTACATCCCACTGGGTTTAATTTACCACAGAAATACATTTAACCGTCCTGTGATGATGGAATCAGACACTGTTTATAATTTATAAACATCAGACAGATTTTCGGAACGTGTTCTTTTAAACTTCATCTGTGGTCGATGGACCTAGTTTTAAAGGTCTCTCTCTCTCTCTCTCTCTCTCTCTCTCTCTCTCTCTCTCTCTCTCTCTCTCTCGCTTGCTCTCTCTCTTGTCCAGATTACGGGAATGGAATCAAGCTTACATCAGCCATACCAGGTGCCGACATCAAAGTCCTCATCAACTTTAACGCGCCCAACCCCCAGGACCGCAAGAAGTTTACTGATGACCTGCGGGAGTCCATCGCCGAGGTCCAGGAAATGGAGAAATACAGGATAGAGTGTGAGCAGACATTTTAGCTCTTCCTCTGTCCACCCCTCCCTCTCTCCCTCCCTCTGTCCCTCCCTCCCTCTGTCCCTCCCTCTGTCCCTCCCTCTCTCCCTCCCTCTGTCCCTCTCTCCCTCTGTCCCCCTCTCCTTCCCTCCCTCTGTCCCCCTCTCCTTCCCTCCCTCTGTCCCCCTCTCCTTCCCTCCCTCTGTCCCCCTCACCTTCCCTCCCTCTGTCTGTATTTATAGAGTTCAGAGGATGGCTACCAGGATGAGGACTATTTATAGAGTTCAGAGGATGGCTATCAGGATGAGGACTGTTTATAGAGTTCAGAGGATGGCTACCAGGATGAGGACTATTTATAGAGTTCAGAGGATGGCTACCAGGATGAGGACTATTTATAGAGTTCAGAGGATGGCTACCAGGATGAGGACTGTTTATAGAGTTCAGAGGATGGCTACCAGGATGAGGACTGTTTATAGAGTTCAGAGGATGGCTACCAGGATGAGGACTATTTATAGAGTTCAGAGGACGGCTACCAGGATGAGGACTGTTTATAGAGTTCAGAGGGTGGCTACCAGGATGAGGACTGTTTATAGAGTTCAGAGGATGGCTACCAGGATGAGGACTGTTTATAGAGTTCAGAGGGTGGCTACCAGGATGAGGACTGTTTATAGAGTTCAGAGGGTGGCTACCAGGAGGACTGTGTTTGTGGGATTCATCAAAGGAAAACACAGAACACTATTTTTAAGAACGAGTCAAACGTCCAAAAGGATTTAGGTGCACTAACAATGCAACATTTAATTACTATGTATGTGCAATAGTTACTGAATGTATACTAATAGTCTATGAGAAAATAAGGCTAGTGCCAGTGATGAAATTATATGATAAAATATAAAACTATTGTGTGTCTGAAAGTTAGCACTGAACAAAGACACACACACACTCCTCACCTTACTCTTTCCCCATTTACCTCCCTACTCTTCTACATTTGCACACACTGTACATAGAATTTTCTATTGTGTTATTGACTCTACATTTGTTTATGTGTAACTCCGTGTTGTTGTTTTTGAGGCACTGCTTTGCTTTATCTTGGCCAGGTCGCAGTTGTAAATGAGAACTTGTTCTCCACCGGCCTACCTGGTTAAATAAACTGCCCTACCTGGTTAAATAAGCTGGCCTACCTGGTTAAATAAACTGGCCTACCTGGTTACATAAAGGTGAAATCAAATAGACAATCTAATAAAAGTGTATGTTGATATACAGCTGAGCTGGAGAAGCAGAAAGGGGTGGTGAGGCCCAGTATGTCCCAGAGCTCTGGGCTGAAGAAGGAGGCTGGCAACGGCAACATGAACCGTGCCAGTCTGGACGACACCTACACCATGGGCGAGGGCCTGAAGAGGAGCGCCCTCAGCAGCTCCCTCCGCGACCTCTCCGAAGCAGGTAAGGTCAAACATCATCATTGTGTTCACCAGAGGGTCCTTTCCTGGGAGAGACCCTCTGTTTTGTTACCTCCTTACTGATCCTATAGGGATATAACTCAGAGCATCCAACATTATGTTTTAGAGCACCATGCATTAACGTCAGACTTCTCCCCTCCTCCCCTAAGCTGTATTGATGATCAATCAAAACATTATTCCAGTGAGATGTTCCTATGAAACAACTGAAAGGCATACTATACATGAGCAGTGTGAGACTCCACAGGATCATTGAGCTTAAGGTCCTTTGTAAGTTTAGTCCCAAGATGATTTTCTGATACTGGTGCCCTACCTCAATGTGAAATAGTATTATCATAACCTGGGATATGAAACAAGAGAAGTAGGTGAGTGCCATAGAAAAATACAAGTTTCTAAATGAATAAGCTATTTGGAATGATATTATCCATAGGCCTACTTTAGAGGATTTGCCTGTTGACTGAAAAGTGATATTGAAGGATGGCTCTCTTCCCTGTATCTGAATCCAAATACACTTTATATCTCAATGAACACCTTTGATTTTTGCACCTTTACGTGTCACATTCTCATTCTTAAATCCCTATTGTTTCTCAAAACATTTCATGACGAGCTTTGCTTGTTATATGTTCAGTTAATCTACCATTATTCACTCACCCTACCAGTCATTCTCTCATTGCTGTGATTCAACCCCACTAAACTCAATGGGGATATGTTCTCATACAATAACTGACAAAAGATGAGATTTGGTTCCAAAATGACAACGAACATCTCATTGTCATGAATATCAGTACTTCACATAGCATCTCTGACTCTAATGCGCAGCACCTTGAGGACATGTCATTCATTCTGGATCTCAGTTATGTTAAGACATCATGGTAACGTAATGAAATCCATATAGGGGTTCTACAGTCCTACTGTATCTCACATTGGGAAGTATTTGCTCTGTTTTCATTGTCATGTTGGGTACTGTACTGAAATACTGATATGATAAGGTTAGTCAGTGCTGAAGTCAATAGAACAACATAGTGTATCCACCCTCCTGTGTGTGTATGGTTAAGCCCTAACTGTCTAATCGCAGGACGTGGCATGATAGTGTGGTCATTTCCTGTGTTTTTTTATTTTCTTGTTATTCTCCATCTCATTATGCACTTCCTGATATTTCCATTCCCATTGGGTTTTCTCCTTTCTCCATATGTGAAGACTGGTCCTGTATCCATTGGCTGAGCCTCTAACAGTGGCAAACTGCTCTGTTTGCCCTTGGGCCTTTTCTGTATTTGCTCGTACACCTCATGTGCAACAGCCATTGTATTGCTTTTGATGTTCCTCCTCCTCCGTGACTGTCACTGCCATTGGCTCTCTTCAAAGCCAGCTGTGACCTTCCCTTATGACAATCTACATCTTGTGACAACATTAAATTCCCGTTGTCACATTTTATCAGGACAAAAAGAAAAAGAAAACACTGGATAATCTTAAATAGTTGTAGAGTATACTTTGCTTAACGCTTTGTAGTTATGCAGATGTCCTCAGCTTAATGTTACAAAAATGATTTCCTTGTCCTTTTAAGTTTGAGCCCATGGCGGAGATTCGTTCTAGCATCACTTCAGTATTTTAGAAAGCTTATTATCAGAAATATAGGATATATATTATGAATAGTGTAGAAGTACACAGACCAAATGTTTGTCTTTATCTCTGAACAAAGCTGCAAAAATAATGGACTTAACTTCGCCACAGTAATACCTACCTATCAACCGGTTCCCCACACTCTTCCTGACCCCCTGATCTCACCTCAGCCCAGATTTATCTCAGCTTCCAGTGTACTACTCACAACCCCCTGCAATGCCCCCTAGGGGAGAGGAGGGCTGCCTAAACCTCTGTAGTTGATCCAGGAGTGCTGTCCTATCCATCTCTAATCTGTGGTATTGCATGTCTCGGGCAGGCAAGCGTGGGCGCCGCAGCAGTGCAGGATCACTAGACAGCAATATGGAAGTAAGTTGGAAGCAGCTGGTATCCAAGCTACTCTCTATGTGATGATGTGCACTGTCAAAACACTCCGTACATTTTTTTGGTCTTGCACCCCCCTCTGCTTCATAGACTCTCAGTTCATTTAGTGTTATGATCATTTTTTTCTCTCGGATGCCTTTTAACAACCTGCCTGCCTCGGTTGGTGTGCATGCATGGGCTGCCTGCCTCTGACGCTGGCCTTGTCTAGATGGGAGACATTTCTTGTTTTGGTCATGTGGCCAGTTTGCCCTTTTTCTTGAAACAAGCATGACTCTACTACTATTCTCCCTCCCTCCCTCTGATCCCTGTGTCGTCATCGTATCCTCAACCCCTCCCCCCTCCCCCAGCTGTCTGTTGTACTCCATTCAGCCATGTCCAGACCCGCAATTTTACTTTGCTTTGGGGTTCTATTACCTAAGTCAGGGGTGCCAGTGAATACCTGTTGCACCTACTCTCCCCCCAGTGTTATGTAATCCTAAAGCCCCTCTCCTGTCCCCTGTTCCCTCTCTTGTACCCTCTCTCTGCCAGCCCTGGTCTCTCTCCTGTCCCCTGGTTCCTTTCTCTCACCCCCTGGTTCCTTTCTCTCACCACCCTGGTCCCTCTCCTGTCCCCTGGTTCCTCTCTTTCACCACCCTGGTCCCTCTCCTGTCCCCTGGTTCCTTTCTCTCACCACCCTGGTCCTTCTCCTGTCCCCTGGTTCCTCTCTCTCACCACCCTGGTCCCTCTCCCTTCCCCTGGTTTCTTTCTCTCACCACCCGGATCACTCTCCTGTCCCCTGGTTCCTTTCTCTCACCACCCTGATCACTCTCCTGTCCCCTGGTTCCTTTCTCTCACCACCTTGATCACTCTCCTGTCCTCTGGTTCCTTTCTCTCACCACCCTGGTTCCTCTCCCTTCCCCTTGTTCCTTTTTCTCACCCCCCTGATCACTCTCCTGTCCCCTGGTTCCTTTCTTTCACCACCCTGGTCCCTCTCCCTTCCCCTGGTTCCTTCCTCTCACCACCCTGGTCCCTCTCCCTTCCCCTGGTTCCTCTCTCTCACCACCCTGGTCCCTCTCCTGTCCCCTGGTTCCTCTCTCTCACCACCCTGGTCCCTCTCCTGTCCCCTACCTGTCCTATGGAAAGAAAGCCCAGAGAGATTAGAAGCTCAGGGAGGTAGGTTATTTTACAGCAGCTCATTGTCACAACAATATCTCACTATCAGAATTCTTATCAATGGGCTTTTTTACACACAATATGAAATAGTCAATATGAAAGATGTGGATTTCATTCATCATCATTTATTCATTCCATGTGTTCATGTGTTGGTTTTGGAGTCTGGGGACCCTTAAAAATGTCATTCCACTTTCAAATAAATCTTTAGGGTCTCTTTACAACCTTGGACAGAGCATGGACAAAATGAAGGGCTTCTACAACTTGGATGAATTACAAAAAGGATAGAGTTGGAACTAGAACAGGGGAGAAGTGAACAGAGTTATTTTAAAATGTGCATACCAGAGCTCCAGTATCGCTGCTTCCCGCTGTCCGGTTGAATGCTAACCCAATATGGATAGAGAGTATGCCTGTCACCTCCTCTGCATGTGGATCCTCTGCCTCCATTGTTTTTAACCATTTGCATGTGGGACTCTGTGCAGGTTTGGAAGGCGTTCAACAATATGAATATGTATAGGCCTGTATAGTTTGATTATGACGGTTCAGTTTTCAAATCTCACAGACACGTTGAACAGATTTGACACGTTATGTTAGAGTTTGAGGTTTGTTTTGAAATGTAGGTTTCTTCATTTGTAACATTGTCAAGAGTGGCCATAACACTAATATTACCATTCATTATTTGTCTGTCCACCATCATGAGATGGCATTTTCAGTTCATTTTTTGCATGCTCTGTCTGTAACGTTGTGCAACTTGCTGTTGAATATGCAGGCAATTTGCACCATTTCCATGAGGGGGTACCTTAGCCTAAATTATGGTAGTTTAGACTAGTAGGAGGTACCGTGTGAATGTCCAGTTGTATTAAAGGTATGGATAGATATGATGTCCCCTTCTTCTCTCCCACAGGGGTCCATCATTAGCAGCCCCCACACACGCCGGAGAGCCACGACCCCCCGCAGCGAGGGCCCGCCCCGGGGCCACCCCACCATCCCCAACTCCTCCTCCCTCCTCGGGTCGCTCTTCAGCAGCAAGCGGGCGAAGCCTTCATCCCAGAGCCATCCTCCTCCGCCCGGTCACCCCACCCTCATCTCCCACACACCCCATCCATCCAACCTCCACCACACAGCCCAGCAGGTAGCCCAGGCCCAGCTCCACCACTCCCAGTACTGCCAGCAGAACCCCCCTCCCTACCACCACCACCACCACTACCACCCCCCGCCCCACACACAGTACCACCAGCACCCGGCAGCATACGCATCCTCCTCCCACTCACACCAACACCCGCTTGTACCACAGCACAGTCACAGCACCCACAGCCATCATGCCTCACACTCCCAGCATGCCCTTCACCACCACAGTCAGCAGCAGAGCCCGGCACCCGGCGGGTCCAAACCCAAGCACAGTGGCATCAGCACCGTGGTGTGACGAGAGAGAGAGAGAGAGAGAGAGAGAGAGAGAGAGAGAGAGAGAGAGAGAGAGAGAGAGAGAGAGAGAGAGAGAGAGAGAGAGAGAGAGAGAGAGAGAGAGAGAGAGAGAGAGATCCACCAAAGGGACAGAGGATATACTGTAAGTCCATGGCCTGTCCACTGTGCTCCACTGCTGTGGTTGAGATGGAACTCTGGCAGTCACCTGTATCCCCTCCCTATTTCAGCTGCTCAGGTTGGAAACCAGGCTCAATTCCGCCACAAAGGGCCACGGCTCGAACCTTAGAGTGGGGGCCTCTTTCTTTCTGGCAGGGGTTGAGAGAGGAGGCGTTTTGTACAGGGAAACCCTTTCCCTCCTAATTCCTGTGAACTCACACCCAACCCGGCTGTGACGGCTGAAGAGAACCGTGCATCTCTGTAGGCCGCTCTACATTGCTCTGTTCTTTCAATAGCCTGTCTTCCTTTCGTGTAAGGAGTTGGGAGAGGCCTGGGAAAACATTTCTGACTGTTTTCTCTGTCATGATGGCATATTATATTGTACACAGTCTTTTTAAACAAAGCTAGCTTTAACACTGCTTTCTTGAGGTTTGTGAAACCCTTTATTTTTAAGAATGCTATTTGTTGTTGCCTCGTAGAATTCATGTAGTGTAGAAAAGCTAGGTGTAATCATTTCACAATACCTAGACCAACGGACAGGCTAACAACTGAGGAACAGTCTCAATGGTAGTAGTTCTAGTGCTGCATTTACTGTAGATGACAGCTTTACGTGTTGTCTCCTAACTCTCATTAATAAATGTGCCAATTACTAATGCATAAACTATTTAGTCCAGACTTCATGTACAGTATATTGTGCGTAAAGTACCTTCTAAGATTATACAACCATTATTATTATCATTAGAAATGAACTTTATCAGTATTATACTGACTCTATGGTAACAGGATAGATGGAAAGGAGGCGTGAACCCACATTGTCAGGCAGGCCAATAACCTGCTCTGGAACCCTTTGCCTTCAAACCAGAGCATTGAGAGACTCAGGAATGCAGCTGTGGCACATGGCCCTCCTAGTGCCGTCATGTATAAAACCTTAGAGTGGACAGACACTTCTTGGCATGGGTATTTACTGACCATATGTTGTTCATCTGCTTTGTAGATGGGTCCCACTCAGCTCAGTATAGTACTCCTTTATATGTTTAGTACTGTGAGTAAGGACATGAAGTAAGATAGCAGTGAAGATGTGTCACAGCTCATCTATCCTATCCACTAACGGGCTACTCTTGGTTGTATGCTGGCTCAGCTCACAGCTTGCCTGACCTATCGGAGACTTTACTGATGGACCCACAGTAGAGATGGTAACGTCTCATGCCTATGATGCAGCTGCATTCTTGACTCTTCAAATCGAAATACAATAATCCTTTTTTTATTATTTTCATAATTTACTATATTTTTGTTTTCTTCACAAAACCTGAGTAGTTGAGTGACTAAAATAAGCTCTTAAGTATGTAGTGAATTATTTGTTTGTTTGTCAACTTTGTTTTTATCATTCTGTACGTGCAATATCTTCGTACTGATTTTGTACATTCAGAACAAGCAAAGGGTCCCTTCTGTTTGTTTTGTATGTTTTCATGTTGTGTCGTTATTTATTTATTTAGTTCGGACCCCTGTCGTTCTCTCTCAGTGGCTTAATGTGTGGTTGTTCTCATGGTTCTCTGAGAAGCACAGTCCTGGAATTCAGTGGAATGTCTAATAAGTGATGTTGCATGTAATGTTATTGATGTGAGGCTATCCTCTCCACATTCTATAACAAATCAGTGTTACCATAGCGATTAAAGTGCAATCACGTAAAAACAAATGTAGGCCTTCTATGGGTTCAAGTCTGTTATCATGTTGTCCAGGAAGAGATTCAGGTGAAAAATATATATTTTTCATTTCAGATTATATACTTACTTACACAGTTCATGGTGGAAGGAAAGAGGAATGTGTGTATATATTTTAAAAAGGAATATGCTTCCCTCTGGGCAGAACATAACTATTTTGCTGGATAAGCACATGGAGCGCTTTCATTTTTCAGGAAATCTGAAAAAATTTAGATCTAATATACAGCAAAGAAATGCAAATGAAACAAAGGAACTGGGTTATATGTAAAGTAAAATAACTTTCTACATTCTACAAAATAAGAGTCTATTATCATGTGTACGTTAAAGTAAGAGTCAACTGTTTCTCCCAATATTCAGGGTGTAAATGTATTTTAACATTCACTAAGAAAACTGAAACCATAAGACTACATTCAACACGTTCAGATTAGATCCATGATATTATAACAAAAAATAAGGACATTTAGACAGATAAACATATCTTATCTGGAACATGAATAATCAATTGAATGTCTTTCTAATAATTTCATATTTTCCTTTTTGTAACTCAGAAATGGTCGGGCAACGTAAAAAAAAAAAAGAAGGAAATGTCCACAGTGATCTACAGTCTGAGAAGTACCCCCACAATGCAATGCATGGACCTGATGCATCGTGTGTCCTTTCACTGTGAGCTTGCTGACCAGGTCAGCCTGTAAAGTTGATTGACTTTATTTCCTTTCCTTTGGTTTAGATCTGGAATGTTCTGATGGTGACTTGCTCTTGCTGTCCCACGTTAAGCTGATTGTTACTTGAGCTCAGCATGCATTTATTTCATCTGCATATACATAGCTATTGTAAAAAGAACAAAACATTAACACCGTTGCACTTCTGTTATTATTGAGCCGAGGGCTATGGTTGTGTAAATAGGAGAGTAGAAGTGTTGATTATGGAATTCTAAAAAAGGTGGTTTATCTAAAATGAAGATTAGAAGGGACCAAGTGGGAGAAAAGGGATATGTACATAGTGTGTATATTATCACTACTGTAATCCAACATCTGCCGTGGAGATCAGGGTGGTGTGCCCGTCACCTCATATGGGAGGTGGAAAATATATGATTCAGAACATATCGCTTGTCTCTGCCTCCAACTGTACTGAACTGTCATTCGCTGTGGATCTCAAAGACAGACTGTTATAATGTTCACTGCCTCCTAAACACACACACACAGACACACAGACAGATACACACACTCATCAAAGGGAAAGACAAGAGTGGCCTCATTTCTATGTGCATTCAGTTTGTCCAGTGAGTAGTGAGTCAGTAAGACCCCAGTTATTGTAAAACTTCAACTGTGACAATGTTGACAACACTAAATAAACAAATATATGACTTATGGTATGCATGTGTTGGTCTTTGGCTTCTAATATGCATCATCATGTGTCATTCTGGTGTTCTTTTTCCATGTCTCTTACTAGGTCAGATTAAATAAAGCCCTTGTCAACTACGTCCTTTAGAAAGGCTATCTACTGCTTAGATGCATGTTGCATACCGGTATGTATGTGGGAGGTTTGTGTATTCTGTGTTACGGTTAGTACACCTGTCGTTAATACACAGCATAACCACTGGAAGGCACGCATTTGAGCAGAGATTAAGCAGTTTGTCAGCGCACCACCTAGTGGATAGATGGGTTTTAGACAGTGTTTACCATCCACTACAACCTAGTGGATAGATGGGTTCTAGAAAGTGTTTACCATACACTACAACCTAGTGGATAGATGGGTTCTAGACAGTGTTTACCATACAGTACTACATAGTGGATGGGTTCTAGACAGTCTTTACCATACACTACTACCTAGTGGATAGATGGGTTCTAGACAGTGTTTACCATACACTACTACCTAGTGGATAGATGGGTTCTAGATCTAGTCAGTGTTTACCATACACTACTACCTAGTGGATAGATGGGTTCTAGATCGAGTCAGTGTTTACCATATACTACTACCTAGTGGATAGATGGGTTCTAGTCAGTGTTTACCATACACTACTACCTAGTTGATAGATGGGTTCTAAATATAGTCAGGGTTTACCATACACTACTACCTAGTGGATAGATGGGTTCTAGACAGTGTTTACCATACACTACTACCTAGTGGATAGATGGGTTCTATATCTAGTCAGTGTTTACCATACACTACTACCTAGTGGATAGATGGGTTCTAGATCTAGTCAGTGTTTACCATATACTACTACCTAGTGGATAGATGGGTTCTAGTCAGTGTTTACCATACACTACTACCTAGTTGATAGATGGGTTCTAAATATAGTCAGTGTTTACCATACACTACTACATAGTGGATAGATGGGTTCTAAATATAGTCAGGGTTTACCATACACTACTACCTAGTGGATTGATGGGTTCTAGACAGTGTTTACCATACACTACTACCTAGTGGATAGATGGGTTCTAGATCTAGTCAGTGTTTACCATACACTACTACCTAGTGGATAGATGGGTTCTAGACAGTGTTTACCATACACTACTACCTTGTGGATAGATGGGTTCTAGACAATGTTTACCATACACTACTACCTAGTTGACAGATGGGTTCTAGATCTAGTCAGTGTTTACCATACACTACTACCTAGTGGATCGATGGGTTCTAGTCAGTGTTTACCATACACTACTACCTAGTGGATAGATGGGTTCTAGACAGTGTTTACCATACACTACTACCTAGTGGATAGATGGGTTCCAGACACTGTTTACCATACACTACTACCTAGTTGACAGATGGGTTCTAGATCTAGTCAGTGTTTACCATACACTACTACCTAGTGGATCGATGGGTTCTAGTCAGTGTTTACCATACACTACTACCTAGTGGATAGATGGGTTCTAGACAGTGTTTACCATACACTACTACCTAGTGGATAGATGGGTTCCAGACACTGTTTACCATACACTACTACCTAGTTGACAGATGTTTTCTAGATCTAGTCAGTGTTTACCATACACTACTACCTATTGGATAGATGGGTTCTAGACAGTGTTTACCATACACTAGTACCTAGTGGATAGATGGCTTCTAGATCTAGTCAGTGTTTACCATACACTACTACCTAGTGGATAGATGGGTTCTAGATCTAGTCAGTGTTTACCATATACTACTACCTAGTGGATAGATGGGTTCTAGTCAGTGTTTACCATACACTACTACCTAGTTGATAGATGGGTTCTAAATATAGTCAGTGTTTACCATACACTACTACCTAGTGGATAGATGGGTTCTAAATATAGTCAGGGTTTACCATACACTACTACCTAGTGGATTGATGGGTTCTAGACAGTGTTTACCATACACTACTACCTAGTGGATAGATGGCTTCTAGATCTAGTCAGTGTTTACCATACACTACTACCTAGTGGATAGATGGGTTCTAGATCTAGTCAGTGTTTACCATATACTACTACCTAGTGGATAGATGGGTTCTAGTCAGTGTTTACCATACACTACTACCTAGTTGATAGATGGGTTCTAAATATAGTCAGGGTTTACCATACACTACTACCTAGTGGATAGATGGGTTCTAGACAGTGTTTACCATACAGTACTACATAGTGGATGGGTTCTAGACAGTCTTTACCATACACTACTACCTAGTAGACAGATGGGTTCTAGACAGTGTTTACCATTGACTACTACCTAGTGGATCGATGGGTTCTAGACCGTGTTTACCATACACTACTACCTAGTGGATCGATGGGTTCTAGTCAGGGTTTACCATACACTACTACCTAGTGGATAGATGGGTTCTAGACATTGTTTATTATATGCTACTACCAAGAGGATAGATGGGTTCTAGACCGTGTTTGCCATACACTACTACCTAGTGGATGGATGGGTTCTAAACGGTGTTTACCATCCGCTATTACCTAGTGGATAGATGGGTTCTAGACAGTGTTTACAATACACTACCACCTAGTGGATAGATGGGTTCCAGACACTGCTTACCATACACTACTACCTAGTTGACAGATGGGTTCTAGATCTAGTCAGTGTTTACCATACACTACTACGTAGTGGATAGATGGGTTCTAGACCGTGTTTACCATACACTACTACCTAGTGGATACATGGGTTCTAGACAGTGTTTACCATACACTACTACATAGTGGACAGATGGGTTCTAGACATTGTTTACCATACACTACTACCTAGTGGATAGATCGGTTCTAGTCAGTGTTCACCATACACTACTACCTAGTGGGTAGATGGGTTCTAGTCAGTGTTTACCATACACTACTTCCAAGTGGATGGATGGGTTCTAAACATTGTTTACCATCCGCTATTACCTAGTGGATAGATGGGTTCTAGACAGTGTTTACAATACACTACTACCTAGTGGATAGATGGGTTCCAGACACTGCTTACCGTACACTACTACCTAGTTGACTGTTGGGTTCTAGATCTAGTCAGTGTTTACCATACACTACTACCTAGTGGATAGATGGGTTCTAGATCTAGTCAGTGTTTACCATATACTACTACCTAGTGGATAGATGGGTTCTAGTCAGTGTTTACCATACACTGCTACCAAGTGGATAGATGGGTTCTAGACTGTGTTTACCATTAACACTACAACCTAGTGGATGGAGGAGTTCTAGACAGTGTTTACCATACACTACTATATAGTTAATAGATGGGTTCTAGACAGTGTTTACCATACACTACTACCTAGTGGATATGTGGGTTCTAGTCAGCGTTTACCATACACTACTACATTGTGGATCGATGGGTTCTAGTCAGTGTTTACCATACACTACTACCTAGTGGATAGATGGGTTCTAGACAGGGTTTACCATACATTACTAACTAGTGGATAGATGGGTTCTAGATCTAGTCAGTGTTTACCATACACTACTACCTAGTGGATAGATGGGTTCTAGTCAGTGTTTACCATACACTACTACCTAGTTGATAGATGGGTTCTAGATCTAGTCAGTGTTTACCATACACTACTACATATTGGATCCATGGGTTCTAGTCAGTGTTTACCATACACTACTACCTATTGGATAGATGGATTCTAGACAGTGTTTACCATACACTACTACCTAGTGGATCGATGGGTTCTAGACCGTGTTTACCATACACTACTACCTAGTGGATCGATGGGTTCTAGTCAGTGTTTACCATACACTACTACCTAGTGGATAGATGGGTTCTAGTCAGTGTTCACCATACACTACTACCTAGTGGGTAGATGGGTTCTAGACATTGTTTACCATATATTACTAACTAGTGGATAGATGGGTTCTAGATCTAGTCAGTGTTTACCATACACTACTACCTAGTGGATAGATGGGTTCTAGATCTAGTCAGTGTTTACCATATACTACTACCTAGTGGATAGATGGGTTCCAGACACTGTTTACCATACACTACTACCTAGTTGACAGATGGGTTCTAGATCTAGTCAGTGTTTACCATACACTACTACCTAGTTGATAGATGGGTTCTAGACCTAGTCAGTGTTTACCATACACTACTACATAGTGGATCCATGGGTTCTAGTCAGTGTTTACCATACACTACTACCTAGTTGATAGATGGGTTCTAGATCTGGTCAGTGTTTACCATACACTACTACATAGTGGATCCATGGATTCTAGTCTGTGTTTACCATACACTACTACCTATTGGATAGATGGGTTCTAGACAGTGTTTACCATACACTAGTACCTAGTGGATAGATGGCTTCTAGATCTAGTCAGTGTTTACCATACACTACTACCTAGTGGATAGATGGGTTCTAGATCTAGTCAGTGTTTACCATACCCTACTACCTAGTAGACAGATGGGTTCTAGACAGTGTTTACCATACACTACTACCTAGTGGATAGATGGGTTCCAGACACTGTTTACCATACACTACTACCTAGTTGACAGATGTTTTCTAGATCTAGTCAGTGTTTACCATACACTACTACCTATTGGATAGATGGGTTCTAGACACTGTTTACCATACACTAGTACCTAGTGGATAGATGGCTTCTAGATCTAGTCAGTGTTTACCATACACTACTACCTAGTGGATAGATGGGTTCTAGATCTAGTCAGTGTTTACCATATACTACTACCTAGTGGATAGATGGGTTCTAGTCAGTGTTTACCATACACTACTACCTAGTTGATAGATGGGTTCTAGATCTAGTCAGGGTTTACCATACACTACTACCTAGTGGATAGATGGGTTCTAGACATTGTTTATTATATGCTACTACCAAGAGGATAGATGGGTTCTAGACCGTGTTTGCCATACACTACTACCTAGTGGATGGATGGGTTCTAAACGGTGTTTACCATCCGCTATTACCTAGTGGATAGATGGGTTCTAGACAGTGTTTACAATACACTACCACCTAGTGGATAGATGGGTTCCAGACACTGCTTACCATACACTACTACCTAGTTGACAGATGGGTTCTAGATCTAGTCAGTGTTTACCATACACTACTACGTAGTGGATAGATGGGTTCTAGACCGTGTTTACCATACACTACTACCTAGTGGATACATGGGTTCTAGACAGTGTTTACCATACACTACTACCTAGTGGACAGATGGGTTCTAGACATTGTTTACCATACACTACTACCTAGTGGATAGATCGGTTCTAGTCAGTGTTCACCATACACTACTACCTAGTGGGTAGATGGGTTCTAGTCAGTGTTTACCATACACTACTTCCAAGTGGATGGATGGGTTCTAAACATTGTTTACCATCAGCTATTACCTAGTGGATAGATGGGTTCTAGACAGTGTTTACAATACACTACTACCTAGTGGATAGATG
The DNA here is from genome assembly GCA_030435695.1 of Brachymystax lenok tsinlingensis. Taxonomy (NCBI): domain Eukaryota; kingdom Metazoa; phylum Chordata; class Actinopteri; order Salmoniformes; family Salmonidae; genus Brachymystax; species Brachymystax lenok. Next base: position 25,851,724 of record CM059803.1, on the reverse strand, counting down.
GGTTCCAGACACTGCTTACCGTACACTACTACCTAGTTGACTGTTGGGTTCTAGATCTAGTCAGTGTTTACCATACACTACTACCTATTGGATAGATGGATTCTTGACAGTTTTTACCATACACTACTACCTAGTGGATAGATGGGTTCTAGATCTAGTCAGTGTTTACCATACACTACTACCTAGTGGATAGATGGGTTCTAGATCTAGTCAGTGTTTACCATACACTACTACATATTGGATCCATGGGTTCTAGTCAGTGTTTACCATACACTACTACCTATTGGATAGATGGATTCTAGACAGTGTTTACCATACACTACTACCTAGTAGACAGATGGGTTCTAGACAGTGTTTACCATTGACTACTACCTAGTGGATCGATGGGTTCTAGACCGTGTTTACCATACACTACTACCTAGTGGATCGATGGGTTCTAGTCAGTGTTTACCATACACTACTACCTAGTGGATAGATGGGTTCTAGATCTAGTCAGTGTTTACCATATACTACTACCTAGTGGATAGATGGGTTCCAGACACTGTTTACCATACACTACTACCTAGTTGACAGATGGGTTCTAGATCTAGTCAGTGTTTACCATACACTACTACCTAGTTGATAGATGGGTTCTAGACCTAGTCAGTGTTTACCATACACTACTACATAGTGGATCCATGGGTTCTAGTCAGTGTTTACCATACACTACTACCTAGTTGATAGATGGGTTCTAGGTCTGGTCAGTGTTTACCATACACTACTACATAGTGGATCCATGGGTTCTAGTCTGTGTTTACCATACACTACTACCTATTGGATAGATGGGTTCTAGACAGTGTTTACCATACACTAGTACCTAGTGGATAGATGGCTTCTAGATCTAGTCAGTGTTTACCATACACTACTACCTAGTGGATAGATGGGTTCTAGATCTAGTCAGTGTTTACCATACCCTACTACCTAGTAGACAGATGGGTTCTAGACAGTGTTTACCATACACTACTACCTAGTGGATAGATGGGTTCCAGACACTGTTTACCATACACTACTACCTAGTTGACAGATGTTTTCTAGATCTAGTCAGTGTTTACCATACACTACTACCTATTGGATAGATGGGTTCTAGACAGTGTTTACCATACACTAGTACCTAGTGGATAGATGGCTTCTAGATCTAGTCAGTGTTTACCATACACTACTACCTAGTGGATAGATGGGTTCTAGATCTAGTCAGTGTTTACCATATACTACTTCCTAGTGGATAGATGGGTTCTAGTCAGTGTTTGCCATACACTACTACCTAGTGGATGGATGGGTTCTAAACGGTGTTTACCATCCGCTATTACCTAGTGGATAGATGGGTTCTAGACAGTGTTTACAATACACTACCACCTAGTGGATAGATGGGTTCCAGACACTGCTTACCATACACTACTACCTAGTTGACAGATGGGTTCTAGATCTAGTCAGTGTTTACCATACACTACTACGTAGTGGATAGATGGGTTCTAGACAGTGTTTACCATACACTACTACCTAGTGGATACATGGGTTCTAGACAGTGTTTACCATACACTACTACCTAGTGGACAGATGGGTTCTAGACATTGTTTACCATACACTACTACCTAGTGGATAGATCGGTTCTAGTCAGTGTTCACCATACACTACTACCTAGTGGGTAGATGGGTTCTAGATCTAGTCAGTGTTTACCATATACTACTACCTAGTGGATAGATGGGTTCTAGTCAGTGTTTACCATACACTGCTACCAAGTGGATAGATGGGTTCTAGACAGTGTTTACCATACACTTATACCCAGTTGATAGATGGGTTCTAGTCAGTGTTTACCATATACTTGACAGTGTTTTGCTTGTTGTGTCATGTTTTGGCCTCTAGAGGTCCTCATGGGGCTATCGTGCCCTGCTTATTCAATTTGTAATTTGTGTAATTAGGTTCACCTGTGTCTCATTCAGATGTGTGTATTTAAGTCACTCTGTCTCATAGCCTCTTTGCTTGGTGTTTAGTTGTTCTTTAGCCCGTTGCCCAAGTAAGTGTTCTCTACTCAACATTTTATTTTCCCTTGCCTGTGGATTATTCCCTTCTCTGTTTTATTTTATGTGGATTTTCTCCTCTGGAGTTTTTTGCTGAATTTCCTTGGTAAAAGTTTTGACTATTCTTTTTAAAAGCCCCGTTGGACTGGTTTTGGTTTTTGAGCATTACCTTTTGATGATTTTTGCTCCAGCTATGGATTTCTGTTGCTTGTTTTTGTATTAAAACTATTCTGCATCTCATCTTCTTCCGCGTGCGTCTTACTTTTGGGTTCACCACCTCCTGTTGCTCAAGGATTGAGAGCCTGACTCTCATGCCAGAGACCCGGGTTCGAGTCCCGGCTCTGACAGAAACACCAAGCCAAGATGAACCCAGTCCCGGCTCTGACAGAAACACCAAGCCAAGATGAACCCAGAGACGCCCAGCGCACGAGAACTCTTCACTACCGTGGCTCAGCATGTCCTCAGTTCAACGTCATGAAGCAGTGCTAGTCCAACAGGAGGCATTGATGGTTAAGCATTCAGAATTACTGTCTGAGGTCATGACCTCTGTCCTTCAGATCTTTGATCGCTGCCTTCTACCCAAGCTACTGCTTCAACTGTCGCTTCGGTACCTCAAATTTCAGTTCCCCTTGCAGAACCTCGCCTACCTCCACCTCAACGATTCTCAGGAGACCCCAGTGCTTGTTGTGGATTCCTCACACAGTGTTCCCTTACATTTGAGCTACAGCCATCGTCCTTCCCTTCAGACAGGGCCAAGATTGCATATGTCATTGCTCTCGGGTAAGGCCCTCTCCTGGGCAACAGCTGTCTGGAAGGCCCAGAGCCCCTTTTGCTCAAGTTATTCTGCATTTGAAGAGGAATTCAAACGGGTCTTTGATCATCCCATCAGCGGCCGTGAGGCGTCTAAACAACTGCTGTCCCTCCAGCAAGATAGTCGCACTGCTGCAGAGTATGCCATCCGTTTTTGCACTATTGCAGCCGGGAGTGGTTGGAACGATGAGTATCTCATGGTGTGCTTCCAGAACGGTCTTTCTGAGGCACTCAAAGATGACCTGCAACACGAGGGCCTACCCGTGATCTCGAGACCCTCATTGACCTGGCGATCCGACTGGATAATCGTCTGAGGGAGAGGAATTTGAGTCGCCAGTTTGTTTTCACACCTCCTGTCAGTTTAGTTCCCACAGAGGAGTCACCTCCGTCCCAAGGATTTCCTGAACTGATGCAACTGGGTGGTACTCGGATCTCCCCATCAGAACGTGACCGCCGCATGAGGGAGCGGTGTTGCCTATACTGTGGACGGCCTGGACATTTCCGTTCTTCCTGCCCAGAGCTCTCGGGAAACGCTCGTTCCCGTACAGGCAAGGAAGGACTGTAACGGGAATTACTCGCGTTGCCCCACCTTCCAATTCAGGATTGACTCTCCCATCACACTTTCTTGGGGAAATCAGAAGCATCAACTTAAAGCCTTGGTGGATTCAGGTGCAGCCGGGAACTTTATGGACTTATCTCTTGCTAGGTGCCTCCAGATCCCCTCTGACTCACTCGAAACCCCTCTAACAGTTACCGCACTGGATGGAAGAGCTCTGGGCCCCGGGAAGGTAACCCTTCTTACCGTTCCTCTTCACCTCTCTATTTGTCAACACCAGGAAGAGCTGCATTTTCATCTGATACAATCTCCAGAGTTCCCTGTGATTCTCGGCCACCCCTGGCTTCTTCGCCATAACCCCCATCTTGACTGGTCCACTGGCGCTATCCTCAGTTGGGGCCCCACTTGTCCTGTCACTTGTTTGACCCCGAGTTCCCCTGACCCTACTCTCGAGACTCAAGAATCCCTAGACCTATCTCAGATCCCCACTCAGTACCACCACCTCAAGGCAGTTTTCAGTAAAAAGAAAGCCACCTCTTTACCACCACACCGCCCTTATGACTGTGCCATTGACCTGCTTCCAGGTACCTGTCCCTCCAGAGGCCGCATCTTCTCCTTGTCTTCTTCCGAGCGTGCAGCTATGGACAATTACATTGAGGAAGCCCTCGCGGCAGGGATTATCCATCGGTCCACTTCCCCTGCTGGTGCTGTTTTTTTCTTTGTGGGTGAAAAGGATGGGGGCCTTCGACCCCTCGATTATCGAGGCCTCAACAAAATCACTATCCGGAACCGTTACCCAATGCCGCTTATGGCCACAGCTTTTGAGATACTGCAGGGAGCTTCCATATTCACCAAACTCGACTTGCGCAATGCTTACCATCTTGTGCGCATTAGACAAGGGGATGAGTGGAAGACCGCATTCAACACTCCCACCGGGCACCATGAGTACCTAGTTATGCCCTTCGGCCTCACCAACGCCCCTGCGGTTTTCCAGGCTCTGATAAATGATGTCCTTCGAGATGTGCTCAATCAGTTTGTATTTGTCTACCTGGACGATATTCTCATTTTTTCAAGTTCCCTCAATGAACACATGGAGCATGTCAGGAAGGTTCTCAGATGCCTCCGTGATAATCATCTTTATGTCAAACCTGATAAATGTGAATTCCATGTGACCCAAGTACAATTTCTGGGATTCATCATTAACCCCGGACATATTCAAATGGATCCCCAGAAGGTTCAAGCAGTCACGGATTGGCCCACTCCTGGGTCTGTGAAGGAGGTGCAGCGATTTCTTGGCTTTGCCAACTTTTACCGCAAATTTATTTAGAAATTCAGCTCTGTGGTGGCTCCCCTTTCTGCTCTCACTAAAGGGAATAATGCAGGGTTTTGCTGGAGTCCTGAAGCAGAGCTGGCTTTTAATGAACTCAAACGCCGCTTTACTTCGGCTCCCATCCTCACTCTCCCAGACCCAGACAAACTCTTCGTTGTGGAAGTGGACGCCGGATGTGGGGCGTTGGAGCAGTGCTTTCCCAGAGGGGGAGGATAACAGACTTCGGCCATGTGCATTCCTTTCACACCGTCTTAAACCAACAGAAAGGAATTACCATGTGTGAGACCGTGAGTTACTGGCTGTTAAACTGGCACTCGAAGAATGGCGACATTGGCTTGAGGGGGCTAAACACCCATTCCAAGTACTCACTGACCACAAAAATCTAGAGTACATTCAGCAGGCCAAGCGACTCAACCCTCGTCAGGCACGCTGGTCTCTATTCTTCAACCGGTTTCAATTCATTTTATCCTACTGCCCCGGATCCAAAAATCTCAAACCTGATGCTCTCTCGAGTACACTCAAGTAGCAACCGAGAAGATCCTGTCACCCCCATTATCCCGAGCTTCAAGATATTGGCCCCCGTAAGATGGGAACTTGAAGATACAGTAAGACAAGCCCAGGCCCGGGAACCAGACCCAGGAGGTGGGCCAACTAACCGCTTGTTCATCCCTAAAGCTGTTTCGCTCCCAGGTTCTCCAGTGGGGTCATGTCTCTTGACTGCGGAGTTGGTCATTAACCATGTTTTTCGAGTTTTTGGCATCCCACAGGACATTGTTTCTGATCGAGGACCTCAGTTTTCCTCTCGATTCTGGCGGGCATTCTGTCAACTTTTGGGGGCAACTGTGAGCCTATCTTCTGGATTCCACCCTGAGTCCAATGGCCAAACAGAGAGGTTAAACCAGGATCTGGAGACTACACTGAGGTGCATGGCTGCCAATAACCCATCCTCCTGGTCATCTTTCATTATGTGGGCAGAATACGCCCACAACACTCTACGCTCCTCGGCGACAGGCATGTCTCCCTTCGAATGCCAGTTTGGTTATGCCCCTCCACTGTTCCCAGACCAAGAAATTGAAGTAGGAGTTCCCTCAGCTCTGCAGTTCATCCGACGCTGTCGTTTGACTTGGAGGAAGGCTCGACACAAGCTTCTTAGGGTCTCTGAGCAGTACCAGCGACAGGCTAACCGTAGACGCAGACCTGCCCCCACCCTGCGTTCCGGACAGAGAGTTTGGCTCTCCACTAAGAACCTTACGTATAGAGTCCCGCAAGCTCTCCCAGCGATTCATTGGGCCTTTCAAAGTGGCAAGGAAAGTTAACCCTGTTACTTACCGTTTATACTTGCCTAGGTCCTAATTCCACATTTCATGTCTCCCTTCTAAAACCTGTGTTGTCTTCTCTTTTTGCTCCAGCAGGTAAACCTCCCCCTCCTCCTCGCATCATTGGAGGCCAACCAGCTTACACAGTCCACCGAATACTGGATTCCCGTCGGGTGCGAGGGTCACTTCAGTATCTTGTGGACTGGGAAGGCTATGGCCCAGAGGAGCGCTCCTGGGTTCCGGCCAGAGATATCTTGGACCCCAAGTTAATTCGGGACTTCCATGTTCATAAACCCGATCGTCCTGGAAGGAACGTCAGGAGCCGTTCCTAGAGGGGGGGTCCTGTCAGTGTTTTGCTTGTTATGTCATGTTTTGGCCTCTAGAGGTCCTCATGGGGCTATCGTGCCCTGCTTATTCAATTTGTAATTAGTGTTATTAGGTTCACATGTGTCTCATTCAGATGTGTGTATTTAAGTCACTCTGTCTCATAGCCTCTTTGCTTGGTGTTTAGTTGTTCTTTAGCCGGTTGCCCAAGTAAGTGTTCTCTACTCGGAGACATTTTATTTTCCCTTGCCTGTGGATTATTCCCTTCTCTGTTTTATTTTATGTGGATTTTCTCCTCTGGGGTTTTTTGCTGAATTTCCTTGGTAACAGTTTTGACTATTCTTTTGAAAAGCCCCGTTGGACTGGTTTTGGTTTTTGAGGATTACCTTTTGATGATTTTTGCTGCAGCTATGGATTTCTGTTGCTTGTTTTTGTATTAAAACTATTCTGCTTCTCATCTTCTTCCGAGTGCGTCTTACTTTTGGGTTCACCACCTCCAGTTGCTCAAGCATTGAGAGCCTGACTCTCATGCCAGAGACCTGGGTTCGAGTCCCGGCTCTGACAATACTACTACTTAATCCTAGTACTATCATAGAGTAGAGTTTGATCTGGTGTTGGGCCAAGAAATGCACTAATTCATAATTGTGTGTCTTAGCATACTCTACATAGAACTTAATAGTTGTAGGTTAAAGCAATAAGAAGTACATGAGCATATTCATGGCAGTTATGGAGGCTCATACCAAGGATATAATAATACCACATTGGTCCTCAGTGATAGAATTTATAGCAGTACAACATTACAAACTCACTCACTAAAAGCCTACCACATTTTTGGGAGATAAATCCTTATATTCACCCAACAGAAGTGTTTTCCTCTCATCACGTGACCCAAAGCTTGCCCTGTCTGTGGTGACTTTCATACATTCTGACGCTGTTAGGTATGTGCAGAGGGGATTTTGACAGGTAAAAAACACATCCGTTACAAAATGGACAATAGTGACTGACTTGAAGGATGTCTCCTAGAACTCTAGAACTTTTCTGGAGCTTCCAGAGAAGCACTGGACAGAACATCTGTGGAATAATATTTGACACAGCACAGGCCTCAATGATGAGTGGAATTACAAGAACTACCTTCTACTTTGGCTTCAATCTAGTCTTGTTGACAATAACATGACACTGAAAGGTAGTCCTCACTCTAGTCTTGTTGACAATAACTTAACACTGAAAGGTAGTGGGGATCAAAGAGTATCAAAATCAACGATGTGTTACTTTAGGCATTTATGAGAAGTATCTACAGTTGAAGTCGGAAGTTTACATACACTTAGGTTGGAGTCATTAAAACTTGTTTTTCAACCACTCCACAAATGTATTGTTCATCAAACTATAGTTTTGGCAAGTTAGTTAGGTTAGGACATCTACTTTGTGCATGACACAAGTAATTTTTCCAACAATTGTTTACAAACAGATTATTATAATTCACTGCATCACAATTCCAGTGGGTCAGAAGTTTACATACACTAAGTTGACTGTGCCTTTAAACAGCTTGGAAAATTCCAGAAAATTATGTCATAGCTTTAGAAGATTCTGATAGGCTAATTGACATCCTTTGAGTCAATTGGAGGTGTACCTGACTCAGTTACACCAGCTCTACCTTCAAACTCAGTGCCTCTTTGCTTGACATCATGGGGAAATCAAAAGAAATCAGCCAAGACCTCAGAAAGAAAATTGTAGACCTCCACAAGTCTGGTTCGTCCTTAGGAGCAATTTCCAATACGCCTGAAGGTACCACGTTCATCTGTACAAACAATAGTACGTGGAGTATAAACACCATGGGACCACGCAGCCGTCATACCGCTCAGGAAGGAGACACGTTCTGTCTCCTAGAGATGAACGTACTTGCGAAAAGTGCAAATCAATCACAGAACAACAGCAAAGGACCTTGTGAAGATGCTGGAGGGAACAGGTACAAAAGTATCTATATCCACAGTAAAACGAGTCCTATATCGACAAAACCTGAAAGGCCGCTCAGCAAGGAAGAAGCCACTGCTCCAAAACCACCATAAAAAAAGCCAGACTACAGTTTGCAACTGCACATGGGGGCAAAGATCGTACTTTTTGGAGAAATGTCCTCTGGTCTGATGAAACAAAAATAGAACTGTTTGGCCATAATGACCATCGTTATGTTTGGAGGAAAAAGGGGGAGGCTTGCAAGCCAAAGAACACCAGTCAGATATCAGTCAGGAAGTTAAAGCTTGGGTCTTCCAAATGGACAATGACCCCAAGCATACTTCCAACGTTGTGGCAAAATGGCTTAAAGACAACCAAGTCAAGGTATTGGAGTGTCCATCACAAAGCCCTGACCTCAATCCCATAAACATTTTTTGGGCAGAACTGAAAAAGTGTGTGCAAGCAAGGAGGGCTACAAACCTGACTCCGTTACACCAGCTCTGTCAGGAGGAATGGGCCAAAATTCACCCAACTTATTGTGGGAAGGCTACCCAAAATCTTTGACCCAAGTTAAACAATTTAAAGGCAATGCTACCAAACACTAATTGGGTGTATGTACATTTCTGACCCACTGGGAATGTGATGAAAGAAATAAAAGCTGAAATAAGTCATTCTCTCTACTATTATTCTGACATTTCACTTTCTTAAAATAAAGTGGTGATCCTAACTGACCTAAGACAGGGAATTTTTACTAGGATTAAATGTCAGCAATTGTGAAAAACTGGGTTTAAATGTATTCGGCTAAGGTGTATGTAAACTTCCGACTTCGACTGTATGTTGTCGGGGAACCACTGAGAATAGCATAAGGTGCACTAGGTGCTATTCTGTATGTATGTGAAGCGGCAAGACTGGAGATTCTATAGAGACTATAGCATTTATGACTACAACTAATGAGACTATAGAGACGTGATATTGTAGAGTATAGATACTGTAGACTGGACAACATAGACTACTGAGACTATAGACATGTGAGACTATAGATACTGTAGAGAGTATAGATACTGTAGAGTCTATGGCAACTATGGAGACAATAGAGGAACCGCAGAAGATACATATGTATGCATAGGAGGCAACGACGAGTAATAGGGGAGATTACTGAGTGTGTTTGGGAATAGTACTAAGTGAATGTGGATGAGAGTATTGTGTGCTTGACTAACTAACTGAACAGGGGTTTAGCCCATGGTGTGAGAGTTGTGTGAGTGTGGGATGACATGTTAAACTGGAGTTTTTTTCTAAAGAGTTCAACAACGGGTTTGAGTATGGGAAAGGGAAATAGTAAGAGTAGGATGGAAGATCCGTGCTGGGAACCGAAAGGGCCGTGTAGTGTAATGGCAAAAAAAATTGATAGGGTACTGAACCAAACAGAAGACTGAACAAAATGGACAGATGGACATTTCCCTGTTGATGGGAGTCTCTGAGAGGCCAACTTGAAAGAAAACACAAGAAGGTTAAAGTGAAGTGGGACGATTTCAGAAAGTGGGAGAAAGAAGCAGAAAGTGCAAAAGATAAAGCTGTAAGAGGACTGATGGTAAAGCAATTGGAACCGGAGAGGAAGTCATCATGTTATGTGAAAATCCCCTGTTAGGTCTGGATTCAATCCGTATCGCGAAAGTTTAAATGTAAAATGTAAAGGTAATTTCTGATTGTGCCGTCATATGCAGCGACATATCTCCGCCAACGCAGGAACAGTGCCTTTCAATTTAAATCGAGCTATAACGCAGATCTTCCGCATTACTTCTGCGATACGGATTGAATCCATCCCTTATGTTACTTACTTCATTGCACGTTCAAAACACAGGCAACTTTATTTTACAGCCCTGTTACCACTGGTATTTCTTTTCAACTACGTGATAATGGTACTTCCTGGTATTTGTTACATTAAATCCTCAAGTGACTGAGAAGTTATACTACTACTAATAATATTATGTAATTACTCTGTTACCATGTAGTTTCTGAGTAAATACCAAGTAATTATGGGCTGTAAAATAGTGTTACGAAAGAACACGATAGCTTTCATACTTTTAACAAATACTGGCAAAGCTCCCTCAAGGGTGACTTTCCATCAACCAAAACCATCTAATGTAGCGAACATTTCAGTTCAACTTGGCTTACTGCTCTGTGTTATTTTATACTGGGAGGAAAGGGAGGGCCCATGTCAACACTACTTATCACCCTCAGAGGGACCTTGCCTGGAAGAGTCTCTTTATAGCCTGTTTGTGAGGTGCCAGGACCGGTGGAGGCATATCCTGGGCATAATTCAAAGGGACACTTGTTAGTTATTGCCATTACATTTTGAATTTAACCTCTATGTAACTAGTCAAGTCAGTTAAGAACAAATTCTTATTTACAATGACGGCCTACACCGGCCAAACCCGGACGACGCTGGGCCAATTGTGCGCCGCCATATGGGGCTCCCAATCACATCCGATTGTGATACAGCCCAGGATCAAACCAGGGTCTGTAGTGACACCTCTAGCACTGAGATGCAGTGCCTTAGACATCTGTGCAATTCGGGAGACATTTAGGTGTTTTGCAAATACTGTTAACACCAGATAAGTGATAATATTTATTTCTGAAGATGTGTGCATGAGAACAGTAAGAAGAAAACCGGTAGAATATATGGCAAGAAGATAAGCATGTTTTATTTTCTATGGACTTGTTTGTTTTAATGTAACAAACCCATGCTGTATCATCAGCACTGAAGAACAGGTAGCCATCTTTTTTATTTTCTTAAGGCTACACTATTTTCATTCATACAAGCAATATTGACAACATCTTATAAAATATGTAATGCATCAACTGAAATGCATGGTTAATACACCTATGAAAAAATAGCATCTTATATTTCTATATTTTATATAAATATAAGTGGCTAGATACATCTTTGCATCTGTGGTCAAAGTTCTAACGAATACACAAATGGTACATTTACAACAAAGGGCAGGTTTACTAGCTTGGAAAGATATAACATTAAATGAGAATTAATCGTTTTGTTCTGTGAAAAAACAGGTTATATGGTTTACATTGCTAGAAATAATGTAGATAGCACAGTTGAAGGACGACATTGCACCCTAAATATCAAATAGGTATTCTTACAGTACATGGCCCGGTTTCCCAAAAGCATCTTAAGGCTAAATTAATCTTAGAACCATCTATGGTTCTAACGGGCCAGTATAATGCATTAAATCTATCTTATGAAATGCATGCATAGATGTAACAGACAAAACATATGGTAGACAGTAATATGGTCAGTTTGAGAAGAAATCGAACACATACGAATTACATAGACTTCATAAAAATATTTAGAACTTATTGTAGTCATTAAGATACATAAGACCACTTAAATCAGATGAACAATTTTAAAGATTGTCATAATCTTTGCACATAATCACAACTAAGAAAATACTTATTCATAATACTATTAAATAAGGCTTTCATTAAAATCAATTGCCATTACTTAAAAGTGGGTAATTGTTCAGAACTTAAATCATTTTAAGCCCACTATAAAACAATACAACAGAATGAATAAGAGTTACATCTCACTACAGTACTTTACACCGTTATGAGTTTGAATATGACGTCTATTAAGTTCTTTCAATGCCCTGCCAAGTTGTAAACACTGTCCAACGTAACTCAATAAGTGGTGTTTCCCAGTTAAGGACTAATGGATATTGATCAGTTGGTTGGGTCTGCTCTGTATCAATTTTTAGGAACTCCCTCCTTTTAAACCCAGAACCATATAATTTGAATATAATCAATTCTAATTCTATGGCCGGCACAGGCCAACCTGAGACCTCTACTAAGGAGGTCTCCATGACGACACCAATCTGAAAATATTACTGAGGCACAAACTTCTCCTGCTCAAAGATGAGCTCCACTGCGTCAGCCACGTCCTGCACGATGTGCCCGGGCTCTACCAACGCCTGGTCAAAGCGGAAGTCGCGGTGCCCGTGAAACACAGTCTCCTTGATGCACTTGTTGGCATAAGTGGGCACCTCCGTGTGGGGGTTGTACACCCCAGTGCACACCAGGATGGACTTGCAGGACGTGGCGGAGGGGGGTGCCAGCTCGCTCTCCCAGGCGTTCTCTACGTGGTCGTTGTCCTGGGGAAGGGCTGCACTAGAGCCCGTGCCAGTGGCCATCTTGGCGACAGCTTTGGAATTCTTCCTCCTGTTCCTCTCCTCCAGGTAACAGCTGTAGAGGTTGGCCCCGTAGATGTCAGTCATCAGGTTATCCCTGAGGGAGTAGAGGCAAAGGAAAGGAAATCAAGGAGAGGAATCAGGGAGTGCAGAAATTACATCCCACATCATGGACATCAGCACATCCAGGTGCAGGATCTTAATTTTACCAGTATTGTCGCATCAATATAATCCTGCAACAACAAGATTTTTACATTCACACTTTTCCGCCGGTGATCTGCGGTTAGGCTATAATTAGGCTATATGAAAAGTGCAATACTGTTATTATAACTGTGTAGTGCAGGTTTCAATTAAGGTATGTAAAACTCGAAGCTCATCTGCATTTCCTGCGGCGGAGGAAAATTCTCAGCCACAACAGAGTGTTCAAATTTAGAGCCCACACTTATAACTACTCTAGCTTCAATATGAAATCTAGCTGTGCTTCGAATCCTTAAAAAACTAAATGTTATCATTATGCGATTACCCATTTTTTACCTGGTAGTATATTCTTTCACGTAAAATAAATTGCCACCATTTTTGCTGTCAACAGTGCGATGACCGGGTTCTTACCCAATAGCATAGAGGGAGGTGATGGGCTGTGTCCAGTTTCTCTCCATAGCCTGGCCTCTGATGAGGTACTCAGCAAAGTGGTAGGTCAGTTCACTGGGCTTCCCCATCAGAGCTTTGTACTTCACCTCTTTACCCGTTATCTTCTTGTAGATGTTCTCCAGGCACACCAGGAATGTCCCATGACCAAACCTGGAGTTGAGATCATTTAAAGAAGCAAACATGTAATGAAAACATGATCAATTAAACTAATCAAGCTCATCCAACCGTTTTCTTGAAGGCCAGACTTCAATGGAGCTTAGTCCCGTTTTGCATCCAGGACATTAATAGATTCTATGGTGAAAAAACAAAATGTCTTTCTTCCTATTCATATCTGCCTGCCTTTTCACCACATGTCAATAACAGCTCTGATTCACTGTTGTTACCGTGGAGACTGGGCCTCAGCCATCCACATGAGATCCATGTTGCAGGCCAGCAGGGGGAGGTGGGGAAGCTTTTGGGTCTGGTGGGCACCGCTCAGGTTCCCATTGGTCAGCAGGATATCAATTATCAGCTGGAGGTTGGTCTCCCATCGGATGGGCTCCCCAAACAGAATAACGGCTGGACCGGGAAGAGAAAAGAAGTGGAATATGATGGATATGATATACAATTGCAATTACGGTGACAGTTCAACAACAAGATCAATCAGAAGAAGAGAATCAATTTACAAGCCCTCACCTTCTACTGTGGGAAGGTTGGCAATAGGACTGGACTGAAAAGAAAATAAGAAATGGAAAGTGCTTAGAAAAGCCTCTGAAATATAGCCTGTCTATGGATCTTGATGTATACATCGGCTCGAGTCTCACCGGCAGATTGGGCCGTCTGTTGTGGTCCACCATGTCCAGCAGAGGAAAGGATTCTCTCAACATGTCGATACTGACCACATTCTGGAAGCCCAAGCTTACAATGATTAAGGATTACTCCACCAATGTATAGCATGGTCATTATAATCTGCCACGCCCTGATCTGTTTTACCTGTCCTTGTGCTTGTCTCCACCCCCCTCCATCTTCCCCACTTATCCCCTGGGTTTTATACCTGTGTTTTGTGTCTGTCTGTGCCAGTTTGTCTTGTTTGTTCAAGTCAACCAGCATTTTCTCAGCTCCTGTTTTTCCCCTGTCTCTCTTTTTCTCATCCTCCTGGTTTTGACCCTTGCCTGTCCTGACTCTGAGCCCGCCTGCCTGACCACTCTGCCTGCCTTGACCTGTCGTTTGCCTGCCCCTGTTGTTGCAATAAACATTAACTTCAACAATCTGCACTTGGGTCTTACCTGAAACCTGATATAATCAGCTTGTTAATTAATTTCTATCATTTGTATTTTTTTATTTATCCAGGCAAGTCAGTTAAGAACAAATTCTTATTTACAATGACGGTCTAGGAACAGTGGGTTAACTGCCTTGTTCAGGGGCAGAACGACTGATTTTTACCTTGTCAGCTCGGGGATTCGATCTAGCAATGATCTGGCTCACTAGGCTACCCGCCGCCCCAATATTCTCTTATCAAGCTAAGTCAAGTAGATGCTTTGATAATGTCTGACAATACATACTGTATTTCAAAAGGATACTTTTTGGCAATATCCAGGACGGGTCCTTGTCCTGACACCAGAACACACTTGTCATGGTATTTCTTGAACATCCTCAGTGGACTGTGTGACATCATCACCTGGTCCATGGTGATCTGGTAACAAAAACACTGGTCAGATAGGCTGAGCCAGACCTACAGCAAGCAATATCTTCAAGAGGACCTAATTGGAAATTCAACACATACAGTTGAATTTCATGTCAAAAGGATGTGTATAATGCATATCATTGTCTACCTCTGCTGGTCCTAATATTTATCCATCATATTGCTGAGAACTCATTTAAAGTCAAAAGACAATGCAGCACATTAACATGTACAGCATGAGTGCAGTAAGGCACATTTGTTCTGGCTAACAGCCCACACAGGAACTAGAATTAAATTATGTCTTAATCATTACAGATTGTGTGGCAGAAGAGAGCTGTGAGTCGGTGAGACACTTACAGGCACTCCCAGGATGTGTGAGAGCTGGTCTGCTTTCATCTGCCGCATACAATTCCCTGCGTTGGTGACAAAAACAACTGGTACAACAAACTGTCCCTGAGAGTTGACCAGTTTTTGGAAGGCCTTTTTTTGCAGCAGGGATGGGTATCTTTCCCCGGACAAGCACGCCATCGATGTCAAACAGCAGGCCAAAGCGAGGCTGTGGCTGAGGATGAGATAGGAAGAGAGAATGATTCATATGCCACATTCTAGATCGCTATATGATGACATAAAACTGTAATGTTGACATCATGCATCATTAGAAATATTCCACTCAACAATATAAGACCCATCCCCATAGCATGGGTCTGAGTTGACAGACAAGACGCAGGACCATGTGTGTGGTTCCGTTTTAAATATGCACATAGACTAGTAATTAGTTAGTTTATGTATGTAACAACACACAACTATTTCCAGGGTGTTGCTCAACAGTCTTGGCCTCGTACAACCATCCTGAAGTCCCGTAAGTTTACAATCTGTTTCGCAATTGGTGTGGATCAGGCTACAACAGTCTAGCCTCAAGGTAGATGTGGAAGGAAATGTGAATTGTGCAGGCAGCTCACATAAAGAGAAAAGAAACATAATATGTGATGTGAGGGTAGAAATTCATAGGCCCTGTGATTATTGGGACTTTCCTCTTATCAAAACCGCTTTACTGACAGGCCCAATATGCCATATGGATACATATGCACCTCTGAGGCCTGTTACTTAGAGAGAGAGAAAAAAAATGATGAATTCAATTCATTGTAGCCAGCATTACAGAAGGAGTTGATTATATGGGATCTTGATGGAACTGCAATCTCTTTTCCTATTCTAATGTCCCCTAACCACATTTAAATAAAACAACGTGGGTGATGCAGAATTGACTGCTAAGAACAGTGCAGCTGTGTGATTAAAGGCAGAAGAGCCCCCCTGTGAATGACACAGCAGAATGCAACATCAGAGGCTAAAGCATCCACATTATAGGCCAAAAAAATATCAGCCTAGGCTACTATAGGCCTATCGATTTAAGACCACGATTTGGTATAAGCAAATTAGATGTTTTGACATATTATGGAAGATCTGATTGGTTTATACTGGCCATGTTACCACAATTAAAATGGGCAATATTTGTCTATATTTTGTCAATCGTAGGTTTAATTCTCCAGACAAATTACTATAGGTTGTGGATGTCTTTATTCATTTGTTTGTTTCAAGAAAATACCCACTCATCTTGGGCGATAACATTCGGAGACATAAAAATGTGCCCGTTTCGATTTTGAAAACTAATGGGGGAAAAAACTAACACTTTGGGGCACAAAGCTCGCATCCCAAAAAATACCGCCGCAATGCTACATTCTTTGGTATTCCTATTACAAGGAAACATTGGCTACAATGTATCAGCTGATAGTGCACAATTAATTTGGAAGCAACAGCTTTGCAGTTCAAATCGTACCTTGCTATCAGACACGGTTCCGCTAAACCCGCACTCAGAACCGGCAAATCCATCTCTTCGCCTTACTTGTCGGTTAGACAGGGCGTTCAGAGCTCGGTAAAACGGCAGGAGTCCCCTCATCTCCGCCTACTTTCACCGGCGACCGACAAATAATAATGCACCAAATAAAAAAAGCCGGCTTGGGCTGAGCTGGCTGTTCGGTTGGGCTTTTTTTCTTCCGATTTTTTCACCTATGTATTTTTTTCTATGCACGGCGGAATGACGACATATGAGGACTTCCTTTTAGTGCTTTCAAGACAACTTGGAACACGAAAAAAACGAGGTCAAATCATGACGTCAGTGCGGTTCAGGTCGGAGCTCTAGAAAGATGCTTGAGTTTCCGACCTTCCAAATTCCGAGTTGGATTATCGTTCGAAACGATTATTTCCAGTCGGTGCTCGTTTTTCCACCGCGAGGTCCCAGTTGTCTTTACCGCACGAAAGTTGCAGAGTTCCCAGTTGTTTTGAACGCGGCATTTTATTACGCACTGTTGAAAATCGTAAACAGAGGAAGAACTAGACTGCGGCCCCAGCTGCCATTTTGAACATCAGGTGGAGCAATAGAAATGCAGGGGAAAACAGCAGCAAGGATACTGGCCATTTTAGAAGTATAGATTGAGGAACTTTGTCTACTGCACTGCACCAAAGTAATACAATTGTATTAATTGACTTAATCCATGTTTTCGAAGGATTTATTTTTATTTTCTGAGACCAAATAAGGGCCGAACTGACTGCAAAATTGACAACCGGAGAGCTGAAGCCCAAGTGGGTCTTTATATATAGGTTGGCTAAATTTACACTGCAAGTGCCACCCAAGTGTAATTTGACATGGAAATCTGAGCCAATGGGTTAGAGATGACAGGAGGATTCCCTATGGAGTTTGCCACAACCTGTTCTATATTCTCTCTGGGAAGAAAAGCATGCCTAGTCCTGTACTATAACTGCTGACAATGTGGGGCCACCTACAATCAATGAGTTTGTCAATTTGTAAAGAAAATGTTACATGACACATTTCCATGGCAGGGTTGTTTAAGTAGCTCAACATAAAGAATTCAGAACTGCTGACCAATACATAATATATACACAACTACATTCAGGAAGGCCAAACAAGACCTAGAACAAATAAGCATGGAAATAAATGCAATCACAAGAATCTTCCTCCCCGTGCTCCTCCTGCTTTATTGATAGTTTAAAATTACATTTCTATGTTCTACGACTTCAGATGCGCTTTCCTTCCGACTTAAAAACTGAGTACAAGCAAATTTGATTTTTTACAGTAGTCTAAGTGATATTGTACAAAAATAACATTTGATTTCTGTGAAAACATTCTCCATTCCGAAATAACTGCTAATTCTGATGATCTGACAACTGTTTTTGATGCTAATTGTTCCTCCAAGGTAAAAGTTTCCAAAATAACTTTTTGGGGAAACATCTACCATGGTCTATTTACTGATACTCCTTTAAATTGTAAACAGATTTCTTTTTATAAAAGAACAGAAGATTCTTTAAATTCTTCCAAAATGTAATGGCATTTATCGATATAACATGCAGTTCGTTATCGCCCGGCACTTAGCTGCTTGTAGGGCCCAGATGCAAACAGCTCATATGTTGTGAACTGTTTCCCATGTCATACTCTCTTGACCAACTCATGTTATCCCACTAAAACAAACCAAAAATAACCATACATGGAAGTTCAGGTTTCTTTTTACTCCCTTCTTACTGAGACTCGCTTTCCACAAGCCCAGAGGTCCTCTCTATCCCATATATTTAGTCCCATTCATTCATCTCTGTTCACCAGTGGCTTGGAAAGGGGGATTCTTTAACAAAGCATTATACATAACACCGCTACCAAACTAAACAAACATTTTTTGTATTGAATGCAGAAAGATTTTTTTTCCCACCCCTTTCTTCATATTACATGTTGAGAGGCTCACTGGCCCGGGACTAGCCTCTGTCAGCCAACCTTTGGCCAGTGAAGAGGATTCAGAGAAAAATAATACAACCAACCATCAATGAGAAAAAAATAGGAGGGGCAACTAAGGGCACTGATTATGCGGTGGCTTCGATGGTGCACTCTTTCGCCAGGTGGCCGGTGTTGCCGCATTTGTAGCAGTTCACCTCACTGGCTTTGCTGCACTGCACAGCAACATGGCCGATCTCGCCACACCTGGAGAGAGGAGAGAAAACATTAGGATTTCAGTCGACCAAGCACAAGAGTTAACATTTACATGACTTTGGCGGAGACGGGAACTAATCTGGAAACAAAAAGCGGAAGGACCATATACACAGCACAAACATACATATATCTTGATACACAGCATAACTACTTGAAAGCTTTAAAGACTACAGTAAACCTATTTATGTCCCCAAAAGAAGGGGGTACCAGAGGCTGCATGTCACTCTCGAGAAGACTTGTTGAAACACGTTGTGCGTTTGTGCTTTCAGCAGTTGTTAGTCAAGTTTGCTCTGTACATGGAAACATGCAAGTATGAGTCGTTACCATGTGTATTTATTACAAATATTTTTTTTTACAAAAATATTTTTACTAAGTGGCCACTCACCTGTAACATTTGACTTTATCGCAAAGTTTCTGGATGTGGCCAAAGCCACCGCAGGAATAGCACTTCTGCTCGTTGGCATGGTCACAGTCACGGGCCACGTGGCCAGCCTTGCCACAGCTGTAGCAGCACTGCTCCCTCTCCTTCTTGGGCTCCTTGCAGTCCCGGGAAATATGGCCACTCCTGTGGCAGTTGTAGCAAGCTGAGGAGAAAGAAAAAAGTTATGTTAAAGATCTGTTCTTTAAATGAACATGGCATTTTGTCAGAACTACTTCAAAGCAATTAACAGCATGGCTATCAATAATTAATACATATCTTTCAAAATATCACTATTCAAATGAGAATTTGTTTTATACAATGTTTATAACACGTAATAAACATTCTGAAATACCATGTGTCCCCAGATCCAGACAAACAGTAGGACCTAGTACATAGTGACAGTCACAAGAAGGCTGCAACTATTGCTCAATGTAAAGCTGAACAAGTCCATATTGGAACGACAAGTTTAACGTTAAGAAAACTGGGAGTTGTGTTGAAATAAAACCATTGGCATGTACTTAGCATTCAATAAAGGAAATAAAATTATTCTCACCATCCTCGGTCTGTTCACAGTCCCTGGCAATGTGACCTTGCTCTCCACAGCGATAGCAGAACAGATCTAAAAGAAGAAAGGTGACCAAGGTTTACTTTATACTCATCCGTGAAGAAAACACTGGCAACCCCAACTCTGAGGAACATGTATTGCTCTGCTGCCATTGAACTATGCGATTGTGAACTAAACCAACAGAATCACATAACAGATTGTGACTAAGACAACCATGCTTTGCCATTTTGATATCCCAGTGGTAACGAAGTGATAGGACTATGTGAAAACCCTGAAAGCAACCAACACTGAGGTTATTCCCCATAGGAGAAGGCCTTTGTGCTCAGCAAACTTAAGGCAGCTACTGATAATTGTTCATACATCTCTGCTTGACAAGTCAGTCTCACACATGGTGCAGAATGTGACGTGTGTCCCAAAAACCAAGAAAAGTACCCTTTCCTCTTCCTCTGCCCCTGCCGCGGCCACGCCCCCCACTCCCAGCTTCAGGACAGTTCTTGATCCAATGCCCAGGACGGCCACATCGAAAGCACTCACTGCTGCTGCTCATCTCCATATCTGCAAAGAAAACAAATACTTAACTAAAACCACACTTTTGGCTAGTCATTTCCAAAGCGGTAGGAATACTAAGGGTATGGTAAATGATACATTCAACAGTGGAGTCTAAGGTAGGATAGGCCAATAAAAGTTGGGCCCATCCACGGCTTGTTCCCGACTCAATCAAGTGACTGACCAGCCCTGCCTAGACATTTCAACTTCTAGTTTTGACTGTCAAGTTGTCAACTAACGTGAATTAAACAAAACAAAAAATGTCACTGGATGTAGATTAAAAGTTGGGTGGTAAAAATACAATTCCCTCATGTGCATGACTTTACAAAAACGTAGTTTAACGTTGATTTAATGTCATCACAATTTCTGGGGGCTGAAATGACGTGGAAACAACCAGTTTATGCCCAGTGGATGGGATCAAGCTAGCTCGTGGCTACTATTCTAAAATGTCAAAAATAATTATCCGTATGCCACATGAAATAAGCTACATTTCGTGGTGGTTTGGTCATGTCTACCCCTGCTTGAGCAAGCTGACATGCGGGCATAAACCATGAAAGGGCCTAACACGTTACCCTACACTGCTAGCGTAGATAGCTAGCCAACTAGTTAGTAACGTCAGTAGCTAATGAAACACATGTCACGTCTGGCCAATTGATTAACGTTAGCAATGCTAGCTACCTAGCAAACACAAACATGGTTAACTGCAAAATATGGCTTATTCTCCCTGACAATTTGATCTACCGAGGTACTTTTTATACAGATCCATTAAAAACGTAGTTATCCTCGGTAAAAACATGACCAGTGCATGAGGCTTTCTGGCCTTGTCACGTTGAGATTGCATTGCTACAGCTAGAAACTGCTGCAAACACCACCTCTTAAAATGTGGCATTGCTAGGCCGCGCAGCAGCCATTCAACATTCAAAAAAATTGCAGTTATCAAGCACATTCACAAATACTTCGTTTTAATAGTATATTGCTAGACACATTAATCGGCCATATTTTAAATGAGGCTAAATTCTAATTTTAATAGGGATCATTTCCCGCGCATAACGACCTAGTCGAAGTAGCAGTTAGGCCACGGACCCAATAACGTTAGAAAAGGCTAATGCTACCCGTTAGCTAACATCAGCGAGCCATGAAAACACAGGACTTATGATATGTATTTTATGGCGCTTCTAAGTTTGATACTTTAACTAAGATCTAATATATTACAAATACTCCGATCTTTTCTAATTAAATGTTTTTATTACTCACCTTACCTAGCTACGAGATTCTCTGCTGTTTACCCCTCCTCTCTCCGTTGCGCCACATGCGGTGTGAACACGAGTTTCTAGTGATCATTCACACTATCCAGTCAAAGCTAACGCAGCACTTGGGCACGGTCTTTTTCCAGGACCAATAGCAAACGAGCGCACTTGGACACCTCCCCCATAGAGTGGCGAATCACTGAAGAAGACATCAATTAAGTCCCGCCTCCCAAGTTTCTAGTTCCTGCTGTCCGCTGTCAAATCAAAGGTGATCTCATATTGTCATATTTTGATGTTTCATTTGCCATATATTACACGTAGAATTGCTACAATTGTAGCCTAATACATTCATGTAGCCTAAGAACTTATCATTCCTCTATGGATATATTCTAATAGCTTTCCACCTCCAAATATCCAATTAAAAGAGCTGTATGTAGGCTAAAATGTATATTATGTATCAGTGTTGACTGACACCAACCTTTTGTGGGCATGCAGGCAATCAATCAAATACAATTATTTGTTATTCTGTATTGAGCATAGCCAATGGCCTTGGATCATTTTGATATAAGGTAAAAGGGTCAATAAAGTGTAAGAATATTAGTGTATGGGATAAATGGATGCAGACTGACCCATCCCATTCCACACAGAGGTTGCATCATAGATAGGCTATTTGAACACAGTGCTGGTCAGTGAGACAGACATTACACTGAATCATGGAGGCTACGCATTTCAGCTCACTGCTATGAGTGCACAGTCAGATCAATAAGTGGGAAAGATGCAATAATCCTTCTCTTAAGGTGGCCTGCACAGTCATGAACTTGGAAGGAATAGGCTGATTTCACTAGGGTGATGTGGGATATTGAAACCCTCAACACATTGTTTTTCAAGACTCTAGACTCTCTAAATTGAATTGCATCATTTTGGTTTAGTGAATACCAGTGACTGGACACTTTCCCATGAAATAATGGTTTTCTGTTTTCCTCCCAACACTGCAGCTGACGTTGCACTGGGATGGATGATTAGACTGCATCCTAATGGGATACCTTAAGATCGTACAGTGATAAAGCCCTGCCCTCTTCCTCTTAGGCTGCTTACAAAGTGTTTGCATTGGTATTTCCTGGTATTTGTTGCTGTCGGGATATGAATTAGGTAGTTGCTGGAATGGAGATTACATCAAATATATGATCAGAAAATGGTGAGCATTTGACAGGAGAGAGAGGATATGATATGCAGCTATAAAAGTAGGATGATTATAGCTTTTTTTATAAGGATGTCATCTGCCCGTACATTCAATGTGTGCCCATAGCATCAAGGAGAGCAGGCTGCTGGTCTGTGCTGGTGAGGAGAGGCACATCACCAAAGCTCTGATCTTTCTCCACAATAGAACTCTGGAGTCTTTGATGTCATAATCTACATCAGGGGACCTTTGGCTGGGGACCTGATCTTTAACACATGGTGAGTATAAGGTTTGAAGGTTTTATTTTATTTTTATTTCACCTTTATTTAACCAGGTAGGCAAGTTGAGAACAAGTTCTCATTTACAACTGCGACCTGGCCAAGATAAAGCAAAGCATTTCAACACATACAACAACACATAGTTACACATAGTAAACAAACACACAGTCAATAATACAGTAGGAAAAAAACAAACAAATCTATATACAATGTGTGCAAATGAGGTAGGATAAGGAACATAAGGCAATAAATAGGCCATGGTGGCAAAGTAACTACAGTATAGCAATTTAACACTGGAATGGTAAACGTGCAGTAGATGAATGTGCAAAGTAAAAATACTGGGGTGCAAAGGAGCAAGATATATAAATGACTACGGTAGGGGATGAGGTAGTTGGTTGGGCTATGTACAGGTGCAGTGATCTGTGAGCTGCTCTGACAGCTGGTGCTTAAAACTAGTGAGGGAGAGAAGTGTCTTCAGTTTCAATGATTTTTGTAGTTCGTTCCAGTCAGTGGCAGCAGAGAACTGGAAGGAAAGGCGGCCAAAATAGGAATTGGCTTTGGGGGTGACCAGTGAGATATACCTGCTGGAGCGAGTGCTACGGGTGGGTGCTGCTATGGTTACCAGCGGTAAGATAGGACCCTAAGATCCTATTGCTCCATTTAAGGTCAAACACTTTTAAGCTTGGTCTTTGCTATGAGAAATAACTCTATTTCAGCATGTCTCAATTAAGATAGATGCAGTACATTCAAGTTCAAATGATTTTCAGGTTTTACATATTTCAAGTCACCATGCAGGTTTTATCTATTTCAAGTCACCAAGCAGGTTTTATCTATATCAAGTAACCAAGATTTTAAAATCTCTTGTCAAAAATCTAATTGACAGGCCTGAAAAGATAGCTTAATTGTAGATGCTCACTGAACTAGGCTGTGGGTAGTGCCTTCTTTTTACCAGATGATGGGGTGCTTTCTATTCTTTTGATGGATTTCTCATTCTGCAACTGAATAAAAGCATATAGTCTACAAAAAAGATTGAATAATATAATTGCCTGCATTTTATGCTGATTCACCATATATTGCACAGATTCACAGATGTTTGCAATTGAGCAATGCCATTTTTGTATTGAAGTTTTGATAGAATTACTTATATTTTTGTGAAAAGTCTGCCTATTGCAATCTCAACACATTTGAATAATCCTGAATGCCTATAGCTAGGCTAAATCTTGTCTGATTTGTGTGCTGTTTGTCAGTGCCCAACCTCCATCACACATTCAATAACATAAGTGTGGTTGTTTTCTATTAAGCTACACCTCCACTTTTTGTACTTTGTTTACTTTTCACTAGTTATTCACATAAAAAGTAAATATCATAGTGTCAGAGTGGGTGGGCTGACTTAAATTTGTGTCCTCCTTATTGCGCAGTAAGTTGTATGGCTGAAATTTTTGTTATGACTGCTGGGTCCTGTTTCAGTCGCTGGCGTCATGCAGGCGCACGACATGAACTCAAACTCTTTCACCTTCTATTTATCGCCGTAAATATTGATTGGTATGTGAACAACATAACTACAACCACTTTTTTAAAGTTTTAATTTGGCATCAGCCTAATAGAAGCGGACGGTTGTAGAGTGTCATTCACATGTGACTTTGGGAAAGTGTCTCTGTTGGACTTGTAGGCTAGTATTTTTTTCTCTCACTCAGGGTAAGTAATGAAAGGAAGTCTAAAGATCTTTTTAGGGGTTGGTTGAGTAACACATCGGGGTGCCTTTCATGTGGGTTATTATTTCATGGTTTGATACTTTGATACATTGTTACTTTTTTTCCGGGCGCAACAGTTTGGATTGATCATAACCCGCTACTTTTTTTTCTTTCTGAATGCGTTGCAAATATGACGATGTCATCGACTCCACATTTTGCTCAAGTTATGGCGGAGCTGAAGTTTTCTATCTTGTGTTGGTGAGTTTGCTCTGGCAGTGCCATTAATTCGGCACAAAATTGGATTGCAGCTGTCGTCTTTCTCACGAGTCAGATCACTGTGAGTCTTGTTGGAGTCAGTAGAACAAATATTCTTATTTAATGTGATAGGAAAATGGTGATAGATCTGTCTAAAGATTCGGTTGATGAAGGAGTTTGGATCGTACGGAAAAGGGCCCTAGATAGGCTACTGTCATATTTTAGACAGCGTGGCATTGTTTATGCTATTTCAATCTATGTTTAGAGGAAGAGTTTAAAATAGACTCTAAACTTGTAAATTAGAGGACTGTGTTCAGCCGTTTCTACCACTATTCTCCTGCACAAATATATTTACTTATTTTGTAAAATGCATATGCATTGCATATAACACATTCTATTCTCATTCTATAACACATTGGCATTTGTCATCTCTACTTTTTTTTTGAAAGATGGAATATGTAGTTATAACCCACTGGGCACAAACTGGTTGAATCAACTTGTTTCAACATAATTTTTCAAGGTATTTTGACGTGGAATCTATGTGGACAATAGACTGGATATGCAAACAGTGTTTTGAGGGTGACATTTTAACCACAGTATTAAGTCATCATGGTAACCAATTTTCGACATAGACAAACCTTGTATGACAATGTTGGATTTATACCTTTGAAACAACGTCAGATCTTCAAAATTATATCCACTATCAGAAGTAAAAAACAATAGACTGGGCAGCACCTCCTACCTAGTGTTGATCTATCCTACAGCTACTTTTATCCATTTGATCTCTCATCAAGGTTTGATATTTGTCACTGACTACTACCAATGTGCTGTCATGAGGATGATTATTGAGACATCTCTTAATAGATTCACTGTTGCTATTGAAGTCATTCCAAATGTTAGGTTTTTAAAGAGCAAATTGAATGTAACCATACACTTTAAATCATATATTATCAATGATATTACACTGAACAAAAATATAAACGCAACATGCAACAGTTTCAACGATTTTACTGAGTTACAGTTCATATAATGAAATCAGTGAGTTGAAATACATTCATTAGTCCCTAATCAATGGATTTCACATGACTGGGAATACAAATATGCATCTGTTGGTCACAGATACACTATATATACAAAAGTATGTCGACACCCCTTCAAACTAGTGGATTCGGCTATTTCAGCCACACGGTTACTGACGGGTGTATAAAATTGAGCACACAGCCATGCAATCTCCTTAGACAAACATTGACAGTAGAATGGCCTTACTGAAGAGCTCAGTGACTTTTAACGTGGCACTGTCATAGGATGCCACCTTTCCAACAAGTCAGTTTGTCAAATTTCTGCCCTGCTTGAGCTGCCCCCGGTCAACTGTAATTGCTGTTATTGTGAAGTGGAAACGTCTAGGAGCAACAACGGCTCAGCCGCAAAGTGGTAGGCCACACAAGCTCACAGAACAGGACCGCCAAGTGCTGAAGCGCGTAACACGTAAAAATCGTCTGTCCTCAGTTGCAATACTCATTAGTACCAAACTGAGTACCAAACTGCATATGGAAGCAACGTCAGCACAATAACTGTTAGTCGGGAGCTTCATGAAATTAGTTTCCATGGCCCGAGCAGCTGCACAAGTCTAAGATCACCATGCGCAATGCCAAGAGTTGGCTGGAGTGGTGTAAAGCTCGCCGCCATTGGACTCTGGAGTGATGAATCACACTTCACCATCTGGCAGTCCGACAGACAAATCTAGGTTTGGTGTATGCCAGGAGAACACTACCTGCCCGCATGCATAGTGCCAACTGTAAAGTTTGGTGGAGAAGGAGTAATGGTCTGGGGCAGTTTTTCATGGTTCGGGCTAGACCCCTTAGTTCCAGTGAAGGGAAATCGTAATGCTACAGCTTAGAATTACATTCTCAACGATTCTGTGCTTCCAACTTTGTGGCAACAGTTTTGGGAAGGCTCTTTCTCTTTTTCAGCATGACAATGCCCCAGTGCACAAAGCGAGGTCCATACAGAAATGGTTTGTCAAGATTGGTGTGGGAGAACTTAACTGGCCCGCACAGAGCCCTGACCTCAACCCCATCGAAAACCTTTGGAATAAATTGGAACGCCGACTGCGAGCCAGGCCTAATCGCCCAACATCAGTGCCAAACCTCACTAATGCTCTTGTGACTGAATGGAAGCAAGTCCCTGCAGCAATGTTCCAACATCTAGTGGAAGAGCCTTCCTAGAGGAGTGGAGGCTGTTATAGCAGCAAAGGTGGGAACAACTCCATATTAATGCCCATGATTTTGAAATTAGATGTTCGACGAGCAGGTGTCCACATACTTTTGGTCATGTAGTGTAAATTATTACTTGTGAATGATGCCCAGCTTGTATGCAGTAAGGGCAGAAACAGCAGATTAATTTTTTTGTGCATTTTTCAAATCATAGTCGCACACCTCATGTAGACTAGCCCATAGACCTATATGTTTTGGTAAGGTTTGTATCACAACTAAAGTGGCCCAATACCGTCTTAAAATTAAGCACATTAATCCACTTTACAACCGATGTAGAGCCTAACTGGCATACAGTACATAGGCAATGAGTTTCAGGTTTGAGGAAGATAATTTCCCTTTATAATAAAGTATTACATGCATAATCACATTGAGAATGGTGTTTTCCCACTAATTCATTGCATTTTGTAACATTTGCGGCTTAAAGCCTACTGCTATGTGCTCAGTCTTGCGCGTATGATGTGAAGAAATAGCCTAATAGCTTATCAACATTTTAAGCTAAACGTTCTGATCTGTTGCATCAGCCCTGTTGCTTTTAAACATTTTTTTGATGAGAGTGGTTGCATTATTTTGGGATCTATCGCATCCCACAGATGTCCCAGACTGTTTGGAATATTTATTTCTAGCACAGAAGGACAAGTTGACCAATAGAATAGGTCAACTTTTGTACTATGGGGGATAGTAAATGGACATAGGCTAGTGCTTTTGCTGTTTGTTAGGCATACTCATCTTGTTGGCTGACGAAAAATAAATGTGGACAGTGCTTCTATCTTCAATATGCGCTTCAGAATTAGATAAAAAGGACGCGCGCAGTTGCATCCCCGATGTGTCTGTCTTCACTTGTAGCCTACTTCGGACCTGATCACGTGACGGGCATTGGCTAATAAGAATTTAGATATCTGAGAGAGACATGTGAGTGAGAGGTGCTTTGGAGCACACAGCCGGGAGAAGGGAATTATAATTATTATATTCAACCCAGTGCACACTGGCCTCAAAGGGCCGGGATATTCAAGGCATTATCAAGTGCTTGTGAAATTGTGAATGAGAGACTGATGAAGTGTGTACAGCCTGCACAAAAAACAAAGCAGAGTTGATGCCTTTCATGCAACTTTTGTGAAATCATCATTAGAGTCGCATCATGCAGCCTTAGAATGTATTAAAAATCAAAACATATTGCCCAATGTTTGAATCACAGTTAAAGTTGCATAAATAACTCTAAATTAAGGAAATAGGAGCACCAGTTTCTTTGTTAACCGCTCATCACAGAATAGCCTCATGTGCGCGCTCCCTCAGAAATAGTTTGGAGAAAATATCCTTTCTGTTTTATTCAGCAATGTTCAATTGTATTCTTCATACTATAAAATAATGCCACGGAATTCTAAGCAAATGTTGTCTGCTAAATGAACTAGTGTAGCCCACAGCCATATGGCATAGCCATATCAGGGCCTAACACAAGGACATGTCATAATATGCTATTCTGTTCTTCTGAAATAGACTACATTTTCTTCGTATCATGTTTCTTTAGACCTGTCTAAAATAAGTAATGGATTTATTGTGAGGGTGTAGGCTATATTAAATGGATTTATTAGACTTTTTAAAATGTTCCAAAGGTCTGTATCAGTGGCTTGTAGGCCATGTGTGGAAGCCATGTTCATGTTAATTAACGGTCAATTACCGTGAGACCGGCAGTCATTTGCTTGACAATCACCGGCTGACAAAATTTCATGTCCGCCACAGCCCTAATTTCTGTATTGACAGTACTCTTTTTTTCCCATGGTCAAATAAAATCACAGAATGTTTTGGAGGACTGTCAATTCCTACTAGCTACTACCAGTACTACTACTACCTGGTAGACTCGTTTCTAGTTTTCTCAGCTAGTTTTCAGAATATGAAATATATTGGGAGTTGTGAAGGAATGAAGACAGACACTGCGTAAACATTGCTATATGATGAATTCCAACCCAACACTTTGACTCCCACTATGTCCCCAGAGCGCTGAGAGCACCAGTGTTTGCTGATGGAGCACCTCCAGGGAGCATGGAAGACCCTGAGCAACGGCTTTGGGATGAAGGACTCTGTGTTCGAGGGCCCTTGCCTCTCCCCGACCATGGTGCAGGGCTTCCACTCCCAGCGCCGCTCCTCCGATGACAGTAAGATCCCCGACTCCAAGACCAGCAGCACCATCCGCGTCTACCTCCCTAACCAGCAGCGCACAGTGGTGAGTCCATTAGAACAATAATAATAGTGCATTACTAATTGTACATTTCATTTGAAGAGCCTTTCAAAACACACAAGGACACTTAACAAATGGAAGCAATGAAATACAGTAGTTTAGGGGACAGTGAGTGAGTGGGATTATGGAAACAACAATACACTGCTGCACTAATGTTGTTTGAGTTGGGGCTTAATTAACTGAGTCACCTAAGTGCAGTGTGGCAGTCTGTTAATGGAAAATTGCTACCTAAATTGATTGTCATCATCATACACAGACCAAAGGGCATCCCATTATTCCAAATCATCCCATTATCCCAAAAGATAATATATTATGCACATGTTTGTGTTTTCACTGGTCCCAGTAAGTGTTGTTGTTGTAGTTGTTGTTGAGTGTTTTAGTTATGTCCCTCAGGTGAATGTGAGGCCAGGTATGACCCTGCACAGCTGCCTGATCAAAGCGCTGAAGGTGCGGGGCCTGCAACCGGAGTGCTGTGCTGTCTTCAGACTGCACCCAGGACAGAGGAGGTATGCACTGGGGGATCAGAGGGGTGTCACTGGATCTCCGCAGTGTAGGTGAAATGATCCCTAACCACTAATACAGGGTGAGGTATTATTTCACCCACCTAAGGTTAAAAGATATGATTGGGGGTGGGGCAAGCTGATCCTAGATCTGTGGTTAGGTACAACTTCTACCTTGAGGTAGGTCCATACGATGCTGTAAGAAAGTGTTTTATTTTTTCCAGCGATGTGGTTAAACTTTGCTGCAAAAAAAATTCTGCAGCTATACAACCTTTCAGGCTAAGACATGTTGAATGACCTTTTCTTGTAAAGGTTGGTTGTGTCAGTCTGTGCTCTCCAGTATGTGTTACCTTACTTAATGTGTCATGTCCCTTTTCTAACAGTAAAAAGTTACGGATGGATTGGAATACCGACTCTACCTCACTAATTGGGGAAGAACTGCTGGTGAAAGTTTTAGATCATGTCCCATTGACAACGCACAACTTTGTAAGTAGCCCATAAAGCAGGGGTTTCAAATTCATTTTACCCTGCGGGTTGCATTCGGTCTTAACCGAGGTCCGGAGGGCCGCTCTTAAAATGTATTATATTTCCTTGTTGTAAACATTTGCACAAATAGTCCTCTTTCTATCGCTTTTGTATTTTTTATGCTCCCTGACAGTCTAGCTTTCGTTTCAATAACGGTTAGCAAGCAGGACAGAGTGAAAAGACTATATAGTTGAAGTCGGAAGTTTACATACACCTTAGCCAAATACATTTAAACTCAGTTTTTCACAATTCCTGACATTTAATCCTAGTAAAAATTCCTTGTTTTAGGCCATTTAGGATCACCACTTTATTTTAAGAATGTGCAATAATAGTTGAGAGAATGATTTATTTCAGCTTTTATTTCTTTCATCACATTCCCAGTGGGTCAGAAGTTTACATACACTCAATTAGTATTTGGTAGCCTTGCCTTTAAATTGTTTAACCTGGGTCAAACGTTTCAGGAAGCCTTCCACAAGCTTCCCACAATAAGTTGGGTTAATTTTGGCCCATTCCTCCTGACAGAGCTGGTGTACCTGAGTCAGGTTTGTAGGCCTCCTTGCTCGCACACGCTTTTTCAGTTCTGCCCACAAATTTTCTATAGGATTGAGGTCAGGGCTTTGTGATGGCCACTCCAATACCTTGACTTTGTTGTTCTTAAGACATTTTGCCACAACTTTGGAAGTATGCTTGGGGTCATTGTCCATTTGGAAGACCCATTTGCGACCAAGCTTTAACATCCTGACTGATGTCTTGAGATGTTGCTTCAATATATCCACATAATTTTCGATCCTCATGATGCCATCTATTTTGTGAAGAGCACCAGTCCCTCCTGCAGCAAAGCACCCCCACCACATGATGCTGCCACCCCCGTGATTCACGGTTGGGATGGTGTTCTTCGGCTTGCAAGCCTCCCCCTTTTTCCTCCAAGCATAACGATGGTCATTATGGCCAAACAGTTCTATTTTTGTTTCATCAGACCAGAGGACATTTCTCCAAAAGTATGATCTTTGTCCCCATGTGCAGTTGCAAACCGTAGTTATGGCGGTTTTGGAGCAGTGGCTTCTTCCTTGCTGAGCGGCCTTTCAGGTTATGTCGATATAGGACTCGTTTTACTGTGGATATAGATACTTTTGTACCTGTTTCCTCCAGCATCTTCACAAGGTCCTTTGCTGTTGTTCTGTGATTGATTTGCACTTTTCGCACCAAAGTACGTTCATCTCTAGGAGACAGAACGTGTCTCCTTCCTGAGTGGTATGACGGCTGCGTGGTCCCATGGTGTTTATACTTGCGTACTATTGTTTGTACAGATGAACGTGGTACCTTCAAGCGTTTGGAAATTGCTCCCAAGGATGAACCAGACTTGTGGAGGTCTACAATTTTCTTTCTGAGTTCTTGGCTGATTTCTTTTGATTTTCCCTTGATGTCAAGCAAATAGGCACTGAGTTTGAAGGTAGGCCTTGAAATACATCCACAGGTACACCTCCAATTGACGCAAATGATGTCAATTAGCCTATCAGAATTTTCTGGAATTTTCCAAACTGTTTAAAGTCACAGTCAATTTAGTGTATGTAAACTTCTGACCCACTGGAATTGTGATACAGTGAATTATAAGTTAAATAATCTATCTGTAAAGAATTGTTGGAAAAATTACTTGTGTCATACACAATGTAGATGTCCTAACCGACTTGCCAAAACTATAGTTTGTTAACAATACATTTGTGGAGTGGTTGAAAAACTAGTTTTAATGACTCCAACCTAAGTGTATGTAAACTTCCGACTTCAACTGTAAATGTAGAGACTATACATTTCTACATAGTTTCGATTTGGTTTTAGTCATTTCAATGTCGATTAATATCGTGTGTGTCCCCTCTCTCAAAAAAAAACATTGGAAAACAGAAATCCACGGGCTGGATTAAATTGCCAAATGTTTGACACCCCTGCCATAAATGATTTTACACTGTTTACCCAGGCCGTTAGCATCGGCTGGAAAATAATTAAATACTTAATTTTACTCTTCAACTTTCAGGTTCGGAAAACATTTCTGAAGTTGGCCTTCTGCGATATATGCCAGAAGTTCCTTTTGAACGGTTTCCGTTGCCAAACATGCGGCTACAAATTCCATGAGCATTGCAGCACCAAAGTGCCCACGATGTGTGTGGATTGGAGCAACATCAGACAGCTCCTGTAAGTCTCCTATCCTCTACTGTGCAGCACAAATCAAAATGGCTGCTGACACCTAACTGTTTGTATTGAATAGCAAGAACACTTACAAAACAATATAAATATTAACACTACAAGTATACAGAAATGGGTGAATAAACAATGTAATGAACATATTTACATAAGAGCTAAGTAAGATAAATGAATGTGGTGCTCTCACAGTCTGCATTGAGATAGATATTTACATAGAGCATTGTTTTGCATGCAGGCTTTAGATCTCCATATTTCAACAATAAGCATTTGTAGATGGATATCACTGGCCATGAAGAGATACATTTGTAGATGGCTATCACTGGCCATGAAGAGATACATTTGTAGATGGCTATCACTGAACATGAAGAGATACATTTGTACATGGCTATCACTGGCCATAAAGAGATACATTTGTAGATGGCTATCACTGGCCATGAAGAGATACATTTGTAGATGGCTATCACTGGCCATGAAGAGATACATTTGTAGATGGCTATCACTGGCAATGAAGAGATACATTTATAGATGTCTATCACTGGCCATGAAGAGATACTATTGTAGATGGCTATCACTGGCCATGAAGAGATACATTTGTAGATGGCTATCACTGGCCATGAAGAGATACATTTGTAGATGGCTATCACTGGCCATGAAGAGATACATTTGTAGATGGCTAACACTGGCCATGAAGAGATACATTTGTAGATGGCTATCACTGGCCATGAAGAGATACATTTGTAGATGGCTATCACTGGCCATGAAGAGATACATTTGTAGATGGCTATCACTGGCCATGAAGAGATACATTTGTAGATGGCTAACACTGGCCAACGAAGAGATACATTTGTAGATGGCTAACACTGGCCAACGAAGAGATATATTTGTAGATGGCTATCACTGTCCATGAAGAGATACATTTGTAGATGGCTATCACTGGCCATGAAGAGATACATTTGTAGATGGCTATCACTGGCCATGAAGAGATACATTTGTAGATGGCTATCACTGGCCATGAAGAGATACATTTGTAGATGGCTATCACTGGCCATGAAGAGATACATTTGTAGATGGCTATCACTGGCCATGAAGAGATACATTTGTAGATGGCTATCACTGGCCATGAAGAGATACATTTGTAGATGGCTATCACTGGCCATGAAGAGATACATTTGTAGATGGCTATCACTGGCCATGAAGAGATACATTTGTAGATGGCTATCACTGGCCATGAAGAGATACATTTGTAGATGGCTATCACTGGCCATGAAGAGATACATTTGTAGATGGCTATCACTGGCCATGAAGAGATACATTTGTAGATGGCTATCACTGGCCATGAAGAGATACATTTGTAGATGGCTATCACTGGCCATGAAGAGATACATTTGTAGATGGCTATCACTGGCCATGAAGAGATACATTTGTAGATGGCTAACACTGGCCATGAAGAGATACATTTGTAGATGGCTATCACTGGCCATGAAGATATACATTTGTAGATGGCTATCGCTGGCCATGAAGAGATACATTTGTAGATGGCTAACACTGGCCATGAAGAGATATATTTGTAGATGGCTATCGCTGGCCATGAAGAGATACATTTGTAGATGGCTATCACTGGCCATGAAGAGATACATTTGTAGATGGCTATCGCTGGCCATGAAGAGATACATTTGTAGATGGCTATCACTGGCCATGAAGAGATACATTTGTAGATGGCTATCGCTGGCCATGAAGAGATACATTTGTAGATGGCTAACACTGGCCATGAAGAGATATATTTGTAGATGGCTATCACTGGCCATGAAGAGATACATTTGTAGATGGCTATCACTGGCCATGAAGAGATACATTTGTAGATGGCTATCGCTGGCCATGAAGAGATACATTTGTAGATGGCTATCACTGGCCATGAAGAGATACACTTTCTCTCTCTCTCTCTCTCTCTCTCTCTCTCTCTCTCTCTCTCTCTCTCTCTCTCTCTCTCTCTCTCTCTCTCTCTCTCTCTCTCTCTCTCTCTCTCTCTGTCTATCCCCTTCCCTGATACATGTGTAAATATTGTACTATAAATTGTGCCTTCCTGTATTATAATTATGCTAAAATGTTTATTTGATTATTTCTTATTCATGTTGGATTGTTGAGAAGGATCCTGCAAGTAAGCATTTCGTTGGACAGTGTATACAGTGTGTATCCTGTACATATGACTAATAAAGCTTGAAACTCTCTCTCTCTCTCTCTCTCTCTCTCTCTCTCTCTCTCTCTCTCTCTCTCTCTCTCTCTCTCTCTCTCTCTCTCTCTCTCTCTCTCTCTCTCTCTCTCTCTCTCTATCTCTAGGTTGTTCCCGACACCAGGTGAAA
The DNA here is from genome assembly GCA_030435695.1 of Brachymystax lenok tsinlingensis. Classification (NCBI taxonomy): domain Eukaryota; kingdom Metazoa; phylum Chordata; class Actinopteri; order Salmoniformes; family Salmonidae; genus Brachymystax; species Brachymystax lenok. The sequence continues at coordinate 25,816,577 of CM059803.1, read as the reverse complement.
GTGGGGGTCCATCTCTTCCTCCTCTTACTTCTCGGCGAATGAGAGAATCGCTGTCCCGACTTCCCAGCAGGTAAAGCCACCCCTCCTGCTCTTGAACTCTGACCTATCACTTCTGACCCCTGATTGATACTGGTCCCATGGACCTCTTTTACCCTGGTACTGTGAGCAAGGCTATCTCCAGGCAGCAACAGAACATCAGCAATCAAATAACTACATAAGTACAGTAAAAGTCTTAATCTTGACTTACCATTTAATGTCGGATAAGGGTTGCGTGTGGTAGTAATTTATTTAACTACAGTACGGTAAGGTTTAGTAAGTCCTTGGCTCTCAGAGGTAATGGTGGCCAAATGTTAAGGGTTCTTTGGTTGCCATGTTTGACTGGCCCTAAGCTGATGCAGCTGTAAGTTGTAAAGCACTTTAACCCGGGCCTCAAACCGAATCAATGCCTGTTTTTTGTCTCCAGCTTTATGATGTAACCAGAGGTGTGAAAAGAGGCTGTTGTTTCAGAAGCATTTATAACAGTTTAAAAGCACTCAGATCGTTGCCAAATTAGCTCACACACAGTATCAAGTTGTTCAGTGCAGAACAATCTCAAATGCTCTTCGAAACAAAGTCCTGTTTTGGCCAAAAAGGGGATTTGTTCTCATAGAGTGCTTTACAGGGTTCTAAGTGTGGTCTAATACATTATGAGTGCTGTTATGGTATGTCACTCGCATGGAGTGCCACTTTCACCAGCAACTGACAGTACAGTACAAAATACTTTCCAGTCAGCAGTGAACCAAGACCAGCATCACACTAAGCATCACTGAATCAATAAGACCTTTAATGAGAGTGCAAGGAGAATTGTCACCTACCACCATTCTGAAAGGCTAACTAGCAATCATGAGTTGCATAGGCTCCTAGAAAAGCATGACACATGCAAGAAATCTAAAACCATGTCCTTTCCCTTCAAGTTATTCTGAAATATGTACTACTCTGATAGTTATACAGATATTGGATCTTAATTTGATTACTCTGTTGTTGCTGAGAATTTTCTTGCGCTGCAGGAAATGCAGATCAGGGTCGAGATCTACATAAATTCACAGAAAATTATGTAAATCTCCCGCACTAACAAACGGTTATATTAGCAGAAATGTAGCCCAATTTTGGCCAGCTAATAGCCTAATCACAGATTAAACATTACATCGGCGGAAAAGTGTGAAAGTTAAAATGCAGGATTATTTTGCTGCGACAATACTGTTCAAATTATGATCCCACATCTGTACCATGTGAATTGTTTTGGTAGGATTTGTGGTAACTTTGACTGGTGAGCTTTGTAGCGTAACATCATAGCAAATACTTGGCAAAGACTGAGGTTGAAATACTTCCTCTAGTGAATGGGGTAGTATTTGTAGAATGTAAATCCTAATACCTAGAACATTTTCCTGTTTTTGAATTTAGTAGAATCTCAATGTGTTCATGACTGTGTTTGTTCAACTATCAAGAAAGTATAGGATAGATGTTGAGATGTAGTGTCAAACTGTCACTGCCTGAAACAGAAACTGCCTTCTAACCATGTCACACAGTGAGGATGTTCTAGGGTGTGCCTGAGAAAAATGTCACATAATGGCAGAAATGAAACTGACAAGCTGCCATCCACCACACACACCCCTGTGAGATTGAATATGAGAAGTTGTAGAATTATCTTGTGTGTGAATTATATATATTTTTTGCATTAGAAGAGCCCCTCAATGGTATCTCAGACCAAGATAAACAAAAATAGTAATTATTCAATCATGGTAATAATATTTTATCCTTGATTATCCAAACAATTGGCATGACAAAACCATTACACTATTCTACCTTACTGATGCACTTAATGTGTTGTGTTCAGTGTCTCTACTTTTCCTAAGCTTGATGTTGCCCCTGTATTCACCCTTCAGCTCTCTGCACCGCTGCTCCACCCCTCACGCCTTCAACTACACGGCCCCATACCCACCCACGGGGGGCGCTCTGTCTCAGAGGCAGCGCTCCACCTCCACTCCCAACGTCCACATGGTCAGCACCACCATTCCCGTCGACAGCAGCATGATTGAGGTAACAACACACCACGCGGGTCCCCAGGGGACTCCTGGAGGTGCAGGCAGCCCATCTTAAAATAACCTCCCTGCCCGATCTGGCCCTTCTTACAAGCCAGGAATCTCAACCATCTTCTCTGTGATTGTGTTCTATTCTCTTTGTTTCATTTCACTTTTTATATCCTGCACTTTACTGTTTTCCTTTCTGATTCATTCTTTCCATACCTGTGTATTTGGAAAAATTATAACTTGAATGCTGTATCTAATATGCCCACAAAATGTAACACCTGGGTAGCACTCTATCTCTCCTCTTTTACCTTCCCTTACTCTGTCTCCCTTTCCTTCCCTGTCCTCACTGTCCCACTGTGTTGTGCCCTGATGGGGAGTAGCTAGATGATCTGAATGCCTCCCCTAGCTCATGGTGCAGGCGTTTCTGGCTGAAGAGGAGAGTAGGTATTATTTGCGTCTCCAACTCTTTTGTTGAGGCAACGTCAGAGAGCCCAGACAAGGTTAGGAGGCAGAGTGTCAGAGTGTTGTGTGATAAATAACATGGCATGCCTTTCAACAGACTAGTATCCACATGCTTTTATAGTTTCTGAATCTAACTGAATGATGAAACTGTTGAATGACTTGTGTTCATTTGATATGTGTAAAAATCTGAAATAATATTTTGTTTTGTGTTTTCCTAGGAAGCAATGCGGAATCATGAAGCAATGCGTAGTCATGACTCAGGTAAGAGGTGTTTACCCCACATAAGTGGCTCAGTTTCTGCTAAGCTAATGGAAACATGCACAACATCCCACAACAACACTTTCTGTCATAACCTGGCATTCTAAATACCATTGGTCCATCTTCCCTTCCTAGGCGGGAGTTCCCCCAGCCAGAGTCCCACAGGCTGGTCCCAGTCCCAGTCTAACACCCCAGCGCCAGACAGACGAGAGAGGGCTCCTTCATTCAACACTCAGGAGAAACACAAAATAGTAAGTTCGACAGCCCCTGTAGTTTGTACACTGACTGTGAATGAATAGCGTCTTAATAGTACTTTTAATTCCTACATTCTTAGAAAAAAAGGTTCCAAAAGGGTTATTCAGCTGTCCCAATAGAATAACACGTTTTGGTTCCAGGTAGAACCATTCTGGGTTCCATGTAGAACCCTTTCCACAGAGGGTTCTACATGGAACCCAGAATGGTTCTACCTGGAACCAAAAAGGGTTCTTCAAAGGGTTCTCTGATGGGGACAACCAAAGAACCCTTTTAGGTTCTAGATAGCACCTTTTTTTGTAAGAGTGTAGGAATAACTGCATAAGTGAATTGTATGTAAGATCTACTGTAGATGGAGAATGTGGCCTTATATTGACTATCCCACTGCAGCATCCGAGGGACAAGCGGGACTCCAGTTACTACTGGGAGATTGAGGCCAGTGAAGTGGTGCTGCACTCCTGTATCGGCTCAGGCTCCTTCGGAACGGTATACAAAGGGAAATGGCACGGTGAGCATGCTTCTGGATGGCACCTGTTGGATAAACAGAATGCTTGTAATGCTTGGTTATGCTGTTACGAAGGTCTACAAAGGTTTGTGAGGAGTTCTGGATCTGGATCTGGAGTTCTGGACGCCTATGAGTTGACTTGAACACTTGTACTGAGCCTAGTCTACATGGCCACACAGCAGCTTAGACGGTTTCTGTACCACGTTGTTTGTCTGTTGTAGGTGACGTAGCGGTGAAGATCCTAAAGGTGATTGACCCAACGCCAGAGCAGTTCCAGGCCTTCAGAAACGAGGTGGCTGTCCTTAGGTAAGAGAGGGTGAGAGTAGTGAGGAGAACTATAATAATAATAATTTGGTGGGTGCTTATATTTGTCCTATTTCACACATGAACAAGTGTGTATTAATTGGAAATGTGCTTTTTGCATATCCCAACTCCTACTGAGACACTCTCAGAGAGTGGGGTCATGACCTGGGTCTGCCATTATCAACAGCGACCCCTATAGGGTTAAGTGCCTTGCTCAAGATTTTTCACCTTGTTTGACTAGCAACCCTTCAGTTACTGGCCCAACGTTCTAACCACTAGGCTTTCTGTTACCCTATAGTGATGTTCTTATTGTATTCATCACTTCAGAGAGAGTTGATTATCTTCATGCAGCATTATCTTTGTTTTGGTGATTTCCTCTTCCTGTATCTCTCTCTCTCTCTCTCTCTCTCTCTCTCTCTCTCTCTCTCTCTCTCTCTCTCTCGCTGTCTGTCTATATGTCTCTCTCTCTCTCCTTCTTTTTGGCTGCAGGAAAACGCGGCACGTCAACATCCTGTTGTTCATGGGCTACATGACGAAGGACAACCTGGCCATCGTGACCCAGTGGTGTGAGGGCAGCAGCCTCTATAAACATCTTCACGTCCAGGAGACCAATTTCCAGATGTTCCAGCTTATAGACATCGCCAGGCAGACAGCTCAGGGCATGGAGTGAGTCCACACAGCAGGGACAAGCTTAGGTGTAGATTGGTGCTACTTATAGCGCTATAGGAATACTGGGTTTACAAGGGTGTTGGCTTTAGATTGGCGCTATAAAAAGGTGATAGCTTTACAAGGATCTTATGTTTATTATTGTATTATTAACATGCAACTGAAATGTCGTAAATTCCCATTTTCACTGTATTTGTCTTTCAGCTATTTGCACGCCAAAAACATAATCCACCGGGACATGAAGTCAAACAGTATCCTTTTCTTCACTGTTTTAAGCTCTGTCACTTTATTGTGACAACTGAATAGAAAATAGTGTTGGCTTGAAATTAGACAAATGATGTATGATCTCAGAGTCTTAGTATTTTTCACAGATTCAGCAGTCTGCCACGGCTCTGCTTCCTTGACAGTGGTACAGATATCTTCCTACATGAGGGCCTGACGGTGAAGATAGGAGACTTTGGTCTGGCCACGGTCAAGGCCAGGTGGAGTGGTTCTCACCAGGTGGAGCAACCCTCGGGGTCCGTACTGTGGATGGTCAGTAAGAGGAAAATGTCAATGTCTTTGCTGTTGAGATTGGACCTGAGAGGTGGGGTTAAGGCAGGGGTGGGCAACTCCAGTCCTCGGGGCCTGATTGGTGTCACACTTTTTCTTCATCCCTAGCAAACACAGCTGATGAATCAAATTGCATTCTAAACTGAAGATCATGATTAGGTGATTATTGGAGTCAGGTGTGTTAGCTGGGGCTGGGGCAAAACTGTGACAACAATCAGGCCCCCAAGGACTGGAATTGCCCACCCCTGGGTTAAGGGGAGCAGTTTCTTAATCTATGGGAAAATCTGTTCCTTTTGGTGGCCGTGCACTCCAGCAGTCATTTGACTTGTCTCTTTTGGAAATGAAACTTAGAAGCCACACCTTTGAGATGTACTCATTATGGTTCCTGGAATTAAAAATGAAATCAATTTAAACATGTTTGTCTGTTATTCTATCCTCTGTTATCAGGCTCCTGAGGTTATCCGTATGCAGGACAACATGCCCTATAGTTTCCAGTCTGACGTGTACTCCTACGGTGTTGTCCTCCACGAGCTGATGACAGGAGAGCTGCCATACTCACAGATAGCCAACAGAGACCAGGTAAACCCATCCTGCCACACAGCCATCTCTAAAACCATGGTCTCTATTTCAGTTGTGCTAAATGTAGGGACAGATATAGGCCCTTGACCTGTCCTACCTTGTTTGATTTTAACAAATCAAATATAACTACGATTGTGTGACCCAGTTTCAGCCACTGGCCTAATTTGAGTTATTTCTATCTAGTATCTCTCACTCTGTAACACTGTAATCCCTCATCTCTGTCTCCACTGTCAGATCATCTTCATGGTGGGCCGGGGGTACCTGTCTCAGACCTCTATTCCTTACCCCTGACCTCTAACCCTTTTTCTCCCTCTATAGATCATCTTCATGGTGGGCCGGGGGTACCTGTCTCCAGACCTCAGTAAGCTTTATAAGAGCTGTCCTAAGGCCATGAAGAGGCTGGTGGCCGACTGCATCAAGAAAATCAAGGATGAGAGGCCACTGTTCCCCCAGGTACTAGCTAATGAGTTTTCTCTGTACATTATCTCGGCACCTTTATTGGCTGAAGTGGGTTGAAAGGTCTCTGTTGAATGCAAATGTCACTGTAGCAAAGGCCTCCAAATTTGATGGGAGTGCTTCCCGGTACTCATCCAATCTACCCCTCTTTCTCTCTCTCTCTCTCTTTTACTCTCCCTCTCTTCCAGATCCTGTCGTCAATTGAGCTGCTCCAGCACTCCCCTGCCTAAGATCAACCGCAGTGCCTCAGAACCCTCCATGCACAGAGCCTCCCACACCGAGGACATTAATGCCTTCACTTCCACCTATAGCAGACTGCCTGTGTTCTAAAACTACAATAACCAACCTGTCCCTCCTACCTGCTCCTGTTCCAAAACATGCACGTGTGTGCATGAGCATGCGCACACACACACACACCAAATATCTACAGTGGCTTGTGAAAGTTTTTACCCCCCTTGGCATTTTTCCTCTTTTGTTGCCTTACAACCTGGAATTAAAATGCCTACCACTTTGAAGATGCAAAATATTTTTTCTCAATTGGATTGAGGTCTGGGCTTTGACCATTCCAAGACATTTAAATTTAAATGTTTCCCCTTAAACCACTCAGGTGTTGCTTTAGCAGTATGCTTAGGGTCATTGTCCTGCTGGAAGGTGAACCTCCGTTCCAGTCTCAAATCTCTGGAAGACTGAAACAGCTTTCCCTCAAGAATTTCCCTGTATTTAGAGCCATCCATCATTCTTTCAATTCTGACCAGTTTTCCAGTTTTCCAGTCACTGCCGATGAAAAACATCCCCACATCATGATGCTGCCACCACCATGCTTCACTGTGAGGATGGTGTTCTTGGGGTGATGAGAGGTGTTGGGTTCGCGCCAGACATTGCATTTTCCTTGATGGCCAAAAAGCTACATTTTAGTCTCATCTGACCAGAGTACCTTCTTCCATATGTTTGGGGAGTCTCCCACATGCCTTTTGGCAAACACCAAACGTGTTTGCTTATTTTTTTCTTTAAGCAATGGCTTTTTTTCTGGCCACTCTTCCGTAAAGCCCAGCTCTGTGGATTGTAAGGCTTAAAGTGGTCCTATGGACAGATACTCCAATCTCCACTGTGGAACTTTGCAGCTCCTTTAGGGTTATCTTTGTTGCCTCTGATAATGCCCTCCTTGCCTGGTCTGTGAGTGCTTGGTGGTGCCCCTTGCTTAGTGGTGTTGCAGATTCTCAGGCTTTTCAGAACAGGTGTAGGTATACTGAGATCATGTGATAGATCATGTGACACAGGTGGACTTTATTGCACACAGGTGGACTTTATTTAACAAATTATGTGACTTCTGAAGGTAATAGGTTGCACAAGTTTATTTATTTATAAAAAAAATCATTTTACTTCACCAATTTGGACTATTTTGTTTATTTCCATTACATGAAATCCAAATAAAAATCACTTTAAATTACAGGTTATAATGCAACAAAATAGGAAAAAAACGCCAAGGGAGATGAATACTTTTACAAGGCACTGTACAGTATGGTGTAGAAAAAGATGGGATCAATATGGGATTTCAGTCACTGACTGAGTTTTTCCAGTGACTGTTTTGGTATGGAGAGAAGAGAAAAATATTGACTACCCATTGGGTTGGAGAAGATGATTGATGGTGAATGAAATTCATGCAAATTATAGGGTTAATCAGAGGCCTACTGTAATTTTCTCCATTGCTAAAATGGGTGCAATGGACAGAGTGGCAATGCAGTTAGTGGAACGTGTAAATATGTGAAAGAAAGCACACCTACCTGTGGACAGAGAGGCAGAAACAGTGAAGGAAATGCCTGAGAGAGAGTGAAATAAGAGGCTCTCTATCTCTGAGCTGTGAAGCACACCTTTCTGTCTGACAGGACGGACTGCCCTAGTTTCTTATGAAGAAGATATTCTCTAAGCTGACCTGCCTGAAGAGGAGATGAAGCCTAGACCAAGACACCCTGGACAACCTCACCTTCTAGGATGATTCTTATCAAAAACAGTGTGATCCATCTATTGGTTTTGCAGGGGTATTTGATTGTACATAGTCTTAAATCAGATAGAGATATTAAATTATTATCAATGTCTTCATCTTCATTCTTTTATCATTTTTTACCTTAATTCTGGAAAAAATTATACCTTGTCAGACAGTCAAGCATGACTGATTGATTTTTATTTGGGCATTTTAACAAAAGCAATGGCTATGTTTCTATGGTCCATGTGATTGGTTCATGGCTTTGCAGAGTGTTCTGATCAGTAATTACCCACACATTTTAATCAGCCTTCTCTTTGGGTAAACCATCATGAGCTGGATATTGGGCAATTGTCTTTAATATTTAAAAAATGATTTGAAATCTAATTAACATTTTGTTTGCCATGTCTCTTTCAGGAGGATTTTTTTTTTTTATTGTGAGAATGTTATTTTAATAAAAATTAAGTTAAACTAATTTGCGTAAGTGTTCAACATCTTCTGTTCTTTGTTGCTACTGACTGGTAAAAGGACTGGGTTCACTCAAAACAATAACTGTCAATCAAAGTGTATGTTGCCTGTGCACGAACACAGGCGTTGGTTGGCTATAAAAAATTGCGATGACAGATTTTGGGCATCTACATTAAAATAAATATTCAAAAGATAGACATTTATATAACACAAAGATTATAACCCTGACACTGATTGTGTGCCATAAAGGGCTTTTTTTAATGTAAATTGTCCCAGGCAGGTACAAAAGACGTTGAGACACTGATCTCCACCATTAGACTCTGTGCACCTCAGTAGGATACATGTGCAAGACTTTGTAGCTGGGTACAATGTTTGCTGTTGCAGTAGCAGTGTGATGCAATCTCACTGTGGATCCCGTCTAGACAGGCCACTAGGGGATTCCACCATTGGGAAATGGCACTAGGTGCTCCACAGCTATTGGCAGAGAGGATGGGACTAAATGATAACACAATCTCAATAAAGCTATTGGGTAACACTTAAGTTGAAGCTCCTTATGTTAAATTCACAACAGCTTTTACAGTCATAGACCATTATGTTTTTGTGTTCTATAATGTGTGATGGCCCTTTTCCTTTCAGTTGGTCATCAGACCTAATTTGGGGACTGATGACGGGGCGTAAGTTTTAGTAATGTGATTTCCTGTATCTTATGAATCATGTGTGTCTCAGAAAACTTCAGTGAAGGGAAAAATAGCCATGGGGTCATCGAAAGTGGTGAAACACAAGCCCAAAACCATCTCTGTCTTCTGACCTCTTGGCTTCTATTTCTGTGGAGTTTTCCTGTGTGTGTGTGTTTAACTGTCCTATTTCTGCTTTCTGACAGGCCATAGAGAGCGACTCCTAAAAATAAGACAAGCAATAGAAGACAAAGATCTAATTCTGATCTGGCCCTATGGTGACAAGAGCTCCACCTGGTGGGAATGTTGCGATCATGTTGCTGTCTACGTAGCTTTGACACACTTCAGATTCACCCTCCTTACACAGTGGGGGCTGTAGCAGATCCAGCGGCCTATAAGTGGGCTACACTATCCACTATCTACAAGCAGACGCATGTACACAGCATCCTCTTGCACATACAACAAAGCCCCTCAAAACAATAACTGTCAATCAAAGTGTATGTTCCCTATGCAGACAAGGCATGTCTGTCTATAAGAAATCACGATGACACTGACTTTGGGCATCAACATTAAAATAAATATTCAAAAGATAGACACTTATACAACATATATAAAGATTATAACCCTGTAGATAAGTGTACTGCAAGTGTACTACCTGTGCTGCACATTAATTCCCTGTGGCAAAATAACTATTGTACCATTTCCCCAATTATGTTTTGAATAAACTAAAGAATTTTAACCATGCCATATCTAATTGTAGATAGAATACACTATGTAAAGAAATAATCACAGCAACAAATCCCTTTGAAAACTGCCTATGTAGAATCAATATGCGTCAGAAACAGTTATTCTAGTGTCAAAATGTACTAAAGTGTAAATAGGAAAATGTACACTGTTTATATAAGACAACACAACTTTGTTTACATAAGACACCACGCCGCACATTTATTAACTTGAGAAATACTGCACCAAACACCTTAGTTAGATGTAAAATTGGTCAACTAAAACATCATCAGCAAAAACGTTAACATTTATTACCGATTTATTGAGTTATCATAGATTCATTCTGCGGATTTTGAGGAAGTGAAATAGGCTTCTGCGTCGATAGTGTCTCATGGTGGACAAATATCATTAACCAAACGCGGACCGGCCAGGAAACACCCCCAAGACTGAAATCTCGTTTTTCTAGTGAGCAACAGAAAAACACGTGCCAATTGTTACCTTAACATGAGCACTGACACGTTTTTCCTCAGCAACAGTGGTATATCAAGACATTGCATAACATCATGACGCAATGGTATCTCTAACATATTCACCACCAGATGGCAACATTAAAATGTACTTTAAGTATTTATCAGGAAGGATATTAGTGTACAGGTGATTTATACATAACACAGGATATAATATTTCCCTGGTAGTACATGTTACATTATACACTGAATTGTTTAGAGGGGGTACAGTTGAGGAAATTGAAACTAAGACGTTTTCACACTCATCTAACCTCTCAAAAATGCTTCAAGACATGAAAACATACATAAAAAAATGACATCATGAACAATGTATTACGATAACACACATTGTGTTTCACAGTATATAACACCTGTAGGTATCTGCTTATTTTATTGTAGGATGCCCCAGATGAATGTTCTGTAATTAAAAGCAATTCTCCTTTTATCCCTTTAATTAAAAAGCATGGTAGAAGACAGAATAGCTGCAGTAACCAGCAAGACGGTAGGAAGCTCAGTAATGAATCATTCATAATGTATTATAAACTGGGTGGTTGGGCCCTGAATGCTGATTGGCTGAAAGCCGTGGTATACCAGACCATATACCAGTGGTATGACAAAACATGTATTTTTATAGTTCAAATTACGTTGGTAACCAGTTTATAATAGCAATAAGGGACCTTGGGGGTTTGTGGTATGTGGCCAATATACCACGGCTAATGGCTGTATCCAGGCAATCTGCGTTGCGTCGTGCATAAGAACAGCCTTTAGCCGTGGTATATTGGCCACATACCACAAACCCCCAAGGTCCCTTATTGCTTAAATAGAGTTCACAGATCTTTCTATTAAACAACAAGAACAAGAAAACAGACGTTCCCCTCACTTGTCATGGAGGTCACCTGTGAAGCCAGACATTTGCTTTAACTGAGAGCCTGATGAAGACTAGCCTGGTCTCAGTGACTATTGCTGCTATGACAGACATGACACAGAAGAGTTGACCAAAGCACCAACAGATCTGGCTAGATAAAGACCTATAATGTTCTACACATTGTTATAATAAACACACTAGTTGGATAAAACTGTACTGTATAGCACAGGAGGTTGGTGGTACCTTAATAGGGGCAGCAGGTAGCCTGGCGGGTAGGAGCATTGGGCCAGTAACGAAAAGGTTGCTGGATTGAATCCCAGAGCTGACAAGGTAAAATCTGTCGCTCTGCCCCTGAGCAAGGCAGTTTTTTCCTGTTCCCTCGACACAGATTACGTGGATGTTGATTAAAGCAGCCCTCCGCACCTCTCTGATTTAGAGGGTTGGGTTAAATGCGGTTTCCATGTGTTTGATTCCATTTGAACCATTATTATGAGCCGTCCTCCCCTCAGCAGCCTCCACTGCTGTACAGTGTATAGTCTTCTTTTCTTCATAGCTGTTAAACAGAGTCTCCCACTACTCTAGTACAGGTCCCTCATGATTTCCTGTAGTAGGGGGTGCAGACACATCTCCAGCTCCTGCTTCTTGAGCAGGTGGATGAGGCGGACGTGGTCAGCCACCAGCGGCCGCAGGTCGGTCATCTTCTGCAGCAGCTTGGCAAACAGCTGGGGGCAGTCTGGGTGGATGGTCTTCAACTGCAGCTCCAAGGCCTGCAGTACTGCCTCCTGGAGGTCCTCGATGGGCTTCACATTCACCAGGCCTGGACGGTCTAGAGTAGAGCACAACAAGGTCAAGGTTAGAGGACACCAGAGAGTGGAGAGTGCTAGAGGAGAGAGAGGGAAATAGAGGAAGATTGGACATACAGTATACATCAAATGATCTGAAGTTACAATGTCCTGATAAGCAAAGTCCAAGGTCAATTGAAATGATACAGCATAAAATAGGTCACCATTGTTTTATATCTTGTCTTAAGCCCAATCAAGCCATCTCAGAGCAATAAAACACCTAATCCTGCAGTTGAGATCAATGGAACGCAGACCGTGGGGGATAGAAGAAGGATGCCATATTGGCGCACACTCAACAAATCTGATCAAACAAAGTGGATATTCGTCAAATCCGTCATGATTGATGTATTGTAAGAGGCCCACAATGTGGTTACTAAAGTCTGGTTTTGATATATATGGCTGTTTTTGCTGCTTAACATTTAGAAGTTCCTTATCAGGTTTAGAAAAAGTGCCTGCTAAATGCTAAATCCGGTTTGTATAAGCTGGTAGAATAGCTAGCATACAGAAATCGGTGGTGGTAGCCAAAGTAATTTTGAACTGCAATGCAGTTGATTGGTGACGATGACATGAACGTGTATTGGGGTTGACATGCATACAAGCAATATACTCCGATGTTTGCCTCAACATAGTGTGAAATACACATACTGTATAAATTATAGCCTAAAGGTAGGCACATTTTGCTAGGGGGCAATGAGGAGATTCGGGATATTTTCCCCGCAGCATCTTTCCCCCACGCGTTTGAGTTGAGTTCCATTGACCTCTTTACCGCATCTATCTAATATAAATGCATAAATGTAAAACGGAAAAACATTACCTCCACTGAGGATGATGACAGCGAGGAAGAGCGCCATATCACTATCGTCCAGCTCCAGCAAGTTGAATTTTACCGCAAACTCAAACTTTGGCTCCATCATCTCACAGAAGGGCTTCCTCAGACTCTTAAGGAACTCCCGGGTCATGAAGATCTGTCCGTAGGCGAACAGTGTGCCGTCCTTGTTCATCAGCGGCGCCAGCATGATCAACATGACCTCGATGACCCCGTACTTCAGCAGGGTCACCTGGTCATTCATGTCCAACTCTGTGAACCCAGGGATGCTCTTGGCAAACTCTATGACTTCTCGTACAGACTCGGCGGTGCGGAACTGAACCTGCCGGAAAAAGGAGAGCTCCAGCTCCCCGGCAGGCTCTTGAGGGGGCAGGACAGACCTCTGTTGCTCCAGGAAAGGGAACTGTCTACAGTTTATAAAGTCCTGACCCGCCGTCAGGGACTTCATGTCATGGATGACAAACGGCTGGAAGGAAAGATAAACATCCCTTAAAAACAAAACTTTAAAGATTATGTGCATGTGGTTGTACAGTATCTCAAGTAACAATTGGGCCCTTACTGAGTTTCTGTGGGTCTTCCCAGACAGGATGGCTCTGGCCCTGCTCTTGGTCACGGGAAAGTGTCTGTGATAGGACAGACACAGCTGTCTGGACAAGGCTCTCAAGTCCGCTGACTCTGGGCTCCTGGGGGACACATCCATAAACTCAGCCAGCAGCTTCTCTCTCTCCTCCTGGGGCATCCGGCCGAAGCGGATGGCTGCGTGGGGACATCAGAATCATTAAATTCTTGCCTGGGTGCCAGTCAGACTCTTTCTGTATTGAATAATGCTACACGTCACTGGCTGCCCAAACAAGACAATGACAAAGACGTTGGCTAAAGAAGGAATATACTTCATCCTGCTGTGTAGAAACCTTTCCAAAGACTTAGGGCCCGGTTTCAGACAGACACTTGCATTTGAAACAGTTCACATTGAATATGTTTAACACCCTTGATTAAGGCTGTGACGGTCATGGAATTTTGGATGACGGTTATTGGTCAGGCAAATGACTGGGTCACCTTTAGAACAGTTTGAATACCAACAAAAAATAAAGATGCACATTTTCTCCTCTACTCCGCTCCTGACTGTGCTGCCATAGAAATATAATTAATAAAACGGGTGTCCCCATTCAATCAATGATGGCATAATGGGTGGACTGGCGGCCATTGCGAGTGCACCCATAGGAGCAAAGCAGGAAGTCAAAGCAGAAAGTGTACCTATCAATATGTGCTATGATTTGTTGATTCAACTCAACTTACATTAGAAAAAATACATTCCATTGCATGAGCCACATAAGTTAACATCACTTAAGCAACCATTTGAATGAACATTCTACATTACCATGGAAATTATTGCTTAAATGATAATGTCAGAGAAGCCCGTGTTTGGAGGTTATATTGGCATGGGTGTTGTTCGTTGAGGGCCGACAAACCGTGACAATATATCCTCCAAACACTGGCTTCAAGGGCATTATCACTTAAGCAATAATTTCCATGGCAATGTAGAATGGTCATTCAAATGATTGCTTAAGTGATAATGCTAGAGAAGTCGATGTTTGGAGGATATATTGTATGGTCTGAGACAAAGTCAAAATTGTGCATTTGTTTAAGCTGTTTTCTAGTGACATTTATTTGGATACATCCATAACAATGAGCTAATGAGGCGCGACTTTGCCTGGCATAGAAAATGTGCTCACTCGGCAGGACACTGTTGTTCAAAGGAGCTAGCCAACAACACAGCTACAGTAACATGATCACTTCAAACTGAAGTTGGAAAGACCTCAAATTAGCTGTGTTTCATTTGACCTTTTTTCCCCATTTTGTTTTGTATATATTCATAAAAATGATGCCAGCTTATTCATGTTTTCAACTGGCTGAGAAACGTTGCCTGCTTGTCTGTTTCGTCCCGACTCCCGACACGTTCATTACTATGGGACAGCTGGAGATCTAATTTTAATATTGTTTAAATTTTGCAAATGTCGGAGAGACAGACAGCAAGGTTTATACAAATCTTCGCTGTTGAAAACAAAATGTTAGTCTAAAAGAAATGTGAGATAATGTCTAGATGCTTTTTATAGGGGAGATCAAGTTTATATGTTGCTTGGCTGGGCTGATGAGACAGTGGATTACACAGTCAGACGGAACAGAGTAAATAGGCATTTTACATCATAGATTTATCCGGTGGCAACTTGTGGACATCAGCTGGAATGCAGTTTTAATTAACCAATCAGCATTCAGGATTAGACCCACCCGTTGTATAAATCCCAATACCATGCAGCCATTGCGAGTGTACCCATGAGTTTACCAGTCAAATTGCCATGATTACAGGTTCCAAACCCGTTCTATTCATTCTATTTCAATGTGTGCTGGTGCTGCAGGGAGGGGGGCATTGCCTTGGAGCAACAACGTTTCATTACGTTGTTAAGAGTCCATGTTATTGCAAATGAATAAAAAAGAAGAAACTGAAATATCACATTTACACTACCATTCAAAAGTTTGGGGTCACTTAGAAATGGCATTGATTTTTAAAGAAAAGCACATTTTTTGTCCATTGGCAGCTTCATTAAATAGTACCTGCAAAACACCAGTCTCAACGTCAACAGTGAAGAGGCGACTCCGGGATGCTGGCCTTCTAGGCAGAGTTGCAAAGAAAAAGCCATATCTCAGACTGGCCAATAAAAAGAAAAGATTAAGATGGGCAAAATAACACAGACACTGGATAGAGGGCGATTGGATAAAAAGTGTTATGTACAGACTAATCTAAGTTTGAGGTGTTCGGATCACAAAGAAGAACGTTCGTAAGACACCTCTTTCAAGCATGGTGGAGGCAATGTGTTGGTCGGGGGGGGCTTTAGTGGTGGTAAAGTGGTAGATTTCTACAGGGTAAAAGGGATTTTGAAGAAGGAAGGCTATCACTCCATTTTGCAACACCATGCCATACTCTGTGGACGGCACTTAAATGGAGCCAAGTTTCTCCTACAACAGGACAATGACCCAAAGCACAGCTAAAGACTACGCAAGAACTATTTGGGAAGAAGCAGTCAGCTGGTATCTGTCTATAATGGAGCACAGTCACCGGATCTCAACCCTATTGAGCTGTTGTGGGAGCAGCTTGACCGTATGGTACATAAGAAGTGCCCATCAAGCCAATCCAACTCGTGGGAGGTGCTTCAGGAAGCATAGGGTGAAATCTCTTCAGATTACCACAACAAATTGACAACTAGAATGCCAAAGGCCTGCAGGGCTTTAATTTCTGCAAATGGAGGATTCTTTGACAAAAGCAAAGTTTGAAGGAAACAATTATTATTTCAATTAAATATCATTATTTATAATCTTGTCAACATCTTGACTATATTTCCTATTCATTTTGCAACTTATTTCATGTATGTTTTCATGGAAAACAAGGACATTTCTAAGTGACCCCAAACTTTTGATTGGTAGTGTACATTACTATTCAGACCCTTCACTCAGTACTTTGTTGAAGCCTCTTCGGCAGCGATTACAGCCTCGATTCTTCTTGGGTATAATGCTACAAGCTTGACCCACCTGTATTTGGGGAGTTTCTCCCATTCTTCTCTGCAGATCCTCTCAAGCTCTGTCAGATTGGATGTGGAGCATTGCTGCACATATATTTTCAGGTCTCTCCAGAGATTTTTGATCGGGTTCAAGTCTGGGCTCTGGCTGGGCCACTCAAGGACATTCAGAGACTTGTCCTGAAGCCACTCCTGCGTTGTCTTGTCTGTGTGCTTAGGGTTGTTGACCTGTTAGAAGGTGAAACTGCGCCCCAGTCTGAGGTCCTGAGTGCTCTGGAGCAGGTTTTCATCAAGGGTCTCTCTGTACTTTTCTCTGCTCATTTTTCCCTCAAACCTGACTAGTCTCCCAGTCCCTGCCGCTGAGAAGCATCCCCACTGTATTATGCTGCCACCACCATGTTTCACTGTAGGGATGGTATTGGCCAGTTGATGAGCTGTTTCTGGTTTCCTCCAGATTTGATGCTTGGCATTCAGGTCAAAGAGTTCAATCTTGGTTTCATCAGACCAGAGAATATTCTTTCGCATGGTCTGAGAGTCCTTTAGGTGCCTTTTGGCAAACTCCAAGCGGGCTGTCATGTGCCTTTTATTGAGGAGTGGCTTCCGTTGGGCCACTCTACCATAAAGGCCTGATTGGTGGAGTGCTTTAGAGATGGTTGTCCTTCTGGAAGGCTCTCCCGTCTCCACAGAGGAACTCTGGAGCTCTGTCATTGTGACCATCGGGTTCTTGTTCATCTTCTTGACCAAGGCCCTTCTCCCCCGATTGCTCAGTTTTGCTGGGCAGACAGCTCTAGGAAGAGTCTTGGTGATTCCAAACTTCTTCAGTTTAAGAATGACGGCGGCCACTGTGTTCTTGGGGACCTTCAATGCTGCAGAATGTTTTTGGTATCCTTCCCCAGATCTGTGCCTCATCACAATCCTGTCTCAGAGCTCTACAGACAATTCCTTCGACCTCATGGCTTGGTTTTTTCTCTGACATGCACTGTCTACTGTGGGACCTTAAATAGACAGCCTTTCCAAATCATGTCCAATCATTTGAATTTACCACAGGTGGACTCCAATCAAGTTGTAGAAACATCTCAAGGATGATCAATGGAAATGCACCTGAGATCAATTTCGAGCCTCATGGAAAAGGGTTTGAATACTTATTTAAATAAGGTATTTCAGTTTTTTATTTGTAATAAATGAGCTTACATTTCTAAAAACCTGTTTTCACTTGTAGTGGCTTACCATCGTGTGACATGCCCACAAGCAGACATTTCTGAAAGCGACAGTACTGGCACTTATTCCGGCTCTTTTTGTGAATCCGACAATGCAGATCACAGTGGTCATACACCAGTTTTAACCGCATGGTTCTGCGGAAGAATCCCTAAGAGAAAGGCAGAGAACATGTAGATTGTAGAATCATAAAGCAGCAACAGACTATATTTATTTTACAGAATAAAAAAAATGCATTTGTATAGTTCCAAGCATACACAATAGCCATACATACTGACAAGCCACCAGAACCTCAGTAGGTAGGTCTCAGTCCTACCTTGCAGCCCTCACAGGCATGGACTCCATAGTGGAAGCCTGAGGCTGTGTCCCCACACACTCTGCAGTCAATGTAGAGCAGAGTGCTGGGGTCTGTGTAAGTGGGGGACTTTGAGTGAAGAGGGGGTCTGGACAGGCTGACAACGGTACAGTTGCTAGACCAAAAAGAGGACATGGACTCCTCTTTTAACGAACCTAAACAAAGACAAATGAGAACACAATGAGATACAGATGTAGGATCTTCATTTGCTACAGCATGAAAATCATGTGAATTATTAGGTGGATTATAATTAATGGACAATTTTGTAGGGGTTGATACATTTTTCGTAAGGGAATCAAGTCTGAAACTTCAGAAGCCTTTTTAAACCTTAAATTCTCTACATGTTTTAAATTCTTTGCCTTTCAGGAAAGTTCTCTTGCAACAGGGTGATCAAATTAAGATCTTACATCTGTATACATCGTATCACAGGCAAGGGAAAAGACTGTGTGGCAATTGCTTTAACATCAGATTACATTTATAGATCACTAAGTTATGAGGAGGCAGGTAGCCTAGTGGTTGGAGCGTTGGACTAGTAACTGAAAGGTTGCAAGATCAAATCCCCGAGCTGACAAGGTAAAAATCTGTTCAATGAACAGGAACCCACTGTTCCTGTTCATTGAAAATAAGAATTTGTTCTTAACTGACTTGCCTAGTTAAAAAAAGGTAAAATATTACACTTTAGTAAATGCCAGATTTAGTAAAAGTCCCTTACAGTAGACTTACATTGGTACTCGCTGTATGTGTAGTTGAATGTGTGGTTTCTGTCTGGGCTGTGGTTGAATGAGTGGTTTCTGTGTGGGCTGTGGTTGAATGAGTGGTTTATGTCAGGGCTGTGGTTGACTGAGTGGTTTATGTCTGGGCTGTGGTTGAATGAGTGGTTTATGTCAGGGCTGTGGTTGACTGAGTGGTTTATGTCTGGGCTGTGGTTGAATGAGTGGTTTATGTCTGGGCTGTGGTTGAATGAGTGGTTTATGTCAGGGCTGTGGTTGAATGAGTGGTTTATGTCAGGGCTGTGGTTGACTGAGTGGTGTATGTCTGGGCTGTGGTTGAATGAGTGGTTTATGTCTGGGCTGTGGTTAAATGAGTGGTTTATGTCTGAGCTGTGGTTGAATGAGTGATTTCTGTCTGGGCTGTAGTTGAATGAGTGGTTTCTGTCTGGGCTGTGGTTGAATGAGTGGTTTCTGTCTGGGCTGTGGTTGAATGAGTGGTTTCTGTCTGGGCTGTGGCGGTGGGGACTGTTGAGGCTGTACTCTAGGGAGGAGAGGTAAGGGTGGTCCAGGGTTGACAGGGTCTTCATGTCAAAACTATTCATCCTGTTGTCCATCTCTGCCAGGTCCAATGTGCCCAGCTCAAAACTCAATATGGGTCACCATCTCTGTATAAGAAGACAGCAGTGAAGAGGTCAACTAACAGTATGAATCTCTCAATTTACTATAAAGCTATCAAGGAGACCACAGAAGAGGCAAACCATTCATTACCTGTGCTGTTATAAATGGGCGTAATAATTATAATTATAACTTCAGCCTGTTAAAACTAAGAAAAATTATTTGACTAATTCTACATTTGCACTAAATTGGATCTGTGCATTAGATACAGAGTAAACACAGGAATGCACTTTTCATTCAGCTTATTGCAGTGTTTAAGAGATAAGAGAGCGACAACTAAGCGATAACTAAGCGGCCCCCTGGTAGGAACTCTCAGCCCCACAGTAAGTCAACACAACTTTCTGTACTGTACCATTTCAGAACATTTCTCCACTTTAGACACATTAGGTGAGAAAGGTAAACATAGCCACATTCACTTCAACTCAAAGAAAGACCTTTAGAATTGGCAGGTACAACTCAGGTACAATTTTTTTTAAAACATATCTGAGTGTAGGATGATAAATGGCCGCCTGTCGTCTGTAGCTAGAATCTTTCAGAATTCATGAGAAAACTTTTATAGGCAGCATGTGTGCGTGCGTTTGTGTGTGTTTGTGTGTATAAGTGTGCGTGCATATATGCGTGTGTACGTACATGTCTTGCACAATGTATAAAATATATTTAATGCTGAAACCCTCCTATAAACACCAAACTTTGTGATCAGGACACACAGAAGGCCAGAGATAATTACAGACACCAGTAAAATTCTTAAGTACCCAAAGAGGCCACTAGATGTCTTTTGATAGATTACAAAAAAATCCTTGTAAAATTCAACAATTCTAGTAGTTTATTGGTAAACTTGAAAAGTTTCCAGTAATATACCCTTCCTTTGCAACCCTAATGATGAGTGCTGATAAATGATCTACACATTCCTTAACAGAAGACTGACAAAGACCTGTGGAACAGTCTTGTTACCTAAGTGGTATGATTGAAAAGGTTAGTGTGTTAGATGTTGGTAAACAGGGAACACCTGAGAATTAGGGTGATCATATTGAAGTTGATGGTGGGAATGGCTTGTCCCATTATTGAACGTCAATTTGATATCCGTTCATCATGATCAATTACACCTCATAGCACAACAAACTGCTTAATACTATTTTAGAAATATACTTTGATTTCTTCAAACATTAATACAACATTGTGTAAAAGTATCATGAAGTCTAAACATTTTGAAATACCTACAATCCTTTAAAAAAAAAGAGCCACGTGCCACTATTATGAATTAATAACTTGTAAAAACGTAATAATTCTATATCAGCACAACACAGATAATCAAGTGTTTTTTTACGTAAATATAAATGTCTTAATACTACTTTATTATTAAGTATTAAGTATGAACAACTTATTTAATAAATGTTAGATTGACTTTAAAATATTAAATAATCATAACTTGTAAAACTCAATAACTAGATTATCAGAACACAAATAAATAAAGACATATTTACTCAATAACCTAATATTTGTTAACAGTACTCAAAAACGTTAAGCGATAAGAACTCTTATTGACATATGAGTTAGTACCACTTTTATGATTTGAGTTCTACTGACTGTTGGAGATGTTTGAGTAGCCACTACACAATTTCTTTAATGAGTTAGGCAGTTACTTTTGAATAATAATAGAATAATAATAATAAAAAGACAATAGTATAAATTGACAACTTGGGTGGAATAAATTAAACATTTATCAAACTGTCAAAGTTGACAGTAGCATATATGTTGTTCGAATTACAGACAAGCTAAATTTAAATTGATAAAATTATTCCTTATTATAATCCAAAAAGGTTTTGTATGTCTATGCAATTAGGTCTAGATAAATTGTCAAATGAAACAAATGATAGCCTTTGGTGGATTTAAAACCGCTATCAGTTGTGTTCATGAATAGCCTTGACAGACAGTTGCACTTGTTCACCTTTTGAAACTAGATAGCAGTCTACATTCTCACGCAATCAGAATTACTCAAGGCTGATGTAACTTAGCCTACCTGTCTTGATCTGCAATACAAAATTTCAACTCGTTCTTCACTAGTCACTTATGAAGCTTAATTCACATATTCAGCAATATGTCTTCCTTTTTCTTGATCACGGGGTCGCTGAATAATAGGACATGTTACATGTGGGTCACGCAACCAGTGTTTGAATAACAGAAGTTCCCTTTGCGAACTGCAAGGCTTCCCATCTTCCCTCCTGCTTCCATTTACGGGTTGGACTTTGGAGTAATTCTTCACTGAACACTGGGCACAAACCTGTTGCGCTGAGGGATTATCTGTTTCCATAGATAGACTGGAATAGTAGAATGATGTAGGCTACTGTAGAATAGTTTATGAGATGTAGACTGTAGACTGTGTTCATGAATAGCCTTGACAGACAGAATTGTTCACCATTTGAAACTAGATAGCCGGAGCAGTCGACATTCTCACGCAATCAGAATTACTCAAGGCTGATGTAGCTTAGCCTACCTGTCTTGATCTGCAACACAAAATATCAACTCGTTCTTCACTATTCAGTTGGGGTTGGACTTTGGAGTAATTCTTCACTGA
Source organism: Brachymystax lenok tsinlingensis (assembly GCA_030435695.1). Classification (NCBI taxonomy): domain Eukaryota; kingdom Metazoa; phylum Chordata; class Actinopteri; order Salmoniformes; family Salmonidae; genus Brachymystax; species Brachymystax lenok. Next base: position 25,794,500 of record CM059803.1, on the reverse strand, counting down.
ACACTGGGCACAAACCTGTTGCACTGAGGGATTATCTGATTTCATAGGTAGACTGGAATAGTAGAAGAATGTAGGCTACTGTAGACTAGTTTATGAGATTGTATGATTCTCATATTAATATTGAAGTAAATAACTGTATTCAGAGCAGCAGTACATATAAATCCATAGGCTTACAGTAGACATAAGACATAAACTCACAGGCCAGTTTATTAGGTACAACACCCGGTTCACAAAAATTGATCACTCCAGACAGTGAGTCACATGGTTGTGGCTTGCTGTATAAAGCAGGCAGACCTGCATCAAGGCATTCAGGAAAAGGAGGACCGAGCATGCCCCCATTCTCATCGACGGGGCTGTAGTGGAGCAGGTTGAGAGCTTAAAGATCCTTGGCGTCCACATCACCAACAAACTAACATGGTCCAAGCACACCAAGACAGTCGTGAAGAGGGGACGATAAAACCTATTCCCCCTCAGGAGACTGAAAAGATTTGGCATCCTCAAAATCCTCAAAAGGTTCTACAGCTGCACCATCGAGAGCATCCTGATGGGTTGCATCAATGCCTGGTATGGCAACTGTTTGGCCTCCAACCACAAGGCTCTAAAGAGGGTAGTGCATACGGCCCAGTACATTACTGGGGCCAAGCTTCCTGCCATCCAGGACCTCTATACCAGGAGGTGTCAGAGGAAGGCACTAAAAATTGCCAAAGACTCCAGCCACACTAGTCATAGACTGTTCTCTCTGCTACCACACGGCAAGCAGTACCGGAGTGCCAAGTTTAGGTCCAAGAGGCTTCTAAACAGCTTCTACCCCCAAGCCATAAGACTCCTGAACATCTAATCAAATGGCCACCCAGACTATTTGCATTGCACCCCCTTTTACGCTGCTGCTACTCCCTGTTATTATCTATGCATAGTCACTTTAATAACTCTACCTACAATAACTCTACCTACAGCTGTCAGAGCAGCTCACAGATCACTGTACCTGTACATAGCCCAACCAACTACCTCATCCCCTACCGTAGTCATTTACTTATCTTGCTCCTTTGCACCCCAGTATTTTTACTTTGCACATTCATCTACTGCACATTTACCATTCCAGTGTTAAATTGCCAACATTTCATTTGATTTTATTCTGTTTGATTAAATGATAGACTGGGCAAAACTAGTGACCTAAGCAACTTTGAACGTGGTATGATCATCGGTGCCAGGCGTGTCGGATACAGTATCTCAGAAACGTCTGCCCTCCTTGGCTTTTTCACACACGACAGTGTCTAGGGCTTACCGAAAATGATGTGACAAACAAAAAACATCCAGTCAGCGGATGAGAGAGGTTGAAGGAGACTGGCAAGAATCATGCAAGCTAAAAGGCGACCACTCCGGGTTCCACTCCTATCAGCTGGTACTACATGGGTGTACCTAATAAACTGTCCAGTGAATGTAGCTACGTATAATCTATTAATTTTAAACTCACAAGAAACAGCACTATACATGGAATTCTATAGGTTGCTTCTGCATTTCTAATGCAGAGACCGTAGGCCTCTAGAGTCACTTTGCTTATCGATGCATGGCAACTTTATTAAAAGCTGTAGAACTGTAGAAACCAATCAGTGGATATAATCATGCAAACAATACGGTTTATAATTAATTTAACCTTCATTTAACTAGGCAAATCAATTAAGAACAAATTCTTATTTACAATGACGGCCTACCCCAGCTAAATCCGGACGATGCTGGGTCAATCGTGTGCCGCTCTATGGGACTCCCAATCACAACCGGTTGTGAAACAGCCTGGAATCAAGCCAGGGTATGTAGTGACAACAGTATATGCAAATTAAATACTGTAGTATTACTATAGTTAAGTTTTTAACTATAGTAATACTACAGTATTTAATTTGCATATACCCCCACACACTCCCCTCCCCCACATCCCAATTGTTTGTGTGAAAAAATATGTTGCATAAAGCTTACATTTTTGTCATTTTTACTGTATCAGGAGAGTAACATACACAGACGTTTCTGCTTTTGCCTTCTTCAGTGTACAGATTCAAAGCTTAAAATCAGAAACAACATTTGTAGGAAACACAGGTGAGCACAGTCCAGGTGCTTCTAATCAGGATAATTGATCCTCTGCCAATCAGGGATGGCCTCTCTGGTCTATCTGTACACGTGTTACAAGGTTATATAGAATTATAAACTATGGGAGCGGGTACAAAGAGCAATTGGGGGTAATATCTGTTGTGAACCGTTCATGAAACAATTGCCTTCGGCGTCCGCTCACCTGGGTGCCACCCATGAGTGATAAACCTACATGCAAAGTATAGACCATATATTGTGTTCCCTACAGGTCATAGAAAGAGCAGAAGTGCTGAACTAGACTCCAGTCCTATCTATCTACAGGTTATAGAACATTTGCTCTTTTAGTATTTGTCCAGTAGGTTTCTTCAAAGAGAAAGCAGCCACTTCTATGTCAAAGATAATAATAAAAAAACACTATAGTAAATACTACAGTATACTACAATCATGCCTGCAAAAACACTACAGTATACTACAGTCATGTCTGCAAAAACACTTCAGTAAATACTACAGTAAAGCCCGCTAAAACACTACAGTGAATACTATAGTACATAAATATCAGGGGCACAACTGTGGTTTTAGAAGTGGGGGCATAATTTATTTATTCATTTTTTATTTATTATTACATTTTTCAGTCAGATAATCACTCCAAACAGCCTACCCGACCGCTCGGATGTGTCCGCATGGTCCTAAAGCACATCGTTGCCTTGTTTTGTATCACATTCCAATGATAAAACTGGGGGGGACAAAAATGCAATTTCAGAATGTGGGGAACAACTGGTAGCTTCATTAAATAGTACCCGCAAAACACCAGTTTCAATGTCAACAGTGAAGAGGCGACTCCGGAATGCTGGCCTTCTAGGCAGAGCTGCAAAGAGAAAGCCATATCTCAGACTGGCCAATAAAAATAAAATACTAAGATGGGCAAAATAACACAGACACTGGACAGAGGAACTCTGCCTAGAAGGCCAGCATCCCGGAGTCGCCTCTTCACTGTTGACGTTGAGACTGGTGTTTTGCAGGTACTATTTAATGAAGCTGCCAGTTGAAGACTTGCGAGGCATCTGTTTCTCAAACTAGACACTCTAATGTACTTGTCCTCTTGCTCAGTTGTGCACGGGGCCTCCCACTTCTCTCTCTATTCTGGTTAGAGCCAGTTTGCGCTGTTCTGTGAAGGGTGTAGTACACAGCGTTATACAAGATTTTCAGTTTCTTGGCAATTTCTCGCATGGAATAGCTTTCATCTCAGAACAAGAGTAGATTGACGAGTTTCAGAAGAAAGTTATTTGTTTCTGGCCATTTTGAGCCTGTAATCGAACCAACAAATGCTGATGCTCCAGATACTCAACTTGTCTTAAGAAGGCCCATTTTATTGCTTCTTTATTCAGAACAACAGTTTTCAGCTGTGCTAACATAATTGCAAAAGGGTTTTCTAATGATCAATTAGCCTTTTACAATGATCAACTTGGATTAGCTAACACAACGTGCCATTGGAACACAGGAGTGATGGTTGCTGATAATGGGCCTCTGTAGGCCTATGTTGATATTCCATAAAATAATCTGCCGTTTCCAGCTACAATAGTCATTTACAACATTAACAATGTCTACACTGTATTTCTGATCAATTTGATGTTACTTTAATGGGCAAGAAATGTGCTTTTCTTTCAAAAACAAGGAAATCTCTAAGTGACCCCAAACTTTTGAACCGTAGTGTACATCTCAGGACAAATAAAAGCACCCCCTATACCATGTCATTGATTGTAGCCTTAGCCTGCATCACTATGTTTTTTTACCTGACCTCTGAGCACACTCAATATTCCTATAATGAAATAGCATATACGTATGTATCTAGATAAACAGGAAGGAGGTTATTGTAACACTTTGTGATACAGAGGTCAATGAAACAGAGACTGGTTTCAGTACACCACTTTTCATTCCCTCTGTTTCAGGGTTAGTCAACCTGCACTGTGTCTAGTCAGAGAACAGACCTGCAAAAGACTTCCTCAAGTTCCGTATGGTCTCGGCCTTGGCCACATCTTCACTGGCTGTGCGAAAAAAGGATGTTTCCTTCAGGCCAAAGGCATTGGTCAGGGACTGAGATTTACTGAACATTTTTTTGTAGTGATTATAAATCAGGAGTAGTAGTAAGCTGAAGGCCAAATAACCTAACCAATTGACTGTAGAGCATTATAGTTATTAGATACAGGCTATTCTGTTTGGTTTAACCTTGTAATTATGTCAAAAATAAGTATATTCAAAGTGTTGCTGCCAATGTGCTCTTACTTCAGCGGTGGATGTGCCTGTGTCTTTTCCTCTGCTGTTGGCTGTTCTACCACTGGGGGCTGGTTCTTCTCAGGACTGGTGGCCTTCTCTTGTGCCTGAGTCAGTGATTCATTTTGGGGTTGGGCCAGTGGCTCAGGCTGGGGTTGGACTGAGGCCTGTGGAGGAGCTTGGGCTTGGCCTGACTTGCTGATTGGGGATGAGGCTGCTGTGTGGTTGGGGTAGGCCTCTGGCTTGAGTCTTTAGCAGAAGCTTTAGGAGCTGACTTTGGAACAGACCTGGGACTTTGCGATATGGATCATTGGGGTTCCAGACAGCCCTCTAATTTTAGAACAAGAAATACTTTATGATATTATCACACTTTTGCAGTGGAGAGAGTATACTGAATCATGTACCAAAAGGCTTTGAATTTTTGTCTGTACCTTTTCCACATTTGTATGGGTAATTTAGTCCCTAAAACCATGTGACAATAATAGTAGACTGTCTAAAATCAAAACTGGTCAAGGGAGGAGGTAAAAGCTGCAAAATAAAGAAACACAAAGCAGGGAGGATACAATATTACAATACTGCAGATATCTATCATGCATTAGAAGCAATGCAATGTGGGGTGCACATGCTTCATGAGGGTATAGATGGAGGGGTTTTGACCAACCAATATGTTTGATAATTTATTTGGTTTCCAAACTTTAATAATATGATAGATAAATACATACTTTGACTACCATTAGTAGACCTTTGCCTGTGTTGGTCTTCTTGCTCCACATATCTTTCTATAAACTGACATTTTAAAGGAGTCTCCCTTTCCACTGTATATACTGTACACAGTGACACAATATAGGCTGATTTGCTTGTTGATCTAGGCCTAGTTTTTTTATACAACCATAACAAATATGGCAACACAGACTGAACATATATTGCAAAGGAAGCTTTATTGCCAGTGACAGGGGGAAAATATCAATTTGGGGTATGTTTCTACAATGTATTGTTATCTGTACTGGATTTTTTCCCCAACAGTTCAACACTAGTTCCAAGAGTGCACACTTAACAAGTAGTTGCAACCCTGGTCCCTAATAGTTACAACCCAGCAGGTTTGAAAAACTGAACCAGCAAAGGAGTTTCCCCTGGGCAGGATGGCTGATTTTGAGTTTCCCCCGACAATAACTCCTTTAATCAATCAGTTACACAACAAATATGTCACTATGCAACTATTAAGGACCTCGGTGCCCCCGCTCTATCCTCCCTTTTGTAGATACGTCATGGCATTTTACTCCACAAATCAAAACACAAAACCATCAAGCCACAGGCAAGGCTTATACAGGGTTACTCTCTGGGTTAGGCTATCTGCACAGACACAATGTTATTTCATACACCTAGGAAAAGAACTTGCACACTGAGCTTGCCAAACATAGTTTGTTTGTACAATTCTGTTAGTAACAAATTGTTTTAGAATGGGACACACATTTACAATTATCTTGATGTAGATGTATTCTTAGTTGTACGACAATTTCACCAAATAGGACACATGCATGGCTTCTAATAACTACTACTTAATGCAAGTGTTTTTCATTTACAACAGTGTTAGCTATGGGAAAATGTTTGTATCCCACTTATGAATATAGCTCTATGAATAAATTATGGTAGAAGATCTGGTACTAAAAATATAAAGAATATAAAGTTAAAAACATATATATTGCACTCTCCATTAACTCAGTATGAGTATGATAAGGCAAATATGTCAAAGAATCTTTAAATGGCAGTAACATAAGCATAACTCCACGCATATCATCACTGCAATACAGAGCGGCATTCCCGTTGTCATGGCAACGCCACTATGGTCATTGATATTAAGCATGGACGGTATGTGTATGGTGGTATCAGAAACCTTATACCTAGTAATTTAAATATATTATGTAAAACCTTGACTATTTTACTGAAGCACAATTTTGTTTTTCTACTTGACAACATAATTGAAAGTGACAGGACTAATTTGACTACTTCACTTCCTGAAATATCACAAATACATGCATCATAGGCCTAATTGGAGATGGTTATTACTGTAATCTTATTAGATAATGGACACACCTCTAGAGTCATTCTGTTAACAAATCTTAATGAGAGCATTCTACTATCACAGTTACTCTCTAACTCTATCACAATCTCTCCTCTCTCCTGATCCAACTGCAGCTGCCACAAACCAATCCCATATATTTACAGTGGGGGACTGGGATTATAAGTGCTGAGTGATAACAAAAGTCAAATATTTATTATTTCTCTCAAAATGCTAGAGTAGTCTATTGTAATTTTGCAAGTTATCTAATATGTTTGTCCTCATACACATGAAGACATCTATGGCTGTGTTCTGTGCATAGAGACAGTTTATAAAACTGTCAAAGAACTGTCTTGCTAGGAGTCGGTTGTTATAGCAACATTCACTGAGCGAAGTATGGGTAGTCTATCTGCTAATAATGGACAAAGAAACAGCAACTATGTTTCATACATGTCTCGAACCTCCTTTTAAATCAATGAAGGTCTACTTAGAAGTAATCTGGCTATATATATATATATTGGTGTACTCATCAGCTTTCTTGGCTCGAACACTTGGTTGTTTATGTAGACCTTATATAACCTATTTTATAGAACTTATACAATATGTATTCCATATTATGACACATTCACAATGCTTAAATCACAGGGACAGTAGTTTGGAACTATGACAGTGATGTCACTAAAGAAACATCCTGATTGATCATCTGACATTGAAAACATACAGTTACCTTCCTTCGTATCATTCATGCAAAACAAATAAATACCTATTATACTTGTATATGTATGAAAATAATCACCAATACAGTCATACGCACCCACATTTACATATTGACATATACACAAACGTCAAACTGCACGATAAACCAGTTTGACAATATCTAAAAGTACACACCAAAATTGAGAAATAAATAGGGGGGTTAGAGGGAGGTCAAATGATGAATAATGACTGAATCAAACACGTGGCACACAGCAGCACTGGACTCAGTGTAGGCACAATCTGCTTATTACACCATCAACAACAGCCCCAAAGAAAACCACGGCTACAGAGAAACAGAGGCGACTGTTACAAGCACACTAAATCAACAGAGAAACAAGTGGACAGTACATCTTGACACTGCATAGAGGAAAAACACAGTCCAGGCCAGCAGTACACTCTGGACCAAACTAACACCAGCCAGATCTCAGTCTGTCTACCGTCTCTCCACTCCCCAATCCCCTCCCCTCCTCTCTGCTTTTGTGTTCAGCTAATGTACATCATCATCATTTCAATATTACATAGACTTCCACTTTGGCTGGCTAATTAGTTGGCCTGGACGGGTTTTGGCCCCACTGCAACGCCATTACAGTCGAGAATGTACTGCAGACAACCTTGAGGAGGGCGTGTAGCGCCAGTCTTGGGATCAACCACCAGGTCCTTCTGGCCACCACTCTGCAAACACATAAAACTAAGTGATACTCCCACAGACACTACAGTTAAATGTCCTTATGACACAGTTCTGTTTTTATACTGCTTTAAAGAATGTACTTTTCAAACAAGAATATGGATCCAATGTTGGTTTTACACAAATCTAGCTATACACTAGTTACTAAGACACAGTAATATGGATGTTATACACTAAACTCTAATACAAGTGAAGGCTCTCAAACAGGATTTCCTAAAAGCCTATATGTGAGACTATGACTGATCATATTCCCATACAGTGGTGTATGTAGCCTACATATTCCCATACAGTAGCGTATGTAGCCTACATATTCCCATACAGTGGTGTATGTAGCCTACATATTCCCATACAGTGGTGTATGTAGCCTACATATTCCCATACAGTGGTGTATGTAGCCTACATATTCCCATACAGTGGTGTACGTAGCCTACTTCACCATACCTGTGATGGCTGCATGGTGGTTGGTCTGTTAGAGGACCCAGCGGGTGTCCGTCCTACTGCCTGGTTCATCTTGGCTACCACCATGTCAGTGATGAGCTGCCTGTCCTCTGCCTGATGCTCTCCTACCAGCGACATGGATGATCCCACCACCTGACACACACACAGAAGATGGTAATATTACCAGAGTAAGAGAAGATGGACGTGGAGTAGGTTATGAAGGAAGGACAGTAGATTGTGTGCCACATTTGGTTAAAGTGAAGGTTTAACTGAATGGTTCGGAACTATGTTTGGATACCATCCCATGTTCTCAACAGTTGTGCCATCTGTGAAACATGTCTAGGCTGCTGTTCCCATAACAACCAGATAGTGACCTAACAAGGATATGGAATACATCAATACATACAAAGATGTTGAATATTTAAAAATATTAAATAAGCAAACTGCCTCAGTGTGTTGAGAGCAGCTAAATAATTAGGTAATACATCATAAAAATTCCTGCAATATTTCTTACTAGGAAACACCTACCTCAGTGATGTAATCTTTTGCGTCCTTTCCATGAATGGCTTTGACAGCACAGATATCCAACCCTCCAAAGATCTCTGAGCAGGTGTCAACCCACAGCTTGTACCTGAACACAGGCCAAGGAGTATAGATATGACACTAAGTGGTCTTAAATAGTGTCACAGTCAAGGACAAGTGTGATGCTATTTAATAGAGATAATTTGCATGTAGGAGTGTAATTACTCAAATGGCTTTTATACATTTTGTATCATTCAGAGAGAACACAGTACAGAGTGCTAACTTGTATCAATACAGACATTTACATTGTTTCATAACGAGCTACATGAATGATAATTGACTTTGGTAATGAGACAGGCCATTGTCTGGCATTCTCTGGTCTTGTCCTATTAGAAAGGAAGCATTGTCAGTGGTGCTGTACTGCTGTTGTTAAGGACTCATACCTGTCAGTCATGGCCACTTGTTCCAACATGGCTGAGCCTGTGTTGCTCTTCCAGTTGCCAGAGATTGAGGTCCTCCTATAACGTATGAGACATTATACAAATGGTATACATATTAAAGTCCCTGTTGATTGTTAATTCAAGGAATCACAAATTCAATTGTCTTGGATTAATTCGATTACACTTCTGGATTATTTGAAAAAAAGGCAGATCCTTATGCTAAATGTGGAACATTTAAAGGTTTTCAGATGTTTACATCAGAGGAATAATCATAAATACAAAATGGGGAATAATACGTACATGTAAGCCTTGTAGTCATTGCCAATCTTCTGAATTCTGATGTCGTACTTGGAGTCGATGAGGGGCTCTGTGGTGGTGTAGGTCTGGGTGAGAGCCACCACACTGACTATGTCCTGGAACTTGCTGTGGTTATCCACCTTAACCTGGACACAACATACACCACCTTCCATAGCAGCCCCACAGTCTACAGAATAACAATATCAAGCCATAATAACATTATTACCTTTCCTACTCCTGAGTGAGCGTGCCCAATTTTCACAACTACAGGAAACGTTGGCATGGTAACCTGAGTGATAAACCGTCAGACATTATTGTTTAATGTCTGGTTTCATGATACAATGAAGAAAAATAAGTCCACATTAATGGATACATTTCAGAAGACATGATTAGGTTCTTACCATCTCCTTGTAGTTGGGATAGAAGGTCTGTTCGATCAGAGGGAACTTCTCTGCACCAAGCTTCCTGTAGGTGCTTATTAGCTGTGCAAACTAGAGACAACCAGACATCCATTAGTTATGCCACTGACTTAAGACACAAATAAACAAGTCTCATGCATTGCATGCAGCCAGCCTTCTGTCTGCCTACCGCCCAGGGCTTGTCACACAGGTTGTAGATGGACTCCAGGGAGTTGATACTGGGGATGCCCCCATACTGCAGACCAATGATCATGTTACGGAAGTCCTCATTCTGGGTCATACTGAAGGCGTGTTGACGGATGAGGACAAAGTCAGGCTTGAATGACCTGTAAAACATAAATACACAGATGCTTCAGAGAGAAATGAAAACTGGGTTGACCTTCACATCTAAAGTGAACCATGGCACATTTTCAGATTCAATGTTGGAGTATTGAGTGTGTTGCTTATGAACAATTGGCTCTAAGGGCACTGGTGAAGTGCCAATTATTTCAGATAATACCGTTTGGCTTGTGGGATGTGGTGTGTGTGGTGTGTGTGTGTGCACGCATCCGCACGTGTCTCACCTGGCCACCCTGGTACCGTTCCTCAGAACCTGCATGTCCACATTACAGGACCCGTTGGAGTGAGCTATGACGTTGATCTCACTGAACTCAGCCTGCATGGTAGAAAAAAACAAGATCCATCTGATTAACTGAATGGTTGGTGGAGCTATATATGTATTGCCTGGAATGGAATAAAAGTTTCTACGTAGACAACTCTATCTGAGACAGATGCCAAAAGTAAATCGATGCAGTTTGCCAAATGAGGCTTACCTGTTCGACTTTGATGTCATAATCTCTGTGTACTTTCTTCCCTCTGAAGAGTTTGGCCCTAGGCAACAGGAAAGATAATTGAAGAACCTTTAGAGAACATGATGAGATAACACTGATAGATCCTTCTGCTATTGAGTCCTTGTGATCATGTTACTCTGTGAACGCCTCCCATCAACTTACAATCACAAATATTGAATAAGACACGTCATTGACTTTAAAATGCATCAATATGGATTTTATGGAGCAAAGACTTTAAATACACACCACACCATTACCCAAAACATTCTGTCTTGAGACACATTCCTCTCAGATAAACATGTCATGGAGAATTGTTAAAGTAGTGTCATATCCACTACTAATCACTTTATGTTATGATTCGTTTTTGTCCTTTATGAAATGTAAGTAGTCCCCCGTGTTGCAGCGTTTGCTTCCATCTAGTGGATCGTTACTGAATGGTGCATTGTAGTCAAAAGCCCTCGGAACAAGATACATTTTACATAAAATTGATGAAATTCTCTGGTTCAATAGCTATGGTCTTTGTCCAAGATAAAAGCGTTTGTTTGGTGGATCTTAGTCTACTGAGAGCATCCAGTGTTAATATCAGCTTAGCATCGAGCTCTGTCTATACAGAGGTACTGGCACTCATTCCCTGCAGACAGACAGGCTGGCCATTACTGAACCCACACAGTGCATTTACTGAATTGAGCCACGGACAAAGAGAGGAGACCTTCGCCATGCTCTTAAAGTGATGAGTGAGGGGAAGGGAGGTTAATCAATGGAGACAAACTTAGTGACCTGAAACAAACTAAGTGTCAGGGGACTGTTGAAAGCATTGCATCTCCTCAGTGTTGCCATGGTGTTGCTCTTAGCCAATGAACTATGTCAAGCTTCAACTGGAACCGTGCTGTAGAGAAGTGTACAGATTTCAATGGGATATTCCTCCACTAAAGATGACAAAATGGCTGTTCTCTATGGAGGTCTAAAAACCCAAACAGTCCTATGACAAACCTTCTCTAAAATGTTGCTGTATAGTTGTGCTGCATAAAGGCCTACAGTAGAGCCATACAAGGTTTCAATGGCCAGCATATATTCCACTTTCTATTGAAATGACACATAGCAGTGAGCACCAAACTCTACTAGCAGAAGAAAAATACAATGGGGGAAATGATTTGATATATCTTCTACTTGTTTGTTTCACGTCAGTACCGTGTCAAACACACCCTAGTGAGGACTGGCTGAATCATTTATTGATGATCTAATTTGAGTCTGGGATTTATCTGTGGCTGTAGAGGAAAACAATCATCTGAATATGAGTCACAGCAGCAGAGTCACAGGGAATGAAAAGCCTGTAGATGATCTGTGTTATGATACATGGATATATGTGGGGCAGCCAAAGACATGACTCAGAGGCAGAACCACAGTGACAATGCCTGCAATTTTAGATAGGTCAGTGTTGGTGTAAGGAATGGGTATCACGACTGTCTCCCTGATTCAGTTCCAACTTGTGGAGGATGTACTGAATGTAAGAGTATAGCGGAGGTGGTTCAGAATCACACTCACATGATGAGTAACCTTCGCTGACTCCTGAATACCTGCATTAGTTTCCCTAGCTAATGCTTTGGCTTTAGCTCAGCGAGTAACACAGTTTTATTGCTCCCAGGAGGCCCAGGTTCAAACCGCAGTTGGTTACATTACATAGGCCTATGCATTGATGCAGAGAATTAAACCTACAATCAACTGATTGATCTTTGCTTTTTTGCTCTGCACCCTGACCATTGCACATGCGAATAACACCTTCCTGCATTGAATGAAGTACATGCCACTTGTTTAGGACCATAATGTGTCTTTCAATAACAGCGATACAGTCACCAGATATTTCAAAGTGATCCATGTAAAATGTCTGGAAAACTACCTGTGCTCAGAACAACAGGTGCTGTGTAGGTAGTGCCATTTTTACGTTATTTATAAATCAGTGTGGTTCCCATAGTGATGAGTAGTTAGAGATCTAGATAGAGAAAGGAGGCTGATATTGTGATGAAGGTTGAGGTTTGTCCTCTATGAGAGGGCAGTCTGATGTAGCTACTGACGAGTATTAGAGCACTCCAGTTAGATGAGTACAGCTCAAATAATGCATCCTGTCTGTGAGAGCTTTTATCCAGCCATCCATTATAGTCCTATGAATGTATAATTACAATCCACTCTTTAAATATTAAGGAACATATTATGTGAAGAAGCATTCGTAAGGAAAAAAAACAATGGTGCATACCAATGTCCTGTAATAGCTCTAATACTCAAATGATCTATGCCCAAGTCCAAGACGGGACAGAAAAGACAGAGTGAGTGAGTGAGTGGGGGGTAGCAGGTACTAAGCTAACATATGGAATTGTTTTAAGATGGTCATACCATGGATCATTTAGCTATTTGATTTAGAATTTTAGGACCCTTGTAGTTATATAAAAAAAGAAATAATGATTTGATTAAATATTGAATGTGGCCTTTACTACTAAAGCCCATAGAAACACATTGAATAACACATTCAGAAATGCCAAAACAGACAGTCAAAAGATTTATCATAATTAAGGAATACGATTTTGAAGTCTCTTTCCTATATCTAGGAGATACAGTATAGGAAAGCTCAGGATATGTTATCTTTTTTGGACACATATTTAACCCCTTTTATTTGTTGGTACAAAACTACCTCCATACACACACCGGTGGTGCTGGCTTCAGACGATCCCGTTGAGCGGGGGTCGTAGAGCAAAACGGAGAAACACCATCGCGTTTGTGAGAGTACTTTTCATTGAGTGGTCATATGAGTTCGGACACTACAGATGTTTTTGTGAAAAGACCAATTTCGGGATGTCTCCTGGTCTTACAAACAGCGTCGTAGCTCTGCCACTTTCTACCCCAAATGTGGAAGGCCAACATAGGCGCATACGGTGGATTGAGACGCAGCCCATGCAAAAAAACATATCTCTGTATTAAATTGACATATTTTTATGGGCATTTTTGTATTATGTTAATTAGATAAACTCTTAAGGATTATGAGAGAGAGAGAGAGAGAGAGAGAGAGAGAGAGAGAGAGAGAGAGAGGGCTGGGCAGGGCAGGGCGACAGAGCGGCTGGGACTAACTGCCTTTGTTGATTAGTTGATTTAGATTAATACGTCAAACAAAGGCAAACTTAATTATGATAATTTTGCAATGCAAATCTGACTAACAGGCCTATTTTGTCTTCATTTTCCTAGTCAGTACGTGACCTCCACTTTACGACACTGAGTGAATGAGTAATGGCTATCACTGTCTCTCTACTGTAAGAGGCAAGAGCAAACCTCTGACACTTGTCTGATAAGTGAGACAGTTCCATCTGTCCTTGGCCAACTTGTGATGTATAGCACAGCATTCCTGTCACAAGACAGACCCAATCCTAACCGTAACCATCTGATCCTTTATCAAAGGTTAGGGGAAGCTTCTATTCCTGATTCCCAATCTAATTAAGCAATATGGCCTGAGGGGGTGTGGTATATGGTCAATATACCACGGCTAAGGGCTGATCTTATGCACGACCCAATGTGGAGTGCCTAGATACAGCACTTAGCCGTGGTATATTGACCATATACTTTAAACCCCCGAGTTGCCATATTGCTATTATAAACTGGTTACCAATGTAATTAGACCAGTAAAAATATGTTTTTTATCACATCCATGGTATACGGTCTGATATATCGCGGGTTTCAGCCAATCAGCATTCAGGGCTCAAACCACGCAGTTTATAATCTCCTATATATCGGTGTTTATTTCTGACTTCAGGAAATTACTTTTATTCTACGTTATCTCCAAACTGAAACCGAGCAGCTCAAGCAGTAGTCCAACTCATCTCACCATGCTAGTATATCAATAAGATCTGAAGAGGCGTCTTTAGCATGCCATATTTGTGATACATCCAGTATAATGGTAATGGTGATCTGGCCTACATGCTTCATTCCTACAATGCACAAAGTCAATACAGAACCACTAGAGAGTATGTAATCTTAAAGCTATTTGAAATTCTGTCAGTCGAGGGGAAATTGCCATGCCACTTCCAGCAGGTAGCAGGCAAAGAGCAGCTAGGGAATAGAAGTGCTGCTTTGTTTGATGTTACCTTCTGAGGCAGGATGATATTTCACTGAGCAGCCATTCTGTGAGTGAGTGCTGTCCCATTTCTGTTAGGGTTTCACAAAGGAAGACTGTTCCCTAGATAACACTTTAATAACAGATGACGCGTTGTCTTAGGCCCTTGGCTGTAGTGCATCTTTAGACAGATCAACTCCAGCTCGACAACCTCTGACACCACAGTACTGCCTTTATACACAGTCGTTCATGGAGTCATGATAAATGTATAGAAGGCAGATGCCGATATACATATTTGGACAAGGGAATTGTACACTTCATGGCGTACATGGAAAGAGGAGTTCATGTAAATGTAAAGCTAGCATAAGAGGCATTTGAGGGCAGCAGTGTCAGACAGTTGATCTGATATACAGGCCTGGGGTCAGTCCTAGAGCCATGATCTCCCCTACAAAGACAGCATGATATATGTGGTACACAGTGGGAGAGTGTCATCATGCTGAAAAAATGCCCTTTCATACGACTACAGAAGCCAGGATGTATTCACAAAAAGCTAGAATATCACAGTTGCTATGCCACAGAAAGACAAATATCATTTTCACAGAGAACCTGACACTGTGAATTATTTTACCCATTCTTGGAGCAATTACTTCTAATTCCATTTTCATTAGATTAGCTAAATATATAATCACAACTAACGGAGGGATGATTTGGCACAATCACTGTCACTGAGGCAAACTTTGGTCATTATACTAGTGTGCTATTCTCTAGTTTCTAATGTTTTCAGAACATTCTCTGCTTTCATCTCTGTTAGGTTTCTAGCAAGTTAATTTGTCTAGCTCTCCATAGCAACAACTAATCAACAGACGTATTAAGATAGTTGAGTAGGAGAGAAGGGGAGGTAAGGTTTCTTAAATCCATTAAGTGATAATGCCAAGAAACAAGGACTGTCAGCAACAACATTCATAACTATAATAATAAGGACATAAACTGTGAAAGATGTTAGCGCATTGCTACCATGCAATAATCAGCAGCAGGTTTGTGTTTAGGCCTGAAACCAGTGGTCATAGCCTAGCTTAGCCTTCTGTTGTGTGAGTCTGAAGTATTCCTGTCGGATTCCATTTCAGTCTCTGTCCTAAGGCTACTATACTGCGGCTTGTCAGCCTCTGTCTTTTCTCTTGCACAGGGCACAACATTTCTGACCCAGAAACCGTCCATCCCACACTGAAACACAACCCTCAAACCCCCTCTAGCCAAGAGTTCAGAGCTGATGTCACATGAGGTTGGCCTACAGACTAAAAATGATCAGGTCTGAAAACGCAGGAGATGCAGGAAACACTAAAGTTGTAATATATTGTCTGAAGTAGATATCTGATCATTTTATGGGTTAAATGTTGTTCTTGTTCAAACAGAATATCCTGTATTCCAGAATTCTAGACTCAAAGACAATTAAGTGATTACATATTCCTCACATCCATATCTGTAATTGGGCCTATGCTCTTCATGGTGACATTGGTAACCTTAATTAACAATGATTCACCACCAGACACGTTAATCCAGATATTTTATTGGGCACTGAAAGACAAGCTAATGTCAACACCAAAGTAAAAACCTACAGTCATAAACAGCTCATCCTTATGAAATACAACCGCAAGCTAAAAAGGCCAAAGAGTAACGAGAAATTACACAATCAATGGGGCAATCAGACAGAGGCAAACATCCCCTAGCTAGCTCTCCTATTGTTTAACACATTGTTGTTGTCACCAATCCCAACGAGTATAAAAGGTGAGAGGGCCTCAGAACTGACTCACTGTTATTGTAGACAGATGAATTGTAGACGTGGTGCTGAGCCTGAGGCAGGCTTTGGGAGCTAGTGGCAGGTCTCTCTAGTGGCTAAGTGGTAGAAAGATGAAACAGGGAAACAGCTAATGATGCCAGGAGAGGCTTCAAATCAAATCAAAATCAATCAAATCAAATTGTATTATTCGTCACATGCTTAATAAATAACAAGGGTTGACTAACAATGAAATGCTTAGCTGGAGAGATCTTTCAGCTGATGGCTCTATAGATGGTTTGTGAAAGGTAACGTAATTTACTCAGATGTCTTCAATGTTTCCATAACTGTTGATTTTTTGATAAATTCCAGGCTTTTGATGTCAAATCAAATGCTATTTGTCACATGCGGTGAATACAACAGGTGTAGACCTTACAGGGAAATGCTTACTTACAAGCTCTTCCCAACGATGCAGTGTTCAAAATAATTGAGTAAAGACACAAGAGAAATAAAAACATGCCAGAATGGTGCTATATACAGGGAGTACCAATACCATATCAATGTGCCAGGGTACGAGGTATTTGAGGTAGGTACTGTATATGAAAGCAGGGGTAAAGTGACTAGGCATCAGGATAGATAATAATAATAATAATAATAATAATAATAAAAAAACAAAGTAGCAGAAGTGTATATGATGAGTGAATGTGTACATGTGTGAAAGTGTGTGTGTGTGTGCATGAGTGTGTGGCATCAGTATGCTTGTGTATGTGTGTGTGGGTATGTAAGTGTATGTGTGTATGGCATCCGTATGCGTGGGTTATGTGTGTGTGTGTGTTTCATCTGTATGCGTGTTTATGTGTGTGTGGGTTATGTGCGTGTGTATGTAAGTGTA
Organism: Brachymystax lenok tsinlingensis; assembly: GCA_030435695.1. Classification (NCBI taxonomy): domain Eukaryota; kingdom Metazoa; phylum Chordata; class Actinopteri; order Salmoniformes; family Salmonidae; genus Brachymystax; species Brachymystax lenok. The sequence continues at coordinate 25,776,960 of CM059803.1, read as the reverse complement.
TGTGTGTACGTTAGTGCAAGTATGTGTGAGTGTGTGGATAGTCCTGTGAGTGTGCATAGAGTCAGTGCAAAATGGAGTCAGTGCAGACAGTCCGGTCATGATTCGCATTACTGTATGTGGTATTAGACCGAAAACAATCCAGGTACATCTAATGATTATAGATGCATTCCTATATCCCATAAGAAAACAATGATTATATTTATTCTCAGGTATGTTGACTGTCTGCTGTTATGTGGAGCCAAAAGACATGGCATCATTTAAAATGACATGAGTATGATCTTATTAGGATTTATCTGGGTTTCTATTACCTTAATGGGCTCCCTCAGCTGTGATACAATGTGACGTGTATTCAAATATATAGCATTACTTAGGCTATAGGCTATATCCGCAGTGCAGGCATAGTGGTCATTATTGTTAAAAGGAGCTTGCAATGATTCAACATACACACCAATATCATAAATGCATCTGCATGCCAAATGCCAATAAACGTGATCTGTCCACTTTGCCTTTGTTATTGTAATAGCAGCCATTTTGCATGGTGAGATGAATCATGCACACACACAGGACTCCTGGAATAGCCACTCTCCAGAAAGCAACATGGCATCCAAATGCAGATGTGTCCCTCAGGCTACAGTTGCCATCTGCATATAGACCACTGTATATAGCCTACTGCACATAGCCTACTGTATATAGCTGCACATGTCTGAGGAAAATCAGCTGATGCTAAGGAACCATGTTCAAGCAAATATACCTAGTTAATGTGAATTCACAAGACAAAACACATAGTAAGAATCACAAAATCTAAAAACATCGATCTTCATGCTATTTTCTTCAGGACTCTGCTATGTGATAATGTAGTCCTACTATCTACAGTACAATATATCTCGCATTTACCTCTTCAAAGCAGGATATGCGATATGAAGAAGGATGTCTGGCGTGGGATGCTGTGCAGACAGTTATATAAGTTTGTGTCTGTCACTGAGAGGCTCTGTAGAATTCCTTACTGCATAAATCCACCTTGCCACCATATAGTAAATAATAAGTAAACCCTCTCACACACAACAATTGTTGTCCAGAAATGATTTGATTTTGACACAAAAGAAACAGCTGCATTAGGCCTTTAATATATGCCATCTGCTCTTTGGATTCATGTCATGATCTGCCTTCTCTCCTGCCTGCCTCCTCAACACACCACATTAAAGAGAAGTGTCTGTCTGAACTAGCATTGAAATGCAGTTTACACACATAACATCCTTTTTAGCTCCATTTCTATTGCTACTACTAGCCTATGTATCACCTACTCCTACGATGATACCATGTGCTGCCTTTGCATGATTAGCCAAAGATAAATTCTGTGGATTGACTCTCTGTAATGGTGGACAGGTGGTCATGTGACCAGGGATCCTATCATTGAGCGGGAAGGGAAAGGAAACCTCATTGATGACTGGAAAGCACTGCAGTCTTTACTCAAGAGAAAACACACATGCATTTTCCCATGCTCTCACTGGCTGTTGAATATTCATGAAATTACCTTTCTCAATAATGATGCAAAGCCGTGTTAGAGTACATTGGGTTGATCAGACAAATCAATTAAATGGGTTTAAGTCTGGCGCATGCTCACAGGTGGTTGCAAGAAACTGACCTAATATTAAAAATAGCAGCAGAATTCACATGGGTTTCTTGGAATACCAAGTCAAACGTCCTCAAAATATATATTATTTTCCTCCTGCTAGAAGGCCAATCTGTCATTTTGAAATTTGAATCATTTCAAAAAGGGTATAAACCCCTGAATGCCTGTCAATTACTGCAGGAAACCACCGTATTTGGGTGAGGCAAGCCATAAAAAGACTCCCTGATGCTGTAATGTCATTAACATGGTGAGTCAGTCAGTGGACTTTGTTTCCTCGTCTCCTCCTGAGTAACTGCACCTGTGTTTTGTCATTAGAGCGACATGCACTGGCATCAGACCACGCGTAGCAGTAACCTGTTCAAATCTTATTTGCAGAGTTGCATGTTATACTTGTTGGCTGACAGGTTGTTTTAACCTTTACTTTACCACAAGCCAGGTCCATATGAGAGCTCCTCTTTTCAAGAAGGAACCTGAGCAGAATATATTTTTTCACAACAGTGACCTGGCCAAGAGGGCCGCTCCAACGTTACAGAACACAAACAACACATACATCAACACAATAATTCACACAATAACATTACACCATTTTACAGCAAGACACAGCATGTTGCCTCACCATTCCTGTTGTGGTTCATCGATGACCAGGAGGATCTTAAACTTCTTGGGCGTCGTGACTGTGGTCTGCTCCACCAGTCCTGCCGAGGCCGCAGTCTGCTTGACTACGTTGGTGATGGAGCTGAAGAAGCCTGCCCCACTGGACTGGGACAGCTGGGGTTTCCTTTCCGGGGCCGGGGAGGGGGTAGGGGAGGTGGCGGGCGGTGTGGTCCCAGCCGTGGGAGACTTGGCTGGGCCTGCTGTAGCTGGGGGAGGAGGCTGAGCAGGGTCAGGCCTCTGGAGGTCTGTCATGTAGCCATTGGGCAGGTTGGAGATGAAGGTGCTGTCAGAGAGGCGCCGGCGCAGGTAGTTCATGGCTGGAGAAGATGGAGGGCTGTTAGAGCAGACAGAACAGACAAATCAACGAGGGCTGGATGTGAAGAGTCCTTAGGGGAATGGTAGAGGCCAAATTATGTCACCTGAGGGACCGATTAATTTGCAGAAGGCGCCACTTCCCAGGGTGCAGCAGGTTGAAGGCTCAGCTCTTCTCCATGCAAGCTCCCAGTAATGTTTCCTCCCAGCTCAGCCTTGCATCCTCAGAGCTCCCCTCACTGTAGCCGTGACGCTATTCTCCCCCTCAGCCAATCGCCTGCCTCTCTGCTAGCCTGAACGACTGCAAGAAATGCTCACGCTCTCCCTCTTCTCTCCTCCTCTCCTCCCTACTCCCACTCATTCGTATTGTGTCGTGTCTGCCTCCTCTACCCCTCCCCCATTCTGTACTGCCTCACAGGCGTCACGTCTTTTTGTACCACTGCAAAAAAAAAAAAAAAAAAAAAAAAGGGGGAAGAGAGGTTTCTAATGGAAATGCACGGGGTAGTAATATAGAGGAAACCTCCAACACAGCCTGACCCTCTCTCTTCTTATGTTATCTCTGTGTCTGCAGCTGCCTGTGCCTAATACAGCTATGAGGATGGAGAGAGAAAATGGCTGTTTGGTCTGCTGTCAGTGTGGCTTGCAGAAGGAGAGGCAGGCAAGTGGCAGCAGCAGTCCTCTGGGACACCAGCACATGCTGTAGTGTTAACCCCCTCCTTCATGTTGCCATGTGATGGATTCATCCCCATCCCCGTAAAGCAGCTAATTTAGCTGAGTAAAGATCCCATGCAGCCATTCTGATTCATCCAAGTGGATTTCCCACTAGAGGTGTTTTAAACACAGTCTTTTTTTAAATATGTATCTATCTTTACTATTGCACATGACTAGCATGGTTTTTAATGTGGGTGTGTAGAGGTCTGCAGAATGTATGATTGCGGAGCTTTGCTCTTGCTGCCATTAGATTAATTCCCATAATACCATGCTATCTAATTATTTTTTCAGATAGGCTACTGATCATCAGTCTTTTATATGGCTTTGATGGTGTAAAAGAATATGAATTAATATAGTCAAATAGTATACAATATACTGGAGCACTGTTTAATATTTGGGGGAGTATTTGTAATAGTATTTGACAAAAGTTAATAAAAATACAAATGGTTTGCATACACAAATTAAAAAGACTTAGATTCCAATAAAAACAATTGTATGGTATTGCTGTATTAGCTGGTAATTCATTTGATCAATTGTACATATTGTGGTGTCAATATTTAGAAAATGCATTACTCTTGGAATTCACTAGAAAATATAGACCTAAGCCATTAAATGCAAACAGCATTTAACCAACGGTTAACGGTTATGTCACTGAGCCTACTGCCAATTTGTATGTAAGCTTCTTGTTCACTTGAGATATCATAATAAATTCCCTGCTCTGTCTTGAGTGTTTGATAACATCCTTAAAAGCCATTGTCAGAGAAATGATGTACTGTGAAATATGAAGGAAAATACTAGACTAATGATGACGCTATACTGTATTTAATGTCACTATTATAGTAGGGCATGAATCATGTTCTCACACATAACACATTGGCCTCAGAGCTGCTCTTTCCCTCAGGCAATGTTATTAAATGTCATGCTGCTCATCCACAGCTCTAAGCTATATGCTGCACCAAGTGTAGAACACATTGTAACAAGTGGCAGACAATGTATCTCCATGGAAACTGGCATTAGAAATTTGCTATTCTCTCAGGTAGGGTAATATGTGTAGAGATTGTGGTCAGACCTGATTAATCCAGAAAGGAAGGACACATGTCTTAATGAGTAGGACGACCACAGTGGTTGATGTGAGGGTAGAGACTTCCAATAAACACATTATACAATATATTGTAGCAAATTCGGGGGGGGTAGTCCCGACCGGGATTCAAACCCGCGTCCAGCGACTGTCAAGCCAAAACCTTAACAGTTATGCCAAGATCTTGACAAGGTCGCTACATTACCGCTTTCCTTCAGGACTGCGTGTCCCCAAGGTCTCTATACCAATTCCCTCACGTGAACACGCCTCTCCGATGGCCTCACAGGCGCTATCCTACTTCTAACACCAACAGCGAATTTGTGGGGTAGCCCTAAACGGGACTCAAAACCAGGTCCAGCGACTGTCAACAATTACTCCAAGAGGTCCGAACCTCTTGACAAGGTCGCTAGGTGTTGTTGCTAAATTAATGTCTTCATTATAAACACGCTCATGAAGACATAATCCAGTCATCGTGGGGAAATATCTCTAGTTAAACATACAATATCATTAGGCCTAATATCATATTCCACCTGGCGTTTATTTTGTAGCGAGGATCCCATTCCCATAGGATTATAACGGTTTTAGATAATGAGTTGCATACCATCCATAGCGCAGACCCCCCTGAGTCTGGTTCCTCTTTTAAGGTGCTATCCTTCCAGGGAGTATGATCCTTGCTATGTGCTTGGGGAGTCTAGGCCAGGTTACTGTCCAAAAAAACAAGTTGACCTACAAAAACTTACATGGACACTATTAAATATGTAAGTAGCCTAATAATGAACCCATGTATTGATGTGAAAACAGATTTGTATTTATATGATTGAACCTATTATGTTTGTAAAAATTAAAAAAATTGCTTTAATAAAGATTATTTTAAACAAAAAATAAAGGTAAAGCAGAGGTTTTCAACCTTTTCCAATGCAGGGGCGAAATGTTTGAAACACCAAAAAAAGATGGAAACTCCTTATATGAGATCACATTTTTAAGAGTAAAATGTGTGCTCAATATTCACTGGAAACACTCAACATAGAAAATTACACAATGTTTTAAAACAGCTCTTCCAAATGTGAGACATTTTGACCTTGCTGTTATTTTCAATGTATTAGCTAGTTGCTTTTCAGGCCCCCATAAAGCTCTCCGAGTCCCCCCCCCGATGTCGAAACTCAAGAATCACTAGATTTATGACTAATCTGAACACAAAAACCAAACATCTCTCAGGGGAAAAAAACATTTGCTTCGTTACCGAAGATTGTACCTCTCTCTTGCTTGTCAAAGTCCTCCCTTTGTGTGGCCCCTTGGTTCAGTGGGGCCTGACGCACAGAACCTTGTAGTAAATTGAGTGGGGTCGTGGGAGAGAAGATAGTCACCAGGGGTAGCTGGCTAGCTAACTAGCTTTTTTAGCAGCTTCACTGTGTAGCTAGGCTGAGATGTGGCGCAACGTCCCTTTTGTCTGAAAACTGTTTGCGAAAAAATATATAATACCGATGGAGGCAGCCAACTGATTTTCGGAACATCTATCCACAGTTCGTTTTGACTATCGATTATCTGATCTGGACCTCGAACACATTGTAAGTTTGTATTTTTAGGTTTTTACCAACTTTGAAAAAGTGAGTTAGCTTCTTAGCTAACTTTAGCTGCTTGCACCAGTTTAGATAGCTTCTTAGTAGCTTACTGCCAAGGTAGTTAGCTAGCTAGCCTAGCCAGTTATCCAATGTTTACAGGCGAAGAGGGCCATCTGACAGGGACGCGTTGGCTGGCTAGTTCGTAGAGGTTGCTAAACTATTAGCTATAACGTTAGCTAGCTAATGCTGTGTATTTGGTACAACAACGCGGTATAATAGTTGGTTAACGTTAGCTAGCTAATATGTTATATTCTATTCTAGGACGGGCACGTACTGGCTAGCTGGCTAGCTAGCTGCTATTTTGCTAACTTTGATGTTAGCAAGTAGCCAGTACGCGTAAATGGTTTTCACGAGAATGGACCTGTTGAACTATCAGTTCCTGGACAAAATGAACAACAATATCGGGAGACTACACTACGAAGGTAAGATACTCATCTTCAATAGCTAGCTGAATCTGTTATCGGCCTAATCCTAGCTGCTGGTTAGCCACTAACGTTAATTTTTTTATTTATTTTTATTTCACCTTTATTTAACCAGGTAGGCCAGTTTACAACTGCGACCTGGCCAAGACAAAGCAAAGCAGTGCAACAAAAACAACACATGGGATAAACAATCGTACAGTCAATAACACAATATAACAATCTATACAGTGTGTGCAAATGAAGTAAGGAGGTAAAGCAATAAATAGGCCAATAGTGGTAAACTAACTACAGTAGCCAACGTTAAATTAACTAACTAGTAGCCCTCGTAACTAGTTCAGATAGTTAACGGTGGTGGAAAAAGTACCCAATTGTATGAACGTATTTTGTTGTAAATGTACTTAAGTATCATAAGTAAAATTATGCATCATTTCTAATTTCTTATATTAAGCATACCAGATGGCACTCTTTTAATTTACGGATAGCCGGGGAACACTCAGACATTATTTACAAAAGAAGCATTTGTGTTTAGCGAGTCCGCCAGATCAGAGGCAATAGGGATGTTCTCTTGAAGTGCGTGAATTGGACCATTTTCCTGTCCTGCTAAGAATTCGAAATGTAACGAGTACTTTTGGGTGCCAGGAAAATGTATGGAGTTAAAAAGTACATTATTTTCTTTAGGAATGTAGTGAAGTAAAAGTTGTGAAAAATCTAAATAGTAAAGTACAGATATCCCAAAAAACGACTTAAGTAACTTAGTACTTTAAAGTTTTTTTTTTTTACTTAAGTAGGCTACTTTACACCACTGCTAGCTAGCCAGCTATCTATGCTATGGCTTCCCCCATTATTTGTTGATTAATCCATTATCACCTTAACAAACCATACCGCGTGTTTAGTTAACTAGCATTAAAAGCACAATTGAATGTATTGATTAGTTTTGTAACCACTAAAAACATTTAAGATGTGAGTCATTAACCAGGTTTCCATCCAACCTTCTTATGCGAGTAAAGTACATGTCGGATAAAACATGTAAAAACAGGCCTGATGGTGGAAACAGCAAATTTGTCGGTAAAAAAAATACGCTTGACAAGGTGGGATCATATTGTCTGTAAAATTAATTATGTGAAAATGGCGGTGGAAAAGCATAATAACCATCATGTCGAAGTAAACTTGGAGTCACGCGATGGCATGTTGTGTGGTCCTACAACTCGGGAAAACATGCAGTTTATTAGGATACAGATAAAATAAGTTCTGATTAACTTTTATTTAAAAACATTTATTTAACTACGCAAGTCAGTTAACAACAAATTCGTAACTTCAATGGGTGGTGAAAGTGTAAGGTGATCATCTTTATTCTCATTTCCAGTAAAGGAGAGGGTCTTATTGTGGTGACATGATCGATGCTTGGCAGCCATTTGACAAATTAAAATAATGTCGGTTGGGTCTTTTGCGTGTCAAATAACACTATTTGATGTGTCAGATAAGCTTGTTGACCAATTGGACCTGAATATGACTGCACCTCACATAATAATTTAACGCGTTCATACATTTTTTACGTAATTATTATACATTGATTACACTATCACTCGTATTTCATGTCACAACGATTCATCGATAGGTATGCTAAATGATGCTGGTAAAGTTGTCTCGCACACCTACGGTGCTGGTCATAAAAAAAGCTAGCTAGCTGATGGATGAAAACAATGTTCTTCCCCTAAAACATTGCAACATGACATCATCTGTTTCAGTAGCTATAGTTAGCTAGCTAAGTATATAGCTAGGTGTCATCATTTAAAAAAACATAATTTATAAGACAGTTTTTATTTGATTATGGTGGTCGGACCCATCTATGTGAAGCTAGCCACAATAAGGATTAGCCACAACAGTGGACTTTGCGATTAACCTTCAAAATAAAAGGATGTCATTGACAGTGATGCAAATTAATACAAATAGTAGAATTATGCCATAATTGAATAGATCATGCTAAACGAGGTTGGAATGTTGTTATATAAAATCAGTAAAAGACAATTTGTTAAATTTGATACATCCAGTGTGATTTCAACAGATTTATTAGACTTTAGCATTGCATTGGGGGCATGCATACTTATTTCACTGCACAGCCTTACCTATGGATTGTGGATCAATGACATAGGGTAACAGTCTACTCTGACACCCAGAGAACATTAGCGTCTTGGCTCTTATTGGGGAATTAAAACCACATTTATTGTCAACCTACTATGTGCATTGAACACTATTCCCAAGGAAAAACAATACTGTGTGGATGTTTTGGAGTCTGAGAACTGTAAGGAGGTTGTTGGGAAAAAATATCTTGGGTATTAAGTAGACTGATACCCCATTTCATTGATCCCCAAACCTTAGGTAAAGCTGTACAGTGCAATATGAATGTAAATACACACAATAGGCCGACTGGGGAGGTGATTTCACACGGTCACAGTCCCCCGATTAGAGCTACAACGCTAATATTTGCGCAAACTCTTCACAGTTGTGTTCTGTGGGTGTCACCGAGTAGACTGATACCCCATTTCATTGCTTCACATTCCAACCTTGTTTAACACCATCTAGTCTGAATATGGCACGATTTCACCAATTGTAACCTTCTGCATCACTTTCAAAGAGTTACTTTTATTTTGAAGGCAAACCGCAAATTCCACTGTTGTGCCTAATCCTTATTGTGGCTAGCTTCACAAGAAAACCTGGTCAGGTGGAGCCTCACTAGCCAGATGAAGCTAGCTGGCTGCTTATAACGTTAGCTTTGGGCAACAGGGTTAAGTAGCTGGCTAGCTAAACTCAGCAAAAAAAGAAACGTCCTCTCACTGTCAACTGCGTTTATTTTCAGCAAACTTAACGTGTGAATATTTGTTTGAACATAACAAGATTCAACAACTGAGACTTAAACTGAACATGTTCCACAGACATGTGACTAACAGAAATGAAATAATGTGTCCCTGAGCAAAAGGCGGTCAAAATCAAAAGTAGCAGTCAGTATCTGGTGTGGCCACCAGCTGCATTAAGTACTGCAGTGCATCTCCTCCTCATGGACTGCAACAGATTTGCCAGTTCTTGCTGTGAGATGTTACCCCACTCTTCCACCAAGGCACCTGCAAGTTCCCATACATTTCTGGGGGGAATAGCCCTAGCCCTCACCCTTTCCATTCCAACAGGTCCCAGGCGTGCTCAATGGGATTGAGATCCGGATCCGGGCTCTTCGCTGGCCATGGCAGAACACTGACATTCCTTTCTTGAAGGAAATCACGCACAGAGCTTGCAGTATGGCTGGTGGCATTGTCATGCTGGAGGGTCATGTCAGGATGAGCCTGCAGGAAGGGTACCACATGAGGGAGGAGGATGTCTTCCCTGTAATGCACAACGTTTAGATTGCCTGCGATGACACAAGCTCAGTCCGATGATTCTGTGACACACCGCCCCAGACCATGACAGACCCTCCACCTCCAAATCGATCCCGCTCCAGAGTACAGTCCTCGGTGTAACGCTCATTCCTTCGACGATAAACGCGAATCCGACCATCACCCCATGTGAGACAAAACCGCGACACGTCAGTGAGGAGCACTTTTTGCCAGTCCTGTCTTGTCCAGCGACGGTGGGTTTGTGCCCATAGGCGACGTTGTTGCCGGTGATGTCTGGTGAGGACCTCCCTTACTACAACAGGCCTACAAGCCCTCAGTCCAGCCACTCTCAGCCTATTACGGACAGTCTGAGCACTGATGAAGAGATTGTGCGTTCCTGGTGTAACTTGGGCAGTTGTTGTTTTCATCCTGTACCTGTCCTGCAGGTGTGATGTTCGGATGTACCGATCCTGTGCAGGTGTTGTTACACATGGTCTGCCACTGCGAGGACGAACAGCTGTCCGTCCTGTCTCCCTGTAGCGCTATCTTAGGTGTCTCACAATACGGCCATTGCAATTTATTGCCCTGGCCACATCTGCAGTCCTCAATGCCTCCTTGCAGCATGCCTAAGGCACGTTCACGCCGATGAGCAGGGACCCTGGGCATCTTTCTTTTGGTGTTTTTCAGAGTCAGTAGAAAGTCCTCTTTAGTGTCCTAATTTTTCATAACTGTGACCTTAATTGCCTACCGTCTGTAAGCTGTTAGTCTTAACGACCGTTCCACAGGTGCATGTTCATTAACTACTTCCCGACACTACCCGGTGAAATGTGAGGCGACAAATTCAAAATCCAAAAGTAGAATTATTAAACATTCATCAATATACAAGTGTTGCATAGTCATCAAAAGCTCTGATTCTTGGCAATATCACAGCGTTGTCAGATTTCAAAAAGGCTTTATGGCGAAAGCACAACATTTGATTGTTTGAAGATAGCCCCTCTCATATTTTATGCATTAGCATAAATACATAACCAAAGCGGGTCTCAAAAAACGCATAAAATTGATAGTATAAAATCCCTTACCTTTCAAATAACTTCTGCCGAGGGCTTCCCAAGTGTCCAACGAAGACATCCAATGGTTCTTTTGTTAGAAAAAGTCATTTATTATATCCATAAATCTCCGTTTGGTTGGTGCATTATGATCATAAAATCCACCGTTGAGTCGCCCATTGAACCGTGAAGAGAACACGTTCAAATTATACCTATACACTTTCTACAAACAAATCAAACATAATTTTTAATGTATCCTTTTGTGTATTTTTGCTGTAATATTTCAACCAGACGATAAAGTGAACGATAGGAAAGAAAAATAAAGTGGTGTGCGTGTTCACAATCTCGCGCGCTTCAAACCTTGTTTACAAAAGTGGTCCTCTGGCTTCTTCCTGTCCCTATCTGTTCTGGTCACTCCTAGAATTCCCAGTCTTTGACTGTTGACATCTAGTGGAAGCCATAGGTACTGCAGTCTCAGTCCTACATAAGATTGTATGCAATAGGCACAATGGAGAAGATGGGCATTTACAAAGAAAACTGCAAATCTGGATGGATTTTCCTCGGGTTTCGCCTGCTATATCAGTACTGTTATACTCACATACATGATTTTAACACTCTTAGAAACTTCAGAGTGTTTCCTATCCAATAGTACTAATTATGTGCATATCCTATTTTCTGGGCCTGAGTGGCAGGCATTTTACTTTGGGCACGCCAGACTCTCCAAAACCGTCACCTATGCAGCCGCTCCCTAAGAAGTTAATTGTTTATGGTTCATCAAACAAGCATGGGAAACAGTGTTTAAACGCTTTACAATGAAGATATGTGAAGTTATTTTAATGAATTATCTTTGAAAGACAGGGTCCTGAAAAAGGGACGTTTCTTTTTTTGCCGAGTTTATGTATTTCCATGAACTGAAGTTCAATTTCAATAGGTGAACAACAATTGGCTATCTAGCTAATACTTACTCACAAGGATGCCTAAATCATTGCTAAGAATAATGTAAATGACTGCAGTTTCTACTGGTCATTGTGTTCAGGCTAGTTTTGTTGGTTCTAGATGGGTACCAAGCTAAAGCGGTCGAACAAATGCCTTATTACCAACGCTGTATTGTAAACACATCGGTTGTGTCCGGTGTGTGCTTGTTTGCAGACTTTTTATGTACAGCTTCGACAGTGCTACTGATAGTGATGGTGGCGCTTGGCTTGCATGTGCAAATTCAGCACACACAACATTCTATAATAGAATTGTGTTATTTGAAGTGTCAAATTAAAAGCTTATTTAACATTTTTAATATTTTTTGACACGCGAAGACCCACATGGCGTTCCATATCTGCAAGCTGTTGGCTAGAGCGCCAATACTAGAGTGGGCCAATACTAGAGTGGGCCAATACTAGAGTGGGCCAATACTAGAGTGGGCCAATACTAGAGTGGGCACATTTGCTATACACTGAGTATACAAAACATTAAGAACACTTGCTCTTTTCCATGACATAGCTATGATCCCTTATTGATGTCACTTGTTAAATCCTCTTTAATCAGTGTAGATGAAGGGGAGGAGACAGGTTAAAGAATAATTTTTAAGCCTTGAGACGGATTGTGTATGTGTGCCATTCAGTGGGCAGTGAACGGGGTATGGTAGTAGGTGCCAGGCGTCACCGGTTTGTCAAGAACTGCATCGCTGCTGGGTTTTTCATGCTCAACAGTTTCCTGTGTGTATTAAGAATGGTCCACCACCCAAAGGACATCCAACTGTAGGAAACACTTTCGACATCTTGTTGAGTCCATACCCTGACGAATTGAGGTTTTGAGGGCAAAAAGTATGGGTGCAACTCAATATTAGGAAGGTGTTCCTAATGTTTGGTATACTCAATGTATAACGCACATTTTTTTGTGACAAAACCATCAGTAAGGTTAAAAATGAGATGGAAATCCATTTAGCTTGTATTCGGTACATAGCAATTTAACCTAAAAAAAATATTTTTATGTGCACTATATCATCCGCAAAAAAGTCAATTTGCTGGAAACATCTCTGGTAGGAAAATGAGCATATTTTATTCATGTAGCTTTTAGAATATTTGCATAAATCTGTCGCCAAATGGATGGAAACTTAGCTAGTGTGATTGCAAGGCTTGACAGACAAGGTAAAGCTAAACCTTGTCTAGCCGACTGAACTCAATTCCACGATTTTACGATGGAGTTGAGTGGCGACTACTGTGGGTGGACTGGAGCTCCAATGTCACATTTATTGAAGATTTTTATCAACAACTAGCTACTGATTTCAGCACCCAAAGAATAGCCCGCGATTACACAGAACAATGTGTGTAATTGTGGGCTATTCTTTGGGTGCGGAAATCAATCGTTTCTGATAAAAACTATGTCGGAGCTCCAGTCCGCCCACACTAGTTGCCGCTCAACTCCATCGTAAATCGTGGATTTGAGTTTAATCGGCTAAACCTTTTCTAGTCCTAGTTTCTCAGGTAATGGTCACAGCAGGTAACTAGATCACGTGGGGGGAGCATGGCAAACTCCTAGTATTACTGATTTAGTGTTTTAAAATGTTCTGAATACTCTGCAGTTCTACATTATTGAGACATGACCACCTTGGTTTGCATGCAAAGAATAAACAGAGAGTGTTCTCTACAGCTGAATCTTCTCTCACAGGTGAGTCCAGGATGCCGTCGCTGCCCTCTCCAATGACCAACATGAGGACCGGTCCTCCCCCCATCTGCCCCAGCAAAAGGAAGTATGGCGAGGAGCAAGTGGACGACTGCATTGACTGTGACAACAACCACATGACCAAAATGAGTCGACTGTTTGCTGCTCAACTGTAAGTGTAAACATGTCTGTCTTAATCTATCGTTACATACTTTGAAATATCTTTTTTTACAGTACAATATTTTAATGTCAAATGTATCCAAACATTTGCTGGCATGAAAATCAGATAAGTATTGTATGTATACTGAACAAAAATATAAACACAACAGGCAACAATTTCAAAGATTTTACTGAGTTACAGTTCATTTAAGGAAATCTGTCAATTTAAATTCATTAGGCCCTAATCTATGGATTCCACATGACTGGGAGTACAGATATGCATCTGTAGGGGCGTGGATCAGAAAACCAGTCCGTATCTGTGTGACCACCATTTGCCTCATGCATCTCCTTCGCATAGAGTTGATCAGGCTGTTGATTGTGGCCTGTGGAATGTTGTCCCACTCCTCTTCAATGGCTGTACGAAGTTGCTGGATATTGGCGGGAACTGGAACATGCTGTCTTACACGTAAATCCAGAGCATCCCAAACATGCTCAATTGGTGACATGTCTGATGAGTATGCAGGCCATGGAAGAACTGGTACATTTTCAGCTTCCAGGAATTATGTACAAATGCTCGCAACATGGGGCTGTGCATTATCATGCTGAAACATGAGGTGATGATGGCTTTGGATTAATGGCACGTCAATGGGCCTCAGGATCTCGTCACGGTATCTCTGTGCATTCAAATTGCCATCTATAAAATGCAATTGTGTTCGTTGTCCGTAGCTTATGCCTGCCCATACCATAACCCCACCGCCACCATGCGGCACTCTGTTCACAACGTTGACATCAGCAAACGGCTCACTCACACAACACAATACACGTGGTCTGCGGTTGTGAGGCTGGGTGGACGTACAGCCAAGTTCCCTAATTTGACATTCTTATGGTAGAGAAATGAACATTCAGTTCTCTGGCAACAGCTCTGGTGGACATTCCTGCAGTCAGCATGCCAATTGCACACTCCCTCAAAAGTTGAGACATCTGTGGCATTGTGTTGTGTGACAAAACTGCACATTTTAGTGTGGCCTTTTGTTGTCTCCAGTATAAGGTGCCCCTGTGTAATGATCATGCAGTTTAATCAGCTTCTTGAAATGCCACACCTGTCAGGGGGATGGATTATCTTGGCAAAGGAGGAATGCTCACTAACAGGGATGTAAACAAATGTGTGTACAATTTGAGAGGAATAAGCTTTTTGTGCGTCAGGAACATTTCTGGGATCTTTTATTTCAGCTCATGAAACATGGGACCAACACTTTACATGTTGCCTTTTATATTTTTTGTTCAGCGTAGTTACAGTGAGGGGAAAAAAGTATTTGATCCCCTGCTGATTTTGTACGTTTGCCCACTGACAAAGAAATGATCAGTCTATAATTTTAATGGTAGGTTTATTTGAACAGTGAGAGACAGAATAACAACAACAAAATCCAGAAAAACGCATGTGAAATATTTTATAAAATGATTTGCATTTTAGTGAGGGGAAATAAGTATTTGACCCCTCTGCAAAACATGACTTAGTACTTGGTGGCAAAACCCTTGTTGGCAATCACAGAGGTCAGACGTTTCTTGTAGTTTGCGACCAGGTTTGCACACATCTCAGGAGGGATTTTGTCCCACTCCTCTTTGCAGATCTTCTACAAGTCATTAAGGTTTCGAGGCTGACGTTTGGCAACTAGAACCTTCAGCTCCCTCCACAGATTTTCTATGGGATTAAGGTCTGGAGACTGGCTAGGCCACTCCAGGACCTTAATGTACTTCTTCTTGAGCCACTCCTTTGTTGCCTTGACTGTGTGTTTTGGGTCATTGTCATGCTGGAATACCCATCCCCGACCCATTTTCAATGCCCTGGCTGAGGGAAGGAGGTTCTCGCCCAAGATTTGACGGTACATGGCCCCGTCCATCATCCCTTTGATGCGGTGAAGTTGTCCTGTCCCCTTAGCAGAAAAACACCCCCAAAGCATAATGTTTCCACCTTCATGTTTGACGGTGTTCTTGGGGTCATAGGCAGCATTCCTCCTCCTCCAAACACAGTGAGTTGAGTTGATGCCAAAGAGCTCCATTTTGGTCTCATCTGACCACAACACTTTCACCCAGTTGTCCTCTGAATCATTGATGTTCATTGGCAAACTTTAGACAGGCATGTATATGTGCTTTCTTGAGCAGGGGGACCTTGCGGGCGCTGCAGGATTTCAGTCCTTCACGGCGTAGTGTGTTACCAATTGTTTTCTTGGTGACTATGGTCCCAGCTGCCTTGACATCATTGACAAGATCCTCCCGTGTAGTTCTGGGCTGATTCCTCACCGTTCTCATGATCATTGCAACTCCACAAGGTGAGATCTTGCATGGAGCCCCAGGCCGAGGGAGATTGACAGTTCAATTGTGTTTCTTCCATTTGCGAATAATCGCACCAACTGTTGTTACCTTCTCACCAAGCTGCTTGGCGATGGTCTTGTAGCCCATTCCAGCCTTGTGTAGGTCTACAATCTTGTCCCTGACATCCTTGGGGAGCTCTTTGGTCTTGGCCATGGTGGAGAGTTTGGAATCTGATTGATTGATTGCTTCTGTGGACAGGAGTCTTTTATACAGGTAACAAGCTGAGATTAGGAACACTGCTCCTAATCTCAGCTCGTTACCTGTATAAAAGACACCTGGGAGCCAGAAATCTTTCTGATTGAGAGGGGGTCAAATACTTATTTTCCTTTAAAATGCAAATAAATTTATAACATTTTTCACATGCGTTTTTCTGGATTTTTTGTTGTTATTCTGTCTCTCACTGTTCAAATAAACCTACCATAACAATTATAGACTGATCATTTCTTTGTCAGTGGGCAAACGCACAAAATCAGCAGGGGATCAAATACTTTTTTCCCTCACTGTACATGTGCCAAAGAGACAAGTGTGTCATAAGTAAACACTGTCTTCTGCTCTTTAAATAATCCATGCACTGAATCCCTGCACCCTCATTAAGCGACAGTCTGTAAGGCCCTGACTTCAAGGCGGGGTTGATTTAAAGTGGCCAATGAATAGCTGGAGCAGTTGGTGGTCTGTGTCAGGCTGTCGGTGGTAATCTGCCGCTTGTCCTCTCTTTAACAAGGGGACAGCCTGCCGACGGAGACAACCGCAATGACCCTTGGATCCTCGGCCACAGCCCCGTGGAGCGCATCACTTCTTCCTCCAACGTCCTCCATGGCAACCACTTGTACGCCTCCATCCCCTCCTATGCAATGGACCAGCCTCTGGCTCTGACTAAAAACAGCATAGACTCTGGATTGGGTGGCACAGAGAGGCCTGCCATGCCTGGCCCTGTGGACAGACCACAGGTAGTTCTGACAATTCTGAAATACATTCATGCATTGGTCAGTTGCGCCTCTCGTATTGTATGTCGTTAACGTGTTTGTTTGTTTATATCTTATAGAATCGTCCCTCTGTGATCACCTGTGCTCCTGCAAGTAATCGTAATTGCAACCTGTCTCACTGCCACAAGTCTCACAGCCCCAGCCCACCCATGGATCAGAGGAAGGCCAATGGTAAATGTTTATCACCACATTACCTTACTAACGTGGTAAATCTGTGCAAATTTGATATAATTTGTATCTTTGTTACCATGCCACACTTAAAATGTTGATTTATTCTCCTCTCCTCTGTAATCCCAGATAACACTGCGGTCGACCCTGTGATCGAGGAGCACTTCCGCCGCAGCCTGGGGAAGAACTACAAGGAGCCCGAACCCGTCTCCAACTCTGTGTCCATCACAGGCTCGGTGGACGACCACTTTGCCAAGGCCCTGGGGAAGACCTGGCTCCAGATCAAGTCCAAGGGGCCGGGGGGACACCCCCACAGTCCAGAGGCCAACTCCTGAAACACTGGCCGGACCTCCCTCACTGTTGAATGGTGAACCACAACCACTTCCTTTGTCTGTGACATCAGACGAGTGCACCGATTGACCTCCCTATATCATTCATTGTCAAGCTCGACTTCCCTGAGCTCAGAACAACGCTAGACAAGACAATGAATTTCCAGTTTTAATACTGTATTATACACCAAAGCTGGCCTTTTACAGACCTTGGGGGGTTCTCCCTGCTCTTATTAAATGACTGATACTCCGATCTGGGAGGATTTGATATGTTCAGTTAGGGCAGTTTTGGTTTGAGTCCAAGTGTTCAAATGATAACTTTTTAAAGCAGAAATATCAATTTGAGGAGCTCTCTAGGACCAGTATTGGGCAGCCTTGATGTCAGCTTGTCTTTATTTGAGGTGTATCATTTTATATATTTTTAACACTTACCCTGACAGAGATTCCCAAAATGACCAATTAATTTGGCCTTTGAGAAGGCATACTGTTCGGTCTTAACTCCCTCATGCCTTTCTTATTAACCAAAGAACTTGCCTGCTGCTTCAAACAAAAAGCCATAGTCTGATTTGCTTCTCTTCTGTTTTCATCCTCCTGCCATCTCCGTTAACTCTCCACATGTGACCCTGTGTTTGTGTGTTTTTAGTTCGAAAGGAAGGCCGGCTCTGATTTGCACTATTATGTGTTAGATTGAGTTAGTGGTAACAGCATACCTGTTTCATTTGGAGCATACAGTACATTTTGTAAGAGTGCGTTTTTGTTTGTTTTAACAATACTAACAGTGGTAATGCTATCAAGGCTCTAGTCTCCCTCTGGTCCCAATGTTTCTCTCTCTTTTTTTTCTCCCAACTATTCAGAACTGGACTAACTTTCTTTTTTGTGGACTTAAATTTTTAAAATTATTGTTCTTTTAGTACTCACTGGTTTATTTCATAGATACAGTTAGTAATAATTATAGTATTCTGCTTACAGAGATGCATGTTTCAAATAGCTGGTATCTATTATAATAAGCCTTGTTATTCTATTCTATTTACCCTCAGAATTTATTTTTTGTCAGTAACCGTTTTAGAAATACTTACTGCTGGTACAGTTGTACTCAATATATTTTTTGTATATGGTTTTCATTAGAATATGTATACACTAGCATCCATCTACAAATCGCAGCCTCTGGCAAGGCTGTCTGAATGCAGTATAATAGGCTACGTTGTTATTATGTGGTTGGTACGGGATGCTTGTCTTAGACGCATGACTGAATAGTCAACATTTAACATCTATAGACCAGTCTTGTCTTAGAGTTGACTCTCTTCACCATTATGCCATTAGTTGTGGTTTTATTTATTCCAATCTGATGTTTAGTTGAATACTGTCAAATTTTGAAAAATCTTTCTTTTGTTAAATTGACTCGCAATGAGCATGTCTACTTGACACTCTTCACTTTGGAAAGTGTAATGTTTATTTCCCCTAAATTAAAATGCTGATGACTTTACCCACATGTATCATGGCTGGCCTTGAACGAAAGCCTTGCTCAAGCTTGTCTTGAGACGATGGCATGAACATTCCACCATCACTACCCAGCTTAATATTTATTGGTCTAAAATAAGATAAGAGTAAGCGTAAGCTTTGAGGAAAGAGGGCTAGATTATCTTACATTTGTGGTGTTTCTATAGTGTGAACTGTATGGGACTTTAAAGAACATGAACAGAATCAAGGGGAGTAGCAGAACATCTAAAGTACTTTATAGAGGCAGTTTGAGGATGAATGACCTTTCTGAAATGTTTTCCATTTCCTTTAGTAAACCTATGAGTTAACACTGATAGAAAATTGTATAGTACATTGAGATTGTTTTAGTCAGCTCTTTGTGAAAAAAATATATTATATGTACTTGCATCCTATATTCTACACTGTTTTGAAAATTACTATATAAACTCATATTTCCATTTTATTTTTTACTTTGATATCGAAAGACTATCATTGCGCCGTGCGTAATGATCCTAGAGATTTTTTTTTAACAGAACAATGTACTCATGATATGTAGCCATTGAATATTCATGATCCTCTAACCATGCATTTGTATCTATCTAAAAAGTTGATCTTTTTCCAGAGTTGTCTGAGGTTTGATAAGTGCAGGAACACCAGTCGTTCTATTAATAAGGCTCTCTTGGCATGATGTCATGGTGACATTACTGCTGCAGGTTCTCTGCTTGTTTCTGTACCGCAGTGGAACTGTAAGGGTTTATCATGAGTTGAATCTCAGTGATATGTTGGGGTTTAATGTTCCAATGTTATTTAATTGGTATTTGACTGCTTGTGCCTCTAAAAAACAAGTTACAGGAACTAACTCCTCCATTTGTCTCTTCACATGGGAAACTACTTTGCCTTAGAAGGTTTGTTAATATGTATTTTGTTCATTTTTGGTCCTATTTCTCCAGAAGATTATACCACTGTTTTTTTGTACTTTGTACTTTCTCCTAAATAAACTTCAAAATGCTCTCACAGTCCAGTATTTGAATGTTTTTTTTTTGTTTTGGGTCAACAATACTTGTCCAACAATGTGAGACTTGAGGCCATTTATACATCTTGCACAGGACCCAACCCATTGGCATGAAACCAGCCACAGAGGCAGTTCTGGGTTTACTTTTTATAAATAAAGTTGTGTTTGGCCTCATGGGTGTGGTGGTAACATACAGTAACTAGTTACAGCTGTGCTGTGTGATTGTTGTTTCTTAGTGCTGGCAGGGAGGGATGAGGATTCTGTCTTTCTCAAACACTATCCCTGTCTAAACAAGAGACCCCACCATTTAAAAGCCTTCTCTTCAGTGAAATAATGTTAGGAAGTTGAACATAGAAGTCCCGTGTCTGAACATTCACATGTTTTTGTCAAACAACGATGCAAGCGTGCAGTGGGAAAATATATAGGATTAACACATTTATTGTTCGGCCAGTGGGATGGGGCAGTTGAAGGCAGAAGTTTCTAGGGCGTTTCAGGCCTGTTTGGTCCACCACAGTATTAACGAGTAGAACAGCCCATGGTGAAGTCTGGAGGCTGATGCTGGTCCAATCACAACCCTGTCATTTGACCATCAGGGTGTTGGCAAACTTCATAATGCTGCTGCTTATTTAGAAATGTCAGAGGAGAACTGCGTTGGGGGAGCTGTGGTCAGTCAGTGGAAACTGAAAGGCCACAGAGGAAGCCAGAATATGAGGGAGCTCAACAAACACTGTCCTCTAAGAGGGCTGGGTTTATTCAGGAGAATTTATGAATCAAACTGCAAGAATATAGAATTGTGTCCTCTTTTGGCAAACTGATTTGAATTGAAGTTAATATACTCTTCCTCGTGAACCAATTTGAGCCTTTATATCATAATGTTATGAACTATATTATATTTGTGTAATTACAGAATTTGTGGTGTGTAACTAGCCTCTTTTCCAACGCTAGTAGAGAGACATACGTCATGAAATAGACTACATTTTACATCCCAGGAGTGTTTTGTGTAACTGTAGGCTTTGGCTGATAGGCCAAAACAGAGTGTCACACAACCACAACATCTGTTTTGTATTATCCTCTTACTGTTGGTGGGGTTACACCCTCCCTTTTAATGGTTCTGTCTTTTGCAATTGTTTGGAGAAACTACTCTGGGGGGTTTTTCCCAGTAAAAAGGGTAAAACTGGCTCTTAAGTTATCCCTGTGAGGTCACTGACTAGGGTGGCAATCGTAGTAAAACAGTTTTATAGGATTTCCATGACTGATTCTAAATGATGATATCTTTCTTTATTCCTGACTCAGTAAGATATATGGTGTTGACTTGAGAAAACACACATTCTATCTTCACCCACCAGATGGCAGTAATTAACCACGATACAGACGTCAACATGAAACTCCTTCCACTCCCCAGAGACTAAACAAAGAAAATGTACAAATCACTCTGGGAAGGCTGATTTTAATGAAACATCTCTCATCTCTCGTATTATTTATTCTAACATGTGGTTTCCACTGAAACAAATGCAGGTGACAAAGCATTATTTGCATGAGGGGTAGGTAGAGTACCTGAAGGTGGCATTCTCCTGGCTCCTGGGTTGCGTTTGATACTGCTGCTGGAGAGATTGTTTAATTTGGCTCTTTATCGTAGCTGATGTTTTTGTCAAACAACGATGCAAGCGTGCAGTGGGAAAATGTATAGGATTAACACATTTATTGTTCGATTTTATAATTCAAGCGGCATCTTTCCGATGGCCTCGTTTTTTGGGGGGCAATGGATTTAGACAGTTCTATGTAGCCTAGAAACCAGAGCCCCTCTAGTTATGGCAATTTTGAATTTGCCCAACACCCCTCGTTGTAACCCACATATTCTTACTGGGAGAGGGAGAAGATCCCTGGGATTTCTGTGCTCTCGCCCCTCAGGCTCAAAGCTGCTCTAAAGCCCCTCAAACAATTACATTTTTTTTTTAAAACAGACCCCTGCCTCCACGAGATTAGACCCAACCATTGAAACAGCACAATGTCACCGCAGTGCTCCCACTACACCAAGCCTTCCAAGGAAGCCCGCTCCCCAGGGATTACTGCGGGAAGAGGAGAGGAAGAAGAGGAAGATCCACATTTCTCCGCTTTATGTAAAAACCCAAATGGCAGACACACAGAGTATGGCGTAGCCCCTGCATGGTGGCACAGCCATCAGGCCACATCGGTAGCAGACACCAAGAATAGGGTCTAAATCAGAACGACACTTCAGGGTCAAGCCAAACCCAGGCCTGGCTGCTTCAGTGTGCGAAGGCTGCATAGAGTGTGACATCTGCAGTAGAGACAAAGAGGACCGGTTCTCTGACCCAGTCTCCTACTATCGCTGCACCACCATGGACTCCCGCTCTCAGACATGGTCAAGACGTACATCAGTGAAAATTCTAAAGGTTAAAACGACTCGTTGGCATATATGTAGCCTACATGTTGGCGTATGCAAAGGGCTGATAGAGATCTCACTAGTTTGCATAATTAAACATTTTCTGTGGCTGATTAGGAAGTAGGGATGCTCTGCTATCTACATCCCTGAGTGCACCACAGATGGGGAATTTGCATGATTGCCTGTAGATGATTTGAACATTATCTATCCCCCTACCCCTCTTTTTTCTGTGGCTATCTGCTGTGAGGATGCACACACATCCTTGGGCTAGAGAATCTAAAATAGATCATACAAGCAACTGAAGTAGATGCACAAGCGCAGGAAGCGGCTCATGGGCAGACTTGAGTCATGCTGGCAAGATCATGCACCCTGAGCTGACAGCCCAACACACCCGATTACAAGACACGTCATCTTCCAAACGCAGTGGCCACAGAAGCGGTCCCTATGGGTCACAAACGAACGGGGAAATATATGGAGATCTAACCCTGTGATTTACCGCCATCCCAACCCCACGTGACTGGGATGTGTGATGAGTGATGTGTGTATAGGTCCAGTACAGGGGGGTTGAGAGGACTTGTTAATTACCTTCCGTAGGCTAACCCGATGAGGGTCTCTCTGTGCCGCTGCCTGTCCCCAGCCAACCATGTAGGAGACTCATTCATTGTGTCATGTGGACTGCTGGCAATACCATAACCTCGGTGGAGAGAAAGGAAGACAACACGGTCACTCTAGGTAACAGTTCTCCAATGAGCTGAAACAGAACCTGTCAGGCCGTCTCAGTGTCGGTGGGCAGCACACCACCTCACACCACTGTACACAACAGTACACCACCACCGTACACCACCACCATACACCACCACCACTGTACACCACCATACACCACCATACACAACCATACAGCACCACTACCATACACCACCGTACACCTCTGAACATCACTACCGCACACCACTGTACACAACTGTACACCACCACCACTGTACACCACCATACACCACCACCACCACCGTACACCACCATACACCACCACACACCATCACCACTGTACACCACCACCATACACAACCGTACACCACCATACACCACCATACACCACCACTGTACACCACCACCGTACATCACTGTACACCACCATACATCAGCACCATAAACCACCACCGTACACCACCATACACCACCACCATACACCACCATCATACCTACCATACAACACCGTACACCACTGTACACCACCATAAACCACCAATGTACACCACCATACACCACCATACACCACCATACACCACCACCACTGTACACCACCGTACACCACCGTACACCACAACCATACAACACCACTGTACACCACCACCGTACACACCATACACCACCACTCACCACTGTACAGCACCATAAAGCATCAACGTACACTACCATACACCACCACCACCGTACACCACCACACACCACCACCTCTGTACACCACCGTACACCACCACCTCTGTACACCACCACCGTACACCACCACCCCCACTGTACACCACCATAAACCACCACCATCGTACTCCACCACCAACCACCACCAATGTGCACCACCACTGTACACCACTGTACACCACCACCATACACCACCACCAGACACCACCTGCACACACCACGTGACACCCACACAGATCTGGGTGCACCACTGTACACCACCGTACACCACCGTACACCACCGCCATACACCACCACCGTACACCACCGTACACCACCACCGTACACCACCACCCCCACCGTACACCACCGTACAACCCCACCCCCACTGTACACCACCGTACACCGTCACCCCAACCGTACACCACCATTCCCCACCACCGTACACCACCGTACACCCCCATACACCACCACCGTACACCACCATACACCATACACCACCACCGTACACCACCATAAATCATACACCACCACCGTACACCCCCATACACCACCCCAACCATACACCACCCCAACCATACACCATCGTACACCACCGTACACCACCATACACCACCACACTCTGCCAATTGCTCCTTCCTTCCCTCCCTCATTTCGTTCCTCCATCAGTGAAGACAGCTTCCCTTTGTTATCCTCTCTGTACGGTGAGAGTGTAACATTGATTTGTCGGGATCTATTAATAACTTTGTAATTTCCAACCCGAGAGAAGAAGCTCAATGTAAAGTCTTACTGTGTCAGCTTGATTCAGTTCAGCACTTGTGTACTGTACATCTCTGTCCTCCTTTGTAGTGTACATTATACAAGCCAATTACAGCCTGTATTGATAGAGGTTTATGGACCATGTGGTGTTGGGGAAAGGCCATTTCCAAAGGATACAAGTGACACCACCACCCCCACCGTAAACCACCACCGTACACCACCG
The DNA here is from genome assembly GCA_030435695.1 of Brachymystax lenok tsinlingensis. NCBI lineage: Eukaryota > Metazoa > Chordata > Actinopteri > Salmoniformes > Salmonidae > Brachymystax > Brachymystax lenok. The sequence goes on along the minus strand of CM059803.1, from coordinate 25,752,196 downwards.
TACACCCCCACCCCACCGTACACCACCATACACCACCCCCACCGTAAACCACCACCGTACACCACCGTACACCACCATACACTACCACCACCGTACACCAACATACACCACCACCGTACACCACCACCATACACCACCACCGTACACCACCACCCCCTCCGTACCACCACCACCATACACCACTGTACACCACCATCATACACCACTGTACACCACCATACACCCCCACCGTACACCACCGTACACCACCGTACACCACCACCCCCACCGTACACCACCGTACACCGTCACCCCAACCGTACACCACCATTCACCACCACCGTACACCACCGTACACCACCGTACACCACCCCCACCGTACCCCACTGTACACCACCATGGTACACCACCCCACTGTACACCCCCCCACCCCACCGTGCCTGACAAACACCACCCCCACTGCATTCCCACCGCAGACACCACCACCGTACACCACCACCGTACACCACCACCCCCCTGTACACCACCATACACCACCACCACTGTACACCACCACACACCACCACCCCCACCGTACACCACAATATTGATAGAGGTTTATGGACCATATGGTGTTTGGGAAAGTGACACACAATTTTCTGATTTAGAATTATTCATTATTTTTGAATGATTGATTACGAAACCCATCTGCTATACAATAGCATGATTTGGCCTTTACCGTCCAGAAACCATATATGTGTCATGTCTTACAAGATCAGCACTCCCCTGTAATTCTACTATCTTTTATTATTTGGTAAAGACTGCCACAGAAAGGTATGCTGTATTGAGACAGTGGGACTTAACGTTGAACCATCACTAAGGGGCATTCTGATGTCTCATTATCAGGCTCGTTAGGGGCCATGTTACAGCTGCTCCACTGAACAACCTTAATAAGGAAAGTGACCCAGCGCCAATATGTAATGTTGCTCCTCTCACGTCTTCCATCTTCCTCTGACTCACTGTCGGTCTCCCTCTCTTTCCATCTCTCTCTCTATTTCTCTCTCTATTTCTCTCTCTCTCTCTCTCTCTCTCTCTCTCTCTCTCTCTCTCTCTCTCTCTCTCTCTCTCTCTCTCTCTCTCTCTCTCTCTCCTCTGTTTGGCAGTCACACACTCAGCCATGTGTGTGCTGAAGACGGTTACATAATGACCTCCTTTCACTGCACTCCTGATCAAAGAGAACAATCTGCCACAGAACATCGCTCTCTTCCCCATTTCTTCCTTTCCTCTCTTCTTCCAGTGCTACATTGTTTTATCAGACTCCAGAATCCTGAGACGATACAGTAGGCTGCTCCAGTATATGCTCTATCATTCCCCTTCATGTTGAAAACCAAACAGAACAAAAGGGAAACGATCAGAGGTTGACTATAGCTAACAGCCAGCCAGGTTGAGACGTGATGGACAGGATGAGATGCTGAGATCTTAAACCTCCTCATGTGGTCTTTTTCTCCAATTGATTTACATGTGCTTATACTGTATGTTCAAATTAAGGGATGATCTCAGGAGATTGTAGAGGACTTACCTTGTGTGACTCAACGTGCAAACACTCTTACGTACCTAAATAAACATGTCTGACATTTTCTCCAAAAGGGGGACAGTGCGTATGAGCCAAGAGAGACAGACAGTTTAGTTTTGATGCACAACAAAAGCCTTTTTTGCTGCTGCTCTATTTCCCCCCTTGCTATTTCTACCGGTTTTTATCATCAAGAGAACCAAAAAGAGGGTAGGGGAGGGGAGAAAAAGAGAGGGAATGAAGGAGAGAGAGCGAAATAAAGAAAGAGAGAGAGAGGAAAGAAAGGGATCGGGAAAAACAGAAAAGAGAGGGAGAAAGAAAAAGAGAAGCAGGATCAAACGCTGTCAGGGAGGCTGTGCCTGTCCGCAGGCTCATGAGGATTGTAGTAATGATCATGTGCAGGGGGAATATTACCCCCAATGGCAAATGTAGGCAGCACATTTTTGGGACCAAGGGGCATGGAGGACGCCAGAGGACATAGAATTAACAAAAAACTGAAATTTCCACTCCAGTACATGATTCAGAGGGAGCAGGTCCTCTGGAATGGAACGGAATACTTATACAGGAAACATACAGTGCACTACAGGACCGTTACATTCAGTTAAACCAATTAACCTTGTTCTGGTAAGAAGAATGCCCCTCTCCCCACCGATGTGATTACTACCTCTGAGGGTTTAGAGCTTGAGGTAGTCACCTCATACAAGTACTTGGCTAGATGGTACACTGTGCTTCTCTCAGCACATATCAAAGCTGCAGGCTAAGGTTAAATCTAGACTTGGTTTCCTCTATCATAATCACTCCTCTTTCACCACAGCTGCCAAACTAACCCTGATTCAGATGACCATCCTACCCATGCTAGATTACGGAGACTTAATTTATAGATCGGCAGGTAAGGGTGCTCTTGAGCGGCTAGATGTTCTTTACCATTCAGCCATCAGATTTGCCACCAATGCTCCTTATAGGACACATCACTGCACTCTATACTCCTCTGTAAACTGGGAATCTATGTATACCCGTCTCACTCTGTTAAAGGTCCCCAAAGCACACACATCCCTGGGTTGCTCCTCTTTTCAATTCGCTGCAGCTAGAGACTGGAACGAGCTGCAAAAAACACTCAAACTGGACATTTTTATCTCCATCTCCTCATTGAAAGACTCAATTATGGACACTTTTACTGACAGTTGTGGCTACTTCGCGTGATATGTTGTTGTCTCTACCTTCTTGCCCTTTGTGCTGTTGTCTGTGCCCAATAATGTTTGTACTATTTTTTGTGCTGCTGCCATATTGTGTTGCTACCATGTTGCTATCATGTTGTGTTGCTACCATGCTGTGTTATCATGTGTTGCTGCCTTGCTATGTTGTTGTCTTAGGTCTCTCTTTATGTAGTGTTGTGGTGTCTCTCTCTTTTATTTTATTTTTATCCCAGAGCCCGTCCCCGCAGGAGGCCTTTTACCTTTTGGTGGGCCGTCATAGTAAATAAGAATTTGTTCTTAATTGACTTGTCTAGTTAAATAAAGGTTAAATAAAAATTAAAAAAAGAACGCTGCAAATACAGTCAACCACTAACCTTTGGGTAGTCGTTTTTTTATTGGCATACTGCACAGTATGCATTCAGCTTAAAATTGGTGAGCTCCAGTATCCTCACAGTGAACCTTGCATATGCGATAAGGAGAGGAAAGGTATTTGATCCCCTCCACAGAACAGTGGTATGGTAGCAGTCCTAATCTCTCCTAAAACCCCATGTGGAGGTAGAGATTCTCCTCTAATTGTGCGGTAATGGTCCAGTTGATTGGAGTAGAGCAGGGTTGTCTTTGGGCTTCAGCCAGGGGGGCTGTTGCGCAGTGTACCTACAGGTGAACCAGGAAAAGTTTTTTCAGGACACGGCACTCGAAGTGGTGCATTGTGGTCCGTGGGCTGTGCAGCAGCATCAAACAGGTCGTGGGGGAATGGGAGAGGGCAGGGTTTCAGAGCTGGAGCTGTTATCCCACCTCACAGTGTCTGTTTTGGCATCCAGTGGTGCAAACAGCATACGTAAGTGGCTGGTCAGTGGCAAGGCAGAGTGATAGGGTCTGACGCGTCACACTCCGCATTACGCCCGCAGAGGGGATATGCTTGACAGCCCACAGGAACTTGACGGCCCTGCTTCCACCGCACAGGGAGATGTACACTTAGGTCCAAAATTATTTGTACAGATGAGCAAAAAATTAGAAAATTTTATTATTTTGTTGAATAAATAATATGTTTTTTTCTCAAAAATATAGGTGTCAAAATTATTGGCACCTCTGTTTTCAATACCTCACCTTGTGAGGATAATGGCACTGAATGTTTTATGAGATTGGAAAAGACATTGGGAGACCATTCCTCCATACAGAATCTTTCCAGATCCTTGATATCCTTTGTCTGCGCTCATGGACAACACTGCCAACACTGCTATTTTCTGCTTATGCATCCTTATTTTGACTCCAAACCTATCACTGGCATGCATGGCTAAAGAGCTCTATGTTCATGTCATCCTACAAATGAAAAATGCCTGGAGTTTGCTAAACGACATTGGCACCTGGATTAGGACCGGTGCTATGGTCAAATGACATGAAAATAAAAAGTTATTTGGCCACACACATCAGTGGTGGGTTTGGCATCTAAATAAGGATGCATATGCAGAAAATAACCCAATACCTACTGTAAAATATGGTTAAGGGGCTATTTTTCTTCCACTGGTACTGGGGCCTTTGATAAGGTTAACGGCATCATGAACTTTACCCTAAAAAACAGGACATTTTAGCCAAATATCTTGTTGTCTCTGCCAGGAGACTGAAACTTGGCCACAAGTGAATCTTCCATCAAGACAATAACCCCAAGCACACATCAAAATCCACATAGAAATGGTTAATGGACCTCAAAAGCAATATTTTACAATGGACATCTCAGTTTCCGGACTGTAGTTTCAATTGGGCCCGTCCATATGCGCAGACAAAGGATATCAAGGGTCTGAAAGGATTCTGTATGAAGGAATGGTCTAATAACCCTCCCAATGTCTTCTCCAATTTCATAAAACATTTTAGAAAAAGGCTCAGTGCCGTTATCCTCGCAAGGTGAGATATTGTAAACAGGGGTGCCAATATATTTCCCCTATCTTTTTGAGAATATAAAAAAAATCTATATCTTTCTCTAAACAATTGTGTTTTTTGGCGTAATTCTCTAAGAGCTTTGCCCACCTAGATTGTAAAATATTTGCACATTATTCTTTAAGGAAATGTTCAAACTGTCAAGTTGATTGTTGATCATTGCTAGACAGCCATGTTCAAGTCTTGCTGACTGAACCAGGTTTTCCTCTTGGATTTTGCTTGTGCTTATAGCTGTATTACATTTCTTTTTATAAAAAAAAACCCTCCCCAGGCCTTGCCGATGACAAGCATACCCATAACATGATGCAGCCACCACGAAAATATGGAGAGTGGTACTCAGTGATGTGTTATGTAGGATTTTCCGCAAAAATAATGCTTGGTATTCAGGACAAAAAGTTAATTTCTTTGCCACATGTTCTGTACAGGCTTCCTTCTTTTCACTCTGTCATTTAGGTTTCTTTCTAATATCACAACGTTTTAAAATCACCATTGGCCTCATGGTGAAATCCCTGAGCAGTTTCCTTCCTCTCTGGCAACTGAGTTAGGAAAGACGCCTGTACCTTTGTAGGGACAGGATGTATTGATACACCATCCAAAGGCTAATTAACAACTTCACCATGCTCAAATGGATATTCAGTGTGTCCTTTTTTTGTTTTTACATATCTACCAATCTTCTTTGCGAAGCCCTGAAAAACATCCCTGGTCTTTGTGGTTGAATCTGTACTTGAAATTCACTACTCGATTGAGGGACCTTACGGTTGTCATAAAAACAATCATGCTAACCATTATTATTAAACATGGAATGAGTCCATGCAACTTATTATGCAATTTTTTAAAGCACATTTCTACTTCTGAACTTATTTAGGCCGGCCATAACAAAGGGGTTGAATACCTATTGACTCAAGAGATTTCAGCTTTTTAATAATAAAAAATAATGTATACAAATAAAATTCCACTTTGAGATTATGGGGTACTGTGTGTAGGCCAGTGACAACATCTCTATTTAATCCATTTAAAATTCAGACTGTAACACAACAAAATGTGGAAAAAGTAAAGGGGTGTGAATACTTTCTGATTGCACTGCAGCTCAGTATTTGTAGAATATACCGTCTTTTTTTGACCTGACTCTACATGCTGTCAGAGTGGCTTTTATGTTATTTTTTTAACTTTATTTAGTTTACCATTTTTGTATTTTTATGAAACCCCATCCTTGGTTATAAACAATCAATTAACGTCTGTCTGTAAGGGGTGCGTACTGGCGAGAGAGAAGTCAGGCGCAGGAGAGCAGAACTCTGTTTTCGCAACGGAGTAGTTTAATAATAAAACCAACCGGAAAACAGAACAAATAGAATGAATGGGTAACATAACCCGTAGCATACCATAAAATGTGCACAACACTTACACACAACAATTCCGGACAAGGACATGTGGGAAACAGAGGGTTAAATACACAACATGTAATGAATGGAATTGAAACCAGGTGTGTGGGAAGACGAGACAAAACAAATGGAAAATTAAAAATTGATCGATGACGGCTAGAAGACCGTCGACGCACCAACTTCAGCGGAAGTCGGGACACTGTCTGTATGTTATAGTACTTTATGTATACTTTGGGGCACTACACTATTACGGAAGAGTGTTATAAAATCACATTTTGCCGTACCATAGTCCTCTACCCTTCCAACCCAGGGGGATCCTACCTCGGGTTCAGATCTTCCTTAACTCCCCCCTCATCGGAGAGCGACGGTGTCTGAGACTTAATTTTTTGTATTATATATATATATATATATATATATATAGGCAACCCAGGGGGTTGGGTCAAGACGTTTACACAGATCACACACGGACAGAGTAGGATTAGCTCAGTTTCAAAAGTGTTTATTAAAAATAATTCAAAAAGAAAAGAATAGGTCTCCCCCATGAGACCCTCTCCAGGTTACCGTCTCCAGGAGACACTCCTCCTTGCAGTTTCCTGATTTCCTCCACGAGGTGGATGTTTTGTAGTCGCTGTTCCTACAGCGGTCGTTCCTGAACCGCCTGTTGTGCCCGGACAAACTGAGCTATCAACTCGTCCATGCTGACGCTGTGTAAACGTCAACCCTGATCTGACCACGTTATCAGGTTGCCCGTATTCTCCACCACTTGTGGCAAACCAGGGGGTTTGGTCAAGACGTTTACACAGATCACACATGGACAGAGTAGGATTAGCTCAGTTTCAAAAGTGTTTATTAAAAATAATAATTCAAAAAGAAAAGACCCTCCCCGGGTTACCGTCTACTGGGCTCCATGGCTTGCTGTATCCTGTGGGGATCAAAAACTGAACTCACTCCTCTTACTTCTGTCATCGTCCCTCCAGCTATACGGGAGTCCTTTCTTCCCCAGTCTCCCTGTGTGCTGCCCTTCTGGCAGCTTTATGGGACTTGCACAGCTGGTGAGCAATCAGCCCTTGATTACTCACCAGCTCCCAATTAGTCCTGGCCAGAGAACCCGTTGAGACCTGGCACGTCCAGCAGATGGAGCCATCACCTCGTGATGTATACTCCATCTGTCACCAGCCCTCGACGAGTCTCCCCCTGGTGGCTGACCTGCTGTACACCACAATATTTTTTAAAACATGGCACCGACAGAGATGGTCGCCTCACTTCAGGTCCTTAGAAAACTATGCAGTTATTAGTTTCTTACATTGTTAGCCCAGAAAAGTGTTATTAAATACAGCCAGGAAGAACTATTGGATATAAAAGCGATGTCAACTACAAACATTACGACCAGGAATACGTCTTTCCCGAAGCGGATCCTTTGTTCGGACCGCAACCCTGGACATGGGATCTTATCCCAGAGGGATATCCCAAAACAACGCAGTCGCCGCAGGAGAGGCAGACGGTGCTGCCTACTGGTCAGACTCAGAAGTCGAGCACACCATCCACCGCTTCCGACCATATTGCTATTGCTCGCCAATGTCCAATCTCTAGATAACAAGGTGGACGAAATTAGGGCACGAGTTGACTTCCAGAGAGACATCAGAGATTGTAACATTCTGTTTCACGGAAACATGGCTCACTTGGGATATTTTGTCAGAGTCGGTACAGCCACCCGGTTTCTTCAGGTATCGCGCTGACAGAAACAAAGAAGAAGGGCGGGGGTGTATGCCTTATGTTTAACGACTCATGGTGTAATCATAACAACATACAGGAACTCAAGTCCTTTGTTCACCTGACCTAGAATTCCTTACAATCAAATGCCAACCGCATTATCTTCCAAGAGAATTCTCCTCGATTATAGTCACAGCCGTGTATATCCCCCCCCCAAGCAGATACCTCGTCGGCCCTGAAAGAACTTCACTGGACTCTATGTAAACTGGAAACCATACATCCTGAGGCTACATTTATTGTAGCTGGGGATTTTAACAAAGCTAACCTGAGAACAAGCCTTCTTAAAATCTATCAGCATATCAAATGCGCGACACGAGCTGGTAGTATTCTGGATCATTGCTACTCTAACTTCTGCGATGCATACAAAGCCCTCCCCCGCCCTGCCTTTGGCAAATATGACCATGACTCCATTTGTTGCTCCCAGCCTATAGAAACTAAAACAGGAAACAACCATGCTCAGGTCTATACAACGCTGGTCTGACCAATTGGAATCCACGCTTCAAGATTGCTTCGATCACGTGGACTGGGATATGTTCCGGACAGCCTCAGACAATTTGAGGACAATACAGTGCCACTGACACGGCCCGCTACCAAAGCCTGTGGGCTCTCCTTCTCCGTGGCCAACGTGAGTAAAACATTTAAACGTCCTCTGAGCATGCGCAGACCAGCTGGCTGGTGTGTTTACGGACATATTCAATCCATCCCTATCCCAGTCTGTTGTCCCCACATGCTTCAAGATAGCCACCATTGTTCCTGTTCCCAAGAAAGCTAAGGTAACTGAACTAAATGACTATCGCCCCATTGCACTCACTTCTGTCATCATGAAGTGCTTTGAGAGAATAGTTAAGGATCACATCACCTCCACCCTACCTGATACCCTAGACCCACTCCAATTTGCTTACCGCCCCAATAGGTCCAATGACGATGCATTCGCCATCACACTGCACACTGCCCCATACCATCTGGACAAGAGGAATACCTATGTAAGAATTATGTTCATTGACTAGAGCTCAGCATTTAACACCATAGTTCCCTCCAAACTGGTCATTAAGCTCGAGACCCTAGGTCTCGACCCCACTCTGTGCAACTGGTTCCTGGACTTTCTGACGGGCCGCCCCCCAGGTGGTGAAGGTAGGAAACAACATCTTCATTCGCTGATCTTCAACACTTGGGCCCCACAAGGGTGCATTCTCAGCCCTCTCCTGTACTCCCTGTTCACTAATGACTGCGCGGCCATGCACGCTTCCAACTCAATCATCAAGTTTGCAGACGACACTACAGTGGTAGGCCTGATTACCAACAACAATGAGACAGGGAGGAGGTGAGGGCCCTCGGAGTGTGGTGTCAGGAAAATGAACTCTCACTCAATGTCAACAAAACAAAGGAGATGATCGTGGACTTCAGGAAACAGCAGAGGGAGCACCCCCCCATCCACATCGACAAACTGAAATGGTCCACCCACACAGACAGCTTGGTGAAGAAGGCACAACAGCGCCTCTTCAACCTCAGGAGGCTGAAGAAATTTGGCTTGTCACCTAAAACACTCACACACTTTTACAGATGCACAATTGAGAGCATCCTGTATGGGCTGTATCACTGCTTGGTACGGCAACTGCACCGCCCTCAACCACAAGGCTCTCCAGAGGGTAGTGCAGTCTGCACAATGCATCACCGTGGGCAACCTGCTACTAGCCCTCCAGGACACCTACAGCACCCGATGTCACAGGAAGGCCAAAAAGATAATCAAGGACAACAACCACCCGAGCCACTGCCTGTTCACCCCGCTATCATCCAGAAGGTGAGGTCAGTACAGGTGCATCAAAGCTGGGACCGAGAGACTGAAAAACAGTTTCTATCTCAAGGCCATCAGACTGTTGAACAGCCATAACTAACATAGAGAGGCTGCTGCCAACATACAGACTAAAATCTCTGGCCACTTAAATAAGTGGACATAATAAAGGTATCACTAGTCACTTTAAATAATCCTACATTACTCATCTCACATGAATATACTGCATTCTAGACCATCTACTGCATCTTGCCTGTGCCGCACGACCATTGCTCATCCATATATTTATATGTACATATTCTTATTCATCCCTTTACATTTGTGTGTATAAGGTAGTTGTTGTGAAATTGTTCGATTATTTGTTAGATATTACTCCATTGTCGGAACTAGAAGCACAAGCATTCGCTACACTCCCATTAACATCTGCTAACCATGTGTATGTGACCAATAAAATTGGATTGTGCTATCCTGGAGCACGAGTACAGGATATTACAAAGCTACTTCCTACCATTCTACGGCAGCTGCCAGCGGCTGACGCTGTCATAGTCCATGTGGGGTCAAACTTCTGAAACTGAATTTGAAAGAACTGATTCTAGCTCTGAAAGACTCCAAAAAGCAGATGATTATTTCAGGCCCTGTACTATTTTGGGTTCCCGAGTGGTGCAGTGGTCTAAGGCACTGCAATTCAGCAATTCACTACAGACCCTGGTTCGATTCCAGGCTGGATCATAACCGGCTGTGATTGGGAGTCCCATAGGGCGGTGCGCAATTGGCCCAGTGTCGTTAGGGTTTGGCCGGGGTAGGCCGTCATTGTAAATAACTGACTTGACTAGTAAAATAAAGGTTAAATAAAAATTAAAAAAAACATAGTGGCTGCGAAAGTTTCAGCAGGCTACTGGCATTACACATCTGGCTAAAAGACTACTGTAGTACTTTTATAGATAACTTTGACACCTTTTGTAAACATAAGATGCTCTACAGGAATGATCGAGTCCATCCAAATAATCCAGTATACATGCATTATTTAATACACGTAACTGAGTCAAAACAACAAAACGTATGAAAACGAAGATCGTAACATGAACATAACAAACTAACAAAGCTATGTACAAACAATAACCCACAAACCCCTAGTGCAAACTACAAACATATATATGGTTCCCAATTAGAGGTAACGACACTCAGCTGCCTCTAATTGGGAACCATTACCCCAACATAAAAATAGAGAACCTAGAACAGAAAAACCCTACACCAAAACAAAACTAAACACGCCAGCCTGTCTTCTCAGGCCTGGACGTGACAGTACCCAAAGGCGCGGACTCCGACCGCGCCAAAAGTCCATTGGGGGTCTCGGTGGGCCTTCCTGTCCCAGGTGGCGGCTCCGGTGCCGGCCTTGCTGGCTCGGGGTCCCACACCGGAGTCCCTGGGCTATTTGCCGGAACAGTTAGTATTGGACTGGGGACCTTCTCTGGAGGTTTCGGACTGGGGACCTTCTCTGGAGGCTCCGGACTGGGGACCTTCTCTGGAGGCTCCGGACTGGGGACCTTCTCTGGAGGCTCCGGACTGGGGACCTTCTCTGGAGGCTCCGGACTGGGAACCTTCTCTGGAGGCTCCGGACTGGGAACCTTCTCTGGAGGCTCCGGACTGGGAACCTTCTCTGGAGGCTCCGGACTGGGAACCCTCTCTGGAGGCTCCGGACTGGGAACCTTCTCTGGAGGTTCCGGACTGTCGACGCGCACAAGGATCCTGGAGCGTGGAACAGGGACAGGACGTGCTGGATCCACGACGGGAGCCGGAACAGGACGTGCTGGACTCTCTGCGCACGGGGGGTCTGCTGCGCGGAGCCGGAACAGGACGTGCTGGACTCTCTAAGCGCACGGGGGGCCTGGTGCGCGGAGCCGGAACAGGACGTGCTGGACTCTCTAAGTGCACTGGCACTCTGGTGCGGGGAGCAAGAACGGGCCGTGTTGGACTCATGACGCGCACTGGCACTCTGGTGCGGGGAGCAGGAACGGGCCGTGAATGGCTCACTAAGCACACTGGACCTCTGGTGCGGGGAGCAGGAACGGGCCGTACTGGGCTCATGACGCGCACTGGAACTCTTGTGCGGGGAGCAGGAACGGGCTGTGCTGGATCCACAACACGAACAGGAATCCTGGAGCGTGGAACAGGAACTGGTCGTGCTGGATCCACTTCACGAACAGGGATCCTGGAGCGTGGAACAGGGACTGGTCGTGCTGGATCCACAACATGAACAGGAATCCTGGAGCGTGGAACAGGGACAGAACGTGCTGGATCCACAACACGCACAGGAGACCTGATGCGTATAGCCGACACCCCTCTCCCAGGTTGTTCACTCATCCTGGCTTCACCGATGAGGGGAGCTGGAATGTCGTGCACCGGGCTGTGCGCGTGAACAGGAGACACCGCACGCAGAGCCGACGCAGGATATTTCGGTCCCAACAGGCACACTGGAGACCTGGAGCGCAGAGCCTGCACCACTCTTCCAGGCAGCACACTCACCGTAGCCTGACAGATGAGTGGAGCTGGAATCTCTTGCACGGGGCTGTGGACACGCACCGGAGACACAGTACGCAGAACCGGTGCAGGATATCCTGGTCCAAGGAGGTGCACCGGAGATCAGGAGCGCTGAGCCGGCACCACTCTTCCAGGCTGCACACTCACCCTCCCCTGACAGATGAGTGGCGCTGGAATCTCTCGCACCGGGCTGTGAACGCGGCACTGGAGACACCGTGCGCAAAACTGCATAGCACGGCGTCTTACCAGTGCGACGCTCCCTCCAGAGAGCACGAGGAGTTGGCTCAGGAGTCCATCCTGAACTGGCCAAACTACCCGTGTGCCCCCCCAAAAAAGTTTTTTGGGGCTGCCTTTCGGGCTTCCTAGCCAGGCAAGTTCCAACAAACTTTTCCTTCTCCGGGTTCCATATTCCATATAGATCCTCATAATATCGCCGCTCCGCTATCGCTGCTTCCAGCTCCTCTCTTGGACGGCGATATTCTCCAGGCTGAGCCCAGGGTCCCCCTCTAAGCAATTCCTCCTCCCAAGTCCTGAACTCTCTCTCGCTGCTTGGTCTTCTTATGGTGGGTTATTCTGTCACGATCTCCAGAAGGGACAGACCAAGGCGCAGCGAGGTATCCAGTATACATGCTTTATTTAATACACGTAACTGAGTAAAACAACAAAACGTATGAAATTACGAAGATCGTAACATGAACATAACAAACTAACGAAGCTTTGTACAAACAATAACCCACAAACCCCTAGTGCAAACTACAAACATATATATGGTTCCCAATTATAGGTAACGACACTCAGCTGCCTCTAATTGGGAACCATTACCCCAACATAGAAATAGAGAACCTAGAACAGAAAAAACCCTACACCAAAACAAAACTAAACACGCCAGCCTGTCTTCTCAGGCCTGGACGTGACATTATCAGTCAACCTAAATGGCCAACTCGGCTCCATCATTCATTGAATCAGATGGCACATTCATTACACAACCCTCTGATATTGCCAACAACTTAAATTATTTTTTCATTGGCAAGATTAGCAAACTTAGGCATGACATGCCAACAACAAATGCTGAACCTACTGAACTGACCAAATTATCAATAATGACATACCACCTTGGTTTGACAACGTGGATGGAAAATTACTTAGGATGATAGCGGATGATATTGCCACTCCTATTTGACATCTCTTCAATGAAGCCTACAGGAAAGTGTGTGCCCTCAGTCCTAGAGGGAATCAAAAATCATTCCGCTACCCAAGAATAGCAAAGCACTCTTTACTGGCTCAAACAGTCGACCAATCAGCCTACTACCAACCCTGAGTAAACTTTAGGGAAAAATGGTGTTTGACCAGATGCAATGCTACTTCCCAGTAAACAAATGATCAACAGACTTTCAGCTCGCTTATAGGGAAGGGCACTCAACATGTACAGCAGTTACACAAATGACTGATGATTGTCTTCAATAAATTGATAATAAGAAGATAGTTGGAGCTGTTTTGTTAGACTTCAGTGCAGCTGATCAAAAATCAAATCAAATTTATTAATAAAGCCCTTCTTACATCAGCTGATGTCACAGAGTGCTGTACAGAAACCCAGCCTAAAACCCCAAACAGCAAGCAATGCAGGTGTAAAAGCACAGTGGCTAGGAAAAACTCCCTAGAAAGGCCAAAACCTAGGATGAAACCTAGAGAGGAACCAGGCTGTGAGGGGTGGCCAGTCCTCTTCTGGCTGTGCCGGGTGCAGATTATAACAGAACATGGACAAGATTTTAAAATGTTCATAAAACAGGCAGAACAGTTGAAACTGGAGAAGCAGCACGGCCAGGTGGACTCGGGACATCAAGGAGTCATCAGGCCAGGTAGGCCTTGAGGAATGGTCCTAATGCTCAGGTCCTCCGAGAGAGAGAGAAAAAAAAGAAAGAGAGAGAGATAATTAGAGAGAGCATACTTAAATTCACACAGGACACCAGATAAGAGAAGAAATACTCCAGATATAACAGACGGACCCAGACCCCCCAACACATAAACTACTGCAGCATAAATACTGGGGGCTGAGACAGGAGGGGTCGGGAGACACTGTGGCCCCGTCCGATGATACCCCCAGACAGGGCCAAACAGGCAGGATATAACCCCACCCACTCTGCCGAAGCACAGCCCCCACAACACTGATTACATTATCAATGATAATCTGCTGCTGGAAAAACTCATGTGTTATGGCTTTACATTCCCTGCTATAGTGTGGATCGAGAGTGACCAGAGGGTGTGTTTTAGTGCCAGCACACATAAAGCCTCTCCTACATAATCCAGGTAGAGTCGGACATTCCCCAGGGCAGCTGTCTATGCCTGTTACTTTTTTTCAATCTTTACTAATGACCTGCCACTGGCACTGTGTAAAGCTTATGTGTCTATGTATGCTGATGACTCAACATAATACACGTCAGCTACCACAGCAAGTGAAATCACTGCAACACTTAACAAAGAGCTGCACTCAGTTTCAGAATGGGTGGCAAGTAATAAGCTAGTCCTAAATACGTACGTACACACACACCAGCACACGCACTCTACACACACGTATGTATGGTGGTATTAAAAGTGTTGTATTTTAAATATGTAGTGGTGTAATAATGTTATATGTACTGTTTTATTTTATTATATTTTTTGCCTTAATTAGTTTGGACCCCAGGAAGAGTAGCTGCTGCCCTGGCAATAGCTAATAGGGGTCCTTAATAAATACAAATACAAATATAAACATTGGCCTGGCTTCCCATTCCCCACTTTGGTGTGGGTCCAGTTATCCTGCTGTTTCCAGTGTGCTCCTGAATTAGAGTCTTGGCTCCTGCGTAGCTCTAGCAGAGGCTTGGGCTGGAGCTGATCTTCCCCTGGAGAGGGGGCTTGGTCTGGGGAGACTGCCTGCTGTGGCCCTGCCCGGTCCTACTCAACCATCAATGGGCAGGGCCCTGAGCCTCTCTGACAGATAGGAATAGAAAGCATCGGACACATCAGAGCTCTGATTCACTGCAGCCCCCAGTCCAAGCCTGTCCTGAAGGTCCTCCTAGTTACAGAAAGATGGCACTTGTAGGTTTTGTCATCTTACCATATGACTACATATTTCCCAAACATACAAATACCTCTGCTACTACACACTGTGATTTTATACATAAAAGGAAATAAAAAAACACAATACATATACATAGCCACAAAAGTGAAACTATTGCTTTGCCATTCCAGATAAGGCAGGAGAACACAATACCAATCCCTAAAGTCATTTAGCTGTTCTTTCATCCCAGGAAATAACTTGCGCCCAGCGCCCTGCTTTCCTCTACATTTCTGTTCAGTTCGCCTGGTTGTTGTTGTGCCTCATTTGCATATGACATTTGACCCAAGCCGTAATCTACAGTGACTCTTCGATAAGCCCCTGGCACATTGGGGAGATGTCATAAGCTGTGACAAAAGACAAGACGAGCTGGAACACACTGAAGGTCACTGGGGACAACCTTCTGATTAATATATATATATATTTTTTGTGTAGTTAAATTCCCCTTCTCTGATATAAACTAATTCTAAACCATCTGCAGAGGGTTCGATACCTACCAAGTATCTTCCGGGGCTCAGCTAACAGTCAGGTTATTTATTGAGAAAACATGTTTTAGGTTTGATCAACTGGGAGACAGATGGTAACATATTCACCAGAGAGTTATCCAAATAATTCCAATATTTTAACACATATAGAATAAGCTAGTCGAGGGCAGGGGTGTCAAACATGCGGCCGAGGGCTATTTTTGGCCCAGGAATTGATTTTATGTGGCCCCTACTTATGCTCCAAACATGAATCAAGTGCTTCAAACAGGGACAATATTTGAGTTTACCTTTCCCGTAGTAAGAGCTGGTCTGAAGCAACCAATTTCCAGTGGGGGTGGGGGATGGGCATATTACATTCTTCCCTCATTTCTGGAGGATGTATAATCTTCAGAAGTGGAGGATTTGTTAAAAAGGACCTTTGCATGTTCTTAAGGCACGTGTGTTAACTTCCCTTGAGTTGTAGGGGATGACTGGGTTACCTACTTGGCATGGCTGCTATAAGCCTCCGATACCTCTGTGCTGAAGAATACATTGGCTGCCTCTGAGCCCTGGAGCCTAAAGTAACCACAGCATGCTGTATCTGCTGCGTCATGAAAAGATCTGATCAAACAGGTTTCAGACGTCCCCATAAGCCTCCACTGATTTCCAAAGCCAGACACTACTGTGCTGAGTAAATGCATATCGATACAGCATTAGCACAGATTCAGTAAAGGTGCTGAAATCAGCTAAGATTCTAGGGTTTTATTAACAAGTTTATTTCAGCTTGGAAAACTGGAGTCTCTGACAATTTTATGGGCTTTCATCTGACACCGCCTATTGTATAGGTCCTGGATGGCAGGAAGCTTGGCCCCAGTGATGTACTGGGCCGTTCGCACTACCCTCTGTAGCGCTTTACGATTAGATAGCGAGCAGTTGCCATACCAGGCGGTGATGCAACCCATTAGGATGCTCTCGATGGTGCAGCTATAGAACCTTTTGAGGATCTGGGGACCCATGCCACATCTTTTCAGTCTCCTGAGGGGGAAAAGGTTTTGTCGTGCCCTCTTCACGACTGTCTTGGTATGTTTGGACCATGATAGTTTGTTGGTGATGTGGACACCAAGAAACTTGAAACTCTCTACCCGCTCCACTACAGCCCCGCCGATGTTATTGGGGGCCTGTTCGGCATCCCTTTTCCGGTAGTCCACGATCAGCTTCTTTGTCTTGCTCACATTGACAGAGACGTTGTTGTCCTGGCACCACACTGCCAGTTTTCTGACCTCCTCCCTATAGGCCATCTCATCATTGTCGATGATCAGGCCTACCACTACTGTGTTGTCAGCAAACTTAATGATGGTGTTGGAGTCGTGTTTGGCCACGCAGTCGTCCGTGAACAGGGAATACAGGAGGGGACTAAGTACACACACCTGAGGGGCCCCAGTGTTAAGGATCAGCGTGGCAGATGTGTTGTTGCCTACTCTTACCACCTGGGGGCTGCCTGTCAGGAAGTCCAGGATCCAGTTGCAGAGGGAGGTGTTTAGTCCCAGAGTCCTTAGCTTAGTGATGAGCATCGTGGGCTTTATGGTGTTGAAGGCTGAGCTGTAGTCAATGAACAGCATTCTCACATAGGTGTTCCTTTTGTTCAGGTGAGAAAGGGCAGTGTGGAGTGCAATTGAGATTGCATCATCTGTGGATCTGTTGGGGCGGTATGCAAATTGGAGTGGGTCTAGGGTGCCTGGGAGGATGCTGTTGATGTGAGCCATGACCAGCCTTTCAAAGCACTTCATGGCTACCGACGTGAGTGCCACGGGGCGGTAATCATTTAGGCAGGTTACCTTCGCTTCCTTGGGTACAGGGACAATGGTGGTCTTCTTAAAACCTTTAGGTAATACAGACTCGGTCAGGGAGAGGTTGAAAATATCAGTGAAGACACTTGACAGTTGGTCCGCGCATGCTTTGAGTACACGTCCTGGTATTCCGTCTGGCCCAGCGGCTTTGTGAATGTTGACCCGTTTAAAGGTTTTGTTCACATTGGCTACCGAGAGCGTTATCACACAGTCATCCAGAATAGCTGGTGTTCTCGTGCATGCTTCAGTGTTGCTTGCCTCGAAGCGAGCATAAAAGGCATTTAGCTCGTCTGGTAGGCTCGCATCACTGGGCCGCTTGCGTCTGGGTTTCCCTTTGTAATCCGTAATAGTTTTCAGGCCCTGCCACGTCCGATGAGCGTCAGAGCCGGTGTAGCAGGATTCAATCTTAATCCTGTATTGACGCTTTGCTTGTTTGATGGTTCGTTTGAGGGCATAGCGGGATTTCTTATAAGCGTCCGGATTAGTCTCCCGCTCCTTGAAAGCGGCAGCTCTAGCCTTTAGCTCGATGCGGATGTTGCCTGAAATCCATGGCTTCTGGTTGGGATATGTACATACAGTCACTGTGGGGACGACGTCATCGATACACTTACTGATGAAGCCGATGACTGAGGTGGTGTACTCCTCAATGCCATTGGATGAATCCTGGAAGATATTCCAGTCTGTGCTAGCAAAACAGTCCTGTTGTGTAGCATCCGCGTCATCTGACCACCTCCGTATTGATATGTTCAAGAACAGAGGCTGCTTCTGATTTGTGTATTCAGTACTGTAAAGGGAAAACCTCATAATTATCAGTATTTTGATCCTAGATCCTTTACTCAGTACTTTGTTGAAGCACCTCTGGCAGCGCATACAGCCTTGAGTCTTCTTGGGTATGAGGCTACAAGCTTGGCTCACCTGTATTTGGGGGGTTTCTCCCATTCTTCTCTGCAGATCCTCTCAAGCTCTGTCAGGTTGGATGGAGAGCGTTGCTGCACAGCTATTTTCAGGTCTCTCCAGAGATGTTAGATCGGGTTCAAGTCCGGGCTCTGGCTGGGCCACTCAAGGACATTCAGAGACTTGTCCCGAAGCAACTCCTGAGTTGTCTTGGCTGTGTGCTTAGCGTCGTTGTCCTGTTGGAAGGTGAATCTTCGCCCCAGTCTGAGGACACGATTTTGACTAGTCAGTCTCCCAGTCCCTGCCACTGAAAAACTTTCCCACAGCATGATGCTGCCACCAGCATACTTCACCGTAGGGATGGTGCCAGGATTCCTCCAGACGTGACTCTTGGCATTCAGGCCAATAAGTTCAATCTTGGTTTCATCAGACCAGAGAATCTTTAGGGGCCTTTTGGCAAAAGGGCCTTTTACTGAGGAGTGGCTTCTGTCTGGCAACTCTACCATAAAGGCCTGATTGGTGGAGGGTCTGAATACTTATATAAATAAATTATTTCTGTTTTTATTTGTAATAAATTTGCTACAATTTCCAAAAACCTGTTTTTGCTTCATCATTATGGGGTATTGTGTGTCGATTGCTGAGAGAAAAAAAATCCTACATTCTATTATAAGGCTGTAACGTAATAAAATGTGGAAAAAGTCAAGGGGTCTAAATACTTTCTGAAGCCACTGTATGTATCAATGGAGGCTGCTGAGGGGAGAACGACTCATAATAATGGCTGGAATTGAGTATAATGCTGGAATGGAGTGAATGGAATGGTTTCAAACACATGAAAACCAAAGAAAAATGATACCATTCAGTTGACTCCATCCCAGCCATTATTATGAGACGTTATGAGACGTAAAATATATGCTGTATTAACAGTTGATGTATGTATCTTTATGGGTCTCCATATGGAGAAAGACTTGTATGTCCAATGAAAATTGTGTTATATTTATCACAATTTGAGGCTGCAATGCTGCATTTTGATTTCGGAACAGAAGACTATCTGTGTTCTGCTAGATTGCTTCCAACTAATCAAGCGCTTCCTTCTTGTGTCCTCCCCAGCTGAGAACGATGATCCATTGTCTTTGTGGACATAAGACATCAGCTTCAGTTGCCTCAGCGGTGACTGGTTTTCATGGGTAATGATGCTAAATTACACTACTGGGAATAGGGAGGCTACTAAGCCATCCATCATTGGCCAGTTTATATGAACTGCCATTATGGGCATTATTCAACCACCAATTTGATATGAAGCTACACACACACACACGCATGTGCACACACACGCACGCCCACACACACACACACAATTTGCCACAAGCTACTACAGGGTATGTCTCATTGTTTGCGAGTCATTGTTGTGGTGTCAGCTGGTGCAGTCTCGTTTATCACACTGGAAGCTAATGGATGCAGCAACTGCAGGAGGTTGGGGAGAATGAAGGAAGACACACACACAGCTGTAAGAGGTTGGGGAGATGAGGCGGGTTGGCACGCCAGGCCCCGGGGCCAGAGCTGTTTTGTGGTGATGTTTTTCTAGCCTGCTGAGGCTTCGGTATCAGACTGTGTTTCTGACACACATACATCACAAGGGAAGGTTTCAGACATTTTGCTCTCATTGTATTTTCATGGTTGTTCTAAACTCTCCAAAAGCCAAATGTTTTGGTTTGAAATTATTTATTGTTGTGAAAACGTTGGCCTGGGCTACTGTTTACTTTGGCAGGATTTTTCCCCCCGGTATACTGAACAAGGGATTTACATTGCATTTATAGTCTCCCACCTGGTTCTATAGTACACTTCCATGGTAATAGTAATTAACAATTGCCTTCATATGCATTTCCGTTCTTACTATATATTTGCTACAAATCCTTACATGTTTTTTTCTAGATAGCATTTTCTTAAGTGTGTAAATCTATTAATTACAAATATCATTACAAATATCTAGTGTCTCTTTTTAGAGATTCAAAACACTTGCCAATTACTACTCAGAGGTTTGATGCAGACTATACGCCGAGCGTACAAAACATTAGGAACACCTTCCTAATATTGAGTTCAACCACCTTTTGCCCTCAGAACAGGATCAATTCGTCGGGGCTTGGACAATGTGTTGAAAGTGTTCCACAGGGATGCTGGCACATTTTGACTCCAATGGTTCCCATAGTTGTGTTAAGTTGGCTAGATGTCCTTTGGGTGGTGGACCATTATTGATACACACGGAAAACTGTTGAGCGTGAAAAACCCAGCACTGTTGCAGTTCTTGACACACTCAAGCCGGTGTGCCTGACACCCTACTACCATAACCCATTCAAAGGCACTTAAATATTTTGTTTTTCAACCTCTGAATGGCACACATACACAATCCATGTCTCAATTGTATCAAGGCTTAAAAATCCTTCTCTATCCTGTCTCCTCCCCTTCATCTACACTGATTGAAGTGGATTTAACAAGTGACATCAATAAGGGATCATAGCTTTCACCTGGTCAGTCTATGTCATGGAAAGAGCAGGTGTTCCTAATGTTTTCTGCTTAGTATTTGAGAGGTCTATTATGGTGACCTAATTTCACAACATCAAAATCTACTGTACAGCAAACACTACATTATGCTTGAGCACAGTAATAAACAAATGCAGGACAGTTATTCATATTTTCTATAATTCTTTATTTTTTCTGCTTTTTCCTTTTTTTATAACATGACAATCGTGCTTTATCATTTGACACCATTTAAATACATATCATGTTTATATTATGTTGCACATTAGGCAGTGAGACAGTTAAAAATATACAAAACAATATTGTTTTTTACTAGACATAGTTTCTATTTTTAATATAATCGTTAATGTCTTCATTGTCATCATCATTTTGTATATTTCTGTAAGATATGTGCTTTAGTTTCTGTGAAAATATTATTGCAGAAAACAGCAACTCCTTTCAAATTTTTTCAACATTTAGACAATAACTTCCAATGTATTACAAACATTCACAGTTACATGTTTTACACAGTACAGTTTTACAACAAGGTTCCAGGGAAAACTGTGGTAGATTAACTTTATACAAAAGTGACAGGACATGAACTGTAGCCATTTCACATTTTCACTTAGTTGTTTTGCTTTTCAACGTAAACTTGTTTTGTTGGACCAAATTATTTTCACTATAGCTGCCATAGAAGCAAACTAGCATTGTCTTAACATGCCATGGCAAAAGTGAAAGCTTTGTGCTTTTCACTAGTAAAGCAAAGACAACGAAAATACAATTAGAAACAGACCACTCTTCTACAGGCCTGCACCTATACATCTACATATGTATTGCTGAATACATACTGATCAAACTATAATTGATCATTACACATAAGAGTGAACAAAAAAGGACTATCTTTAAACATAGAGTTGGTCCAATATTGTTTGCTAGCGTACAAAGTGATTTTCTGGAGATCAGCCGAGTCATGCAAACAGACTATGGCTTGGCATAAATTGGTTGATAACTGGCTTAAAGCCTTCTCTGTTCTCATTTTGGATCTGTCAGGAGACAATTTTGGAATTTTATCTGATGTTACTAAGGAAAGCATGCAAAAAAAGTAAACAAGATTGACTGTCAGCATTAAGGGATAGTCAATGTTTGTAAATCACTTTTCTATACCCTGTGCTTTTGCATTTGATGTACGTTTTTGATACCCTGTGCTTCGCAAACTGAACATTGCATGGCATAGATCGTTTTTACTTTCGTCTGCCTACAATTTTGGTCCTCGGTCACACTTATAGTAGAAAACATCCTAAAAATAATTTAAAAAATGTTTCAATCACATAAAAGTAAAAGAAAAAATACAAAAAAATGGTGATAAAATAACACTCTCACACAGAAAATATTTTGCAACATTAATACTGGATAAATCCAGGGTTCATAGACTTTACACTTCTTATTGGCATTGTGCTTCTTCATCAGAGTTCCCTCATTGCCACGTGGCCTGTAATCAGCCCCACAGAGTGCAAGTAAGGCTTAGTAAACAACCACAATAATTTGACCCCGTCCCTTGCACTCTCCCATGGTGACCATTTTGTTCTCTAGAACTTCATCTCTACTATAGTCACACTGTATTTACTTGGTTCATGAAGATATTCAACAAATTGCTATTCTATATTTTCAATCGTTTTTTTCTCTCACAGTATTACACAGTATGCTTACATATTGTTTTACCCAGATTACAGTAGATTTTGTGAACATTAACAGTCTTTGATTTTTGTATGTGTAATGCAAAAAAAAAAAAAAACATTACCGGGTTGGCTTTACAGATGCAGAAAAATTAAACATGATTTTTAAATCCGGTTTGATCAGATATTGCCCATGGAGGTAGGTGAATCAATTAAAATCTTGGAAGTCCTTGGTAATGTTCGCCGTTGACTGCACTTTTCCATGAGGGTTCTGCCTTGTCTAGACATTGGCCTCTGCGTTGGTTAGGTTGGTAAGGTTGGTTGAGTTGGTTGAGCTCGCTATATTGGGTGGTGGAATGGCTGGCTCAGTTGGCGTTGGGCTAACTGGATTTTGTGGTGGGCTGGTAGGGCTGGTTGGGTTGGCTGGAGTGATAGGGACGGTAGGGAAGGTAGGGACGGTTGGGACGGTCGGACTGGTTGGGTTCACAGGGCTAGCCAGAGTAACTGGAATGGCTGGAGGTGTTGGGCTGGCAGGGGCTGTAGCAACCGGGCTTGTAGAAGTTGGGTTGGCAGGACTAGCCGTGTTGCCAGGACTAGTCGGGTTGCCAGGACTAGCTGGGTTGCCAGGGCTAGCTGGGTTGGCCAGGTTAGCTGGGTTGGCCGGGTTAGAAGGACTAGCTATGTTGGTCTCCGCAACCACTGTCTCAGGCCCATTCTCCTGTGGCCTTCGGACCACTGCAGGCGGCTGAAACATTATCTGCAGGCGCTGAGAAAATTTGACAACAATACAGTTCATTAAGTAATGCAATGAGTGCATCTCCAACATGCCTAGAGAGGAGAACCTGACTGAAATGACTTAAACACGTTTTTTTTTTTTACCATTAAGGTTACATATCAATCATCACCAAATTGCATTGATTCTCTTGCTCTTAGAGAAACGGGAGAACTATATCCATAATCATTAATCATGTTACTTACCTCTTTCCAGGTGCCCTTGAGTCCGAGATACATGTAGACCATGTAACCAGGAATGAGGACCATTGAGGACAGAGCCATGAGCCAGCCCACTCCCTGGCCCCAGGCGGGGAACACGTAGTTGTTCAAGGTGAGAGGAACCATTTGGACTGCACTGAACAGGAACACCCCCTGTGGGAGACATGGTACGATCCTTACTAATCTTGACACCACCGCTTCTTAGGCACTTTCTGTCTCTGTCTCAGAATTGCTTGAGGCAGGTCAGTGACTGATTGATTGATTTTACTTGACAGTAAAAAATAATAGATATATACACACAGTACAAAGCTTTTTTTTTTAAACGTGACCAGGATTGCACAATACAGTTGGTCGTTATTTCCATTGTGGTCCCTATTATCATTATTGATGTTATTTGTTCTTTTCATTTTTCATGTTATGATGTTGTATTGGATGTGTATGGTGTACTACTTACAGCCACGATGAGAGGGGTGAAACAGACCCAACACAGCTTCCACCATATACAGGGCTTGTAGCCAATCATCTCCTGGATGTTGTCATAGAACTTGTTCACACCTGCGAGACAAATGAATGCAGGATCAAAGTATTCAAATTCAATATTTTCTAATTTACCGCTAGTCTGCCATGAATTGTGATGAGGAAGTTGAGGTGGTGTAGTGTAGGACACGTGAGCTTGAAGTCCCAGGGGTTGAAGTTGGACTAATGTCTTTGAACAGGTGTGAGGTTATTCTATCATTCAACTTTCAAATTTACCTAGACCATCTAGTTCATTCATTGTTCATCCCCTCATTTTAGGAGCAGAGAGAAAACACTTTAATTTATTTTTCACAAATCCTGCCTGAGGATACATCACTGTAACAAGTAATTTTGTCATGTTGAAATATGGTGTTTCTGATGTATACTGTTCACTGTAATAATGCAGCTACTGTGTGTATTTGATGTTGCCTAGAGACTTTTCCTACCATAGAACCAGGATATGGAGATGCACTCAAAGAAGACAAGGAAGAGCAGACACATCCCACTGGCAGAGTAGTAGTCGAAGAGCTTGAACACGTACAGGCCTCCCTAGTGACACAACACAGATGGATGAGTCACACTACGAGAAGAACCCATGTGCAGTGGTCTATCAATGTCCTCATCTCAGACGGAAAGATGAGCGTTGGGATCCGATTTCAACAGCATGTGTAATCAAACAAACAGGATGGTCTAAACAAAC
This sequence comes from Brachymystax lenok tsinlingensis, assembly GCA_030435695.1. NCBI lineage: Eukaryota > Metazoa > Chordata > Actinopteri > Salmoniformes > Salmonidae > Brachymystax > Brachymystax lenok. The sequence continues at coordinate 25,727,378 of CM059803.1, read as the reverse complement.
ATTATTTTATATAAATTAAATTTAACAGCAATAGTGTTGTCCGATGTAATTCACATGTTCTATCAACTACTGTATCATTGAGCTTGGAGGTTTAACTGGTTGGTCAATGACATTAGTGGAATTGGCACAGTGACGTGAGAGAGAGAGAGAGAGAGAGAGAGAGAGAGAGAGAGAGTGATAGAGAGAGAGAGAGAGAGAGAGAGAGAGAGAGAGAGAGAGAGAGAGAGAGAGAGCTAGCATGTTCTGTGGTGTGCTGTGGTGCGCTGTGGTGCGCTGTACCTGTGTGATGTTGGACAGGCCGATCAGGTAGGAGACCAGGCAGACAGCAGCGATGAAGAGCTCTCTCCTGCCCCTCAGTGCCCTGGGAAACTCATCCACCAGAGCTGTTATAAAGCCCTCCACTGTGCAGAACTACACACACACACACAAAATGGGGGACAATCAGTTAAAAAGGGGAGATATTTCCAGTACTTTCCTTAGTATCTATGCAAGGCAACACTTCATGTTTCTTCTATAATTGATAGTCTTGTTCCTATTTGTAATGTCTTTCACAATAAATACATTTTTATCAACTGCATAATTTGTTAAAATTACATTTTTGAAAAAAATTAAAAGGACCAGAAAAGTGCACTGATAATTGAAAATTACAAGGACATGGATCCCTAGAAGGATAGTATCACTGTTGTACATTCATTTTCCTGAATGGGCAAACATACATTTGTTTATTTATAACATGGTGGTTCATGTATGGTACGATAACCATGTAACAGTTGTAACTAATGACCAAGATGACGGATATTGATGGATTATATTGAATTAATTCAGATCATACATTGTAATAACCAACATATTATCCAGAACTAACTAAATAAATGGTAAGAAATATATACAGTGAGGGAAAAAAGTATTTGATCCCCTGCTGATTTTGTAAGTTTGCCCACTGACAAAGAAATTATCAGTCTATGATTTTAATGGTAGGTTTATTTGAACAGTGAGAGACAGAATAACAACAAAAATATCCATAAAAACGCATGTGAAAAATGTTATAAATTGATTTGCATTTTAATGAGGGAAATAAGTATTTGACCCCTCTGTAAAACATGACTTAGTACTTGGTGGCAAAACCCTTGTTGGCAATCACAGAGGTCAGACGTTTCTTGTAGTTGGCCACCAGGTTTGCACACATCTCAGGAGGGATTTTGTCCCACTCCTCTTTGCAGATCTTCTCCAAGTCATTAAGGTTTCGAGGCTGACGTTTGGCAACTCGAACCTTCAGCTCCTCCACAGATTTTCTATGGGATTAAGGTCTAGAGACTGGCTAGGCCACTCCAGGACCTTAATGTGCTTCTTCTTGAGCCACTCCTTTGTTGCCTTGACTGTGTGTTTTGGGTCATTGTCATGCTGGAATACCCACCAATTTTCAATGCCCTGGCTGAGGGAAGGATGTTCTCGCCCAAGATTTGACGGTACAAGGCCCCGTCCATCGTCTCTTTGATGCGGTGAAGTTGTCCTCTCCCCTTAGCAGAAAAACACCCCCAAAGCATAATGTTTCCACCTCCATGTTTGACGGTGGGGATGGTGTTCTTGGGGTCATAGACAGCATTCCTCCTCCTCCAAACACGGTGAGTTGAGTTGATGCCAAAGAGCTCCATTTTGGTCTCATCTGACCACAACACTTTCACCCAGTTGTCCTCTGAATCATTCAGATGTTCATTGGCAAACTTCAGACGGGCATGTATATGTGCTTTCTTGAGCGGGGGACCTTGTGGGCGCTGCAGGATTTCAGTCCTTCACGGCGTAGTGTGTTACCAATTGTTTTCTTGGTGACTATGGTCCCAGCTGCCTTGAGATCATTGGACAAGATCCTCCTGTAGTTCTGGGCTGTTTCTCACCGTTCTCATGATCATTGCAACTCCACGAGGTGAGATCTTGCATGGAGCCCCAGGCCGAGGGAGATTGACAGTTCTTTTGTGTTTCTTCCATTTGCGAATAATCGCAGCAACTGTTGTCACCTTCTCACCAAGCTGCTTGGCGATGGTCTTGTAGCCCATTCCAGCCTTGTGTAGGTCTACAATCTTGTCCCTGACATCCTTGGAGAGCTCTTTGGCCATGGTGGAGAGTTTGGAATCTGATTGATTGATTGCTTCTGTGGACAAGTGTCTTTTATACAGCTAACACACTGAGATTAGGAGCACTCCCTTTAAGAGTGTGCTCCTAATCTCAGCTCGTTACCTGTATAAAAGACACCTGGGAGCCAGAAATCTTTCTGATTGAGAGGGGGTCAAATACTTATTTCCCTCATTAAAATGCAAATCAATTTATAAAATTTTTCACATGCGTTTTTATGGATTTTTTTGTTGTTATTCTGTCTCTCACTGTTCAAATAAACCTACCATTAGAATTATAGACTGATCACTTCTTTGTCAGTGGGCAAACTTACAAAATCAGCAGAGGGATCAAATACTTTTTCCCTCACTGTATATATATATATATATATATATATATATATATATATATATATATTTCTTTTTTGTATATATATATATATATATATATATATATATATATATATATATACAGTGGGGAAAAAAAGTATTTAGTCAGCCACTAATTGTGCAAGTTCTCTCACTTAAAAAGATGAGAGAGGCCTGTAATTTTCATCATAGGTACACTTCAAATATGACAGACAAAATGAGGAAAAAATCCAGAAAATCACATTGTAGGATTTTTATGAATTTATTTGCAAATTATGGTGGAAAATAAGTATTTGGTCAATAACAAAAGTTTATCTCAATACTTTGTTATATACCCTTTATTGGCAAATGACAGAGGTCAAACGTTTTCTGTAAGTCTTCACAAGGTTTTCACACACTGTTGCTGGTATTTTGGCCCATTCCTCCATGCAGATCTCCTCATTAAGGTTTCGAGGCTGATGTTTGGGCAACACGGACTTTCAACTCCCTCCAAAGATGTTCTATGGGGTTGAGATCTGGAGACTAGCTAGGCCACTCCAGGACCTTGAAATGCTTCTTCTTGAGCCACTCCTTTGTTGCGGGCGGTGTGTTTGGGATCATTGTCATGCTGAAAGACCTAGCCACGTTTCATCTTCAATGCCCTTGCTGATGGAAGGAGGTTTTCACTCAAAATCTCACGATACATGGCCCCATTCATTCTTTCCTTTACACGGATCAGTCGTCCTGGTCCCTTTGCAGAAAAACAGCCCCAAAGCATGATGTTTCCACCCCCATGCTTCACAGTAGGTATGGTGTTCTTTGGATGCAACTCAGCATTCTTTGTCCTCCAAACACGACGAGTTGAGTTTTTACCAAAAAGTTCTATTTTGGTTTCATCTGACCACAACACTTTCACCCAATCCTCATCTGGATCATCCAAATGCTCTCTAGCAAACTTTAGACGGGCCTGAACATGTACTGGCTTAAGCAGGGGACACGTCTGGCACTGCAGGATTTGAGTCCCTGGCGGCGAGTGTGTTACTGATGGTAGGCTTTGTTACTTTGGTCCCAGCTCTCTGCAGGTCATTCACTAGGTCCCCCGTGTGGTTCTGGGATTTTTGCTCACCGTTCTTGTGATCATTTTGACCCCACAGGGTGAGATCTTGCGTGGAGCCCCAGATCGAGGAAGATTATCAGTGGTCTTGTATGTCTTCCATTTCCTAATAATTGCTCCAACAGTTGATTTCTTCAAACCAAGCTGCTTACCTATTGCAGATTCAGTCTTCCCAACCTGGTGCAGGTCTACAATTCTGTTTCTGGTGTCCTTTGACAGCTCTTTGGTCTTGGCCATAGTGGAGTTTGGAGTGTGACTGTTTGGGGTTGTGGACAGGTGTCTTTTATACTGATAACAAGTTCAAACAGGTGCCATTAATACAGGCAATGAGTGGAGGACAGAGGAGCCTCTTAAATAAGACGTTACAGGTCTGTGAGAGCCAGAAATCTTGCTTGTTTGTATGTGACCAAATACTTATTTTCCACCATAATTTGCAAATAAATTCATAGAAAATCCTACACATGTGATTTTCTGGATTTTTTCCTCATTTTATCTGTCATAGTTGAAGTGTACCTATGATGAAAATTACAGGCCTCTCTCATCTTTTTAAGTGAGAGAACTTGCACAATTGGTGGCTGACTAAATACTTTTTTTCCCCACTGTATATATATATATATACAGTGCATTCTGAAAATACTTAGACGCCTTCACTTTTTCCACATTTGTTACATTACAGCCTTATTCTAAAATTGACTAAATAGCCCCCCACACCTCCCCGATCAATCTACACACAATACCGAATAATGACAAAGCAAAAACAGGTTTTTAATTTGTTTTGTTATTTTATTAAATAAAAAAAACGGAAATATCAAATTTACATAAGTATTCAGACCCTTTACTCAGTACTTTGTTGAAGCACCTTTGGCAGCGATTACAGCCTCGAGTCTTCTTGGGTATGATGCTACAAGCTTGGCACACCTGCATTTGGGGAGTTTCTCCCATTCTTCTCTGCAGATCCTCTGAACCTCTATCGGGTTTAATGGGGAGCGTCGCTGCACAGCTACACTACTGGCCAAAAGTTTTAGAACACCTGCTCATACAAGGGTTTTTCTTTATTTTTACTATTTTCTACATTGTAGAATAATAGTAAAGACATCAACACTATGAAATAACACATATGGAATCATGTAGTAATGAAAAAAGTGTTAAACAAATAAAAATATATTTTATATTTGAGATTATTCAAATAGCCACCCTTTGCCTTGATGACAGCTTTGCACACACTTGGCATTCTCTCAACCAGCTTCATGAGGTAGTAATTGAGAGAATGCCAAGAGTGTGCAAAGCTGTCATCAAGGCAAAGGGTGGCTATTTGAATAATCTGAAATATAAAATATATTTTGATTTGTGTAACACTTTTTTTGTTACTACATTATTCCACATGTGTTATTTCATGGTCTCACTATTATTCTACAATGTAGAAAATATTAGAAATAAATAAATCCCTTCTATCGGGTTCAAGTCCGGACTCTGGCTGGGCCACTCAAGGACATTCAGAGACTTGTCCTGAAGCCACTCCTGTGTTGTCTTGTCTGTGTGCTTAGGGTCGTTGACCTGTTAGAAGGTGAAACTTCGCCCCAGTCTGAGGTCCTGAGTGCTCTGGAGCAGATTTTCATCAAGGGTCTCTCTGTACTTTTCTCTGTTCATCTTTCCCTCAAACCTGACTAGTCTCCCAGTCCCTGCCGCTAAGAAACATCCCCACAGTATTATGCTGCCACCACCATGTTTCACTGTAGGGATGGTATTGGCCAGGTGATGAGCTGTTTCTGGTTTCCTCCAGACGTGACGCTTGGCATTCAGGTCAAAGAGTTCAATCTTGGTTTCATCAGACCAGAGAATCTTGTTTCTCATGGTCTGAGAGTCCTTTAGGTGCCTTTTGGCACACTCCAAGCGGGCTGTCATGTGTCTTTTTCTGAGGAGTGGCTTCCGTCTGGCCACTCTACCATAAAGGCCTGATTGGTGGAGTGCTGAAGAGATGGTTGTCCTTCTGGAAGGTTCTCCCATCTCCAAAGAGGAACTCTGGAGCTCTGTCAGTGTGACCATCGGGTTCTTGGTCACCTCTCTGACCAAGGCCCTTCTCCCTCGATTGCTCAGTTTGGCCGGGTGGCCAGCTCTAGGAAGAGTCCTTGTCGTTCCAAACTTCTTCAATTTAAGTGTGATGGAGGCCACTGTGTTCTTGGGGAGCTTCAATGATGCAGAAATGTTTTGGTACCCTTCCCCAGATCTGTGCCTCAACTCAATTCTGTCATCGGAGCTCTACGGACAGTTCCTTAAACTTCATGGCTTGGTTTTTGCTCTGACATGGATCTTATATAGGCAGGTGTGTGCCTTCCCAAATCATGTCCAATCAATTGAATTTACCACAGGTGGAATCTAATCAAGTTGTAGAAACATGTCTAGGATGATCAATGGAAACAGAATGCACCTGAGCTCAATTTCGAGTCTCATAGCAAAGGGTCTGAATACTTATGTAAATAAGGTATTTCTGTTTTATATTTTGAATTAATTTGCAAAAATAATTAGAAACCTGTTTCCCCTTTTAATTATGGGGTATTGTGTATAAGAATTTAATACATTTTAGAATAAGGCAAAACGTAACAAAATGTGGAAAAAGTCAAGGGGGTCTGAATACTTTCGGAATGCACAAGTTTTTTATTTAACTTGGCAAGTCAGTTAAGAACAAATTCTTATATATAATGACGGCCTAGGAACAGTGGGTTAACTTCCTTGTTCAGGCGCAGACCAACAGATTTGTACCTTGTCAGATCAGGGATTCGATCCAGCAACCTTTTGGTTACTGGCCCAACGCTCTAACCACTAGGCTACCTGCCACCCCATGACCAAAAATATGTGTACACCTACTGAACATCTCATTCCAAAATCATGGGCATTAATATGGAGTTGGTTCCCCCTTTGCTGCTATAACAGCCCCCAATCTTCTGGGAAGACTTTCCGCTAAATGTTGGAACATTGCTGCATGGATTTGCTTCCATTCAGCCACAAGAGCATTTGTGAGGTCGGGCACTGATGTTGGGCGATTAGGCATGGTTCACAGTCGGCATTCCAATTAATCCCAAAAGTGTTCGATGGGGCTCTGTGCTGGCCTGTCAAGATCTTCCACACCGATCTCGAAAAACCATTTCTGTATCGACCTCGCTTTGTGCACGTGGGCATTGCCATGCTGAAACAGGAAAGAGCCTTCCCCAAACTTTTGCCACAAAGTTGGAAGTACACAGTCGTCTATAATGTCATTGTATGCTGTAGAGTTAAGATTTCCCTTCACTGGAACTGAGGGACCTAGCCTGAACAATGAAAAACAGCCCCAGACCATTATTCCTCCTCCACCAAACTTTACAGTTGGCACTACGCATTCGGGCAGGTAGTGTTTTCCTGGCATCTGCCAAACCCAGATTCGTTTGTCAGATTGCCAGATGGTGAAGCGTGATTCATCACTCCAAAGAACGCGTTTCGACTGCTCCAGATTTCAATGGCGGCAAGCTTTACACCACTCCAGCCAACGCTTGGTATTGCGTGTGGTGATCTTAGGCTTGTGTGCGACTGCTCGGCCATGGATACCCATTTCATGAAGCTCCCGACAAACAGTTATTCAATCAATCAAACGTATTTATAAAGCCCTTTTTACATCAGCCGATGTCACAAAGTGCTATACAGAAACGCAGCCTAAAACCCCAAACAGCAAGCAATGCAGATGTAGAAGCACGGTGTCCAGGAAAAACTCCCTAGAAAGGCAGGAACCAAGGAAGAAACCTAGAGAGGAACCAGGCTCTGAGGGGTGGCCAGTCCTCTTCTGGCTGTGCCGGGTGGAGATTATAACAGTACATGGCCAAGATGTTCAAACTTACTTATTGTGCTGATGTTGCTTCCAGGCAGTTTGGAACTTGGTAGTGAGTGTTGCAACCGAGGAAAGACAATTTTTACGCACTACAAGCTTCAGCACTTGGCAGTTCTGTTCTGTGAGCTTGTGTGGCCTACCACTTTGCGGCTGAGCCATTGTTGCTCATAGACGTTTCCACTTCACAATAACAGCACTTATAGTTGACCGGGGCAGCTCTAGCAGAGCAGAAATTTGACAAACTGACTTGTCGGAAAGGTGGCATTCTATGACGGTACCACGTTGAAAGTCACTGAGCTCTTCAGTAAGGCCATTTTACTGCCAATGTTTGTCTATGGAGATTGCATGGCTGTGTGCTCGATTTTATACACCTGTCAGCAACGGGTGTGGCTGAAATACTCAAATCCACTAATTGGAAGGGGTGTCCACATACTTTTGTATATATGTCTATTTCCATGAGCTTTTAAGTACTAGCAGCCCCATTTTGGCAGCGACCTTGAAAATATAACTCTAACATGTCAAATAGCCATTTCTCTTGCTGTATGTATGAACACTTACAATTCCATTACAAAAATAGTCAGAGCGCAAGTGTGTAATGTTGTGATTTATTTGTTTTGTGTAAACGGGAGTGGCAGCATTTAGCATATTTGCTAGCAGACTCAGTGGCCTTAGAGTTAGGCTACCCAAATATCATACACAAGCTGAAAGCATGAGAATAGAGCACCAGGGGGCAGAGAGAGAGGTGATATAGTTGCATTAAAAGGAGTTGACAGTAAAAGTCAAGGCTCAGCTACATTAGCCAGTGTGCTTCTCATGTGGAGAGACCAGAGAAAACCAGTGTCATATATACCTGTGCTTACACATTTAGGTCAGAACCTAAGTAGCCTGGTCCCAGATCTGTAGGTGCTTTAGCCAACTCACTGGCGGTTCTGGGGGGGCAGTGCCCCTGTGACAACAATTTTGGACCCCCTTGTGGCCCCCCTAAATGTGGAGTATGAAATAATTTTTGCATAACTAATTTTTGCTATCGTTCTTTTTTTACATCCGTTATTAGACAGTGGCAACGTGGAACACTAATTAAACCCACACATTTACTAGAGGGACATGGTCTTTTCCCTACTAATGCCTGCAATGAAGTGAAGAAAACAACATGACAACAATAACGTCTAATGTAACTGGCCCCTCTAACAGTACAACTGGCCCCAGCTTGGCCCCCCCAGTTGAAAGGGTCTAGAACCTCCACTGAGCCAACTCCCCTTACATGGCATGACAACAATAGTGAGAGGATTGGGCTAAAGCACCAACAGATCTGGAGCAGTCAATGAAAACAGCCTTACCTGACTGTCAATCCCCAGCATCAGCAGCATGGAGAAGAACAGGATAGCCCAGAGAGGAGAAACAGGCAGCTGGGTCACAGCCTCGGGGTATGCCAGAAAAGCCAGGCCTGGACCTGCATACCAAACACACAACATATTAGCTCACTGTTCTCCGGGCTGCATTTCTCTGTGTGGATTGAGGCAGTGAGCAGGAGTCAGAATAGACAACATTACTCCCCTATTGTGCTCTGAGGGAGCATTGAGTTTACCTGAAGCTGCGACTTCTTGTATTGGTCTGTTAGTCACATTCGCCATGAAGCCCACAATAGAGAAGATGACAAAGCCCGCAAACATGCTGGTGAAGGAGTTGATGCAGCACACTATGATAGAGTCTCTGGGGAAAGGAAACATGAAAACGTCCTGTTGTCAGAGCTTAAGGTGATCTGTCATCTCTTCTGTAACATCATCATGGATTCCTAAAAAGGCCCTTCTCAGGAGAGAGAGTTAATTCCTTATTATTGCTGAGTGGAAAACATATCCCTGCTTAATAACATATTTAAATTGGCCACATAAGGTGTGCAATGAGATTGTAAAAATATATGCAATTTGCTTTTTGTATAACATTCCAATGGGGAACAATGTTATTTTTCCAAAGAAGTTTAATATCACAGTAATACCTAAATATGAAATAATGCAATGTCCATTTCGAATGGATGTCACGCCCCTATTTGCAAAGAAGAGTTTTCCAAAATCAATCCTTATTTACAAACCTAATTGCATCATATAATGTGTGGCCTGTAGCTAAATAATATTGGGTCGCTAATAAACAACAAGTAAATTGAAATAAACGCAAGCTGAGTCTGCATCATTATATAACTGATGAGCCATTTGTGTGACCTAGAACCATGGATGTGCTGTTTGGGGAAGAGGTTGTGAAATTGATGGCTAATTTTACTTGATGTATACTACCACATCCAAAGCCATATGAACAAAAATATGAACGCAACATGTAAAGTGTTGTTCCCATGTTTCAAGAACTGAAATAAAGTTCCAGAAATGTTCCATACACACAAAAAGCTTATTTCTCTCAAATGTTGTGCACAAATTTGTTTACATCCCTGTTAGTGAGCATTTCTCTTTTGTAAAGATAATCCATCCACAGGTGTGGCATATCAAGAAGCTGATTAAACAGCATGATCATTACACAGGTGCACCTTGTTCTGGGGAAAATAAAAGGCCACTCTAAAATTTGTCACACAACACAATGCCACAGATGTCTCAAGTTTTGAGGGAGTGTGCAATTGGCATGCTGAGTGCAGGAATGTCCACCAGAGCTGTTGCCAGATAACTGAATGTTCATCTGTCTACCATATGCCACCTCCACGTCCTTTTCAGACACGTTTAACCACACCAGCCCAGGACCTCCACATCCGACTTCTTCACCTGTGGGATCGTCTGAGACCAACAACTCGGACAGCCAATGAAACTGAAGAGTATTTCTGTCTGTAATAAAGCCCTTTTTTGGGAAAAACTCATTTTGATTGGCTGGGCCTGGCTCCCCAGTGGGTGGGCCAACGGCTGTGCCCCTGCCCAGTCATGTGAAATCTATAGATTAGGGCCTAATGAATTTATTTAAATTTACTGATTTCCTTATATGAACTGTAACTCAGTAAAATAATTGTAACTGTTACATGTTGCATTCATATTTTTGTTCAGTATACTTTATTGATTGTAATAACATTGATTTAGGCTTCTCATTGTACATGGTTGATAGTAAGGTCCACTTTACAGTCACATTTACTGTTAAGGTATACTGGTCGAATTGTTGCCTTTTCAGGTCTTGTCTAATACATTATCTTTCCATTTAATAGAAGCCTACCTCCATCTTACCTGTAAACATTATTATTAAAAGGGTTATAGCTGCCAAGAGCTATCAGTGAGCCCAGTCCCAAACCGTAGGAGAAAAATATCTGAGTGGCAGCATCCAGCCATACCTGACAAGGGGAGAGAACCATTTAGCGGTTTGACAAAGGGGCTGAAAAATGAATGACTCCCATACAGGTGTTTGTCTTACATAGAATGATAAGTTCATTCAGTACCTCAGATTCTTTTAGTTTTTCAAAGTTAGGGGTGATATAGAAGAGAATTCCATCCATAGCTCCAGGTAGAGTCACTCCACGGCAGAACAGAATGAAAAGCATGAAATAGGGGTACGTGGCCGAGAAGTACACAACCTAGAAAGTGAAATAAATGAGTCACCATCAGCAGGAAATTAATGCATGTTAACACTGTCAAGTGCAGATGAGCTATACGCCATTGAATTAACACATTTGCAATTCAGTCTCTTCTTAAACAAAGGCCTTTTCTTTAGAGAGGAAAACCAATGGATTTATTGTCCTCCAATCTCTCGCACAGAGAACAGAAAAAAAAATAGGAAAATAAATAACAGAAATCCAGCCAAGAAATGTTGTGGTTTTGTGACCACAACAAATTTTATTTTCTATGGTCACATGACACATTAGATTTCCAAATCGTAGCAACACCAGGGAGTAACATTGTTCCAACTGAGGGAGAGAGAAATGGGGGAAAAAATGATTTTAGAGGACTTGTTTGCTCCTCCTCATCATCATCAAATTTCCCCCCAATTCTGTATCAGGAGAATTGGAATTAGAGAAGGCGCCATGAGCCTGAATGTGATTACTGAACACGAGGGTTTGATGTCTCTCCTCACATTCTAAAAGTCTATCTGGGCAATAGTCAGTGCAATATAAATGATTGATGAAGGTGATATGACAACGATTAATATTGCATCACTGTCACACATTGGATGACAGAGAGCTTTTGCAAACACCTAAGTCTGCCATGAGAAACCAATCTCTTACCTTGCCAGTCCAGCTCACCCCTTTCCAGATACAGAAGTACACTAGGACCCAAGCGATGGCTAGTGTTATGGCCAGTGGTGCTCGGATCTGCCCTGGTTTTTCCAAGCCATCGGTCATTTGATGCATGTTGCGCCTATAAGATCAGAGAGAGTAACAATAAGACTATTATACAGACTGGGAGAATGCTTTGCAGCAGAGGGAATTTCCTTTTATACTTCTCAAGCAGTCATGCAGGGAATTGTAATGCTTTGCTGAAGAAAAAAAAAAAAACAAGCAGTCAATGTCTTACTCCCAAAACTCCATCACCGCGCTGGTAAGATTGGTGTTATCAACTATACTGTAGTTTGAGTAACACTTTTCTGTGTTCCATGGATTGCCACATGAGCTCCATGGAAGTTCCTGAAAAACAGAAGGATAATGTAGAAAACTGAAGGATAATGTATGCTTTCCTCCTTGACAATGAGAAATCTCACATGGCATCAACAAGCATGTTACAATCCTCAGAGAGCATAGAGCAAAGCTGGAACACGTATTTGTCTCATCCCGATGTGGTTTGTAGGTGGTAAAGGTGTGGTACTAACAGTGATAAAGGAGTTGTAGGTAGTAAAGGTGTGGTACTTACAGTGGTAAAGGAGTTGTAGGTAGTAAAGGTGTGGTACTAACAGTGATAAATGAGTTGTAGGTGGTAAAGGTGTGGTACTAACAGTGGTAAAGGAGTTGTAGGTGGTAAAGGTGTGGTACTTACAGTGGTAAAGGAGTTGTAGGTGGTAAAGGTGTGGTACTAACAGTGGTAAAGGAGTTGTAGGTGGTAAAGGTGTGGTACTAACAGTGGTAAAGGAGTTGTAGGAGGTAAAGGTGTGGTACTAACAGTGGTAAAGGAGTTGTAGGTGGTAAAGGTGTGGTACTTACAGTGGTAAAGGAGTTGTAAGAGGGAAAGGTGTGGTACTAACAGTGGTAAAGGAGTTGTAGGAGGTAAAGGTGTGGTACTAACAGTGATAAAGGAGTTGTAGGTAGTAAAGGTGTGGTACTTACAGTGGTAAAGGAGTTGTAGGTGGTAAAGGTGTGGTACTTACAGTGGTAAAGGAGTTGTAGGTGGTAAAGGTGTGGTACTTACAGTGGTAAAGGAGTTGTAGAGATAGTAAATGGCCCAGGCAATGATGACAATGTAATAAATGTTAAGCCAGAAGGCCAGGACAGCTGCTGCAAGGCCAACACCTATGAGATGGAAATTGATGAAATCTTTTGTGCATGCTCCTAATGCTCCAACATATTCATAGAGACTTACAGAAGAACATAAAGATAGGTGCACAAGGGGCTACCTGACTACTAGGAAATTGATTTGATACAAAATAATGCTTTTAGGCGTACAACATGAGTAGAATGTATACCTTTAAATACGGGAGCCAGTTTCCAGACTCCAAGCCCACCAATTGAGGTGTATTGACCAAGAGCAGTCTCCAGCAGGAACAGGGGCATCCCAGCGAATATGAGTGTCAAAAAATAGGGGATCAAGAAAGCTCCTGCATAGACACAAGTAAATCAAACCAAATATAAATGGCAGAATAAAACGAGACATATGCAATTGAATGTTACTTACAGCCCACTGTGGAAGCTAATTGGAATATTATTCAATTAGGATATGAAAAATGCATGTATGTTCTCTTACACAAGGGACATTGTGGTAATCACTTTTCATAATAATTAGGGTGCTCAAAATTGACATACACTTAGGCCTACTTAAGGGTGAAATGAGCTTAGGTTATATGTAGCTTATATGACTTTTTTAAATCGTGTTTACCTCCACCGTTTTTTCCACAGAGATATGGAAATCTCCATACGTTGCCCAGTCCAATTGCATAACCTACACACGACAGAAGGAAATCGAATCTCCCTCCCCATGTTTCTCTTTCGGGAAGATCCTTTTTCGTCTTTTCCCCTTTCACGTCCAGTGACTTGGGTTTGTCATTAGTTGCCACTTCGTTAAGTTCTGTTACTTGTCCATCTGCTTTGGTGCCGTTCGTAGCCATGTCTCTCTATTTTTTTGTGGTCCTGGCCTTTGAAAGAGGAGCTTCAGCACCAGTCCACGCAGACAGCAGCTTTGCGGTTTTTGGCCAAAACCTCTGAACCAAATGTTTGGAAGCAGGTGAAGGCTATGGGGACAGTCTGTTGCCGTTAACCTGGAATCGGTGAATACAGTGATTGGTCGGTTTTTGAGTGCGCACTCAAATTGGGAAATTGATTAAACAACATGATTACGTTTACAATTGATTAGCTACAGAATGGGATTGTATGTAGCTTGACTGTTCAATACACACCTTGGCTTTTGTAAACTACTGAAAATAAAATGCATTTTGAAAGTTAGATTTTTTCGATCGTCTCCACTCTAGACACTAATAACCTTCTCACCAAATATATGCAATGCAGAGTCTGAGACACAACAATTCTATTAAAAAACAATAATGGCACATTAATGATGGCACAAGACTTTTCCAGCCATATAACAACGCAGACGATAGGTTTGTACGTAGATTGTTTATTGGCTATGAAGCCTACTTCTCTCACCCCCAATATTCTTTCAATCAAATCAACACAATGTGCAAATGAATACAGTCCAATGTCGAGAATGCACATCACCGAATGCATCATTATTTGCAAACAAAAAAACTTTCAGACGTTGTTATTATCCAAGCCACCGAGCTCACGCGTAAAACGCAACATCGCAACATAGCGTTCGACAATTACATATGCACATCCAATCTGAGAGAGCAACAATTACACCGTGCAACTGACACATGCAGATACGCTTACTAATTACCTATGCACTACCTATGCACTGATTTAAGTGAACAGAAAAACCGACAGCAATGTCTCAACCAACCTGGATCACAATTGCATTGGGGAGACAAAGGAATGCCCAAAGCGTAAAGCTTTACGCACCAGGCTGCACAAATTACATTCGAGGAAAAGAGAACCGAACGCACTCCTAAATGACAAGACATTTACACAGTTATATGAACCATTCAATCATCCAGGAGAGCCGTCTATTCTGCATTTAATTGGCTATAAAACAAGGTGTATTTTCTTTATTACCTAAAGTAATTATGGTTACTACAGTTCCATACTGTCACGTTAAACTACGAGTTAAATCACCGTCTTGCTTGCTGCTTTATCACTGACTATGAACGATTCACGCAATTGTAACACCGTGAAACGCATTGGTAGGGAATTCACACACATCAAATAATCTAATTTACTCACAATGAAGCTGCGCTCTCTGCCACCGAGGATGTGCTGCCTGCCACAAATCTCGAAACGAGGTATCCGTAGATTCCCTCTGAAGTTGTAAACTTCCAGTTTTACTTGGAACATAAAGGTATTGTTTTTCCATTAAAAGACTTGGAACAAGCGCCACAAGTGTCCTAGAGGAGAGCGCACACGTATCCCGCTGCCGGGAGCTGTCCAGCGGCGCGCGGTGCTGACGAGGTGGCTAAATCAACACGAGAAGCAGCCGCTTCGCCTTGTGCGACTGTCGAACGTCAACAACCAGAAACGTTGGGGGGAGAACAATTCTCAATTCCCATCTACATAGCGTCAATGTCATCTGAAAGTCGACCCTCCCCCCTCCTCGGTGTACACATCCAACACTGACATCGCGATGGAGCATGTTTTCTCAATATTTCATGACTTTTTGTTTTGTTTTCTCTGTTTTATTAATGGGCAAATTAGGACAAATTATAAAGCAGTGGTCAGACTTAGTTAACTTGAGATTCACCATTAGGCTAACAAACAAGGTTATCCGACGATACCGAACCTTTTAAGTGGAAGTGGTCAATGACCTATTGACCACCTTATTTGACACTAAATTTAGAATGTCACGATCTTCAAATTGAGGAACATTCGAAAACACCTTATTCCCAGCCCCCCAACCCTAAAACATGTCACCCCAACACACCCCAACCCTACTCAAATGAACTGTAATCTCGGAGTGTAAAATGCAAACATATCGAGGGCAGTGTTAACACGATAAGCATATTTGGAAGCTGAGGCCAGTCGGCGGCTGTCTGCTTTCGAGCCCGTCAAGAAAGGGAGGGATGTAATCGTTTTAGCCTACCGTCTCCAGAAATGAAGGGATGATGTAAGAGGAATAAACTTACCCAATGAAGAATAATTTAACTTACAAATTCAAATAAATGTGTGGCTTCAAACTGTACAATTGAAACTGCAAGAGATTTTACAGATGTGGTTGTCCTAAACGTGAGCCAAACGGAGTTTGAGTATTTTATTTTGAAATATTTTTTTGTAACCATAGAAATAACTAAGGCAAAAATAAAACAACATTAGCCTCTATGGACTTCTTCACAAAAACAAGTTTTGACTTCAGTGGTAAGTCCTATATTACAATATTATTGTACCCTGAAGCAGGTTAAGAATCAACTGTATTGAAAGTATTCTGAAATAGGAAGAGAACTTTATCATTATACAAAGATAAAGTTTTTTATTTATTTACATATATATACATATTTTTTCCCCATATCAGGTCAGTGACAAAAGTATTTTGGGTAAAATAGACACTGCATAATTGATGAGATTGTGGTTGACAGCTATTTCTTATTATTGCCTGAATTCTGTTGAAGCATACCAGGTTTAAGTTGTATTTTTTTTGTCGGCATTCCCTGCAACATATTTTTCACAAAACAAAGAAGGAAGAGTTCTTACTTTGTTGTTATTTTATTTTGTCATAATACTACCTTGAATAGTTTAAAATGGCAGTATTTTATCCATATAAAATATGGTGAGACAAAATGTGAGACAGTTTCTATTGAAAGACAGACATTTAACTAAATTTACTAAGTTGTGAATGTAGTCCATTGCTAGAAGTGAGTCCCTAGTAAGATTATGGTGGTAGAGTAGAGTACAGCGGAGTGTGAATGTTCCCATCCTATTCAGACAGTGAAAGCAGAGTGGCTGAGAGGGCAGCAGATGGTAAACCAATGAGGGGTGAACTAACCCACTAAATGATAACACATGAAATGTAGCATTTAAAATCCCATCTGGGTTGCCTGCCCTCCTGACATGGGATGTGAAACATGACACGTATTTATACTACTGCTGGTGCAACACAAAGACATGTCAACGGCTGGTGACACTGGTGACACGCCTGCTCTCTCTATTGACATCTGAACACTTTGTTTTTTTATTCCTCTCAACTCTGTGGCTTCCATTCTCAGAGCCCTGAGCGTTCCCCTTTGACTAGGCAGTATAGCTGTGTGATTCAACTCCATGAATCCCCCTGCATGTTCCATTAGCTGGAGATTATATGCAGTGCCCTTACATGTATTGGCATTATAGAGGTGCATGTGATCATCTTCGGTGATTGATCATTACCAACATCATGACGTTTTCTGTTCCTCTCTTATTCACAAAGACATACTGAACAAGTCTATGATCAGTGTGTGCCAGGTCAATTATTGCAATAACGGAATATGGGAAAATGACATATTCCATTATTTCTCAAATTGTATATTTTCTATTCTATAGTTTATCATATGAAATGATCAGTGATTGCTGATTGCATTTTACAGCAAATGTACACCACATATTAATTTGAGTTAAATATGAAGTGGAATAGAAAATGTGTTGATTATCTATGATCTAATGCAAAACATTATATCATTCCCAGATGGTGTTCATTGCAAATTGACTTATAGTATTCATACTGGATTCATTATTATATTTGGGTGAAATAGAATGTAATGTTGATATCAATGTATGAACCTACTGTATGAATCTGTGAAAATGGCTAACGGCAATAAAATTCCACCAAATAATAAACATCTTATGATTAAACACAAAGATAGAGGATTTGGAAATGTAGGTAAGCTTTCTCTCATTGAATACATTTAATAAGTCAATAATGAGACCATTCAACTGACAAAGATAACCTCTGTAAATGAATCAATAAGAAAAACTAAGGCATATTGAATGTTAATATTGACACATTGGAAATGGTTTATCTATAATCTTGGAAATAAAATGATCAGGGTCTAAAAATTAACTTGTTGAAAATTATTTTATTTTAGATTAAAAGGCAAATGTTAGATTTGATCCCGCCATTGTCAACATACATATAACTCCTATGCTGTTACATAATTACTTCACCCATGATGATGCCAAAAGTATAACAAATGCATTTTGTTGATATTTGTTCCTTCATATTTCTAAACTACCTTACATTCACATCTGTGTTTTATTGTTCTGTACAGTGCTTGATATCAGAGCATCTCTCACTCAGTCTTTAGTTTGATTTTTCTGTCTCAATACTTCCTTCCAACAATCAGCAATTTGAGGTCACAAACAAGCTGATTACCATGATGATGAGTCATTAGTATGCTAATCATAAGCAATCCACATATTTTATTCATATTGTTACAGACTTGTTTATCTCTGTACTGCCAAAAATGTACACAGATTTCAGTTTTTGATGTTTTTGGAAGTTAAGGTAAAAGAGCTTAACCCTGGAAAACCCCTTCTAAGGAGAATCTTCCATTGAACTGGTCTCAGCACATACAACACGGCTGGTAACATAATATATACACTGTGTGACATCGTCACTATTAAGCATTAGTGATAATAAGCAATGATTAAATATAAACATCCCTTCAAACGCAAAATGAACTCCCTGCTAGTGGTGATATACCCCAGTAAACATGCTAAGAAATTAAATCTCCTCAAGAAAATAATAAATTCTCCCATTCGTCTGTGCCTCCTCCACTACCATTTGTTTAGCATGACCTAAATTGGTGGGAAGTGGATGCCTCAGCAGCTCTGTCTCGCCACCCCCCTCTCACACACACACACACTTACCCACCCACCCCCACACACACACACACACACACACACACACACACACACACACACACACACACACACACACACACACACACACACACACACACACACACACAAAACACATAGAGCTGCCGAGGGCAGTTTTATGCAAACTTAAAAGCTTTCTTATATACTATAGCTTAAAATAGTCTTGAACTCTGTATTCAAGACGCATGGAGTAGGTTGACCAATCATGTTCAGGGAGTATGGAGGGAAGTGTCAATCAGATTTGTGGAGCATGTTCTCTCACTCACTTCAGTGTTTTTTCTGGCTCTGATTTCATCAAATTAGCCAAATCCCTCTGCTACAGAAAGACTGTCTGCTCGTCTCTGATGATAAGCATTTTGATGCAACATTTGTCATTCAATAAAAAGGAAACATCATACCTGCCTCCACAAATCTGTAAAGTAAGACAGTTTAAAGGGAGCACAAAGTTGTGGTCATTGACGTACTGTATCAATGTCCACAGCAGTAGCCTAGCAATGAGACACAGCCCTGAGTGTAGAATTCCCTACAACCCTATCTGATAGCCAGCACACATTTATGTGGGTTTAGGAAACATATGACCTCCATGATAAACCAGTATGGGGGCACTAAATCGCTTCAAATTTTGTACATGTGTTGCTAGGCAACAGCATAATGGTCTCAGTCTCCCTCTTTTTATGTCTCTCTCTTGTGGGATTGCTGTGCTTCTACCATTGAACATGTTTAATTAAGTTCTACAGAAACTCCAATAATGTTCAAGATTAGGGTTCTGAGGTAGAGGAATAAGATAGGCTCACAGAAATACACCAAAATACAAATCTGTGTCAAAGATTGAATGGATCATGTAACTGAGTTTACTGCCCAATGAAATCTTACTAATACTAGACTAACAATATCAATAATAATACTTGTGTTGATGCTTACTTACTAATCGTTGCAACAATTTATAAAGCTGTGTTACTGCAACTACTAACATCACTCCAGCTGCCGTCACTAATAGGCTATTTCCATCTTTACACTTCCCAATGTACTCCTACTCCTCCTCCTCCTCCTCCTCCTCCTACTACTACTACTACTACTACTACTACTACTACTACTACTACTACTACTACTACTACTACTACTACCACTACCACTATTACTACTACTATTACTACTATTGCTACTACTACTACTACTCTACTACTACTACTACTACTACTATTATTACTACTACTACTACTACTACTAATACTACTACTACTACTATTACTACTACTATTACTACTATTACTAATACTACTACTACTACTACTACTACTACTACTACTGCTACTTCTACTACATGTACTACTACTACTACTACTACTACTACTACTACTGCATGTACTACTACTACAAATACTAGTACTACTACCACTCGGGGTACCCGAGTGGTGCAGCGGTCTAAGGCACTGCATCTCAGTGCTTGAGGCGTCACTACAGACACTCTGGTTCGAATTCAGGCTGCATCACAACCAGCCGTGATTGGGAGTCCCATAGGGCAGCGCACTATTGGCCCAACATCGCCCGGGTTTGGCCGGTGTAGGCCGTCATTGTAAAAAACACTATGACTACGACTACTACTTCTACTACTCATACTCATAATACTACTACTACTACTATTACACATACTACTACTCATACTCAAAATACTACTACTACTATTAATATACATACTACTAGTAGTACTACTACTACTATTACTACTACTACTACTACTACTACTACTACTACTACTACTACTACTACTACTACTACTGCTGCTGCTACTACTACTACTGCTTCTATTACTACTACTACTATTACTGCTACTGCTACCGCTACCGCTACTGGTACTGCTAGTGCTACTAGTACTAGTACTATTACTACTACTACTACTACTACTACTGCTACTACTACTACTACTACTACTACTACTACTACTACTACTACTACTACTACTACTACTACTGCTACTGCTACTGCTACTACTACCTTTTCTGATAGTACTTGATCTTCTCTTTCTTACCTTCAATCATTTTTCTGATAATGTGTTTCTACTATTGTTTTCCCCTTAGCGAAAACAATAAAAGATGGTTGAATTCTCGGTGACACTCACAGAAAACCATAAGACAACAATCATGCAGTATGATAACATCCACTTCTTACTGTGAGGCAGGAAGAGGGAGATGGGAGAGCAGGGAGTAGGACGGGGAGCGGGGGAGAGCAGGAGAGGGAGAAAGGGGAGAGCAAAGAGAGGGAGAGAGAGGAGAGCAGGGAGAGGGAGAGAAGGGAGAGCAGGGAGAGGGAGAGGGGGGAGAGTAGGGAGAGGGACAAGGGGGGAGCAGGGAGAGGGAGGGCAGGGGAGGGAGAGGGAGAGGGAGTGGGGAGAGCAGGGAGAGGGACAAGGGGGAGAGAGGGGTAGAGAGCAGGGAGAGGGAGAGCAGTGAGGGGGAGAGGGGGGAGAGCAGGGAGAAGGGGGGAGCAGGGGGAGAGCTGGAAGAGGGGGTGAGCTGGGATTGGACAAGGGGGAAGAGGCGAGGGGGGCGATTGGTTAGCATCACCTCCAAGTAAGAGCTACATGGAGGAGCAGAGACATGGAGCTGTCTGAAAATCTCTCCGCTCCACACTGCCCCTGCAATTCTCCCCTATTCACCCTCATCACTATGGAAACTGACTGACTGGATGGCTCGCTCTTGCAGCCTGCCTGCCTGACTTGTGCCATGCATCCATGTCTGGGGCTCGGACTTACACACAGGTTGTGCAGCAAATATGGACTGAACCTTGTCAATCGCAACGTCAAACAAGCGTGTTTTCGGCAGCCATGTTGGTTTTTGGTGGCTGCCATCTTGATGCTGTCAGGACCAGGGACTCGATGGGCTCCCGCCTAACAGATGTAATACTGTGTGTGTGTTGATGTTATGACCTCACCCATGAGAACCGCAGACCTACAGTATCATCTAATGATTATGCTAATTACTGACTAAGGACTAGAGAACCTCTATGTCTACATTATTTGAGTTATTTGGCAACGTAATAGTAAACAGTCATAAGAACATTCATGTGACCCCATTTTATGGCTGTTGAAATCATTTTTGTAGTTTTACAATTGGCACATTTTCTTTGCCTTTCCTCTGGCGAAATAGTGCAGAATATTTATTGGTCATGGTTTTAAAAGGTTTATCAGCTTCAAAGCTGAGCGTGCTGGTCCACCAGCCCATCAGTGAGACCACGCAATCCTCCCAGCGCTGACAACAATGGGCCGGAGCATGTGGACAAATTCCCCAGCTAAGCTTCCAATTCAGGGCTTTTTACATAAAGCTTGGAGAATCACATTTACATGTGCTGTTGACGTCAACCCTAATCCATCGCAACCCACCCCTCACCCCCCCACATCTCCTCAGAGAAGAGCTACAGTCAATCGTAATTACTCCCAAAATTAGACTGCAGTAGGCACAATAACCAATCTGCATCGTCAGGGTTATCATTACAGTTTTTCCCAATTGTCTACACACTAAAACTGGCCCAATGACCCAAACCTGTAACTCATTTAGCAGAACCATACACCAAATCTGCAGTACTACTGACACATGTTTTGCTTTACACTCAGATTGTAATTCTATAACTAACATTTGCCAAAACACAACACACAATTCTCTACCTTTGGTACAACCTTAACAACTAAAATTTCTTGTGTGCAAATGAAAAGCATTTGTGTGTTCAACAAGCTAAGCTCAATTACCAATTGATCACTTTCACTCTTCACATGTGCAAACACTAGTTGCGTAAATGTTCACTTTGCAATCAAAAAAAAGGCCACAGGTGAGTACTGTGTTTGGAGAACAAAGGAAGCAAACTTGGCAGAGAGAGATAGAGGTAGAGGTGGAGATGGGGGTGCAGGCGGGGGTAGAGGTAGAGGTGGAGATGGAGGTAGGGGTATAGGTAGAGGTAGAGGTAGAGGTGGAGATGGAGGTAGGGGTATAGGTAGAGATAGAGGTAGAGGTGGAGATGGTGGTGCAGGCGGGGGTAGAGGTAGAGGTGGAGATGGAGGTAGGGGTAGAGGTAGAGATGGAGGTAGGGGTATAGGTAGAGGTAGAGGTAGAGGTGGAGATGGAGGTAGGGGTAGGGGTAGAGGTAGAGGTAGAGGTGGAGATGGAGGTAGGGGTATAGGTAGAGGTAGAGGTAGAGGTGGAGATGGAGGTAGGGGTAGAGGTAGAGGTAGAGGTGGAGCTGGAGGTAGGGGTATAGGTAGAGGTAGAGGTAGAGGTGGAGATGGAGGTAGGGGTAGGGGTAGAGGTAGAGGTAGAGGTGGAGATGGAGGTAGGGGTATAGGTAGAGGTAGAGGTGGAGGTGGAGATGGAGGTAGGGGTAGGGGTAGAGGTAGAGATGGAGGTAGGGGTATAGGTAGAGGTAGAGGTGGAGATGGAGGTAGGGGTGTAGGTAGAGGTAGAGATGGAGGTAGGGGTATAGGTAGAGGTGGAGATAGAGGTAGAGGTGGAGATGGGGTGCAGGCGGAGGTGGAGATGGAGGTAGGGGTAGAGGTAGAGGTAGAGGTAGAGATTGAGGTAGGGGTAGGGGTAGAGGTGGGGGTAGAGGTGGGGGTAGAGGTGGAGGTGGAGGTAAGGGTATAGGTAGAGGTAGAGGTGGAGATGGACGTAGGGGTAGAGGTCAAATCAAATCAAATCAAATCAAATTTTATTTGTCACATACACATGGTTAGCAGATGTTAATGCGAGTGTAGCGAAATGCTTGTGCTTCTAGTTCCGACCATGCAGTAGTATCTAACAAGTAATCTAACAAATTCACAACAACTACCTTATACACACAAGAGTAAAGGAATGAATACGAGTATGTACATATAAATATATGGATGAGCGATGGCTGACCGGCATAGGCAAGATGCAGTAGATGGTATGGAGTACAGTATATACACATATATATGAGATGAGTAATGTAGGATATGTAAACATTATATAAATGGCATTGTTTAAAGTGGCTAGTGATACATTATTTCATCCAATTATAATTATTAAAGTGGCTAGAGATTTGGGTCGATGACCGAACGGCATAGGCAAGATACAGTAGATGGTTTAGAGTACAGTGTATACATTTGATATGAGTATGTCGGATACGTAAACATTATATACAAAATTGTTTAAAGTGGCTAGTGATACATTTGTTACATCCAATTCCTATGTATAAAGTGGCTAGAGATTTAAGTCAGTATGTTGGCAGCAGCCACTCAATGTTAGTGATGGCTGTTTAACAGTCTGATGGCCTTGAGGTAGAAGCTGTTTTTCAGTCTCTCGGTCCCAGCTTTGATGCACCTGTACTGACCTCGCCTTCTGGATGATAGCGGGGTGAACAGGCAGTGGCTCGGGTGGTTGTTGTCCTTGATGATCTTTGGCCTTTCTGTGACATCGGGTGGTGTAGGTGTCCTGGAGGGCAGGTAGTTTAACCCCAGTGATGCGTTGTGCAGTCCTCACTACCCTCTGGAGAGCCTTACGGTTGTGGGCGGAGCAGTTGCCGTACCAGGCGGTGATACAGCCCGACAGGATGCTCTCGATTGTGCATCTGTAAAAGTTTGTGAGTGATTTTGGTGACAAGCCAAATTTCTTCAGCCTCCTGAGGTTGAAGAGGCGCTGTTGCGCCTTCTTTACCACGCTGTCTGTGTGGGTGGACCAATTCAGTTTGTCCGTGATGTGTACGCCGAGGAACTTAAAACTTTCCACCTTCTCCACTACTGTCCCCTCGATGTGGATAGGGGTGCTCCTCTCCTGTTTCCTGAAGTCCACGATCATCTCCTTTGTTTTGTTGACATTGAGTGAGAGGTTATTTTCCTGACACCACACTCCGAGGGCCCTCACCTCCTCTCTGTAGGCCGCCTCGCCGTTGTTGGTAATCAAGCCTACCACTGTAGTGTCGCCAGCAAACTTGATGATTGAGTTGGATGCGTGCTTGGCCACGCAGTCATGGGTAAACAGGGAGTACAGGAGAGGGCTGAGAACGCACCCTTGTGGGGCCCCAGTGTTGAGGATCAGCGGGGTGGAGATGTTGTTTCCTACCCTCACCACCTGGGACCGGCCCGTCAGGAAGTCCAGGACCCAGTTGCACAGGGCTGGGTCGAGACCCAGGGTCTCGAGCTTAATGACGAGCTTGGAGGGAACTATGGTGTTAAATGCTGAGCTGTAGTCGATGAACAGCATTCTTACATAAGTATTCCTCTTGTCCAGATGGGTTAGGGCAGTATGCAGTGTGATTGCGATTGCGCTGCCTGTGGACCTATTGGGACGGTAAGCAAATTGGAGTGGGTCCAGGGTGTCTGGCAGGATGGAGGTGATATGATCCTTGACTAATCTCTCAAAGCACTTCATGATGACGGAAGTGAGTGCTACGGGCGATAGTCATTTAGCTCAGTCACCTTAGCTTTCTTGGGAACAGGAACAATGGTGGCCCTCTTGAAGCATGTGGGAACAGCAGACTGGGATAGGGACTGATTGAATATGTCCAGAAACACACCAGCCAGCTGGTCTGCGCATGCTCTGAGGACACGACCAGGGATGCCATCTGGGCCGGCAGCCTTGCGAGGGTTAACACATTTAAATGTTTTTCTCACATTGGCTGCGGTGAAGGTGAGCCCGCAGGTTTTGGTAGCGGCCGTGTCGGTGGCACTGTATTGTCCTCAAAGCGAGCAAAGAAGTTGTTTAGTTTGTCTGGGAGCAGGACGTCATGGTCCGCGACGGGCTGGTTTTCTTTTGTAGTCCGTGATTGACTGTAGACCCTGCCACATTCCTCTTGTGTCTGAGCCATTGAATTGTGACTCTACTTTGTCTCTATATTGACGCTTAGCTTGTTTGATTGCCTTGCGGAGGGAGTAGCTGCACTGTTTGTATTCAGTCATGTTTCCGGTAGCCTTTACCTGGTTAAAGCAGTGGTTCGCGCTTTCAGTTTTGCGCGAATGCTGCCATCAATCCATGGTTTCTGGTTGGGGAAGGTTTTGATATTTGCTATGGGTACAACATCACCAATGCATTTGCTAATAAACTCGCTCACCGAATCAGCGTATACATCAATGTTGTTGTCAGATGCTATCCGAACATATCCCAGTCCACGTGCTCGAAGCAATCTTGCAGCATGGAATCAGATTGGTCGGACCAGCGTTGAACAGACCTGAGAACGGGCGTTTCCTGTTTTAGTTTCTGTTTGTAGGCTGGGAGCAACAAAATGGAGTCATGGTCAGACTTGCCGAAAGGAGGGCGGAGAATAGCCTTGTATGCATCACGGAAGTTGGAATAACAGTGGTCCAGGATTTTACCAGCCCGGGTGGCACATTCGATATGCTGGTAAAATTTCGGGAGCCTTGTTCTTAAATTAGCCTTATTAAAATCCCCAGCCACAATAAATGCAGCCTCAGGATATGTGGTTTCCAGTTTACATAGAGTCCGATGAATTTCTTTCAGTGCCGTCGATGTATTAGCTTGAGGGGGGAGATGGAGGTAGAGATGGAGGTAGGGGTAGAGGTGGAGATAGAGGTAGGGGTAGAGGTAGAGGTAGAGATGGCGGTAGGGGTAGAAGTAGAGGTAGAGGTAAAGGTGGAGATGGAGGTGGGGGTAGAGATAGAGGTAGAGGTGGAGAGGGAGGTAGAGATGGAGATGGGGTAGAGGTGAAGATGGAGATGGGGGTAGAGGTAAGGGTAGAGGTAGAGGTAGAGTTAGAGATGGAGGTAGGGGTAGAGGTAGAGGTAGAGGTAGAGGTAGAGGTAGAGGTAGAGGTGGAGGTAGGGGTAGAGGTGGAGATGGAGATGGGGGTAGAGGTAGAGGTGGAGGTGGAGGAAGACCAAGAACAATGATGAAAATCAGGTGACTGTGGTGGACCACGATTTGAGCTTCAGAGAGGCTAAGCCGCTTCACCGTAGTATCCATTATTCCAATATGAGAATAGGTATGTACTGCAGACATTGGACCTGTCTTCTACTTTTACTAATTGACAGTAGTACAACATAAAGCACAGTAAGGACTGTAGATTCCAATACATATTGTAAGAGGAAACAAAGTAAATGTTTAATGTATTACTGTATGCATGAAATTGGGAGCTATACTACTTTGTAACATGTGTATCTTGTATACTGTATTACTGTAGTGTTTACTATACTGTATGCTATTATGTTTTTGTACAATTGAAAGAAGGCGTCTATTTACAGACGAACAAGAGGCTGCCATTGAGCAGATGAAAATAATAAATCCCTGCCATCTTCCATAATATCAGGTTGAGTTAATCAACCATAGCCAGAACTCCTTAAGAAACACTATCTCCGGATGTAGCAAATCTACAGAGTCCCATATAAAACGAATTCCCAAAAAGTGAAGGATAACCGCTACGAATATGTGCAAGTAAGTAATGTACTAGTATTACACTCTTGAACAATTAGAGACTCATTGATGTTGCCAGTAAACTTTACTTTACAACAATTTTCTGTGATTTCAGAGAATCATGGAGTTGGATGCAAGTCCGATCCCCTAGGAACATATTCATAGATGAGGCTGGATTCATATTAGAGAAGACGAGGCGGAAAGGAAGGAAGGAACATCATTGGTCAACGCGCCATCATTGAGGTACCTGGCCAGCATAGGAGAAATGCCACCATATGCGCAGCTATCCTCAGGACTGCAACTGGTCCATGACCATCTAATTTTTACAATTCTCTATCTCCCACCATATTCCCCATTTCTCAACCCCATTGAGGAGTTCATTTCAGTATGGCGGTGGAAGATGCATGATCGCGAACCCCATGAACGTATGGTCCTTCTCCAGGCAATGGAGGAGGCCTGTGGTGAGATTCCAGCAGAGTCCTGTCAGGTGGTGGATGCATCATGCCAGAAGATATTTCCCCCGCTGTCTGGCCAAGGAGAATATCGCCTGTGATGTTGTTCAAAATCTGTGGCCGGACCAAAACAACAGAAATGACTGATTTTGTTTTCGCAATGGAGTATTTGTTACTTGGCGTAGGATTTGGATTTTACTGTATTTTGACAGTTTCTTCATCTATTCTGTACAATTGAGGTTGGGTATGTCTATTTAGGCGGAAATCTAAATGTTGCCCTATCTATCATTCAACTGCTTAAGATCCACTACATGTCCCACTGTGGCCAGAGATTCCCCTCAGCCAGATCATTCTACAGTACAGGAGTACAAAAATGACTATTTTTCTTATTTTGCATACGCAAAATATATTTACTGTATGTTTGCATTTTTACTGAATGTGTGCTTACAGTACAATGTTTGACATGTATTGAGTCATGTTGAAATATAAAACTAAAATGTTGGCATTTGTGTTCCTTGTTTCGGGGCGGGTTAAGAGGGTGGATAAAACCATAAACCATGCACAGTTGAGTACATCATACACAGTAATATATTCGCTGACATACAATTCACACATGCCAGACATGCTTTGGCTTGAACACTGTGACTGCTACATGGCTGACGGGACTCACATGTAACATTGTCCTGATTTACAGCCTTTACAAACAGATGAGTCTGCCTGCAAGAAAACCATCCTTCCTCCTCTTGTGGCTTTCATCTTAGATCTGTTCATAACAGTGCCAAAAGTGTGGCCAGCATTAGAATGATCTGGCTGAGGGGAATCTCTGGCCACAGTGGGACATGCAGTGCTTCTTAAGCAGTTGAATGATAGATAGGGCAACATTTAGATTTCAGCCTAAATAGACATACCCAAACGTAATTATATTAAACAATAACTGAAAATGTTGCATAGTTTTAGAAAGGTCTGGAACCCTCCTTTCTGGAAAAAATACTTATACATTGTTGAGGTGTACTCAGTTTTGAGCACACAAGCTCAAGTACATAGTACAAATATTATGAAATGAGGAAAAATCTTGTATGATTTTTTCCCTGTTCATCAAAAGTGAAACGTGATAATCTAGTCGATGCAACAATTAGTTTCATCTCTCTGTGATATTCTTAGCTGGATTTATTATGAAGTACTTACTAAAAGATTTCACATATAACTGTAAAATACATTTGGTTATACTTATTAACAGTACAATAATGGCACTATTTCATATACAGTTGAAGTCGGAAGTTTACATACACTTAGGATGGAGTCATTAAAACTCGTTTTTCAACCACTCCATACATTTCTTGTTAACAAACTATAGTTTTGGCAAGTCAGTTTGAATATCTACTTTGTGCATGACACAAGTAATTTTTACAACAATTGTTTACAGACAGATTATTTCACTTGTAATTCACTGTATCACAATTCCAGTCAGAAGTGTACATACACTAAGTTGACTGTGCCTTTAAACAGCTTGGAAAATTCCAGAAAATGATGTCATGGCTTTAGAAGCTAATTGACATCATTTGAGTCAATTGGAGGTGTACCTGTGGATGTATTTCAAGGCCTACCTTCAAACTCAGTGCCTCTTTGCTTGACATCATGGGAAAATCAAAAGAAATCAGCCAAGACCTCAGAAAAAAATTGTAGACTTCCACATAGAATTCCTTACAATCAAATACAGACCGCATTATCTACCAAGAGAATTCTCCTCGATTATAATCACAGCCGTGTACATCCCCCCCTCAAGCTGACACATCGACGGCACTGAAAGAAATTCATTTCACTCTAGGTAAATTGGAAACCACATATCCTGAGGCTGCATTTATTGTGGCCGGGGATTTTAATAAGGCTAATTTGAAAACAAGGCTCCCGAAATTTTACCAGCATATCGAATGTGCCACCCGGGCTGGTAAAATCCTGGATCATTGTTATTCCAACTTCTGTGATGCATACAAAGCTATTCTCCGCCCTCCTTTCTGCAAGTCTGACCATGACTCCATTTGTTGCTCCCAGCCTACAAACAGAAACTAAAACAGGAAACGCCCGTTCTCAGGTCTGTTCAACGCTGGTCCGACCAATCTGATTCCATGCTGCAAGATTGCTTCGAGCACGTGGACTGGGATAGGTTCCGAATAGCATCAGACAACAACATTGATGTATATGCTGATTCGGTGAGCGAGTTTATTAGCAAGTGCATTGGTGATGTTGTACCCATAGCAAATATTAAAACCTTCCCCAACCAGAAACCGTGGATTGATGGCAGCATTCGCGCAAAACTGAAAGCGCGAACCACTGCTTTTAACCAGGGTAAGGCTACCGGAAACATGACTGAATACAAACAGTGTAACTATTCCCTCCGCAAGGCAATCAAACAAGCTAAGCGTCAATATAGAGACAAAGTAGAGTCACAATTCAGCGGCTCAGACACAAGAGGAATGTGGCAGGGTCTACAGTCAATCACGGACTACAATAAGAAAACCAGCCCCGTTGCGGACCATTGCTCGCTTTGAGGACAGTACAGTGCCACCGACATGGCCTGCTACCAAAACCTGCGGGCTCTCCTTCACCGCAGCCAATGTGAGAAAAACATTTAAATGTGTTAACCCTCGCAAGGCTGCCGGCCCAGATGGCATCCCTGGCCGTGTCCTCAGAGCATGCGCAGACCAGCTGGCTGGTGTGTTTACGGACATATTCAATCAGTCCCTATCCAAGTCTGCTGTTCCCACATGCTTCAAGAGGGCCACCATTGTTCCTGTTCCCAAGAAAGCTAAGGTAACTGAGCTAAATGACTATCGCCCCGTAGCACTCACTTCCGTCATCATGAAGTGCTTTGAGAGATTAGTCAAGTATCATATCACCTCCATCCTGCCAGACACCCTGGATCCACTCCAATTTGCTTACCGTCCCAATAGGTCCACACACGACGCAATTGCAATCACACTGCATACTGCCCTAACCCGTCTGGACAAGAGGAATACTTATGTAAGAATGCTGTTCATCAACTACAGCTCAGCATTTAACACCATAGTTCCCTCCAAGCTCGTCATTAAGCTCGAGACCCTGGGTCTCGACCCAGCCCTGTGCAACTGGGTCCTGGACTTCCTGACGGGCCGGCCCCAGGTGGTGAGGGTAGGAAACAAAATCTCCACCCCGCTGATCCTCAACACTGGGGCCCCACAAGGGTGCGTTCTCAGCCCTCTCCTGTACTCCCTCACAAACTTCTACAGATGTACAATCGAGAGCATCCTGTCGGGCTGTATCACCGCCTGGTACGGCAACTGCTCCGCCCACAACCGTAAGGCTCTCCAGAGGGTAGTGAGGACTGCACAACGCATCACCGGGGGTAAACTACCTGACCTTCAGGACACCTACACCACCCGATGTCACAGGAAGGCCAAAAAGATCATCAAGGACAACAACCACCCGAGCCACTGCCTGTTCACCCCGCTATCATCCAGAAGGCGAGGTCAGTACAGGTGCATCAACGCTGGGACCGAGAGACTGAAAAACAGCTTCTACCTCAAGGCCATCAGACTGTTAAACAGCCATCACTAACATTGAATGGCTGCTGCCAACATACTGACTTAAATCTCTAGCCACTTTAAACATAGGAATTGGATGTAACAATGTATCACTAGCCACTTTAAACACTTTTGTATATAATGTTTACGTATCCGACATACTCATATCAAATGTATACACTGTACTCTAAACCATCTACTGAATCTTGCCTATGCCGTTCGGCCATCGACCCAAATCTCTAGCCACTTTAATAATTATAATTGGATGAAATAATGTATCACTAGCCACTTTAAACAATGCCATTTATATAATGTTTACATATCCTACATTACTCATCTCATATATATGTGTATATACTGTACTCCATACCATCTACTGCATCTTGCCTATGCCAGTCAGCCATCGCTCATCCATATATTTATATGTACATACTCGTATTCATTCCTTTACTCTTGTGTGTATAAGGTAGTTGTTGTGAAATTGTTAGAATACTTGTTAGATACTACTGCATGGTCGGAACTAGAAGCACAAGCATTTCGCTACACTCGCATTAACATCTGCTAACCATGTGTATGTGACAAATAAAATTTGATTTGATTTGATTTGAAGTCTGGTTCATCCTTGGGAGCAATTTCCAAACGCCTGAAGGTACCACGTTCATCTGTACAAACAATAGTGTGCAAGTATAAACACCATGGGTCCACGCAGCCGTCATACAGCTCAGGAAGGAGACGCGTTCTGTCTCCTAGAGATTAACATACTTTGGTGCAAAAAGTGCAAATCAATCCCAGAACAACAGCAAAGGACCTTGTGAAGATGCTGGAGGAAACAGTTTTTTTCAAGTTCTCATTTACAACTGCGACCTGGCCAAGATGAAGCAAAGCAGTGTGACAAAAACAACAACACAGAGTTACACATAAACAAACGTACAGTCAATAACATAAAATAAAATAGAAAAATCTATGTACAGTGTGTGCGAATGTAGAAGAGTAGGGAGGTAGGCAATAATTAGGCCATAGAGGCGAAAATAATTACAATTTAGCATTAATACTAGAGTGATAGATGTGCAGATGATGATGTGCAAGTAGAGATACTGGGGTGCAAAAGAGGAAGAGGGTAAGTAATAATATGGGGATGAGGTAGTTGGGTGTGCTATTTACAGATTGGCTGTGTACAGGTACTGTGATCGGTAAGCTGCTCTGAGAGCTGATGCTTAAAGTTAGAGAGGGAGATATAAGACTCCCGCTTCAGAGATTCTTGCAATTCGTTCCAGTCATTGACAGCAGAGAACTGGAAGGAAAGGCGACCAAAGGAAGTGTTGGCTTTTGGGATGACCAGTGCAACATACCTGCTGGAGCGAATGCTACGGGTGGGTGTTGCTATGGTGACCAGTGAGCTGAGATAAGGCGGGGCTTTACCTAGAAAATACTTATAGATGACCTGGAGCCAGTGGGTTTGTAGTGAGGGCCAGTCAACGAGAGCATACAGGTCGCAGTGGTGGGTAGTATATGGGGCTTTGGTGATGATACGGATGGCACTGTGATAGACTGCATCCAGTTTGCTGAGTAGACTGTTGGGGGATATTTTGTAAATTACATCGCCGAAGTCAAGGATCGGTAGGATAGTCAGTTTTACAAGGGTATGTTTGGCGGCATGAGTGAAGGAGGCTTTGTTGCGAAATAGGAAGCCGATTCTAGATTTAATTTTGGATTTGAGATGCTTAATGTGAGCGTGGAAGGAGAGTTACAGTCTAACCAGACACCTAGGTATTTGTAGTTGTCCACATATTCTAGGTCAGAACGTCCAGAGTAGTGATGCTAGTCGGGCAGGAGGGTGCGGGCAGCAATCGGTGAAGATCATGCACTTAGTTTTATTAGCATTTAAAAGCAGTTGGAGGCCACGGAAGGAGTGTTGTATGGCATTGAAGCTCGTTTGGAGGTTTGTTAGCACAGTGTCCAAAGAAGGGCCAGATGTATACAGAATGGTGTCGTCTGCGTAGAGGTGGATCAGAGAATCACCAGCAGCAAGAGCAACATCATTGATATATACAGAGAAAAGAGTCGGCCCGAGAATTGAACCCTGTGGCACCTCCATAGAGACTGCCAGAGGTCCGGACAACAGGCCCTCCGATTTGACACACCGAACTCTATCTGAGAAGTAGTTGGTGAACCAGGCGAGGCAGTCATTTGACAAGTCAAGGCTATTGAGTCTGCCGATATGAATGCTGTGATTGACAGAGTCGAAAGCCTTGGCCAGGTCATGGAAGACGACTGCACAGTACTGTCTTTTATCGATGTCGGTTATGATATCGTTTAGGACCTTGAGCGTGGCTGAGGTGCACCTCACTGGTCGGTGATCTGTTTATTAACTTGGCTTTCGAAGATTTTAAAAAGGCAGGGCAGGATGGATATAGGTCTATAACAGTTTGGGTCTAGAGTGTCCCCTCTTTTGAAGAGGGGGATGACCGCGGCAGCTTTCCAATCTTCGGGGATCTCAGACGATACGAAAGAGAGGTTGAATAGGCTAGCAATAGGGGTTGAAACAATGGCGGCGGATAATTTTATGAAGAGAGGGTCCAGATTGTCTAGCCCAGCTGATTTGTAGGGATCCAGATTTTGCAGCTCTTTCAGAACATTAGCTGTCTGGTTTTGGGTGAAGGAGAAGGAGAAGCGGGGAGGGGGCGCTTGGGCCAGTTGCTGCCGAAGAGAAATGCTTATTGAAATGATTGATTATCGTAGATTTATCGGTGGTGACAGTTTTTCCTATCCTCAGTGCAGTGAGCAGCTGGGAGGAGGTGCACTTATTCTCCATGGACTTTACAGTGTCCCAAAACCTTTTGGAATTAGTGCTACAGGAAGCAAATTTCTGTTTGAAAAAGCTAGCCTTAGCTTTCCTAACTGACTGAGTATATTGGTTCCTGACTTCCCTGAAAATGTGCATAGGTACAACAGTATCTATATTCACAGTAAAACGAGTCCTATATCGACATAACCTGAAAGGCCGCTCAGCAAGGAAGAAGCTACTGCTCCAAAACCGCCATAAAAAAGCCAGACTACGGTTTGCAACTGCACATGGGGACAAAGATCGTACTTTTTGGAGAAATGTCCTCTGGTCTGATGAAACAAAAATAGAATGTTTGGCCATAATGATCATCGTTATGTTTGGAGGAAAAAGGGGGAGGCTTGCAAGCCGAAGAACACCATCCCAATCGTGAAGCACGGAATGGAAGATTACGTGGATATATTGAAGCAACATCTCAAGACAACATTTAGGAAGTTAAAGCTTGGTCGCAAATTTGTCTTTCAAATTGTTTAACTTGGGTCAAACGTTTCGGGTGGCATTACACAAGCTTCCCACAATAAGTTGGGTGAATTTTGGCACATTCCTCCTGACAAAGTTGGTGTAACTGAGTCAGGTTTGCTTGCACATGCTTTTTCAGTTCTGCCCACAAATTGTGGCAAAATGGCTTAAGGACAATGGAGTGGCCATCACAAAGCCCTGACCTCAATCCTATAGAAAATTTGTGGGCAGAACTGAAAAAGCATGTGCAAGCAAACCTGACTCAGTTACACCAGCTTTGTCAGGAGGAATGTGCCAAAATTCACCCAACTTATTGTGGGAAGCTTGTGTAATGCCACCCGAAACGTTTGACCCAAGTTAAACAATTTAAAGGCAATGCTAACAAATACTAATTGAGTGTATGTCCATTTCTGACCCACTGGGAATGTGATGAAAGAAATAAAAGCTGAAATAAATAATTCTCTATACTATTATTCTTACATTTCACATTCTTAAAATAAAGTGGTGATCCTAACTGACCTAAAACAGGGAATGTCTACTAGGATTAAATGTCAGGAATTGTGAAAAACTGAGTTTAAATGTATTTGGCTAAGGTGTATGTAAACTTCAGAATTCAACTGTAACTGCCGACACGGAATTTTCTCCTAAACGTCCACTGAGTGGCACAGGGATTCTCTAGTTCGTAAGTGCTATTGTTTCACAGACATAGGAAATTGTTATTTTGTCTGGATAGGCCAGAAAATGTGACACAACATTCCCTATGCAAATGTGGGGTCTGAAACCTGACACTTTAAGTCAGCTCTGGGAGAGTGGGAGAGGAGAGCAGAGAGATGGGGATTTCTTGCACTATAAGACACAGGTCCCTATGACGTTCACAGAGTGCTTTGCACACCAAAATGTCAGTTGGAACCGGTACAGAAGCACTCAAAGTCCCCCCGATAGGGGACTTAACATCTATTAACCTCTGCCCACAGTGCTTCTTAAACATCACATGATGCTTAATTGAAGGTCCTGCTGCAATTACTGGTGCAATTCTCAGCAACAAAAGATTGATCAAATTGAGATCCAACATCTGTAGGTTGTTGGAGCAGGGCCAGATGTCTATCAGTCAGTCTTCACAGTCAGTCTCAGGACTTAATCAGCTGGGCCACTGATGTAAGACCTCTCCTGACTGCTGATAGACTAGAGCACTGTACTGTAGAGTAGATAGCTCTCTGTGCTCTCATCTTCTACAGGGCTCAGATGGGGATGGTTAATCTTACTAATCAAAAAATACTAAATCATTTAATTCTTTGTCCCTTTGGATGTTAGCTGTATGTTCAGGAATTGTCTCTTCGTCATGGAAGTGATCTACCTTCTGGTCCACTTGTTTTCCACTATGTTTTTTTGTATTTCCATATGTGGGTTCTCTGGTTCATCTCAAGTTTTGTTGTACTCTCAAAATGATTTTTTGAGAGAGTTATTCAAACATTTGTAAACAGCAACAGCTCCATACAAATCCCAACTAACTGATTGAAGTGATCAATTAGCCCCTCTAATCAATATTAGATTGATCCAATGTTGCATATGGACACAGAAAAACAACATATACAGAGTAAACCAAACATTAGGAACACCTTTCTAATATTGAGTTGCACCCCCGGGGCATGGACTCTACAAGGTGTTAAAGGCATTCCACAGGGATGCTGGCCCATGTTGACGCCAATGCTTCCCACAGTTGTGTCAAGTTGACGTGATGTCTTTTGGGTGGTGGACCGTTCTTGATACAAACAGGAAAATGTTGAGTGTGAAAAACCCAGCACCATTGCAGTTCTTGACACAAAGCAGTGCACCTGGCACCTACTACCATACCCAATCAAAGGATCTTTTGTCTTGCCCATTCACCCTCTGAATGGCACACATACACAATCCATGTCTCAATTGTACCAAGTATTAAATATCCTTCTTTAACCTGTCTCCTCCCCTTCATCTATACTGATTGAAGTGGATTTAACAGGCGACATCAATAAGGGATCATAGCTTTCACCGGAAATCACCTGGTCAGTCTATCTGATGGAAAGAGCTGGTGTTTTGTCTACTCAGTATATTTCACATGACATTCATGGAAACCAAATTAGCTAGCGATGGACCTTCACCAACATAATTTTGGTCTCTATAGAATGAGGAATTAGAATGGTAGTCTCACAAAGCATTTTGAGGCCTGAGCAATAATCAATATCAATGTCACCTTCTCACCATTTAATTTACCAGTATCACAGGTCTGAATACCTCAAACAAACATGAAGGGAGGTTAAATGAAATGCTGTTAGTGTGTGGTTTAGTCTCTGATGGGTCAACCCAAATGGTCAGTGAAACACTATTGAGGATAATGAGTTAGCAATTATTTTTATTATTTCTATGTATAAATATCCCTTTGATATAGAAACCCAAAACATTTAATTTCATTACATTTAATTATTTATTGTATTTTTTTTACACTCTCTCATGAGCATCAGTTGGATTAAAGGGTTGTAGATGTTTATGAGTGTATTGTTTCTCTGAGGACATGGAAAGATCAATGGCTTGATTTAAAGATACCATTTCAGTGGCCCTCACTAAAAGGGATGCTGTAGCCCCAGTTTTTGGACTCCAAAATGCTACTCTGAAATGAGAGTCTTAGTAAGAAGGAGATACAATTTTGTAATCCTATTCACAAAATGTGTTCGTTTTTTTCCCCTTCTTCTGCACATTTAGCCCAAATCCAGTTAGTCCATTTATCACGTCACACTACGCTGTGTGTTTGTGTGTGTGTGTGAGTTCAGATATTGAATGTGAATCATCATTTGTTTCGTGTGAAGCATCATGGAGACATGTACTGTATGTTCAGCGACTGTTGTCATGGTCAGACATGATGTGCATGATGAGATGGACCCAGAGGGTGTTAGTGCATGCCATGCGCCTTCTTGTGTGTGTGTGTGCACGCAAGTGTGCTAGCGAGCGCTTTGTGTGTGCTGAAGACAGAGATGGCAAGGAGTGTGTCTTTGTGTGAGCGTGTATGTGTGTGTGTGTGTGCGTGTGTGCCTGCGTGCGTGCGTATGGTGTGCTACTGTCAGAAGCAGAATGAGCAGTGTAGTGTGTGAGTGCCATACAACACCTTTGATTATAAACAATGCTGAATCCATCCATCCCATAAAATAGGACAGATGTATGAGCAGGGATGGAGTCACTTAATTTAGTTGTTGGCAATGGCATCAGGAAACATTGACCTTCAATGGATTCCTTGAGGCCATGCAGTGAATCACATGAGGGGCCGGATATTTACAGTGTCTCTCATCATCAGCCTTGTCAAATCACAGCACACTCCACTGAAGCCTGGGCGGCCCCAGGCACAACTTAAGCCACACAGACGGATGCATAGGTGTTTTCTTCCTCTTTTAGTCAGAACGCGCTGTAGCCTCAATTTGGCACAAAATAATGGGGAGACAAAACGGTAGTAAGTGTTTGAGCCTGCGTGCGTGCGTGCGTGCGTGTGTGCGTGCTCGCTTGTGTGTGTGTGTGGAACACTTGTGTACCAATGTGTGTCCAAAGTCCCACAAATCCGGGACCAATTCCTCTTCTAAATGGGCTTCTTCCATGCATTTAATCCCCAATGGGTCTCATGAATTGTATTAGCACTGGGCATGTGCAAGTGACCTCACACAGCAGATAATGGTGACATTTTCTACAGGTACAGGTTGTTGGAGACTGCCGAATTCTTTCTACTATAGCTTATATCAACTGGAAATTACCTTGATCTGTAGTACATTCCTTCATGAAAACAGCTGACATCAATCAAAACACAGCAACATTTCAATCTAATGTTGTGTTATTTCACTTCTTTGTGCAGTGGTGATAACTGGATGATAGACTAATCAGCCACAGTGATTGATTTCCTATACAAGCTCCTTAGGTAACGGTTTACTTTTCACTGTTCTTACGACTGAGTAATTCTTCTTGTAAGAATACTTGTTTTGTAGGTAGGAGTGTAACAAGTATCCCCTATGACTCAAACTGAGTGATAACAATACTTGTTACAATGCACTTACGAGAATGGTTACACAATTACAACAACACAACCCAAACCTGCTCAGTAAAACTGAGCCGTATTATCAGAGGCTTATCTTGAGGTACTATCAGAAACGTATGTTTTGTAGTAAATTATCATCTGTTTGCTTCTATTGCTCTTGTAGCTGCCAAAGCTAAAGCTTTGCTACTTTGAAGCTGTGTTCTTTCAACTGATTTGATTTTGTCTGTCTGGAAGTTTTGTTGCTGCAGACATGAAAGTATTCCAGTTATGTAAGAAACCCAAGCTGCACATTTCCTCTTTATAAGAATATGCTTGGTTGGGATGTTGGGATGTTAAAATAAAATGATTGGCAGAAATGTTGGCCAATGAAAGGCACAAAGTTTTAGGAGGAGGAGCATACATATTTGTTTTTTATGGTGGAGTACGTTTCCTCAATGCTGTCTCTCTGGTAAAGGCTTCTTCCTCTGAGCGCTGTCTGTCTGGTGATGACTTCTACATCTGAGTGCTATCTGTCTGGTAAAGGCTTCTTCCTCTGAGCGCTGTCTGTCTGGTAAAGGCTTCTTCTGCAATCTCACCTGACTGCATGACGAAGACCATTTGTGAAGGCTACTTAGTTTTTAGTACACAGCTTAGTCATTGGTTGTGAGAGAGTAAATGAGTGTGTTTGTGTGTGTGTGCATACATGCATGCATTTGTAAGTTTGTACGTTTGTGTGTGAGTGAACAAGAGCGAGAGAGAGACAGAGAGGGAGAGAGGGCCAGAGAGAGAGAGATGGTTTTTTTACCAAATTACCGTACGACAGACCACGTATTCACCCTGCACACCCTAATTGGCTAATGTCCAATCTCTGGACAATAAAGTTGATGAGCTCAAGGCGAGAGATGCTTTTCAGAGAGACACCAGGGATTGTAACATACTCTGCTTCACGGAAAGATGGCTCTCTCGAGATACACTGTCTGACTCTGTAAAGCCAGTTGGGTTCTCAGTACATCGCACCGACAGGAACAAACATCTCTCCGGGATGCAGAAGGGTGGAGATATATGTTTTATGATTAATGACTTATGGTGTAACTGTGATAACATACAGGAACTCAAGTCCTTCTGTTCACCCAACATAGAATATCTCACAATCAAATGCCGACCGTACTATCTCCAGAGATAATTTTCATCAATAATAGCCACAGCGGTCTATATCCCCCCCTCCCATGCAGATACCCCAACGACCCTAAAGAACGTCACTGGACTTTATGCAAAATGGAAACAACATATCCCGAGGCTGCGTTTATTGTAGCTGGGGATTTTAACTAAGCAAATTTGAGGAAAAGGCTCCCAAAATTCTATCAATAAATTGACTGCTAAAACTCTTGACCATTGTTATACTACCTTCCAGAATGCATATAAGGCCCTCCTTCACCCAACATTCGGCAAATTGGACCACGATTCCATCTTGCTCCTCCCCTCCTATAGGCAGAATCTCAAACAGGAAGCATCCGTGGGTAGGACTATTCAACGCTGGTCTGACCAATCGGAATCCACTCTTCAAGATTGTTTTGATCACGCGGACTGGGATGTGTTCACAGTAGCTTCAGAAAATAATAGCGACACATATACCGATACGGTGAATGAATTTATCAGGAAGTGCATAGGAGATGTTGTACCCACTGTGACCATTAAAAACTCCCCAAATCAGAAACCTAGGATAAATGGGAGCATTCGCACAAAACTGAAAGCGCGAACCACTGCATTTAACCAGGGCAAGAAGACTGGGAATATGGAAGAATACAAACAGTGTAGTTATTCCCACCGCATAGCAATCAAGCAGGTTAAACGTCAGTATAGGGACAAAGTTGAGTCCCAGTTCAACGGCTTAGACACGAGACGTATGTGGCAGGGTCTACAGACAATCATGGATTAAAAAAGGAAAACCACAGACGTCTTCCTTCCGGACAGGTTGAACACCTGATTTGCTCGCTTTGAG
The DNA here is from genome assembly GCA_030435695.1 of Brachymystax lenok tsinlingensis. Lineage (NCBI taxonomy): Eukaryota > Metazoa > Chordata > Actinopteri > Salmoniformes > Salmonidae > Brachymystax > Brachymystax lenok. The sequence continues at coordinate 25,687,185 of CM059803.1, read as the reverse complement.
GATAATACAGTGCCACTGACGCCACCGATGCGGCCCGCTTTCAAGGACTGTGGGCTCTCCTTCTCCGTGGCCAATGTGAGTAAGACATTTAACCGTGTTAACCCTCACAAGGCTGCCAGCCCAGATGGTATCCCTAGCCGCGTCCACCATTGTCCCTGTACCTAAGAAAGCAAAGGTAATTGAACTAAAAGTCTATTGCCCTGTAGCACTCACCTCTGTCATCAAGAAATGCTTTGAGAGACTAGTCAGAGATCATACCACCTCCACCCTTGACTCACTTCAATTTGCTTACCGCCACAATAGATCCACAGACGATGCAATCGCCACCACACTGCACACTGCCCTGTCCCATTATCAGTCTATAATTTTAATGGTAGGTTTATTTGAACAGTGAGAGACAGAATAACAACAAAAAAATCCAGAAAAATGCATGTGAAAAATGTTATAAATTGATTTGCATTTTAATGAGGGAAATAAGTATTTGACCCCCTCTCAATCAGAAAGATTTCTGGCTCCCAGGTGTCTTTTATACAGGTAACGAGCTGAGATTAGGAGCACACTCTTAAAGGGAGTGCTCCTAATCTCAGTTTGTTACCTATATAAAAGACACCTGTCCACAGAAGCAATCAATCAATCAGATTCCAAACTCTCCACCATGGCCAAGACCAAAGAGCTCTCCAAGGATGTCAGGGACAAGATTGTAGACCTACACAAGGCTGGAATGGGCTACAAGACCATCGCCAAGCAGCTTGGTGAGAAGGTGACAACAGTTGGTGTGATTATTCGCAAATGGAAGTGTCAGGGTCTTAGAATTATGTTTGGCCACTAGAGGTCCCCATTGCGTCTTTGGTTAGTTTTCAGTCTCTGTCATTAGGTCTTATTGTTGTCACCTGTGCCTTGTTCCCTGTTTGTGTATTTAAGTTACCCTTCTCCTGAGTTCTTTGCTGAGTGTTTCTATGCCATGACCGTGTCTAGGTCATTCCCATGCTGTGTCTCCTTTGGAGTGTCTTTATTCTACTTTGTGTACCTGGTAGGGTTCTTTTGTTTTGTTTTGTTTTATTTACTTTTGTTATTTGACATTTTTGGAGTTCTCACTGTTCTTTGAATCTTTTTCTAATTCCTTTTGGATTATCTTTGGACTTTTGGTTTTCACTTTTTGGAACCTTAGTCATACCTGTTTTGGGAAGGTTTTTGGAGTTAATTTTTTGGTAACATCCTAGGAATGTTTGGATGTTCCTTATAATTGAATAACAGATTTGAAGACATTTCCCAGGACTGTCATCTGGATTTCTGCATTTGGGTTCACCATTTTGACTGTTCAAGTTTTCACTCTAGTCCTAACCCTGAGGCCTGACAGGAAGAAACACAAAAGAACTGTCAATCTCCCTCGGCCTGGGGCTCCATGCAAGATCTCACCTCGTAGAGTTGCAATGATCATGAGAACGGTGAGGAATCAGCCCAGAACTACACGGGAGGATCTTGTCAATGATCTCAAGGCAGCTGGGACCATAGTCACCAAGAAAACAATTGGTAACACACTACGCCGTGAAAGACTGAAATCCTGCAGCGCCCGCAAGGTCCCCCGGCTCAAGAAAGCACATATACATGCCCGTCTGAAGTTTGCCAATGAACATCTGAATGATTCTGAGGACAACTGGGTAAAGGTGTTGTGGTCAGATGAGACCAAAATGGAGCTCTTTGGCATCAACTCAACTCGCCGTGTTTGGAGGAGGAGGAATGCTGTCTATGACCCCAAGAACACCATCCCCACCGTCAAACATGGAGGTGGAAACATTATGCTTTGGGGGGGGGGGTTTCTGCTAAGGGGACAGGACAACTTCACCGCATCAAAGAGACGATGGACGGGGCCATGTACCGTCAAATCTTGGGCGAGAACCTCCTTCCCTCAGCCAGGGCATTGAAAATTGGTGGGTATTCCAGCATGACAATGACCCAAAACACACGGCCAAGGCAACAAAGGAGTGGCTCAAGAAGAAGCACATTAAGGTCCTGGAGTGGCCTAGCCAGTCTCTAGACCTTAATCCCATAGAAAATCTGTGGAGGGAGCTGAAGGTTCGAGTTGCCAAACGTCAGCCTCGACACCTTAATGACTTGGAGAAGATCTGCAAAGAGGAGTGGGACGAAATCCCTCCTGAGATGTGTGCAAACCTGGTGGCCAACTACAAGAAACGTCTGACCTCTGTGATTGCCACCAAGTACTAAGTCATGTTTTGCAGAGGGGTATACTCATTTCCCTCATTAAAATGCAAATCAATTTATAACATTTTTCCCATGCAGTTTTCTGGATTTTTTGTTGTTATTCTGTCTCTCACTGTTCAAATAAACCTACCATTAAAATTATAGACTGATAATTTCTTTGTCAGTGGGCAAACGTACAAAATCAGCAGGGGATCAAATACTTTTTTCCCTCACTGTACCTATGTAAGAATGCTGTTCATTGACTATAGCTCAGCATTCAACACCATAGTACCCTCTAAACTCATCATCAACCTCGAGGCCCTGGGTCTGAACCCACCCTGTACAACTGGGTCCTGGACTTCCTGAAGGGTCGCCCCCAGGTGGTGAAGGTAGGAAACAACACCTCCTCTTCGCTGGTCCTCATAACTGGGGCCCCACAAGGGTGCGTGCTCAGCCCCCTCCATGACTGTGTGGCCAAGCACGCCTCCAACCCAATCATCAAGTTTGCAGACGACACAACAGTAGTAGGCTTGATTACCAGCGATGACGAGACAGCCTACAGGGAGGAGGTAAGGGCTCTAGGAATGTTGAGCCAGGAAAATAACCTCTCACTCAACATCAACTAAACTAAGGAGATGATCTTGGACCTCAGGAAACAGCAGAGGGAGCACCCCTCTATCCACATTGATGGGGCTGCAGTGGAGAAGCTTCAAGATCCTCGGCATACACATCACTGACAAACTGAAATGGTCCACCCACACAGACAGTGTGGTGAAGAAGGCGCAACAGCGCCTCTTCAACCTCAAGAGGCTAAAGAAATGTGGCTTAACACCTAAAAAACTCACAAACTTTTACAGATGCACAATTGAGACCATCCTGTCAGGCTGTATCACCGCCTGGTACGGCAGCTGCATCGCCCATAACCGCAAAGCTCTCCAGAGGGTGGTGCGGTCTGCCCAACGCATCACCAGGGGCAAACTACCTGCCCTCCAGGACACCTACAGCACCCGATGCCATGGGAAGGCCAAAAAGATCATCAAGGACATCATCCACCCGAGCCACAGCGTCTATCTCAAGGCCATCAGACTTCAAAACAGCCATCACCAGCACATCAGAGTCTGCTGCCGATAGACATAGATTAGGAATCACTGGCCACTTTAAGGAAATGAAACACTAGCCACTTTATAATGTCTCCGTTTCTTGCATTACGCATCTATAAACTGTACTCTATACTATTCTATGGTATCTTAGTCACTTTAATTGTGTGTAAATATTGCATCACCATCTCATATGTATATACTTTATTCTCTACTATGCCACTGTATCTTAGTCCAATGCCGCTATGACGTATATATATATTCTTAATCCATTCCTTACTTAGATTTACGTGTTTTTTGGGTATATGTTTTGAAACATGTTAGATATTACTGTACTGTTGGAGCTAGAAGCACAAGCATTTCGCTACACTCGCAATAACATCTGCGAAACACGTGTATGTGACCAATAACATTTGATTTGATTTGACAAACAAACCAAAACAAGGCAAAGTCTTCTCATGCTTTGTTGATTTCAAAAAACCTTTAGACTCAATTTGGCAAGACGGTCTGCTGTACAAATTGATGGAAAGAGGTGTTGGGGGAAAAACACATGGGATATAAAAACATGAGCTGGCACACACCCAGAATAATAGTTTGTGGGGAGGTGCTGACTAACGACAAATAAACTACATACTCTCAAAATAAAGAAAGTCGCACACTCCATGTATAATCTCCCAGCAATTTAATGGGTATTTACCAACATTTCGGCATCACTGTGCCTTCCTCCGGGTGATGTCATGAATACTTGAACCAGGTGATGTAGACACAGTGCAATTAGTGTAACCAATGACAGTAGTGAAGGGTGTGTCATAATGATTAAGTGAATTAAAATTAATTAGTGAAACTTAAAAAATAGTATATGGCATATTAAATATATTACGCTATTGTTATCATATAGAACCATTTTGGAATATTGTACATCATATTCGCATCAACATACAACATACTGTTTCATTCAATTTCACATAATAATTTCGTATTTCATTTTTTATTCCATGTACTCTTTTGGTTCAACCTTGATATATAATGAGCATCCTCAACAGGGGGAACATATTAGGTATACGCTAATAAGCTGTAAAAAATAATTTTTCAATTTATAAGACTTGTTCATGAAGGAAAATTTGTTCATAAGAAGGGCCTGAGATCAAAGTAAATATTCAGACCACTATGGGTCAATGTTTTTAGAGAGGATATCCAGTAAGCCTCCCTTTGTAGTAGTAGGATCTCGATGTTACCTCCTCTCCTTGGTAGAGCAACATGCTCAATGCCTGTGTATTTGAGGGAGGAGATTGGATGGTTAGCTTCAACAAAGTGAGCTGCTACTGGATAGTCAATGTTCTTACACCTGATTGAGCTGCAGTGTTCAGCTATGCTTTGTTTCAATTGTCTTTTCGTTTGTCCTACATAGGGTTTTCTACATGAACAGGTGATGAGATAGATTACTCCCTTGGTCTTGCATGAGATGATACCTCTAACAGGGATCTTTCGACCTGTATGTGGGTGTCTGAAGGATGTTTTTATAGTGCTATTGCACTGTGCGGATGAGTCACATTTGTAGTTCCCATTTGGGATAGGTGTCAAGAGTGTCTGAGTGGGCTCAGGGGGCAGGTCAGATCTCACCAAGCTATCTCCAATATTGCGACCACTCTTATAGAACCCCAGTGAGGGTTCCTTGAAGAGGTGTGCAATTTCTTTGTCTGATTGCAGAATATGCCAGTGCTTTTTCAGGATTGCTTTCATTTTCTCAGAAACGTTGATGTACTTAGTGCAAAAGACAGCTGCGTTGTTTCTCTTCTTTGGTTGAGTTTTTAGTAATTCCTCTCTTGGTTTTTGAGATATTTTCATCATTGCAGCATCAAGAGTTTTGTCCTTGTAGCCTCTCATTTTGAATTTATCTGTCATTTCTTTTAGCATTGCTGTCAAAATCTGTCTGGTGGCCACAGATTCGTTTAACCCTGCATAACTGGCTAAATGGTAGACCATTATTGAGGGGAAGGGGATGCATACTATCCGCACATAGCAAGGTATTGCGATCTGTGGGCTTTGTGTATAAGTCTGTGTGTAATGCATCTATCTCTTTGATAATCCATAAGTCCAGGTAGTTTATTTTTCTCTCATCAGTCTGCATGGTGAATTTGAGGTATTCAGAGCTCTCGTTTAATAGAGTTTGGAATTCATTTAGTTCCTGCTGACTTCCTTCCCAGAGCACAGAGACATCATCTATGTATCTCTTCCATAGACGTATTTTAAAAAGTAAGGGGTGTGTGTCTGTTTTAAAAAGGAATGCTTCTTCAAATTGTCCCACATACAGGTTTGCATAGTTGGGGGAAAATGGGGAGCCCACGGCTACACCCCGAATTTGAAGGAAAAAGTCTGACTCAAAGACAAAGTAGTTATGGGATAATACCAGTTCAGTAAGTTGTAAGACGCAATCATTGGATGGAGCAAGGGTAGAGTCTCTCTGCTGAAGGAAGGGTTGCAGTGCCTGCAAGCCTCCAGTGTGTGGGATGTTAGTGTACAAGCTCTCCACATCAAAGTGGCCAGCAGGGAGCCCTCTGGTATCCTTCCTAAGCCCTCTATCAATGAGATCATGTGACTAGTGTCTTTAACATTTTTTATTTTTTCTATTTTCTACATTGTAGAATATTAGTGAAGACATCAAAACTATGAAATAATACATATGGAATCATGTAGTAACCAAAAAAGTGTTAAACAAATCAAAATATATGTTATATTTGAGATTCTAGCCACCCTTTGCCTTGATGACAGCTTTGCTCACTCTTGGCATTCTCTCAACCAGCTTCATGAGGTGGAACAAGTTCTTAGTTACTACATGATTCCATATGTGTTCTTTCATAGTTTTGATGTCTTCACTATTATTCTACAATGTAGAAAATAGTAAAAATAAAGAAAAACCCTTGAATGAGTTGGTGTGTCCAAACTTTTGACTGGTACTGTATATATCAACAAATTGGCGAGGGCACTAAAACAGTCTGCAGCACCCGGCCTCACCCTACTAGAATCTGAAGTCAAATGTCTACTGTTTGCTGATAATCTGGTGCTTCTGTCCCCAACCAAGGCACCCCTACAGCAGCACCTAGATCTTCTGCACAGATTCTGTCAGACCTGGGCCCTGACAGTAAGATACAGACCTGGGCCCTGACAGTAAGATACAGACCTGGGCCCTGACAGTAAGATACAGACCTGGGCCCTGACAGTGAATCTCAGTAAGACAAAAATAATGGTGTTCCAAAAACGGTCCAGTCGCCAGGACCACAAATACAAATTCCATCTAGACACTGTTGCCCTAGAGCACACAAAAAACGATACATACCTCGGCCTAAACATCAGCGCCACAGGTAACTTCCACAAAGCTGTGAACGATCTGAGAGACAAGGCAAGAAGGGCCTTCTATGCCATCAAAAGGAACATAAAATGTGACATACCAATTAGGATCTGGCTAAAAATACTTGAATCAGTTATAGAACCCATTGCCCTTCATTGTTGTGAGGTCTGGGGTCCGCTCACCAACCAAGAGTTCCCAAAGTGTGACGAACACCAAACTGAGACTCTGCAAGTAGAATTATTCCAAAATATCCTCAGTGTACAACGTAACACACCATATAATGCATGCAGAGCAGAATTAAGCCGATACCCACTAATTATCAAAATCCAGAAAAGAGATGTTAAATTCTGCAACCACCTAAAAGGAAGCGATTCCCAAATCACCTATAGAGAAATTAACCATTTGCAGGAGCCCCCTAAGGAAGCTGGTCCTGGGGATCTATTCACAAATATATACGGAGCCCACAGAGCCCCAGGACAGCAACACAATTAGACCCAAACAAATCATGAGAAAACAAAAAGATAATTACTTGACGCATTGGAAAGAATTTACAAAAAAACTGAGCAAACTAGAATGCTATTTGGCCCTAAACAGAGAGTACACAGTGGCAGAATACATGACCGCTGTGACTGACACCAAATTAAGGAAATCTTTGACTATGTATACACTCGGTGAGCATAGCCTTGCTGTTCAGAAAGACCGCCAAGAGAAGACAGGCTATGTGCACACTTCCCACAAAATGAGGTGGAAACTGAGTTGCACTTCCTAACCTCCTGCCAAATGTACTGTATGACCATATTAGAGACACATACCTCCCACAGATTACACAGACCCACAAAGAATTTGAAAAACAAATCAAATTTTGATAAACTCCCATATCTATTGGGTGAAATACCACAGTGTACCATCACAGCAGCAAGATTTGTAACCTGTTGCCACAAGAAAAGGGCAACCAGTGAAGAACAAACAGCATTGTAAATACAGCCTATATTTATGTTTATTGAAATGCCTTTGTTCTTTTGAAACTTTTGTGAGTGTAATGCTTACTGTTCATTTTTTATTGTTTATTTTACTTTTGTTTATTACATATTTCACTTGCTTTGGCAATGTAAACATATGTTTCCCATGCCAATAAAGCCCCTTAAATTGAAATGAGTGTAAATTGAATTTGATATGAGAGAGGGAGGGCGCGAGAGGAAGAGAGAGAGAAACAGAGAGGGACAGAGAGAGAAAGAGAGAGAGAGAGAGATAGAAGGAGAGAGAGAGGGACAGAGAGAGAGGGAGAGAGGGAGTAAGCGGGGAGAGAGAGAGAGAGAGAGAGAGAGAGAGAGAGAGAGAGAGAGAGAGAGAGAGAGAGAGAGAGAGAGAGAGAGAGAGAGAGAGAGAGAGAGAGAGAGAGAGAGAGAGAGAGAGAGAGAGAGAGAGAGAGAGAGAGAGAGAGAGAGATGTGGACTTTACCCTCAGAGAGATGAGAGACGGTTGATAAGGTGTTAAGTCTGTAACTGGGGGGCAGTGGTGTACTAAACCCACCATCATCACCATGACGCACAACACTCGCATGACTGTGAAGACCACTGATTACTGAAAAAAGTGCGTGTCATCCTTGTTCAGACCTATATTCATCCAAACTCATTACTCAGTCACATACATATTACCTATATGTACACACACACACATACTACACAAGTACATAGCGTGCACACAAAGGCACACACACACAGGCAAACAGCTCACTGAGGAAAACACATCTTCGATATATTTATCAACATTCAGGACATTGAAGAAAGAGAGGTGTATCGTTTATTAGGTCCTCATCACACACATATTTTTTTATTTTTTTATTTTTTTTAAATGTAACCTTTATTTAACTCATCACACAAATATCAACAAAGACAGTTTAGAGCAAGATGCCCTTTGGAGACAATGCTTCTGACACTGGTTCGATAGAATACTATACCTGATGATTATAACATGCACATTAAAAAGTTACTTTTTCAGTAGTGTTTCCTTTTGCAGTCCAACACTTCCCTATAAAGACTCTCACATGGACATAATCTGAAGCCGCTGTCTGTCTGCTGTCTTTTCTGGGTGTCTCACCACCGACAAAGCAGAGGAGAGGGTGGGTTAGGGACTTGGTGGTCCGCTGGACTGGAAAACCAGGCAGGGGGAGACAGTGAGTGGCTTTGTCAGTCTGGGTAATGACAGGTTGACGTTTATTGTGCTAGAGGCAGAGCTGAGCGATTTCCTCTAAATGGGCCAGCTGCAAAGTCCAAATCGGTTATGTATTGTAAAAATGTATGAAAACAAGGTTAGGGTTAGGCATAAGGTTAGGGTTAGGCATAAGGTTAGCAGGGTGGTTAAGGTTAGGGTTAAGGTTTGGTTATACGTTTAAAATCAGATTTTAGTGACTACCATGCAGAGCTGCCTCCAGTGCATGAGTAATCTGAATAAATGCCAACCTGCGGGGTAATGTGGCCCTTGCCTCATTAGAGAGCCAATGGAAAGACTGCATGCCAGTAAGCCCCTCAATGCAAACCTTGTAACCATGAGCCATCAAACAGCAACGGGAAAGATAATGAGACAGAGAGTGAGAGAGAGATACATCCCCTCTCCTCTAAAGCCAAATCCCTTCATCTGAGGATAATGTTTGACACTGTTTGAGAGTGAAGAGAGTACAGGCTCCCCTCTGAGTGGTAGATGCTGGCTGGAGGAGCGCTCGCCGTACAGAGAGATGTAAGTGCCCCGAGCCACTCCTCCTTTGGTCCTTCACTCTGAATATACCACACAGAGAGAAAGGGGAGAGAGAGAGAGAGAGAGAGAGAGAGAGAGAGAGAGAGAGAGAGAGAGAGAGAGAGAGAGAGAGAGAGAGAGAGAGAGAGAGAGAGAGAGAGAGAGAGAGACGGATGGACTCAGAGTAACCCTCCAACCAAGGAGACAGGGATAGAGGAGAGACAGAGACAGGGAGGAAGATACGTGGCCTGCATGACTTCAAAACAACAGTATGTCAATGAGAACCCTTTATGCAATCAAATTGATTAAATATCACCAACTCGGTGGGTGCACCTTGTTACATTTCATAATATTTGGATTGAAGTAAGGGGCCCGATCCCTTCAACTGTAAAGATTTTATATTTTGCACCTTTTTCCAACAGAAAGAGGTGTAACCTAACAAAATGGTGAATTCAACCTATTTTGAAGCAACCATACGAACTGATTTGCCGTCGAGGCTAATGCAGACCCTGAATACTATTCCTAACCTGATCCAACCTAAGCCAAGACATCCAATGAAGTTCATTCTTATCTTCACTATGATGAAATATAATCATTTGGACATGTGTATTAAGTCATTCATAACATCTGCATAAATGGTTCTCATTAAGGTTACGAGGAAATAAATAATGACTGCAAAACGTGTGTGTGTGTGTGTGTGTGTGTGTGTGTGTGTGTGTGTGTGTGTGTGTGTGTGTGTGTGTGTGTGTGTGTGTGTGTGTGTGTGTGTGTGTGCGTGAGTGCATGGGGACTGTGCATGTGTGTGCATTTGTGTGCGTGTGCGCATTTGTCAGTGCTAATGACATGTGTGTGTGTGTGTGTGTGCGTATGTTTGCACATATGTATGTGTGTACAAAAGTGGGAGGAATAGCCCCACTCATCTTTCATTTTCTGCCCGCTACAACCCAGCAGAGTTTCTATGGCAACCTCTCAAAAAGCGGTGTGCAGTGAATTTTGGATTTGAGATGTGCTGTCTGATTACGGTGTGTGGAGAGATGGCTAGCTCTTTCGTCAGCAGCCCCTACCTCTGTAAGAGGAAACTGGTGGAGTGCTCCAGTGAAAACTGCACTCCATATGCTCCTTTTGATGTGGGCTTCTCCAGGCTCTGTCAGCATGCCAACCCACTGTAGATTGACTTCCTTTTTTCTGTGTGTTTCTGGTTCAGTCAGAGAGAGAGATAGGCTTTACATTAGAATCTACTGCCCCCTGTAGAGATGCTCATTAATACTGGAACAACATACGCTCAGGTCATCTGTCTGGTGGATACTGTAGACTCATCAGCATGCTTTGAGGGGAGATGATAGCAAACAGGAGAGGAAACCAACCTCACCAATGATGACACACAGCGTACCTTGCATGTCAATGGAGGGAGGTGCAGAAGGTAAAATGGGGACGTCTTGCATCGTATCACTGTGAAAATTGTCATGATGCGTTTTGAGGGCAAAATGGGAAAGACTGAAGAGATAGGAATGTCAGTATCCCATGCTTCAATCTCCCATAATCCTTTATGCTAGTTAGCCCTGAGTTTAACCTTATTACACACACAACCACAATATTATCTTCTCTCTATAGAAATATAGAAATATACAGTGAGGGAAAAAAGTATTTGATCCCCTGCTGATTTTGTACATTTGCCCACTGACAAAGAAATGATCAGTCTATAATTTTAATGGTAGGTTTATTTGAACAGTGAGAGACAGAATAACAACAAAAAAATCCAGAAAAACGCATGTGAAAATTTTTATAAATTGATTTGCATTTTAATGAGGGAAATAAGTATTTGACCCCTCTGCAAAACATGACTTAGTACTTGGTGGCAAAACCCTTGTTGGCAATCACAGAGGTCAGACGTTTCTTGCAGTTGGCCACCAGGTTAGCACACATCTCAGGAGGGATTTTGTCCCACTCCTCTTTGCAGATCTTCTCCAAGTCATCATGGTTTCGAGGCTGACCTTTGGCAACTCGAACCTTCAGCTCCCTCCACTGATTTTCTATGGGATTAAGGTCTGGAGACTGGCTAGGCCACTCCAGGACCTTAATGTGCTTCTTCTTGAGCCACTCCTTTGTTGCCTTGGCCGTGTGTTTTGGGTCATTGTCATGCTGGAATACCCATCCACGACCCATTTTCAATGCCCTGGCTGAGGGAAGGAGGTTCTCACCCAAGATTTGACGGTACATGGCCCCGTCCATCGTCCCTTTGATGCAGTGAAGTTGTCCTGTCCCCTTAGCAGAAAAACACCCCCAAAGCATAATTTTTCCACCTCCATGTTTGACGGTGGGCATGGTGTTCTTGGGGTCATAGACAGCATTCCTCCTCCTCCAAACACGGCGAGTTGAGTTGATGCCAAAAAGCTCAATTTTGGTCTCATCTGACCACAACACTTTCACCCAGTTGTCCTCTGAATCATTCAGATGTTCATTGGCAAACTTCAGACGGGCATGTATATGTGCTTTCTTGAGCAGGCGGACCTTGCGGGTGCTGCAGGATTTCAGTCCTTCACGGCGTAGTGTGTTACCAATTGTTTTCTTGGTGACTATGGTCCCAGCTGCCTTGAGATCATTGACAAGATCCTCCCGTGTAGTTCTGGGCTGATTCCTCACCGTTCTCATGATCATTGCAACTTCACGAGGTGAGATCTTGCATGGAGACCCAGGCCGAGGGACCCTGACAGTTCTTTTTGTGTTTCTTCCATTTGCGAATAATCGCACCAACTGTTGTCACCTTCTCACCAAGCTGCTTGGCGATGGTCTTGTAGCCCATTCCAGCCTTGTGTAGGTCTACAATATTGTCCCTGACATCCTTGGAGAACTCTTTGGTCTTGGCCATGGTGGAGAGTTTGGAATCTGATTGATTGATTGCTTCTGTGGAAAGGTGTCTTTTATACAGGTAACAAACTGAGATTAGGAGCACTCCCTTTAAGAGTGTGCTCCTAATCTCAGCTCGTTACCTGTATAAAAGACACCTGGGAGCCAGAAATCTTTCTGATTGAGAGGGGGTCAAATACTTATTTCCCTCATTAAAATGCAATTCCATTTATAACATTTTTCACATGCGTTTTTTTCTGGATTTTTTTGTTGTTATTCTGTCTCTTCTGTCTCTCAAATAAACCTACCATTAGAATTATAGACTGATCATTTCTTTGTCAGTGGGCAAACGTACAAAATCAGCAGGGGATCAAATACTTTTTTTCCCTCACTGTATGTTGAGATTCCATTCCTTGTTTGTTTCATATCGATGTTGGGTATTGTCACACTAGAAAGTGTGATGGCTGTTGGATTCAGGCAGGGTCTCCCTGTGAGAACTATCTGTCTGTGAGGGCCATGGACACATATATCACTGATGTTGTTCAGATCAGTCTCCCTCTCTGTGAAGTTTCTTTGTTGGTGAGGTCTTTCTCCCTCTGTGCAACCTGGTCTCAGAGTATTTTGTATTATTCTGTATGTAATTCCGAGACACTACATATTATGTTACGCTTCGTATGCTATGGATTAATTTGTGGATGTCCATCACCCATTTAGTATGATATGTTACGAATTACAATCCGTGTTAAATGGTACAAATTTTCGAAATGTACTGTATGTTACGAATTCCCAAACATAGTATATTTTACGAATTTGCTAAATTTATGATATGTTACAATTCTAGCTAGGTGGCTAGGTGGCTAACATTAGCTAGCTGGCTAATGTTAGCTAGGCTAGGAGTTGTGATTATCGTGAAGGGTTAGCTAAAAGGGTTAGGAGAAGGGTTAGCTAACATGCTAAGTAGTTGCAATGTAGCTAAAAAGTAGTAAGTAGAAATTGTCCTTGATGAGATTCAAATTCGCAACCTGTGGGTTGCTAGACATTTGTGTTATTTGCCCATCCAGCAACCCCGACCAACCACCCTACTTGGTGATGGTTCAGTGTGGCCTCTGTCTCTGTGAATGTTGTGCTATGAGAGATGCGTCAAGCTCTCTCTCTCTCTCTCTCTCTCTCTCTCTCTCTCTCTCTCTCTCTCGGCTGCTGTTGTGTTGTTGTGTTACGATGTTCATAAACTGTGCCAGTCCCCATTAGCATCCCATTAGAACACAGCAGGATCACCAATAACTCAGAGTCCCTGTCTCAGCACTATACCTTCATTAATACAGTCACACTTTGTGGGTCTTAGAGCCGTCACGCATGGCAAGATTCTGAGGGAATGCTGATAGTCATATTCATTATCTCTGAATAATATTCCTGTGTAGAAGAAACAGTGTGTGTATACAAATGGATGATATTGACAAGGCACATGTGGCACATGTATGATGCCTTTGGAGTGACTGTCCTTTCCTATCCAACTCAGTGGCATAGCAGGGAGAGCGCAGCACAGTAGCAGGAATATATAGGATATTTTGTGGCTAAAATAGTTCACTCTGTTGTGGTACAGATGTGTCCAAAGGGGTGAGCTGAGGTGCTACTGTTTCATTCCACATCCACAATAGGTTTGTCTGTAGGCCTACCATTGATTTTCAATGCACAAAGGAATGATCTTCCTTAGTCTATTATAACGTGTCTATTTCATTCATGTTTTCACATAGTTTTAGGCAAATTCACGTTAAAATATTTGACCCAGATTTTTGACTTGAGCCCCCTGTTGATAAATGGAATATTCTGTTGCACACCTACCTGCATAACAACATCTCTATTAAAACAAGACAGTCAACACTGCCCTCTGCTGACTGACTTTATGTAGTTTATATGGGTTCATAGGCCCACTGTCACATGTATGATATAATGAAATATATTGTTAACTATATTTTTCAACGTTTTTTTCTTTCCTTTTTTCTTTAAAGTGCTATGTTGTAAAATGCTGTTAGTCAATGAGTAGGACAATATATACATTCATCCATTAGAGAACATTTACATTTAACTGTACAATCTTAATTTGGAGGGAGTTAGCTGACATTTTGAAGGGAACGTGTCAGATAAGATAATATAAAATTGGACAAAAGCCCTTGTCAGTTAAATGTGTATTAGTGACACACACAGACATACCCACGCATGTGCGCACTCACAAACACACGCACACCAGTGAAGGCTGCTGAGGGGAGGATGACTCATAATAATGTCTGGAACTGAGTAAACGGAATGGCATCCAACACATGAAATCCAGCCATTCCCGTGAGCCCATCCTCCCCAATTTAGGTGCCCCCAACCTTCTCAGATGCACACTTCTGTATCCCGCAGACCCCTCCCACTCCACAACACACAAACACACACCTGTGTGATTGTGTTTGGTAATGGCAGGCTTCAACCCTCTGTTCCGAATTACCCTGCCTCCCACTCGTACCCCCGCCCCATCCCACCTCCCTGAACGCAATGCTCTGTTCACAGTTACCCACCCTTTGCCCACTCCTGTCCCAAGCCCCCTTTTGCTCTGGTCTGCCTTCCCTGGCCCTCTCCTTTGCCCCTCTGGTCACAGTCTAATGGTGGAATGTTGAGTGTCTCTAGCCCCCTCCCTGGAGATTAGGGTTTGCCATGCATTCCCCTTCACTTCATTCCATTTCAAAGTGTGCCCCCTAAGAGTGGGCTCATTTTTATCTGAGCCTGGTTATTGTTACACACACACATACACACACAGATGCACGTGAGACACCCAGAGGGCTGGACAGGCAAGCAGGGTAGGGAGGGACCAGGCCCTGCCAGGCTCCAGTTATAAAACCCTCCCAGCATGGAGCCAGTGTCCTGCTCCTAGCTGTGTTCTAACTCCCTCCTCTCTGCCACTACACCCCACGGACAGACGGGCAGCGGCCAAGCAAAGCCGCCATCATGAACGACATCTACAAAGCAGCGGTATGTCCCCCTCCACTCCTACAACAGGGTATATTTTCAGGGGAGACTGTGAAAGTGTTTGTATTTGGAAGGGAGCGTCATAATATAAGAATTGATTGAAATATGTTCCATTTTGAATTTTCAGTGATAGGTGAGACAGATTTTTGGGTTATGTGGTCAAAATTGTTGTCAGATTTCTGCGTAGACGTTGGTTACTATTTCAAATGAACACTTCAGGATTCACCTTTGATTTTAATGAAAGGTACCTGTAATATTTAGTTTAAAAAAATTATAGAGGGTAAAAATGTTCAGATAAACAATTCTTTCAAATTTTATACATATGAATATTCCCCAGCCAAATGTCCAAGAATTTTGCAATTTGTAATTATGGCATTGCTCAGATAATTCAACTTCCATAACAAACTGTGTCTGTCAAGCGAACACACAACACCAGCTTTTACGAGTGAGGCGAGATACCATACATCTAGATGCCGTGCCACTTGAAGCCTATCAGGGTTGATAGAAGCACTCCAGGGGTCAGAAGCAGGACAAGCCCCTGGTCCACACTGTGGGTTCATTCATGACTACAAATGGAGCAGTCCCACTTCTCATGGGCTAATTTAGGCCAGTTGCTCAGAGCCTCCTCCATGTGTGTTTCTGTGATGTCAGAGGAGGGCTTCAGGTCCCCCCCCCCCAAGGCTGAATTCCAGCATTATCTGTGTGAGCCGCTGGCAGGGCTGTATGTTTATCTGCCTAGCTATCTCTGCCTGTTACCTGGTGGCTGGTGGGCTGGACTACTACACATGTCTCTGCTGGGAATTACAGCTAGAGGAGTCAAACTTAAGTAAAACACACCGGAATGTGTGTGTATCGATGTTTGGATGGACATTGTTCGGAGTGTGTGTTTCATTTGTGGTGGACGACATAAGCAGCTGTCGCCCTCTCACATTTGTGGTAGCTTTTCCAGGATGGATGACCAAGTGTGAAGGACCAAAAATAACTGTACCTTTGGTGGGTGAATAAGCTTTGTGTAAACTAAAGAAACACTTGAGGTGAACTGTTCCAGAGAATGGGTTCCGCATTCTGGAGTTTACTCTAAGTCCTCTGAAGGATTATTTTCATACGCTAGATTTCTCTATCAACTGTTTATGATTTAGGACTGGACCTTTCTCACAGCTTATTCTGAAAACTCCACAAATAACATTAAAATGAATGGAAGAACATAGGTAATAGAGGTATCATATACATGTTATTGCAAGAATTATTCTCATCAAAGAAAAACAGTAAATGGACATTATGATTTGGCGTTGTAAAAGTAATGTACAACTGTAGTTAAATAATGGATTCCATAAAAGACATTAATTCAATTGCTTCTGAAAACTTTCAATTTCTTAAATAGGTAGAGCAGCTGACAGACGAGCAGAAAAACGGTATGTAAAAGGTATTCATTTGTATTTCATTATGGTTTGCTAATCTATGTGGGATATATCCTCAAGTTTTGCTCAATTGAATCACATCTAAAAAAGATGAAGCTTAAAAATGTGCACCATTCTCTCCTTCAGGTCAAAATGAAAAGTAAACGTTCGATTTCTCAGGAGGATTAAATAGAAAGTATTTCTTACACTACAGTAGCCCACACATAAAACTGACCATGAACAAATAGGGGAGGTGGAAAATAATTAGAAGCATGGTCCTGTGCTGTGCTGTGTGTTGCAGAGTTCAAGGCGGCCTTTGACATCTTTATCCAGGATGCGGAGGACGGCTGCATCAGTACCAAGGAGCTGGGTAAGGTGATGAGGATGCTGGGGCAGAACCCTACACCCGAGGAGCTGCAGGAGATGATAGATGAGGTGGATGAAGACGGTAAACACACACACATGAAAAAGAGACTCAAATGATCACAATAGACACATTTATTTCAAATCAATAGTTCCCATAATGATTCACGTATGAGAGTATTTGGTGAGCTCATCAGACTTGGACAAGAATGGTACACAACAAAGACAAGCACTAGTGGTCTGCTCATCAAAAGGCCAATTCATGGCTCAGCAGGGACAGTTGTACACTGTTCTTTGTAAGACCGTAAACACACGAAAGAAAAACATCACATGGCTTAGTAGAGTATCTCGTGACCTGTAACTGCTACAGACGTAGGATCTTAATTTGACCTATATTGTCACAACAAAATAATCAAAAATCTAATCAGATCACATTTTCTTAGTTACATGCGCCGAATACAACAGGTTTCATTTGTTTCACCTTACAATGAAATGCTTACTTACGAGCCCCTAACCGACAGCGCAGTTTCAAAAAATACGGAGAAGAATAAGAGATAAAAGTAACAAGTAATTAAAGAAGATCAGTAAAAAATACCAATATATTCAGGGCGGTGCCGGTTCAGAGTCAATGTGCAGGGGCACCAGTTAGTTGAGGTAGTTTGTACATGTAGGTAGAGTTAATTAAAGTGACTATGCATAGATGACAACAGAGAGTAGCAGTGGTGTGGAGAGGGGAGGGGGCAATGCAAATAGTCTGGGTAGCCATTTGACTAGATGTTTAGGAGTCTTATGGCTTGGGGGTAGAAGCTGTTTAGAAGCCTCTTGGAACTAGACTTGGCATTCCGGTACCGCTTGCCGTGTGGTAGCAGAGAGAACAGTCTATGACTAGGGTGGCTGGAGTCATTGACAATTTTCCTCTGACACTGCCTGGTATAGAGGTCCTGGATGGCAGGAAGCTTGGCCCCAGTGAAGTACTGGGCCGTTCGCACTACCCTCTGTAGTGCCTTGCGGTTGTAGGCCGAGCAGTTGCCATACCAGGCAGTGATGCATCAGTCAGGATGCTCTCGATGGTGCAGCTGTAGAACCTTTTGAGGATCTGAGGACCCATGCCAAATCTTTTCAGTTTCCTGAGGGGGAATCATTTTTGACGTGCCCGCTTCATGACTGTCATGGTGTGCTTGGACCATGTTAGTTTGCTGGTGATGTGGACACCAAGGAACTTGAAGCTCTCAACCTGCTCCGCTTCAGCCCCGTCGATGAGAATGGGGGCGTACTCGGTCCTCTGTTTCCTGTAGTCCACAATCATCTCCTTTTTCTTGAGCACGTTGAGGGAGAGGTTGTCGTACTGGCATCACACGGCCAGGTCTCTGACCTCCTCCCTATAGGCTGTCTCGTTGTTGTCGGTGATCAGGCCTACCACTGTTGTGTCATCGGCAAATTGAATGTTGGAGTTGGAGTCGTGCCTGGCCGTGCAGTCATGAGTGAACAGGGAGTACAGGAGGTGGCTGAGCACGCACCCCTGAGGGGCCCCTGTGTTGAGGATGAGCATGGCGGATGTCCTTACCACCTGGGGGCGGCCCGACGGGAAGTCCAGGATCCAGTTGCAGAGGGAGGTGTTTAGTCCCAGGGTCCTTAGTTTATTGATGAGCTTTGAGGGCACTATGGTGTTGAAGGCTAAGCTGTAGTCAATGAATAGCATTCTCACATAGGTGTTCCTTCTGTCCAGGTGGGAAAGGGCAGTGTGGAGTGTAATAGAGACTGCATCATCTGTGAATCTGTTGGAGCGGTATGCAAATTGGAGTGCGTCTAGGGTTTCTGGGATGATGGTGTTGATGTGAGCCATAACCAGCCTTTCAAAGCACTTCATGGCTACAGACGTGAGTCCCTATCCCAGTCTGCTGTTCCCACATGCTTCAAGAGGGCTACCATTGTTCCTGTTCCCAAGAAAGCTAAGGTGACTGAGCTAAATGACTATCGCCCCGTAGCACTCACTTCCGTCATCATGAAGTGCTTTGAGAGATTAGTCAAGGATCATATCACCTCCATCCTGCCAGACACCCTGGACCCACTCCAATTTGCTTACCGTCCCAATAGGTCCACAGACGACGCAATCGCAATCACACTGCATACTGCCCTAACCCATCTGGACAAGAGGAATACTTATGTAAGAATGCTGTTCATAGACTACAGCTCAGCATTTAACACCATAGTTCCCTCCAAGCTCGTCATTAAGCTCGAGACCCTGGGTCTCGACCCAGCCCTGTGCAACTGGGTCCTGGACTTCCTGATGGGCGGTCCCAGGTGGTGAGGGTAGGAAACAACATCTCCACCCCGCTGATCCTCAACACTGGGGCCCCACAAGGTGCGTTCTCAGCCCTCTCCTGTACTCCCTGTTTACCCATGACTGCGTGGCCAAGCACGCATCCAACTCAATCATCAAGTTTGCTGACGACACTACAGTGGTAGGCTTGATTACCAACAACGACGAGACGGCCTACAGAGAGGAGGTGAGGGCCCTCGGAGTGTGGTGTCGGGAAAATAACCTCTCACTCAATGTCAGCAAAACAAAGGAGATGATCGTGGACTTCAGGAAACAGGAGAGGGAGCACCCCCCTATCCACATCGAGGGGACAGTAGTGGAGAAGGTGGAAAGTTTTAAGTTCCTCGGCGTACACATCACGGACAAACTGAATTGGTCCACCCACACAGACAGCGTGGTGAAGAAGGCGCAACAGCGCCTCTTCAACCTCAGGAGGCTGAAGAAACTTTTACAGATGCACAATCGAGAGCATCCTGTCGGGCTGTATCACCGCCTGGTACGGCAACTGCTCCGCCCACAACCGTAAGGCTCTCCAGAGGGTAGTGAGGACTGCACAACGCATCACCGGGGTTAAACTACCTGCCCTCCAGGACACCTACACCACCCGATGTCACAGAAAGGCCAAAAAGATCATCAAGGACAACAACCACCCGAGCCACTGCCTGTTCACCCCGCTATCATCCAGAAGGCGAAGTCAGTACAGGTGCATCAAAGCTGGGACCGAGAGACTGAAAAACAGCTTCTACCTCAAGGCCATCAGACTGTTAAACAGCCATCACTAACATTGAGTGGCTGCTGCCAACATACTGACTTAAATCTCTAGCCACTTTATACATAGGAATTGGATGTAACAAATGTATCACTAGCCACTTTAAACAATTTTGTATATAATGTTTACGTATCCGACATACTCATATCAAATGTATATACTGTACTCTAAACCATCTACTGAATCTTGCCTATGCCGTTCGGCCATCGACCCAAATCTCTAGCCACTTTAATATATATATGTATGTGTGTATATACTGTACTCCATACCATCTACTGCATCTTGCCTATGCCGGTCAGCCATCGCTCATCCATATATTTATATGTACATACTCGTATTCATTCCTTTACTCTTGTGTGTAAAAGGTAGTTGTTGTGAATTTGTTAGATTACTTGTTAGATACTACTGCATGGTCGGAACTAGAAGCACAAGCATTTCGCGACACTCGCATTAACATCTGCTAACCATGTGTATGTGACAAATAAAATTTGATTTGATTTGATTTGAGTGCTACGGGTCGGTAGTCATTTAGGCAGGTTACCTTAGTGTTCTTGGGCACAGGCACTATGGTGGTTTGCTTAAAACATGTTGGTATTACAGACTCGGACCGGTAAAGGTTGGAAAAGTCAGTGAAGACACTTGCCAGTTGGTCAGCGCATGCTTGCAGTACACGTCATGGTAATCGTCTGGCCCTGCTGCCTTGTGAATGTTGACCTGTCTAAAGGGCTACTCACATCGGCTGTGGAGAGAGTGATCACACAGTCTTCCGGTACAGCTGGTGCTCTCATGCATGTTTCAGTGTTATTTGCCTCGAAGCGAGCATAGAAGTTGTTTAGCTCGTCCGGTAGGCTCCTAATCCTGCAGCAGGAGGATTTTAACATTTAGTCCATAATGTTGCTTGATCAGTGGTTAGGCTATTAGCTGGCCAAAAGTAGGCTACATGAAAAGTGCAATACGGTTAATATAACCATGTGTTGGTGAGGGTTTTCAGTGAATTTATGTAAATCCCAAAGCTAATATGCCTTTCCTGCGGTGCAGGAAAATTCTCAGCAACAAAAGAGTGATCAAATGAAGGTCTATATATCAAAGACAGGCTCCTTGACCCAAAACGTTGTGCGACATCATCCTGTTGCTGTGTCTTTGCAGGCAGTGGAACAGTGGACTTTGATGAGTTCCTGGTGATGATGGTGAGGTGCATGAAGGACGACAGCAAAGGGAAAACAGAGGAGGAACTGGCAGATCTCTTCTGCATGTTTGACAAGTATGTTTATCCTCATAAGTACATGAGGAGAATCATTAGGGGGATGGAAAAGTAACTCTTCATAGTCTTACGCAATTAACCCACAGTTTATGGATGGATTATAGCATAATAGATTTATACAGTGCTTTTCACCAGGACTAACATGTTCAACACTGTATAGGAGTACCTTACCCTGCTATCACCAATGTGCAGAGCCCACATGGTTGATATATGACAGCACTCACTATACCGACACCAGCTGAACGTTCAGGATTTTGATATTTCAGTTATTGCCTTAGATGGTTCTTGATAACTACACATTTTTTGTAAAACAGATTTATTGGACCAGTTGGTGCAATTCTACCACCAGGATAGAGATACACAGGAATGTACACTATAGAGTTGTAGCTTGTGTGACAGTTAGTTTCTGTTTAAGCCTACTTGTCATTGTTTGGCCATGCAACTATGAAGCCTTTTTAAATACAGAAACAGTCATGTAGCCAGGTTAACAAATATAATAATAATAATAATAATAATAATAACAATAATATGTGCCATTTAGCACACTCCAAAGTGACTTACATTCATGCGTGCCTACGTTTTTGTATGGGTGGTCCCAGCAGGAACAGACTTGTAAAGCAGTATAAATAATCCTCTTCTCCTATGCCCCCAGGAATGCGGACGGCTACATAGACCTGCAGGAGCTGAAGGTAATGCTGGAGGCCACAGGGGAGGCCATCACTGAGGACGACATTGAGGAGCTCATGAAGGACGGAGACAAGAACAACGATGGGAAAATCGACTACGATGGTGAGGTGTTGACAATGACGTACTGTTGAGACAGAAGCATTCCTTCCTCTGATCTTGTATTCATGATAATGATGCAATTGAACATGTGGATATTTCACTGCTAGAAAAGGAAATTGTCAATATAAATGATGCATGGTAACATATTATTCACAAGTAAAGCAGTGTAGTGACCAAAGTGAGGAAAATGTTTTTCTTTGTGTTCAATTAAGACTGTAGTTGACTAAAGGACTCGCCTTCTCCTCCCCTTCATTCCAGAGTTCTTAGAGTTCATGAAAGGAGTAGAATAAAGAGCATCAAGAGAAGACAGAGTCCCCTGGCCCTTGATGATATTTTTGTGTTTCACTTCAACATCAGACATCTATGGACAACTGGAGGCTGACTTTTGGATGTCATCGGCAGAACTTCTGAACGACTTGCAAGATTTAGTTGAATAATCAATCTATCTAATTGCTTATGTATTTTTAGAATGACCATTTCTTGCATTGTTGTAAATACAGTTTGTAACTCGTTTTGGTGTCCATCGACTGCATAAGCAGCCGAAGATAATCACATAACTCGCATATCACTTCAGTTTGGCTACTTGAACTATGTATTACTGTTTTATTTCAAATGTCACGTGTACAGTTTACACATCTCTTCTTTTTCAAAGTTGTTGATGTTGTGTTGCCGGACCGAATGCTGTTTGAAATGCATCCTATCAGCCATAGGACAGTGCATCTGTTCGTAGAAGTCCCTGTAATTAGACTCAGCCCATTCGTAGTCTAAGCCTACATTTAAATGTACATTTATGTAGTTCTGTCCTTAAGCTGTTCTTGTCTATTAATGTTCTGTATTATATGATGTTTCATGTTTTGTGTGGATCCCAGGAAGAGTAGTTGCTGCTATCGCAACTACTAATGGGGATCCTAATAAAATACGATAATACTAATACCAAATGCAATGTAGCCACAGTGCAGACAAGGATATAATGCAATGGTTGTATGTATAACATATTCTCTCAGGGCTAGTTATTATCCTGGAAAGCCTGGGTTGGATGTACCCACCATACGTATGCTTAGAATGTACACTCAAGTAATAAATGAGTTAGCCAAAGCAACATCTGGTTTGTCTGATATCATATTAGTTTGAAAGTGTTTGTTTCAATGGAGATTTTTTGGTCTGTCCTGCTTTATTTTAAAAAGTATACAAGGGGCTAACACTCAATAAGGTCATATATTTAGTTTGTAAGAATCTTTCATCATAACCTGTGAACCTTTTACTCCAACTCTCCCTTCTGATGTATTCACAATGCTCTCCAATTGATTTCACTGTACATTTTGGTGCCACACATAGGATCTTCTCTGCAGGGCTATGTGGGAGGTTGAACATATTCCAGCATTCATATGGTTGGAGGGCCAGTATCTAGTTACACAATGTAACGACACGCGCTACTTGTGTCTAATCACAATACACTATCAAACAGCTCCTTACCTGCAGCTCTTCTAATGGCATGTACCTTATCTCTTGTCCATGCAATAAGCAATATCTGGACAAAACCAGTAGACCAATGAGAACACGTATTATAGAACACAGGAGTGCTGTAAGGAGAAATGACCCTAAATCCCCTATCGCACGTCATTTCTCAGAGGCCGGTCACTCCATCTCTTCAGGTAGCATGTGGGGCGGCAGGTAGCCTAGTGGTTAGAGTGTTGGACTTGTAACCGGAGGGTTGCAAGTTCGAATCCCTGAGCTAACAAGGTAAAAATCTGTTGTTCTGCCCCTGAACATGGCAGTTAACCCACTGTTCCCCAGGTGCTGAAGACGTGGATGTCGATTAAGGCAGCCCCCGCACCTCTCTGATTCAGAGGGGTTGGGTTAAATGTGGAAGACACATTTCAGTTGAAGGCATTTGGTTGTACAACTGACTAATAATGTTGACTTTTGACTTTGACTTCCATATCCTTCTGTGCTATACAGCAGATAAAAAGGTTCACGTAGGGGTGTTCATCTTGAATGAAGTCTTCTCCAGACAGAATGTAGGTGGATTTTCTATTTAAAAACTCTCCACCCATCAGGCATGAAGGCATGAATGAAGAATGGTTATTGAAGTGTTTTCTGTAACTGGTATTTTGCCTGTTATTTGTGTTTGATACACCCATCTAGTGGTGTTGTATATTTATATTTTTACGTATATAATCTAGATCACGCATTCTATTTGGGTGTTTATATAAGTTTATGAAGGGGAAGCTCCAGATAGCCCTGAAGAAGCTGATCAGGGTAGTATTGAAGGTGAGTCCACTTACTCACATAGGCAGGGGCTGCTTTCAGAAACTCAAGTGGGCTGCCTGTAGAGGCTAGGGTGTCCCAGATTAGACTGGGTTTGGTTTACAGGAGTATTTACGGTTCTGCGCCCAGATATCTAACTGATTACTTTCCCCATGTTAGGGACGCACACAATCACAGCACCAGATCAGGTGTTGCTAATGTGTGCTTCTACAGGTTCAGGAGTAATGTTGTTTTTGTGTTTTCTTATCTCGCTGTCATACTGTGTTCAACCGTGTTTGATCTTGCCTAGCCATCTTGATTCAAGAAGACCACAATGTAAATAAGTCCCAGGCTGCGGTCCAAACACTTAAAGACACACCCTATTCCCTCAGCCCTCAAATTAAGTGGACACTTCTGATGACATATCATGACGTCTGACGAGTATAAACTTGCAGGGCAAGGGGCGAGGTAGGAAGAAATTATTTTTAAATGGACCACCCTTGGCCGGAGATTTGTCACTTGTTCATCCCGCGATGATTGTGTTTTCAGCCACCCGTAACTTGTGGGTGCTTTATATTCACAGTCAATTATGAATGTATGTCTACTTACAGTGGCTTTCGAAAGTATTCACCTCCTTTGCATTTTTCCTATTTTGTTGCCTTACAAAATGTAAATCGATTTTTGGGGGGTTTGTATCATTTGAATAACACAACATGCCTACCACTTTGAAGATCCCCCCCAAAAATATATTGTGAAACAAACAAGAAATAAGACAAAAAACAGAAAACTTGAGCGTGCATTACTATGTTATTTTGTGTGTGTCCATTACATGAAATCCCCAAAAAATCAATTTAAATTACAGGTTGTAATGCAAAAAGATAGGAAAAACACCAAGGGGATGAATACTTTTGCAAGGCACTGTATATTAAATATATAATTATTAACTGTATGATAGCTAGAAAATGAATTAGCTAACTAACGTTAGCCTGCCTAGCTGGAACTTTTGAAGAAGGAAACATTTTTATTTCTCCAATTTTGAAAAGATTTTACGAGACGTGTTTGTGCCATCATGTGCATTAATAGCACAAATTCTAAATTATTTGCATTAGTTTTTACTTACACTCACATGATGACTTCTCCATGGATGTTGTTTTTACGTTTTCGCTGACTTTTCTTAGCGGATGTACAATTGCCGCGAATTATGGGAGTTTCAGGCCCCGGAGTGAATACAATTGTACACTCGCAAGAGAGGCTGAGAGGCTTACGTTGCAAATTTCCCTTGCTTGGCTAATTATTTGGACCACCTTCCAAAATGGCGACGGGGAAGGGCATAAGGCGAAGGTAAGTGGACGAGGGTGTGTCTTTTAAGTGTTTGGACCGCAACCCCAAACTTTATTGTGTGCATGTATGGGTTTTTCAAGTTTTATGTGTGCTTGTTTTTTTTAAATGGTCGAATTAATAAACTAAACGAAAAACGATTGTACTAGGTACTGATTTATAGATTTTCTGATGTATTTTCTTGCCCGATCATGTGACACATGCAATTATCATTGGCATAGATACCAGGTGTGTGTGCCAACAACTTACACAGATGATGGCAATTACTTGACAATCAAGTTGACAATCAAATGCCTTTAGCTCTTACGAGGCAGAGAGGACCAGTCCAGAGAAGAAGATTTTCTATACTTAGGCCTGTGAGACATTGTTAGTGTACTATACTGACATCAAGTGTTCTCAGTGTCTTCGAAAGGATATTTCAGGTCAATGGAGTGTTGAAAATATTGGGGTCCTGTTAAGGAGCAAGGAATTTCCTTTTCAGAAAATGTAAAACCCTACTAATTGAATAACTATAAATAGATTTTCAGATTGCTGTAGTCACAATCATTGACATGCACTAACTTCAAATTAATCTACAGATATTGCCTATGTTTTATTGATTGCGGACAAAACCAGTCCTTTGAATACACATGAGACAGACATGCTTTTTAAATGCTCAAAAGATCAACATCGTGCAGTTATTTTTCTTACCACTAAGTGTCAGTAGAAAAACATTCAATCACTTAGAGGCCATAATCATCAATGATGGAAGACCGGCATGTCAGTCCCCGAGTGTAATGATATCCTATTACCTTATTGTAATACACAATTATGTTATTTTACTTTACTAAAAACAAGTGTAACTGCTCAAGGACTGTAATTACAAACCTCAAACACGAACATGTGAGCTACGATGAAGTCAAAGTGTAAGTCCTATTTTCAAAGAAAAGGATAGTAACATCAAACACTTAATAGAATATTAACAACAAATTTTTTTAATAAAATGATCAATCTGTTTAAAGACTGAGAAGATTAAAACAAAGCCAGACTCCGGTCAGACTGAAGTCAATAAGCGAGAGAATGTGAAGAATGATTGAATGGCGAGTCCGACAGACAGAAGAAAGTCACACACACAGACACACTCTTACAATAGGTCTAAATGACTAAGACCTTACATTGACTTGAAGGCTGGATGAATGAAAGGCCCTGAGAAAGCTGTTTGGCAGCAGCAGCCACTGGGGACATTTTCTTTCTGATATTACTGTAACTGTGGAGTATTCATACAAGGCCTGTGAGTTAGTCAGGTTGTGTGTGTGTTTGATTGTGTGTGTGTGTTTAGAGTACAATAAAACTCATCAAAGCAGGAGAAATGTGTAAATAAATTTCTGTTGCAATTTGTTTTTAAGATTTTGCAATTCATAGAAACCCAGCATTTGTATCTGAGGACCCTTGGCCATGCTGGTCGTGTGTGACTGTGAATGAACGGGTCTGGGTGTGGTGCAGAGGAAGTTGGCAGGGTTGGGGAGTGACTCAGACAGGCCTGATGACTCATTAAGATACACTGCAGTGTGGTTATTTGTCTTAAAGAGCCATGTTGGGTAATATATCTGTGTTTCAGAGACACAGAGGATGCCTATGACCTGCTTTTCTATTGTGTATGCTGTGCCTGATGCTTACACCCCTGTAACAATGACCTCTGACAGTAATCGATCAACATTATGTAATGTGTGTCTGTGTGTGTGTGTGTGTGTGTGTGTGTGTGTGTGTGTGTGTGTGTGTGTGTGTGTGTGTGTGTGTGTGTGTGTGTGTGTGTGTGTGTGTGTGTGTGTGTGTGTGTGTGTGTGTGTGTGTGTGTGTGTGTGTGGAATGCTGTTATCCCATTGACTGTCATGGAGCTAGAGACCGACAGTGGTTGTGTCCAGAGTGTGTGCACACCATTGATCCACTGATTGATCCAATATCAATGATGACTCAGGTCATCACATGGCACAAGTAAGATCTAGTGAAAGGGTAACTAAATGATGGATCTATGAAAGCAATCCACATGACAAGATATAAAAACTGTTTTATACAGATGTGGGTTCTTAATTTGATAACTCTTGTGTTGCTAAGAATTTTCCTGCAAAACAGGAAATGCAAACTTGTATTGTATTTTAGTTTTAAAATGTCTTCTAAGGTTTGTAATTTCCTCCTTGAAATGTTTGACTTAATTTGCCCTAGCGAAAAATGTATCAATCCCTACATAAATGTCAATTAATTATAATCCAAATAATAATTCAAATTTCCTGTTGCAGCATAATTATTTTCCTGGTGTAGCAAAACTGGCTCAAGTTCTATATTTTATGATTTATTTCACAATGAATGAATACATTTTCATCATTTCAAGAATGAGTTCGCAATTACATGTAGTTGAGTTGTTTATAGTGTACTTTTGAGGAGATAACTAATCATACAATGTCACTACCTTCCACATGGAAATGGAGCTTAGTTGAAAGTAGCAGGCTTGAGTCCTGTTTTACCCTCTCGACTACATGGTATAGTCTTGGAAGTGTTCCAAAGGATATGTTTGGATATTCAAAACATGTTGGTGAGCTGATCCTTTTTAGTTCAAGGTAGAACAATTTCTATAACATGACAATCATTATCTGTCTTTGATGTGAGCACACACTATTAATAATCAAGTAAGAACACCTTAGGATGTGAAAATAATGTCATGCAGAAAGTTGAGAATAATACCCTGAAAAGATTAAAAGGCAGAAGAAGATAATTATTGCAGATGATCTCAAAGCCAAACAATTTACTCCTAGGAAGAAGACGCATAACAGATCTCAAATACTATGTGGCATCTCAAACCATTCTTAACGAGTAGTTTGGTCCTTGTTACTGTATGCACAGCGAGGGAGTGGAAAGCTTACACAAAGAGAGAGTGGAAAGACTGCAAATCAGACTGGAACAGACAGAATATTGTATTATGATGCTCCATCCCACTTCTCTCCTCTAGAGAACACTGAAGTACTGTTTGGCTGAACTAACCACAACGGGCCATGGAAGAGTAAGGATTCGATAAATAGAAATCTCAAAATTCCACTGTTCTATTCATCGATTCAAATCAATGAGAGCAATTGTTTTTGTTTTTATGTATCGTTACATTAAATAAAACGCTTAGTCTATTTTTACAATATAAAAAAATATATAGCATTATTATAGTGTTTGTAATTTCTCACTCACAACACTGTTCTAAATGCAACCATGTTGGGGGAAACCTGTAAATCACACATGAAACAGACAACTCTCCTGATGTATGTGCTATTAATGTCATCTCTATGGTGTAGGGATAGAGACAAAGTGACAAAACCAGAACTCTCTGGCAGAGGATTAACACTCAAAGAACCCACTCGCATCCAGTGATATAATTGTTATGGTAACCTGTGTGCTGGGATTCCAAAGCCCAAAGCATGGCTCTGATTGGCTTAGCCAGCTATTCCATACTGTAAGCACCATATGGCCTCGCATGAGTGGGATACCAGCCAGAGAGACAGTGTTCCGTTCCCACGAAATATCCTTCTCTGTGGTCTGGGTTTACATAGAGGAGAGATAGTGTTTTGTGTCGGGTCTGTCTATGACTGAGGAATGTGCCCTTAAGCTGTATGGACCGACCCTGCCTTGTAAACTCGTACCCTCTATCTAACGTTGAGGGGCTTTTCAAGGAGTCTCCACTGTCCCACTGAACTTTGCCACTTTCATTTGACTAGATAACTCAGTTTTGCCCCTCTTTATAAGTACAGAGTGTACATGTCCCAGGCCGGATGGTGGAGTTGGCCATGGAAACAGTGGCTTCTGGTCTTAGCAGATGGCATCCTCTCCCTGCCCCTTATACTCCATGTGGCTCTACTTTACACATGACCCACTATTCTCAGTGCCAACACTCAGACTCCTCTTCCTTCTACATTGATACGTACTTCTCAGAAACAAGTTAATGTTTGCGTTGGTAGATAATACACTGAGTGGACAAAACATTAAGAACACCTTCCTAATATTGACTTTCACCCCCCCAAAGGGATGCTGGCCCATGTTGAATCCAATGCTTCCCACAATTGTGTCAAGTTGGCTGGATGTCCTTTTGGTGGTGGACCATTCTTGATACTCACAGGAAACTGTTGAGCGTGAAAAACCCGGCAGCATTGCAGTTCTTGACACAACCCGCTGTAGTACCCACTGTGACTATTAAAACCTACCCTAACCAGAAACCGTGAATAGATGGTAGCATTTGTGCGAAACTGAAAGCGTGGGCCATTGCATTTAACAATGGCAAGGTGATGGGGAATACGGCAGAATATAAACAAGCTAAACGTTGGTATAGGGACAAAGTGGAGTCGCAGTTCAACGGCTGAGACACGAGACGTATGTGGTAGGGACTACAGACAGTCACGGACTACAAAAGGAAAACCAGCCACGTCACCGAGACCGACGTCTTGCTTCCAGACAGGGTAAACACATTCTTTGCACGCTTTGAGGATAACACAGTGCCAGGACTGTGGGCTCTCCTTCTCCATGGCCGACGTGAGTAAAACATTTAAACGCGTTAACTCTCGCAAGGCTGACGGACTAGACGGCATCCCTAGCCGCGTCCTCACAGCATGCACAGACCAGCTGGCTGGTGTGTTTACGGGCATATTGAATCTCCCCCTACTACAGTCTGCTGTCCCCACATGCTTCAAGATGGTCACCATTGTTCCTGTACCCAAGAAGGCAAAGGTAACTGAACTTAATGACTATCGCACCGTAGCACTCACCTCTGTCACCATGAAGTGCTTTGAGAGACTAGTCAAGGATCAAATCACCAATACCTTACCTGCCATCCTAGACCCACTTCAATTTGCTTACCGCCACAATAGATCCACAGGTGATGCAATCGCTATCACTCTGCACACTGCCCTATTCCTTCTGGACAAGAGGAATACCTACGTAAGAATGCTGTTCATTGACTATAGCTCAGCATTTAACACCATAGTACCCTCCAAGCTCATCATTAAGCTTGAGGCCCTGGGTCTGAACCCCACCCTGTGCAACTTGGCCCTGGACTTCCTGACGGGCCGCCCCCAGGTGGTGAAGGTAGGAAACATCCACTCTGCCTATCCTCAACACTGGGGCCCCACAAGGGTGCGTGCTCAGCCCCCTCCTGTACTCCCTGTTTACCCATGACTGCGTGGCCAAGCACGCCTCCAACTAAATCAACAAGTTTTCAGACGACACAACAGTAGTAGGCTTGATTACCAATGATGATGAGGAGGTGAGGGCTCTGGGAGTGTGGTGCCTGGAAAACAACCTCTCACTCAACGTCAATGTCAGTACAGGTGCATCAAAGCTGGGACCGAGAGACTGAAAAACAGCTTCTATCTCAAGGGCATCAGACTGTTAAACAGCAATCACTAGCACATTAGAGCCTGCTGCCTATAGGCATAGACTAGAAATCATTGGCCACTTTAAGGAATGGAACACTAGTCACTTTAATAATGTTTACTATCTGGCATTACTCATCTCATATGTGTATATACTATATACTGTTTTCTATACTTCTATGGTTGCTTAGTCACTTAATAATGTTTACATATCTTGCATTACTCATCTCATATGTATATACTGTATTCTATACTATTCAACTGTATGTTAGTCCGTTCCTCTCTGACATCGCTCGTCCATATACAGTGGGGCAAAAAAGTATTTAGTCAGCCACCAATTATGCAAGTTCTCCAACTTAAAAAGATGAGAGAGGCCTGTAATTTTCATCATAGGTACACTTCAACTATGACGGACAAAATGAGAAAAAGAAATCCAGAAAATCACATTTTTTATTTATTTATTTGCAAATTATGGTGGAAAATAAGTATTTGGTCAATAACAAAAGTTTATCTCAATACTTTGTTATATACCTTTTGTTGGCAATGACAGAGGTCAAACGTTTTCTGTAAGTCTTCACAAGGTTTTCACACACTGTTGCTGGTATTTTGGCCCATTCCTCCATGCAGATCTCCTCTAGAGCAGTGATGTTTTGGGGCTGTCGCTGGGCAACACGGACTTTCAACTCCCTCCAAAGATTTTCTATGGGGTTGAGATCTGGAGACTGGCTAGGCCACTCCAGGACCTAGAAATGCTTCTTACGAAGCCACTCCTTCGTTGCCCGGGCGGTGTGTTTGGGATCATTGTCATGCTGAAAGACCCAGCCACGTTTCATCTTCAATGCCCTTGCTGATGGAAGGAGGTTTTCACTCAAAATCTCACAATACATGGCCCCATTCATTCTTTCCTTTACCAGTCGTCCTGGTCCCTTTGCAGAAAAACAGCCCCAAAGCATGATGTTTCCACCCCCATGCTTCACAGTAGGTATGGTGTTCTTTGGATGCAACTCAGCATTCTTTGTCCTCCAAACACGACGAGTTGAGTTTTTACCAAAAAGTTCTATTTTGGTTTCATCTGACCATATGACATTCTCCCAATCCTCATCTGGATCATCCAAATGCTCTCTAGCAAACTTCAGACGGGCCTGAACATGTACTGGCTTAAGCAGGGGGACACGTCTGGCACTGCAGGATTTGAGTCCTGGCGGCGTAGTGTGTTACTGATGGTAGGCTTTGTTACTTTGGTCCCAGCTCTCTGCAGGTCATTCACTAGGTCCCCGTGTGGTTCTGGGATTTTTGCTCACCGTTCTTGTGATCATTTTGACCCCACGGGTGAGATCTTGCGTGGAGCCCCAGATCGAGGAAGATTATCAGTGGTCTTGTATGTCTTCCATTTCCTAATAATTGCTCCCACAGTTGATTTCTTCAAACCAAGCTGCTTACCTATTGCAGATTCAGTCTTCCCAACCTGGTGCAGGTCTACAATTTTGTTTCTGGTGTCCTTTGACAGCTCTTTGGTCTTGGCCATAGTGGAGTTTGGAGTGTGACTGTTTGAGGTTGTGGACAGGTGTCTTTTATACTGATAACAAGTTCAAACAGGTGCCATTAATACAGGTAATGAGTGGAGGACAGAGGAGCCTCTTAAAGAAGAAGTTACAGGTCTGTGAGAGCCAGAAATCTTGCTTGTTTGTATGTGACCAAATACTTATTTTCCACCATAATTTGCAAATAAATTCATAAAAAATCCTACAATGTGATTTTCTGGATTTTCTTTCCTCATTTTGTCTGTCATAGTTGAAGTGTACCTATGATGAAAATTACAGGCCTCTCTCATCTTTTTAAGTGAGAGAACTTGCACAATTGGTGGCTGACTAAATACTTTTTTGCCCCACTGTATGTATATAGTCTTAATTCATTCCTACTTGTGTGTATTGGGTATATGTTGGATAATTTGTTAGATATTGCTTGTTAGATATTACTGCACTTTTGGAGCTAGAAGCACAAGCATTTCGCTACCCCTGCAATAACATCTGCTAATCATGTGTATGTGACCAATAAAATGTGATTTGATGGCACCTACTACCATACCCCATCAAAAGGTACATCAATATTTTGTCTTGCCCATTCACCCTCTGAATGGCACACATACAAAATCCATGTCTCAATTGTCTTACAAATCCTTCTTTAACCTGGCTCTTCCCCTTCATCTACACTGATTGAAGTGTATTTAACAAGTGACATTAATAAGGGTTTATAGCTTTCACCAGGATTCCCCTGTTCAGTCTGTCATGGATAAAACAGGTGTTCTTAATGTTTTGTATACTCAGATATGAGTCCGTAGATAAGGGGATATCTCTCTTGGAAAGGAGATGTTTTCCTATCTCAAGACACGTCCTGGAAACATACGACACTTCTCGATTAGATAAGGAGGTAGAAAGAGCCACATAATTTCACCAATGTTAATACAGTAGCTACTTCATTGATGTGACTACAAGACATTCATACGACACTAAAAGCTAAGTATAGAGTAGTAGGCCTAACTCAAACTGTTGCAAAGGGTACACACTTAGACCTCTTAGGCTACCGAACAACATGTAAACTGGATTCATTATGTTACTAAGCTTTAGGTGAATAACTTTATTTACAGATATTAAGTTATTTAAGCCACTTAATCTCATCATATGCTGATGAAAACCTTATTCCACTCTACCTTGTTCTAAGAATATGCATAATATCATTATTGCACCATCAAAACACATACAGTAACTTTCCCATGGTTGATTTGACTGAAGGCTTTTGTTGGTGTATCTATACATTATTGTGTCTTTGTCATGAATGTTATCAAGCTTGATTCCAAAAGACCTCCGCTGATTATCAATAGAGAGTGTCTCAGAGATTCTGCTGGAAAAACATAGAGATAAAAAGAAAAATATGTGACAGCAATTTACCTTAGCATATTTTTTCTTCATTTAACTAGGCAAGTCAGTTAAGAACAAATACTTCATTTTCAATGACGGCCTAGGAACAGTGGGTTAACTGCCTTGGTCAGGGGCAGAACAACAGATTTTTACCTTGTCAACTCATGGATTCAATCTTGCAACCTTTCAGTTACTAGTCCAATGCTCTAACCACTAGGCTACCTGCCGCCCCAATGTGCACAATGAGTTCAGACTAGTCCTGAATATGTTGACTATGTCTTCACAAGAATTACACTACTTTTTTATCACAAGTATTTGTGAAAAATCTATGTTTATATAACTTTTCAACAGCTCTCGGATGTTACACAAAACACTAGCATGATATTGTATGTAGGCGTCCATGTACCTAGTTCTACCATCCCCTTCTTCAAACACACTCCTCCATCTCTGTGTGGGAGAGTCCATGTTAACATTAAATCTAGAGATCATTCCATTACAGAGATGAGGGTGGAGAAAGCAATGCTAATGGCCTTATATGTGATTCAGGGGTTTGTATTTATTATGGATCCCCATTGGCAGCAGCTACTCATCCTGGGGTCCAGCAAAATGTAGGCAGTTACAGTGCATTCGGAAAGTATTCAGACCCCTTTTTTCCACATTTTGTTATGTTACAGCCTTCACCAAAAAAATATTACGTAGTTTTTTTCCTCATCAATATATACACAATACCCCATAATGACAAAGTAAAAAACTGAAATATCACATTTACATAGGTATTCAGACCCATTACTCAGACCCAGTACTTTGTTGAAGCACCTTTGGCAGCGATTACAGCATCGAGTCTTCTTGGGTATGACCCTACAAGCTTGGCACACCTGTATTTGGGGAGTTTCTCCCATTCTTCTCTGCAGATCCTCTCAAGCTCTGTCAGGTTGGAGGGGGAGCGTCCCTGCACAGCTATTTTCAGGTCTCTCCAGAGATATTCGATCGGGTTCAAGTCCGGGCTCTGGCTGGGCCACTCAAGGACTTCCAGAGACTTGTCCCGAAGCCACTCCTGCGTTGTCTTGGCTGTGTGCTTCAGGTCCTTGTCCTGTTGGAAGATGAACCTTGGCCCCAGTCTGAGGTCCTGAGCACTGGAGCAGGTTTTCATCAAGGATCTCTCTGTACTTTTATCTGTTCATCTTTCCCTAGATCCTGACTAGTCTCCCAGTCCCTGGTGCTGAAAAACATCCCCACAGCATGATGCTGCCTCCACCATGCTTCACCGTAGGGATGGTGCCAGGTTTCCTGCAGACGTGACGCTTGGCATTCAGGCCCAAGAGTTTTCCTTTAGGTGCCTTTTGGCAAACTCCAAGTGGGCTATCATGTGCCTTTTACTGAGGAGTGGTTGGTGCTGATTGGTGTTGCAGAGATGGTTGTCCTTCTGGAAGGTTGTCCCATCTCAACAGAGGAACTCTGAAGCTCTGTCGGAGTGACCATCAGATTCTTCGTAACCTCTGTGACTCTCTAGGGAGAGCTGGGTGGCCAGCTCTAGCGAGAGTCTTGGTGGTTCCAAACTTCCATTTAAGAATGATGGAGGCCACTAGGTTCTTGGGGACCTTCAATGCAGATTTTTTTTGGTACCCTTCCCCAGATCTGAGCCTCGACACAATCCTGTCTCTGAGCTTTACGGACAATTCCTTTTACCAATTCCATTGGTAATCAAGCCTACTACAATTTTATTTGTATTTTACTAGCATTTGTATTTTACTAGCATGGCTTGGTTTTTGCTCTGACATGCACTGTCAACTGTGGGACCTTATAGAGACAGGTGTGTGCCTTTCCAAATCAATTGAATTTACCACAGGTGGACTCCAATTACGTTGTAGAAACATCTCAAGGATGATCAACGGAAACAGGAGCACCTGAGCTCAATTTTGATTCTCATAGCAAAGGATCTGAATACTTATGTAAATAAGGTATTTCTGTTTTTTATTTTTAATACATTTGCAAAAATTTCTAAAACCCTTTTTTTGCTTTGTCATTATGGGGTATTGTGTGTCGATTGATTTAAAACATTTTAGAATAAGGCTGTAACATAACAAAATGTTTCCATATTATTTATTACAAGATTTTGTTGAGGTTTAGGGTTTAATGGATGATTTGTCCCAAATACAATGCTTTAAGTTTTTGAAATATTTAGGACTAACTTATTTCTTGCCACCCATTCTGAAACTGACTGCAGCTCTTTGTTCAGTGTGGCAGTGATTTCACTTGCTGTGGTAGCTGACGTGTATAGTGTTGAGTCATCAGCATACAAAGACACACAGGCTTTACTCAGAGCCAGTGGCAGGTCATTAGTAAAGATTGAAAAAAGTAAGGGGCCTAGACAGCTGCCCTGGGGGAATGCCTGACTCTACCTGGATTATGTTGGAAAGAGGCTTCCATTAAAGAACACCCTCTGTGTTCTGTGAGACAGGTAACTCTCTATCCACAATATAGCAGGGGATCTAAAGCCATAACACATTTTTCCAGACGCAGATTATGATTGATAATGTCAAAAGCTGCACTGAAGTCTAACAAATCCACTTCCACAATGTTTTTATTATCAAATTCTCTCAGCCAATCATTAGTAACTTGTGTAAGTGCAGTACATGTTGAAAGCCCCTCCCTATAAGCATGCTGAACATCTGTTGTTCATTTGTTTACTGTGAAATAGCATTGTATCTGGTCAAACAAGCCTGAGGGCACACACTTTCCTGTATGCTTAGATTGAAGAGTTGGCAAACAGTGGAGGCTGCTGAGGGGAGAACGGCTCATAATAATGGCTGTAACGGAACGAATGGAATGGCATGGCATCAAACCCTGTGTTTGATGTATTAGATACCATTCCACTGATTCTGCTCCATCCGTTACCACGAACCTGTCCTCCCCAATTAAGGTGCCACCAACCTCCTGTGATGGCAAATAGGAGTGGCAATATTGTCCGCTATCATCCTCAGTAATTTTCCATCCAAGTTGTCAGACCCAGGTGGCTTGTCACTGTTGATAGACAACAACAACACCTCTTCCACACTCACTTCACAGAATTCAAAATTACAATGCTTGTCTTTCATTATTTGGTCAGTTTGCCTGGATGTGTAGGTTCAGAATTAGTTGTTGGCTTGTCATGACTAAGTTCGCTAATCTAGCCAATAAACAAATAATTAATGTAGTTGGCAATATCTGTGGGTTTTGTGATGAATGAGCCATCTGATTCAATGAATGATGAAGCTGAGTTTAATTTAAGGTTCTCCAAAGCTTTCGTTCAGTTTGGCCACATGGTTTCTCAATTTACAGTATGTTTGCCAATCGGCTGTGCAGCCAGACTTCCAAAGTGGATAGTAAAAAAAAAAAGATATACTTAAATTATACTTAATTAACATATTTTAATATATTTAAGTATATTTGTGATTAAAATACTTAAGTATATTAATAATGATCTAAATTGGAACAATTATAAATACATTTAATGCATTTAATGTAAATTTTATTTGTATTTTACTAGCATTGAAGTATATTGAATTAATTTAAAATGATCTAAATTGTGGCACTTTTTTTGTACCTTTCGTTTTTCCAAATGTTTTTACATTACAGCCTTATTCTAAAATGGATTAAATTAATTTATTTCTTCATCAATCGACACACAACACCCCATAATGACAAAGTGAAAACAAGTTTTTAGAAATGTTTTCAAATGTATTAAAAATATAAAACATAAATACCGTATTTACACAAGTATTCAGACCCTATTAAAATATACTTGCCATTCCTTTTGCCTCTTCCCTCTTACCTCATCCCTCTCAACCATACAATTTTTTAATTCCTTATCAACCCATGGGGATTTAACTGTTTTTACAGTAATGTTCTTAATGGGTGCATGCTTATTAGTACCTGGAATAAACTATTTCGTAAATGTGTCAAGTGCAGTGTCCGGTTACTCCTCATTACACACCACAGACCAGCAAATATTCTTTACATCTTCAACATAGGAATCACTACAAAATGTATTTTATGACCTCTTATACACTATATTAGGCCAAGACTTTGGAACTTTGGTTTTCCTCGAAATGGCTACTATATTATGATCACTATATCCGATGGATTTAGACACTGCTTCAGAGCAGATTTCTGCAGCATTAGTAAAGACGTGATCAATACATGTGGATGATTTAATTCATGTGCTGTTTGTAAATGCCCTGATAGGTTGACTGAGGCACTGGTTACAGTTGTATGCTTTTTCTTGAGTGGGCATCTTGATAAAAGCCAGTCAGTATTTAGGCCACACAGAAAATATACCTCTGTTCATTTCACATAGAGTACAAGTCATTACCAGTTTGGACACACCTACTCATTCAATGTTTTTTCTTTATTTGTACTATTATATACATTGTAGAATAATAGTGAAGACATCAAAACTATGAAATAACACATATGGAATCATGTAGTAACCAAAAAAGTGTTAAACAAATCCAAATATATTTTATGTTCTTCAAAGTAGCCACCCTTTGCCTTGATGAAAGCTTTGCACACTCTTGAATGAGTAGGTGTGTCCAAACCTTTGACTGGTACCGTACATTATCAAGCATTACACACACACTATATATACAAAAGTATGTGGACACCCCTTCAAATGTATGGATTCGGCTATTTCAGCCACAGCCATTGCTGACAGGTGTATCAAAGCACACAGCCATGCAATCAACATAGACAAACATTGACAGTAGAATTACCTTACTAAAGAGCTCAGTGACTTTCAACGTGGCACAGTCATGCCACTTTTTGAATGAGTCAGTTCATAAAATTTATGCCCTGCTACAGCTGCCCCGGTCAACTGTAAGTGCTGTTATTGTGAAGTGGAAACGTTGAGGAGAAACAATGGCTTAGCCGCGAATTGGTAGGCCACACAAGCTCACAGAACGGGACCACCGAGTGCTGAAGCGCGTAGCGCGTAAAAATCATCTGTCATCGGTTGCAACACTCACTACCGAGTTCCAAACTGCCTCTGGAAGCAACGTCAGCACAAGAATGTTCGTCAAGGAGCTTCATGAAATGGGTTTCCATGGTTGAGCAGCCGCACACAAGGCTATGATCCCCATGTGCAATGCCAAGCTAGGGCTGGAGTGGCCATTGGACTCAGTTGAAGCAATTAGAGCAGTGAAACACGTTCTCTGGAGTGATGTATCACGCTTCACCATCTGGCAGTCTGACGGACAAATCTGGGATTGGCGGATGCCAGGATAACGCTACCTGCCGCAATGCATAGTGCCAACTGTAAAGTTTGGTGGAGGAGGAATAATGGTCTGGAGCTGTCGGGCTAGTGCCCGACCTCACTAATGCTCTTGTGGCTGAATGGAAGCAAGTCTCCGCAGCAATGTTCCAACATCTAGTGGAAAGCCTTCCCAGAAGAGGGGAGGCTGGTATAGCAGCAAAGGGGGGACCGACTCCATATTGGAATTATATGTTTGACGAGCAGCTGTCCACATACTTCTGACCATATAGTGTATTATTCAAATAATGACTTATCACTTGGTGGTCTATAGCAGCTTCCCACAAGAATGGGCTTTAGG
Source organism: Brachymystax lenok tsinlingensis (assembly GCA_030435695.1). Lineage (NCBI taxonomy): Eukaryota > Metazoa > Chordata > Actinopteri > Salmoniformes > Salmonidae > Brachymystax > Brachymystax lenok. Next base: position 25,647,604 of record CM059803.1, on the reverse strand, counting down.
TGAGGCTGGTGAAACTGTAGCATACAGTTATACAATAGCTGCATACAATAGCTGTAGGATTGACAGAGGCATTCAGGGAAGTTAGAAGGACATACATTATATATTCAATTCAATTCAATTCAATTTGCTTTATTGGCATGATGTAACAATGTACATATTGCCAAAGCTTACTTGGGATATTTACAATATGAAAATAATAACAATCAAAATTGTCAACAGGACAACAGTAACAACAATAACCAAGGGTCAAAATAACCACACATTAAACAATAACAATGAGCATACAGTAGAGGACATGTGCAGGTTGATTGGTCTGTCAGACACTGTCCCTCGTCTTATGGCAGGCAACAATGTAGTGCGCTGCCAACCCACAGCTTTCTGCTTCCTCCCCCAACAGGATGGGTAGCCTATTCTATTACTTACATTATGATTGTCAAAGCCCCTGGGACAATGTACATTTGCAGCAGCACTACAACAACTCAGTGACACAATGGTAGGGATGATCTAAGCAGGATATGGGCGGCAGGGTAGCCTAGTGGTTAGAGCGTTGGATTTGTAACTGAAAGGTTGCAAGTTCAATTCCCCGAGCTGACATGGTACAAAACTGTTGTTCTGCCTCTGAACAGGCAGTTAACCCACTAGGCAGTCATTGAAAATAAGAATTTGTTCTTAACTGACTTGCCTAGTAAAATAAAGGTACAAAAAATATATAATTGTCTCAATGCAAACGCACAGACATGGTCCAGGAGCCAAGATGATTTGTATGGAATCCCTCACTTCTGTAGAGCATCTTCTGTTTCCAAAAGGTGTCATAGTTCTCTATAAAAGTTATGCCAACAGAGCTACAGTAGTCTTTTAGCCAGGTGTATAATGCCGGTAGCCTGCTGAATCTTTCACAGGCCCGGGCCAGCGATGAAATGATCGCTAAAGAATGTAAACATGATGCCGATATAAACGATGTGACCTCAGTGGCAGCAGAAAGGTGACTGTTCAACTCCTTGCTGCTTTTATTTTGTTTCACCACTATTATCATTTCCTCATTGGCAGTGCACAGGCATTTGATGAGCATTATTTGCATTGTCTGACACTACCATGTCCTCACTAGGGTGAAACAGTTTACAACAAATTCCCTGGTATCTAGTACATGAGGATTGGTTCAGATCAATATGACCCAGATCATCACGTATCGTATGTCAATAAGATTACTTCCAGATCACATCCAGCTGTGAGGCCCTATTCAGCCTCTATCTCTCTATGCTGGCTAACTAAGGTAGGCCAAATCAACATGTGGCAGGGAAAAACAACATGATGTCATTCCTGCACGTTTTGCCAAATTGTGAGATTAGGATTATTCTACATGGCCGTCCCTGAGAACATCTCCCTTCCACAGACAAAGCGTGACCAGGGAAAAATCCTCCCAGTGATGATAGTATTGATTCAGATGAGATTCTCTTTCACACTGGAATGGTCTGACAAAGAACTGAGCCAGCAACTGTAATAGATAGGATTTAATTCAATATTTTAATCTAATTCATTTTCATGACTGAAGTGAATATCGGATCATTGTTGTACTAGTGTACAGTTGATGTTTCTAAAATGAATAGGTTTTAGGAGTACTGTATAATGTCAGTCTTGGAGGGACTGATTGAAAGTTATACAGTAAGTTAACACATACTATTATCCCATTAGTCAGACCTCTTTTTAAAATGTGATTTATATCTCAGAAACTCTCCAGGTTCAATGAAGGATAAGTAAATAAGTAAATTATTCCAGACATATTTGTGCCATTGAGTCAGTGGTAGCTGTGAGATTCTCTTACTGTCATGCAATGTGCTGAATGTGAGGCCTGTGGATGTGCTTAACCACAGCAGGTGTGGAGCAGCTTCTCTCTGTCCCATTTTCTTTCAAACAAACACACACAAAAAACACTCTCTCCTACCCCCTCTCTCTCTCCGTCTCTCTCTCTCCCTCCCTCTCCACCCTCCCACTCTCTCCCTAAAACCCTGTCAGTCTCAGGGAACATCTGCTTCCCTTGCCACCACTGCTGAGCAAGCAGTGACTTAACCTCTGCTTCCCTTCGCTAGTGATTACAACAACAGGACAAAAATACTCCACTAATCTCTTTCAGAGTACATTCATTGAAACATAGGGCTGGACAGAGGGTATATACCTGCTTAAGAAGGTTAAATGTGCCATGATGGATAATGAATAAATCAATGATGTCATAGCACCCAGAAGTAAATAACGTTTCTGTTTTCTAAGGTTCACCACAAATGCTCTCACACAAAGGCTAGTACCCTAGCAGATTACACTCCCATATTCTTTGATCTCTCACGTTTAATCGAATTGTACAAATGTGAGTCACAGTGAATGATACAACAGGGATTCCTTGAAAACATATGGTTGTACATAATGCTCTGGAGAATTCCATAGTAACTGTAAAAGCAGAATTCAACGGATTGAAGGGGAATTATGCGATACCACAGATGAGGTCTGCCTCTAAAGATAAGGTGGTATGTGACTCTATAATGGAGGCATACCTTTTACACATCAAATGTCTGGGAATTTCCACATAGGAAGTGTTATAGTATCTACCAATTAACACTGAATGTTTTGCTGTAGGGAGATTCTATCACCTCAAACTTGGAAGGGGGAAAACTAATTTTTTGCCCCACTATTCTTCTTCATCAGGGCAGGGTACTTACCCTTATCCCCTTGCAGTGTTACGTTGCCGTAGGAGCTATCTCAATCATCACTATATCACTCCGGATGTGCCTCAGTCCTAAACCTCATTGGCCAGTCGATTGAGCCTACATTGTCTGTCCCATCAACAGCTCAGAGCGTCAGACGTCTCTGCTCTTTTATCTGGCATGCAAGGCTGCCTTGGCAGGCCGGGACTGCAGGTAGGAAACCATGGCCTCTGCCTGGCCTAGCCCTAGCCGTGGGTGGGTGGCTCTGAGACATAATCACAGGTGTTTCCCTCCAGGTATGCAGGCAGACAGGTTCAGTCATGCTGGGAAACCAGCCAGACACTGGGAGTTTTATTGTCGTAACTGCAAGGTGTTGCTAGGCAAGTCTGGTCTTGCGGTTGTGCTTCTTTCAAAGAAGTGGTGGGGGAGGAGATTTTTGTCTTTACATTGGGGAATAAAATTGAAAGAAACTAATGTTCTTTAATTTAGTTATTTTAAGTACTTTTTAGTACTCCACTTACGAAGATGGAACTGGACAAGAAACAACCAATGCCTAGCCTACTCCATTTCAAAACCACATTCATAGTAAGTTCTGATACTCTGCTGTCATTAGTTCATGAGTAGGCTATTCTGTAATGTAAATAAGCCCTGAAGCAGTTCTCTACACGACTATTCACAATTCATTTTCTCCAGCTTAGCTCAAGGCTACAATTATTGGAAGCCTCATTTCATAACCGGTTCTTCTTAGATAGAGGGATTACATTGCCTGAGAATCATGTCTGTTTTGGCACAGGTCAGAAGTGGGAGGAATGTAGAAATCTGCTAAAACAAGTGCATCAGGCCAGGGTTTGGAGGAGCTGAGGTGAGGCTTGTAGAGGGCTAGTCTCAGGCTAATCATAGGTCATTGGTAATGAAACCCCTGAGGTAGGGACATTTCTATGATAAGGGGACATCATTTTTTGCCAATAATTAACATCAAGTTAAGTATGCTACTCAATATGTTCTTATGAGATGAGAGTTTCTGTGTGCGCTAATGTGAACATATCCATTATTTCATACTCTGAGAACATTCTATTCTCAACATATTTCATGGATATCCTAACCCTTACTCTCAATGGGCTTTAGCTAGTGGGATACAAGACCCCCACATCACCCTCCCCAAATGTCCAACAGGAACCGAGGATGTAGTGGCAAGCTTTCATTTCCTTTTTTCAAATGAGACAAAGCAGCTTTTGGATATGAGAAAAACAGGATATTGCTGAATTTACCCAACAAACACTGAAACGTTCAGTCTGAGAATGAGACACCAGCTCAACATCCATTAAAAACAGTTATTCTTAGTAAGGATATCAGTCATCAAGTAGAATGGGCCTTAATTGTCACGAAATGCACATATTCCAGCTCTATGCTGTCTCATCTTCCTCTTCTCTCCGAGCAGGCTGACTCTGAGTGACTGACTGGGAGGGGAAGTGGCTGTGTTGTGGTTTCAGAGACCCGTCCATCTCTGCATCCGTCGTACTGCATGGCCACAACAGACAGGAAGCCAGGCATCAGCGTGGACAGAGAGTGAATATCTCACCACACCTACAGCCTTGGGCCTTGTGCTACACAACCCAACACAACACAGACAGACAGTGGCAATCCCACAGTCTACTGAAATAAAGCATCTGGCTGACTCTGCACTGGACTTATTATTCTTCATTATGTGAGTCATTGAGTGTTGACTGAAAGTAGCCTAAGCTTTGGCACAGCAGTAGACCTGAATAACAATAAGACAGTAATAATAACACAAGAATACATAGCACATTTAAAGGTAAAAAATATACAATATATTTGTTGTATAAACTTGTACATAAATGTCTTGTACATTTAGTTTTACATACACTATACATACTGTAATTGGGTCAATTTAACTTCACATCCTTCATGATTCAGAGAAAAGGTCCCCTGTTACCAAGTGAATCTTTTGTACATATTTACAAACACATACCAAATAAACATAGCTCTTTTGATGTATTTCAGAGGCTGTAACAACATACAGATGTGTTATATAAAAATCCCTGAAAATGTCTCTCCGTGAGGTAAGAACACATTTAGCATCATCATCACTCGTTTCATTTTATTCCCTCTATCTCATTCACTAAAACATTTTGAGCTCGTTCCGAGACATTACTGGCAAAAACAGAACGGATCAAAACACATTGCATGTTTCCCTTAACATGGTTCTGCTAAAGGAAGAGTAGCTGCAGGCTGAAGATTGTGTCTATACATGACTTATAGATGACTTAATAAACAAGGTTCAAATGTCCATTATGGATCATAACTACAAGTCATGCATTTCAAGCATGGCATATGACAATCCTATACTACACCCAGGTCCTTGGTTAAAGACAGTTAAGTGTTATGTTAACTTAGAAGGTATGATAAAGGCCACAGGAACAACAGGCAGAAGAGGTACAGAACAGAAGTTCAACTTGATTACATGCAGACAATGCAATGCTATTATAATTATTACAATTTACAAAAAACTATGGGTGTTTCATTTTTAACATTTTGCTGAGGGTGACCTGTCTCAGTTCAACAAAGGTAAAACGGTAATGCTCTAACATAATGTATTGCATTCCTACATTATCAAATGGAAAACAAATGCTTACTCTGAAGATGACAGCAAAGTAGGGAACATAACATAGCACTTGTCAACTACTGTTTTCCAAGATCACTCCATTCTGATGTTAAGAGAGAGAGAGCTGCAAATGAAGACATTTAGAACAGTCATCAACAGGAACGTTACAGCCATCAACAGGAACGTTACAGTCATCAACAGGAACGTTACAGTCATCAATAGGAATGTTATAGTGATTAATAGGAACGTTAGTCATCAACAGGAACGTTACAGTAATCAATAGGAATGTTAGTCATCAACAGGAACGTTACAGCCATCAACAGGAATGTTACAGTCATCAACAGGAACGTTACAGCCATCAACAGGAACGTTACAGTCATCAACAGGAACGTTACAGTCATCAACAGGAACATTACAGTCATCAACAGGAACGTTACAGTCATCAACAGGAACGTTACAGTCATCAACAGGAACGTTACAGCCATCAACAGGAACATTAGTCATCAACAGGAACGTTACAGTCATCAACAGGAACGTTACAGCCATCAACAGGGACGTTAGTCATCAACAGAAACGTTACAGTCATCAACAGGAACGTTACAGTCATCAACAGAAATGTTACAGTCATCAACAGGAACGTTACAGTCATCAACAGAAACGTTACAGTCATCAACAGGAACGTTACAGTCATCAACAGAAGCGTTACAGTCATCAACAGGAACGTTACAGACATCAACAGGAATGTTACAGTTATTCAAGGCCAACTTAAAGTAGCCCCATCCCCTCAGCAAAAGTACCATTCAAAAAAATCTGGTCCCAGAAAACATTGATTCACATTCTCCATGGCCAACCTCTCCCTTCAGACCAATGCATTAGCCACACTTGTTAGGAAAACAACTGACACATCCACATTACAGCTGGAGAATATGAAATAACAGTTCAACCATCTTAGAGTTAGCTCATAATAATGACATTTCCTGCAATAACCATACCATTATTCACTATTATAGACGATAAGGCATCAGAGCGTGGACCAAACAAAGTGTATGTACTTTTTTTAAGCATACTGGGGAGCACCGTGGCCTATAAAAATCCATACTTAAATCACTTGCACGACAGGTGAGCTTCCTCAGTCTCTCTCCACCTGCTGCAGTTCCAGGAGTCTTTTCCTTTTCCTGACAGGCTACAAAATACCATGTAGACACTGATGAAACAACATGGCCGCCAAACCCTGCCTTCTCCGTCTCCTCACGTTGACTCCAGAGTGTCCAACTGGAACACATTGTGATTGGTCGGCGTGGTGAAGTAGAGCTGCTCATTGGATGAGGAGCGGTTGTCACACGGGCTGTGCAGCCCCAGTGTCCTCTCGAAGTCCAGCAGCTGGCCCATGAAGTTGAAGTTGGGGGAGATGTTGGACTTCTTCCTCTTGACAAAGTCATAGGCGTCATTGAGGGATAGGTTGAGCCTCTGCATCAAGTAGGCCACGGTAACGGTCACAGAGCGGCTGATACCAGCCAGACAGTGTACCAGGACGCCACACTGCTTGGACCGAGCCTCATCTACGTGTACAAGTGAGGAAGAAGGTCAATATGAGTCAAATAAGACCGGTTTTATGATCAGATCACACATAGACTTCAGACTCTCAGGGCGTGGGGTCTAAGGGCTTGGTAGTGTATTCATAAAGCTCAACACACAACAGCTAACATGTAGGCCTGCTTCTTATTGTTTTCTCATGAGGATCAAGGGAGACAGTAAGTAGACCTTTATATTTGTTGAATGACATCTCCATTTGTCAAAGTAAATATAATTTATAGTGAGTTAATCCCAGCAGGGTGAAACGCCCTGGACTCCAACACAACCAGGATACATCAGAGTTAGACTCATTACCAAACACAGGCAGCCATAGAGAGTGGAAGCCATGTTTCCTTCCTCTACTTCTAACCCCATCGACAAACTAGTGCACAACAAGCCTGGAAACACCACTAGTACAAACATACATAACCTAGAAGGTTTCCGGTGCTGTTGTGGGTTTCTGTAAGTTAGGGTTCCCCAACTTGGCCCTCCCAAGTTTTCTGAGCAATTTTTTTTATTTATTATTATTTACATTTTGGGGGGACATAAAAGACTAAAAACACCAGCAAATCAGCTCCAAGTTTAATTTTGGAAATCTGTTCCAAAGTATTTCCATGCTTAATGAAGAGATATACCTTCAGCAAGTATTCATACCCCTTGACTTATTCCACATTTTTTTATTGTATGATTTCATATTGGATGAAATAAGATTTTTTTCCTCACCCATCTACACACAATAACCCATAATGTTACAAATGTATTAAAAATGAAAGTATTCACACCCCTGAGTCAAGACTTAATAGAAGTACCTTCGGCAGCAATTACAGATCTTTTTGGGTAAGAGCTTTTCCACACCTGGATTGTGCAATGGTTTGCCCATTATTCTTTTCAAAAATTATTCAAGCTCTGTCAAATTGGTTGTTGATCATTGCTAGACAACCATTTTCAGGTCTTGCCATAGATTTTCAAATAGATTTAAGTCAAAACTGTAACTCGGCCACTCAGGAACATTCACTGTCTTCTTAGTAAGCAACTCCAGTGTAGATTTGGCCTTGTGTTTTAGGTTATTGTCTTGCTGAAAGATGAATTAATTTCCCAGTGTCTGGTGGAAAGCAGACTCAACAAGGTTTTCCTCTAGGATTTTGCCTATGCTTAGCTCCATTCTGATTATTTTTTATCCTGAAAACCCCCCAGTCCTTAACAATTACAAGCAATCATACCCATAACATGATGCAGCCCCCACTATGCTTGAAAATATGGCGAGTGGTACTCAGTAATGTGTTGTTTGGATTTGCCCCAACATAACACTTTATATTCAGGAAAATAAAATTGAATTGCTTTGCCACATTTTTTACAGTATTACTTTAGTGCCTTGTTGCAAACAAGAAGCATATTTTTGAAAATGTTTATTCTGTACAGTCTTCCTTCTTTACAATAGTATTGTGGAGTAACTACAATGTTGTTGATCCATCCTCAGTCTTCTCCTATCACAACCATTAAACTCTGTAAAGTCACCATTGGCCTCATGGTGAAATACCTGAGCGATTTCCTTCCTCTCTGGCAATAGAGTTAGGAAGGACGCCTGTATATTTGTAGTGACTGGGTGTATTGATACACCATCCAAAGTGTAATAATAACTTCACCATGCTCAAAGGGATATTCAGTGTCTGCTTTTTATTTTTTATTTTAGTAATCTACCAATAGGTGCCCTTCTTTGTGAGGCATTGGAAAACCTTCCTGGTCTTTGTGGTTGAATTAGTGTTTGAAATTCCCTGTTTGACTGAGCGACCTTACAGATAATTGTATGTGTGGGGTACAGAGATGAGGTAGTCATTCAAAAGTCATGTTAAACACTATCATTGCACACAGAGTGAGCCCATGCAACTTATTATGACTTGTGAAGAACATTTTTACTCCTGAACTTATTTAGGCTTGCCATAACAAAGGGGTTGAATACATATTGACTCAAAGAATTTCAGCTTTTCATTTATAACTAATTAGTACAAATTTTGAAAAACATAATTTCACTTTGACAGTATGGGGTATTGTGTGTTGGCCTGCGACAAAACATCTCAATTCAAATGTATTTTAAATTCAGGCTGTAACACAACAAAATGAGGAAAAAGTCAAGGGGTGTGAATACTTTCTGAAGGCACTGTATGTGACCTCATTCAAACGTAAGCAAGGATTGGGCTTCTTGCAGTCGATTTGTAGTTAAATTATTTGCAATCATATTCTGGCCCCCTGTCCATATGCTCAAGAAAAAAATCACCCCCCGCAGCTAAATCTAGTTGATGATCCCTGCTGTACATTTTTACACTAACAACGATCCAGGAAGTTCCTCAGTAGCACAGGTACTGTCCCTTGTGCCGAGCAAGGGACTTCAGTCCAGCTCTCTTTTTGACCAATACATACCCGAAGAGAGGAGGTAGTGGATGGACCAAAATATATATTTTTTATAGAGAAATTAAAAAAAAAAAGAAGACACCAATAGACAGTTATATTGAATTGTGACATTTGTAACCAGATGTGAAAATAAAAGTACAAGCCATAGCTTCATCACACAAGGGGGTTTCAGTGATGAGCAATACCACTGGGTATACCAGGAACTTAGCGATAACAATGATTCAAATCAAAATACAAATATGACTAAAATACAACAAGAACATTAGGTGGACAGCAAACAACTTCCTCTTTCTCACTGTAATTCACAGAAGTGTATCATATTCTAGTGTCATTTCCTACAGGCTTCGTTCTCCACATATAGTAATTTTTGGAACACAATGTGATCTATCATGTTCTCCCCCACACAGTAAGTCAGCTACTCACCGATGAAGGATATGGCTTCTGGAAAGAACTGGGACAAGTTCTGACTCCAGTGGTCCGAGATGGGGATCTGCTTGTACGTAAAGAGGCCGTCATGTTCAAACATGTTGGGGAGGTTGGGCGTGACGTTCAGGATGTACTTGATGTTGTACTTGCCCAGCACGTCCAGGTTGGTGGAGTCTTTGGCACAGCCCAGGTAAAGGTAGGGGAGGATCTGGACTGGGAAGGCAGGTTGGATGTTGGGAAGGGGGCTCTCCTCAGACTCGGTGGCGCTGCTCGGCTCACGGTCCGATTCACCATCTGAGAGGTCGGAACTGATCCGGAGACTTCCGAAGCCTAGGACGGAGAGTGGGGGAGAGGAGCTGGGACAGGAGCTGTCCAGGAGGGTTTCACAGTGCTCTGGGTACTCGGTCTGAAACTTCCCAAATCCCCCTGAGATGAAAAGAACCAAGAAGTTATAAAATGGTGTATGTGTTATCCAGTGTATCTCAGCCAAGCATTATATTCATGTAATTATTATTATTATTAAAACTGTAACAACAGAACAGAGATTGGGGGCAAATATTATTCGTTTGAGTTTAAATATAATAACTGACATGTGGTCAAATTAAGTAATAGGCTGTGTTTACTATGAATAACATGTTAATAACATGTGAATAGTGCTGACTCAATAACAATTGTATGCTATCTATAGCATTACTGAAATCTGTATGGGCAATAGGTATTTCATTCACAGCAGAACATTCATGAAATGCATGCCATTTTCCAACAGTAGCAAAACATGGCGTAGCCATTTTGGAATTTTAATTGAGATTCTCAGTCACACTACTTCTCAAAGTTTGATAGTTGTGGGCTACCTTCAAAACGATGCTGTATTGTAAATACTATCTATATAATTAAAATGGATTTATTTGAGTTGTTTGTCTAAAATATATTTTAAACCTACTTTATATACAGTGCACGGAAAGTTAAGGAATAAGGAATAATCTACATATCCTATTAAAAAACAATATAATGGCAAAAATGTAACTTGCCTTCCAGGTAATATGCTTTACAGCCGTCGTCCCATAGTTTCTGAAGAAGTAGTCCCAGAACCGAGCCAGTGGTTCCATCCTGCCAGTCCACAGTGCACTCATCGTACAGAATCACTGTATCTGTATTGCAACGTCTAACGAATTTCTCATTGTCTTCGTGGTTCGGTATGATAGTTCGGATAGGTATGTTGCCCTTCTTAAACCTTCGCAGCATCAATGCTGGAATTGCCAAATTGATCGCCGTTTCTATGTGGGATGATTCGTAAAGCTCGTGCGATCGGCAGTCCAACAAAAGCAGCGAACTTCCCCCGGATTCCAACTCGAGTTGGAGCCATTCTACGCTTTTACTTTCAGTCACATTAGTCATATCGAACTAAATATCATCTTACATTCATGCAGTTAGGCTAATACACAAATGACGCTACATTGTACACCAAGCGACGAATGACTATTTCGAGGAGAAACACTGAAACACGTAAACTCAAACATCAAATCTCAAATGTTTTTAAAAAATGTATCAAATTACCGGTTTGAGCGGGAGCGTTGACTTTCCTCTAACCACATACACACGCCAAGGTAAGCAACTCCTGCATTTGTTCCTATGCAATAATAATACAAGACATTAACACGAACTATTCGACACTGACAGTCGCACTACTTGGAGCGCGTTCTCCCTTTGCCATTCCGATGCAGAGGAAATGTAGTTGACAGTGGAGCAACTCAAGAGAGGGAGGTGCTGCTTCAGGATTTAAAGACATAGATGGAGATTGCAAAATTTGGTTTGTAAGGCCTCCTCTAGGCTATTACTGTGTAACAAATAATCTATTTGAAAGTGTATTATTATTTTAATGTTATTTTATTATTAAATTAGGTATACAGAAAGTACATTATTCTATCAATCTTTGAATGATCAAAACAGCTTTTTTTCACTCATTAATTATGTTTAATATGTAGACTATATGTAACAGTATATCTTCCGTCCCTCTCCTCACCCCTACCTGGGCTCGAACCAGGGACCCTATGCAAACATCAACAACTAACACCCACGAAGAAACGTTACCCATCGCTCTTCAAAAGCCGCGGGAGGAACAACTACTTCAAGGTCTCAGAGCGAGTCACCGATTGAAACGCTGTTAGCGCGCACCCCGCTAGCTAACTAGCCATTTCACACCGGTTACATATGCAACATAATTAATTGCAGCCCACTACCTGCTCTTTTCATGTTTGTATGCAGTGATGGTTTTTATTCTTGGTCATATCAATGTAAATTTGCATATGATAATAAACACTGAGGACCACAGGTTAGCCTATTGACCTTTTACGTGGATGCTGGCCAAAACACAATATTTGAGATGATATCCTGTAACACCATTGAACCTCATCCTCTCCAGTCTCATAGCATGGCATGCTGGGGTAACACTATATGGATAGTCCCAATTAGATGTTTTGTAGATGTCCAGTAAATGTTCGATAACTGTCAACAACATTTCAACTAACTATTCACTAACCCTAAACCCCCTAACCTTAGCCCTGATCCTAACCATAACCCCTACCCTTATTCTAAACCTAACTTAGTAAACAGTTGCTTATCAACATATAGTTTGTTGAAAGTATAACCATCTGTGATAGTCTATATGGGAATATCCAAATAAAGTGTGACCATGCGGGTTCTGAAAAGGGGTTGTTGGTGGGGGAAAAGTCCCCTAAATTGGCTGCTTTCCTTTGATCATTTTTAATAGAATTCCACCCAATTATCTGTGTGCAGTATGCTGTCTGCGGATGTTCCTTCCTCTCCCTCTCCCTCTCCCTCTAACATAGCTAATACCCAACCCGTCCCCTACCCTCTGATTTCCCCCTGTCATTGTGGGATTCATCATCTGTGATCAGAGCCATAGTGTAGTGAATGTTACATTCATATAATGCTAAGGCCCTGATTATCTTAGCCACTAATCTTTTCAGAAACACTAGCTTGGCCTACATGTTTGTCCTGCCAGGAGAGATCTCTGGCTCTCTTTCTTTCTGAAAAGGAAGCACAGGATGTGTTTTGTTATAATCACATAGAGGATTACAAAGACAATGATTGCAGTGGAAAGAATCCCCACGACCACCACTGATGAGTGTGTATTTGTGTTTGAGATAACGAGCGTGTGTGTGTGCACGTGAGTGGGAGAGACACGGAGTTCTCTCCTCAGAGTGCAGTGCAGAGCCGTGGGCCGCTGATATTCCCTGATAAGGAACTGCAGGGTGTGCATTTACACTATGATGAATGATGTGAGTGTAAGAAAATGAGGTCAAATACAATACAGAACGTAGTGTACAGAAGGCTCTGCCAAGTGCACTAAGGTGGAAAGTTTACTCTGCGAATGACATTCTGGAGGAGGAAATTAGAGCCTGGGATTGGGTTTGCATTTTGGGATTGAGTCAAACATTTACTTGATTCAGCAGCTTTGATTCACCAGCTTTTGAGCACATATCATAAAAACAACATGGTAATTACTTGGGAAATGCCATACATGCACATTTCAAAGTAACACCATTTAAAAACATTGTTCCACCACACAACATTAGCAGCCACATGCATACGTTTTCATTTTAAATGCGTATCATAATTACATTTTACATTTACATTTGTCATTTAGCAGACACTCTTATCCAAAGCGACTAACAGTTAGTGCATTCATCTTATGATGGCTTGTTGGGACAACCACATATCACAGGCATAGAAAGTACATTTTTCCTCAATAACGTAGCCATCGGGTCAAGTGCAAGTGCTAATGAAATGCACTCGGAATATTGCTATGTGGACTGTTGCCAGATGACTGCTCTCTTGCATCCAACTACATCCAAGAAACAATAATACATTATACCTACAAATCTGAACTCAAAATGATTTAGAAGGTATAAACAGTCTCTCAATGCTGCAGTGGCATGAGACTCTCACTATGATCAATTAGGCCTGGCATTGCACGAGTGGTGCTGGTCACCTGACTAGTGCACTCAGAGAAGCATTCCAATTACATAATACTCTCAGAACGTGAGCTCATGATAATACTCTCCCTCGCTCTCTTTTTTAGGAACAGCAGGATATATCTTTGATGTTAAGTGTGTAGCTAACCCTCGTAAATAATAGAGAAATGTTTTTTCTCCTCATTAATGTAACATATTGGAAATGATGAAGGCCTTTGGCACATGGTGCAAACCTGTTAACGTCACGTTGTTAAACGGTTTCGACCCTACACTAGAAAATGTGGTCACCTGATGACTGACAATAACATTATTTCTTTAACATTTATATAATGAAAAATTGACATGATCAATTTGTAACTATTGATAAGAAAACAGTCTATATGTTATGGTATGCCTTCAAAACATTCAAATAGCTTCAAAACCAAGGACGATGTAATAAGTTAGGAGAAAAGACATAATATCCTGCTGTATTACCCCCATCTAGTGGCACATTGCAGTTTCTGCACACACAGTAGACAAGAGCAATGATTGTAGTATGAGAGACAACACAACTCTAGGAAATAAGATGCACTGCTCCTCCCTCTGGTGGAAAGAAGAAAGGCATGTTGAAGGTACGGATCAGTTAGTTATACATCTCAATGACTGACCTACAAGGCAATAGTAATATGCTACTACTTTCACAATGGTATTCAAACTTTGATAGCATGTCAAATAGGACCCAAGTAATAAAAGAGACTCATGACCAAGTGGCCTTGTGAATTTGTTAGATTACTTGTTAGATACTACTGCATGGTCGGAACTAGAAGCACAAGCATTTCGCTACACTCGCATTAACATCTGCTAACCATGTGTATGTGACAAATACAATTTTATTTGATTTATGAATATGAGGTGTAAAAGTACTGAGGAACAAATCGAAATTGCATGTTGCCCCTCAAGTTTCACTATTTATTAATGTCACGTTTACCGTTTGAAAAAAGACTATGGGGTTTTGAAAGAAAACGCTCATAAACGTTAAACAATGAATGATGTGTAATGTGCTGGAGGGTTGACTCCATTTGAATCCCTCAAAACCTAGATTAGATAGAATGAAAACAGTTAAAACAGAGTATAGGAAATCCAAGAGGTGGCTTATTCTGCTCCATCTGGGAGCCTTTAGCTTATACTAAAGGATAAAATATTGAAGGCACAAAGCAGAATGAGTGTATGAGGGGGGCACAATGCCACATTTTTCAGCATGTTAAAACACAGTTAAGAAGGCAATTGTACTAAAATTGGAGTAATGGCTCAAGGGAATTATTGGGGGAATAGAAACACCCCATGGTTAACATCTACCAGGACTAAAATGACTGACAGACAAATCAGTTGCAACTTCTGAAAAACATTGGATGCGCGTAAGTCATCCATTTCAGACTAAAATGATGAAATGTGTAGAGAAAATAGTTCTCAAAAGTGTGTTCTGACAGTGGTTTCAGATTTGCTGAATCGTTCTGGTGAGGTGTGGTAGAGCAAAGGGCATATTTAATGTTTGTCAAGGCTGACATTTGGTTGAGAGACAATGTTACATCATTTCCACGTTGCCAAAGTGATAAGAAAGATCATTTTCCCTTTTCAAAATAAATTGTAGTAACAGAACAGACGCTCAAGAAACACAATAGCAAAAGTATAACTTTCCCGAAACATTTATTGTAATTAAGAATATTTCATACATGGTGATGGAGTTGTACATTGATAAGAGAATAACTATCTTAAATAGAGATTTGATATGGGGAAGGGGTATATAATTAACTTTTAGGCTCTGGCTGATATCATGTGACTCATGCCGGTGAAGAAGGACCTCTCTCTCTCGGTCATCAGCTCAAAGTGGAGAGGCTGCTGGCAGAAGTTACACTCCCCTGACGAGTGAGGTTTTAGCTCCAAACCCACCTCCTTCCAGGCCTTCACCAGACGTTCTGTGGCCAGGAACACATTCACATGTAATGGATCACATCTTAGTTGTACTTAATAAAAAACATACAAGTAAACACTATAGCAGACAATGACTTGAGTTCTGAATGCAGTCAGCATCAACAGACTTATCCCACCAAAGACTCATTGGGGCGTGTGCTTACCGACAAAGTACTGCATCATCTGGGGAGTGTGGTGTGGGGTGGGGGCGATGCGGAGAACCTCCTCTCCCCGAGCCACAGTGGGGTAGTTGATGGCCTGCACATAGATGTAGTAGCGAGACATCATGATGTCACACACCTCTGTGTTCTTGGCTGCGTCCGCCACCTGCAACAAAGGGTCAAAGATGAATCCTCAGGTGATAAATTAGAAAACGTTTTCTTTAAGCATGAAATATAACAGCCACTGTTGATAGAATGCCCCTTCTCTTGTTTCCATGGTTTAAAACTCGATTAACAGGCCTGTCTTACACGGACAGGGATGATGTGGCTGGGGCAGTAGACCACAGGCAGGCCTGAGTCCATCAGCATCTGGCGAAGCAGCTTGACGTTCCTCTGGTGTTTCCTGCGCAGCAGACGGCCCTCCTCCCCCTTCAGGGTATGGATGGACTCCCGGGCCCCGGCCAGCAGCATGGGTGGCAGGGAGGTAGTGAAGATGAAGCCTGCTGCGTAGGAGCGCACCGTGTCCACCAGTGCGTTGGTACCGGCGATGTAGCCGCCCACACAGCCAAATGCCTTACCTGGACGGGGGAATGAATATACGAGGTAAGGTATAAACCAGATAAAGATGTTTTAAATTGATCTGATGGTCTGGGTGAGTTAAATACTTGATCATAACAATATTAATTTGAGGGGGTTGGGGGGGGAGTGTAAGACAAATAACTACAAAGGTGCTATAGCAATGACATCTTATCATTATAATCTAGCCCCAAGTCATTTTACCGAGAGTTCCTGAGATTATGTCCATTTTGTGCATGACGCCGTCCCTGTCGCCGATGCCTCCTCCCCTGGCCCCATACAAGCCAACAGCATGTACTTCGTCTACAAACGTAATGGCCCCAAACTCATGGGACACGTCACACATCTCATCCAGAGGACACACAGCGCCTAGAAAACAACCACAATACAACCTCCTTTAGATTCCCACAATCAGATTGGATTAAATGCAAGTTTTGAATATGCAGTACACACCAGGAAAAGTGCTTTCTTTACATATTTTTGGTTCTAATTCTGTCTCTATAATTTGTTTAAATTGAAAAATTATAAAAAATAAAAATCTGCAACAAAACGTAAACCCACCATCCATGGAGTGCACGGTCTCAAAGGCCACAATCTTGGGGGTGGCAGGGTCAGACTTCTGCAGCAGCTCTCGTAAATGGTTGACGTCGTTGTGACGGAAGATGAACTTCTTGGCCCCGCTGTTCCTTATACCCTGGATCATCGATGCATGGTTCCCTGCATCGGAGTAGATCTCACAACCTGGGAGCAGGAACATTTTTTGTTGTTTTTATACAGATCATTTAGAGATAATTTTGTCCATTAGCATTTAATATAATGTAAAGTGGAGAATCAGTCATTTTTTAGCTACTATAGAACATGGAATGAAGAAGTGTATGAAAAACGACTAAATTTGAGTCAGTTGTTTCAGAATCCGTATCAGTACCTGGGAGCATCTTAGCCAGAGTGAAAAGCGTGGAGTCATTGGCCACGAAGCAGGAAGTGAAGAGCAGCGCAGCGTCTTTGCCATGCAGGTCGGCCAGCTCGTACTCCAGGTCCACATGGAACTTACTGGTCCCTGAGATGTTACGTGTTCCTCCAGCTCCTGCCCCGTGCTTCTGTAATGTATCCCTAAAGAAAAAGAGAGGCCTTTGATAAGAAATTGTTGTCCTCTTTGGAAAACTAATGAGTGGAACTCCACATTTCTAAGATAAATAGTGTTATAACTGCATGCCTAAGGCTACGATCTCTGCCCATCTAGTCAACCTCCATCCATCTTAAACCATAATCCTCCTTAATCAACCATCTACATTTCCTGTGACCTGCTTGCCCCACACACATGATGGCTTGGTTGACGCGGGGGTGTCGGCTCATGCCCAGGTAGTCGTTGCTGCACCACACAGAAACATCTCTCTTGATGAGGAGCGACTCAGAGTAGTCGTCTGCCATGGGAAAGGACGTGGCGCGCCGGTTCACTGTCTTAAACACCCGGTAGCTGTGATCCTTCTTTCTGGTATCGATCTTCTTCTCAAAGAACTTGTCGTAGTGGAAGATGGCAGATGCTGCAAATGAAATACGATGTGTAAGGTTTTGTGACTGTAGTTTGGATGCAGCCTCTTTCTAAAATCAGGGATACCCAAATGTTCATTATACAAAAATATAATATGTAGCCCCAAGAAATGTTCACTCGAATTCTGCTGCGCGCAAACTTGAACGTTGTGAAAATTCTGTGCAACTTCTGGTGCATGTTTACTGTGAACACTGGAGGGTGTACCAGCTTTAAGTTACAATTTTAACAGTGACCAATTAGGCTACTGTGGCCATTTGATCATAATGTAGGCTTACCAGAGTGGCCTACCATAAAAAACTATGGGGAAAATGCTAGAAAGTTGAGGGAAGTAGAATCTTGTGCTTCTCTACGCATGCATCTTAGAAGAAACATTGGCCAATAGTGGACGAGGATACATGTGAGCAGGTGCTTACCTTTGGGCAGGTTGTCTTGCAGTAAGTGAGAGACCTTGGGGGGGCGCTGTTTTAGCATGTTCTTCAGGGTGCCTAGGTCAGCCCTGTCAGCGTTGATCAGGTCCACCACAGTGGGATCCACTTGGGACTTCTCTGTATCAATAAAAAGGGGATAAACACTGTTAAAGAGTGATCAACTAGACTCCTTCAATGACACATTTTCACTATGACAAATTCCTTGAAAGGTGACTATCCATAACAAGCTTTACTAACACACACATAACTGACCTCTGCTTACACAACTGAGTGGAGAAGGTCAACGACAGGTCACATGTTTACCTGTGTGGACTGTGCTCCTGTCCTGTACGTCCTCTGACAGCTCGATGCAGGCCTCCCTCACCACGCTGGTTTTCTTCTGCACCATCTCAGCCGCCAGGAAGGGGCATTTGGAGCCCACAGGCTGGCCAACAGGGGGCATGGGGTGGCCCGGGGCCAGCGGGACCCCCTTCTCTGACTCTACAGCGACAACAAGAGGAGGATTTATATTTGATTAACTTAAATACATGTCTTTTATTAAATTATTTAGGCCTATTTGGGCACTGAGGAAAATATGAAAATAAAATAAATGCTGTTGAGCAAGTGTAAGATTCTTCACAGCCCTAATAGGTTAAATGTACTATTTGTATGGGCGAGTTACCAGTCACATTTGCACAGTAATTTGATTAAGAAAAATTTGTTTACAAAGAAGCATTGAGCCCTTCCATAAGCAAGCCTCAAGCTAGATTAGTAAAATAGCACAACAACATTGCTCCTCTATGCAGTAAATCCATAACGTAGCCCATCTGAAACCATTTATAATAAGTGACTATGGGGAACTAATGTGCTCACTGTCATTTGTTGGTGTGGACACTAAGACTGAAGAGGAGAGGGCTCTGGCCAGAGGGCATGAGGCCAGGTCCATCATCACAGGGCACTTCAGGGCATAGCCAACCAGGGATGACTTCCCTGCCAGCTGCAGAAACACCCGGGGCACCATGGTCAGGAAGGGGCATCGGCGGATAACAGTGTCCATCTTAGACCCTCTAAATCTGGGAATGGGAAAGATATGTTGGTTTAGCATATCACTGGAATCAAATATGATTTTCTTTCTGGTCCCAGATTGACAGCGGATCGGATGGATGGTAGAGCTGGGTGCATTTGGTGAGGCGGTGAAACATGATCAGCGGAGATGTATTTATATAAGCTGGGGGTCAGAGAGGGCTACCACACTAAGCTGTCTGTGTAGGCTACTTTTTTCTAATTTAAATTGTTTTACCTTTATTTAATTAGGCGGGTCAGTTAAGAACAAATTCGGCATAGGAACAGTGGGTTAACTGCCTTGTTCAGGGGCAGAATGACAGATTTTTACCTTGTCAGCACGGGGATTCAATCGTGCACCCTTTCTGTTACTAGTCCAACGCTCTAACCACTAGAATCCTAAAACAATCAGTCCACAAGAGATCTAAAGAGACCAGACATTTAGACAAGACAAGGCTATATTGTATTATGAATATGAACAACCAAAATATAGCCTATCATGAGCATAAAGATCAATGGCAAGATGTTGAAATTCATAAAAGTCCAAATAGTCTCAGCCATTAAAAACAAACAAACATTCCTTACCTGAAAACATCCCATTCCACTTTGACCAAACAGAAGGAAAATAACTTTCGAAACATGACTGAACAGATACTAAGCTAACCAACATACAGAGTAGATGTAAAATGCTCATAGCCCGAGGCATCGCTTTCGTTCAGCTTGTAGTCAGCTGCACTTGACAAGAGGAAAAACAGGAGGGACACTCAAGAGTCGTGAAACCATGGACAACAACACATAAGACTACAACAGCTGAGCGGAGACTTACCAAACAAAAGACAGCACAACCATCTGTCTGTTCAAGTGAATCATTGTAATATAACCTAGGACTACCATCCCATCTATATTTTCCCTCTTTATCAAACCAGGGGCTGGGTCCATGTTGCATCACAGCTCATGTAATGCAAAGATCCATTGACACTGTATGCACAGCCACTGCCAGTCAGTGTTAAATAATAACTATGGTCTGACTATCTAGCAACAAGTCAGGTGAGGTACCTCTATCCTATTTTTTTCCAGGAATCATAGCTATTCTATAGACCTACTCACTGCTATAAGCAGTTACTGTAAAGGTCATAAGCCAATTAGCTGGGTGGTATATGGCTTGATCACTTCCATATACTGTACGTCTTTGGATTGGTTACCCTATCTAAATTTGATAGAGGTCACTTAGACATACCTACATGAATCAACATTTACCAATGTTCTAAACAAACTCAGTGAAAAACTATAGCTTACTTACTTTCAACAAGTGTGCAACAATTTGCAGGCTTCCTTCAAAAAGCAATGACATTTTGTGGTTAGACAACGTTCTGCTCGAACACTATAAGTTAGCTAGAACCAATCGTTACCATACTCAGAGCAGATATAGCATTTACACACAAACAAAAATCGGAGGCATGCTCTACTTCTAATACCCTTCTATTTGGCAGCGTCGATCATGTTTCTCCTTTCTCTCTGATTAGCAGCGAAAAGAGATCAAGGTCAAACTTGTTTGATTATTATCCAGACTGTCTGTGGCTAGCTAACCAGCTAACGTTAGTTGTGGATTGCTGATGGAGGATGCGCATGCTACAACAGTCCAGCGAAGCCACTAAGTGGCATAAGCACGCTGGCTGGCTGGATAGATAGCTAGCTAGCTAGCTAGCTAGCTAGCTACCTACATAAACGGTGCACATTCCGTGCAGTTATTGGTTTTCAAATATTGTTTGTTTACCTATTTAATTTTCTCTGGTCTCGTTCTCACACTCTGCCTGGGTTTCAACTACACCCTGTCCGATGACGTCGGCGCTGTTTTACACGCTAGGAGCCACGCCTGCCAAAGGGTCGCCAATAGCTGCTAACCCCGCCCATTTTAATTTATCTTCTTAAAATGTGATTTTAAACCTAACCCTAACCTTAACCACACTGCCAACCGTATGCCTAACCCTAACCTTAAATGACCAAAAAGACACTCTGCCAATTTTGACTTTGTGACTGTGAAATCTGACTTTGTAGTTAGTGCCTCATAATGAAAATTATGTTTCATAAGTACCAATGATCACTGTCTCCATCTGGTGGCACATACTAATCATTATATGGTGTTACATAGTTTTGGTTACACTGATTTTTTCATGACCACATGACAGTAGGAAAAATGGTATATGACCAAAATGGTATAATGCCTCCATTACCTTTGACTAGTGGCCACAAGAAGCTGGGTGCACAATTATTAGCACCTAGTGTCTGTATAGCATAGTGCCTAAATACACCAGCAGGATTTGTTTGATGATATCATAGCATTGTCCTCTATGGAAAGTAAAGTCTGCAACGCCTCCCTAGAACTGGACCAGTCAATACTTCTATGAGACCAACACAACTTTAGACAATCCTTCACCCCTACCTAAAGTGGAAGTTGGAAGTATACATACACTTAGGTTGGAGTCATTAAAACTAGTTTTTCAACCACTCCACAAATTTCGTGTTAACAAACTATAGTTTTTGCAAGTCGGTTAGGACATCTACTTTGTGCATGACACAAGTCACGTTTCCAACAATTGTTTACAGATTACGGGTGCACTTCAGCCACGCTCAAGGTACTAAACGATATCATAACCGCCATCGATAAGAGACATTACTGTGCAGCCGTATTCATTGACCTGGCCAAGGCTTTCGACTCTGTCAATCACCACATCCTTATCGGCAGACTCAACAGCCTTGGTTTCTCAAATGATTGCCTCGCCTGGTTCACCAATTACTTTGCAGACAGAGTTCAGTGTGTTAAATCGGAGGGCCTGTTGTCCGGGCCTCTGGAAGTCTCTATGGGGGTGCCACAGGGTTCAATTCTTGGGCCGACTCTCTTCTCTGTATACATCAATGATGTCGCTCTTGCTGCTGGTGACTCTCTGATCCACCTCTATGCAGACGACACCATTCTGTATACTTCTGGCCCTTCTTTGGACACTGTGTTAGCTAACCTCCAAACGAGCTTCAATGCCATACAACACTCTTTCCGTGACCTCCAACTGCTCTTAAACGCTAGTAAAACCAAATGCATGCTTTTCAACCGTTCGCTGCCTGCACCCGCCCGCCCGACTAACATCACTACCCTGGGTGGCTCTGACCTAGAATATGTGGACAACTACAAATACCTGGGTGTCTGGCAAGACTGTAAACTCTCCTTCCAGACGCACATCAAACATCTCCAATCCAAAATCAAATCTAGAATCGGCTTTCTATTTCACTCATGCTGCCAAACTTGCACTAGTAAAACTGACTATCCTACCGATCCTCGACTTTGGCGATGTCATCTACAAAACAGCTTCCAATACTCTACTCAGCAAATTGGATGCAGTCTATCACAGTGCCATCCGCTTTGTCACCAAAGCCCCTTATACCACCCACCACTGCGACCTGTATGCTTTAGTCGGCTGGCTCTCGCTACATACTCGTCGCCAGACCCACTGGCTCCAGGTCATCTACAAGTCCCTGCTAGGTAAAGCCCCGCCTTATCTCAGCTCGCTGGTAACCATAGCAGCACCCACCCGTAGCACGCACTCCAGCAGGTATATCTCACTGGTCACCCCCAAAGCCAATTCCTCCTTTGGCCGCCTTTCCTTCCAGTTCTCTGCTGCCTATGACTGGAACGAACTACAAAAATCACTGAAACTGGAGACACTTATCTCCCTCACTAGCTTTAAGCAACAGCTGTCAGAGCAGCTCACAGATCACTGCACCTGTACATAGCCCATCTGTTAATAGCCCAACCAACTACCTCATCCCCTACCGTATTCATTTATTTATCTTGCTCCTTTGCACCCCAGTATTTTCATTTTGCACATTCATCTACTGCACATCTACCATTCCAGTGTTAAATTGCTATATTGTAATTACTTCGCCACCATGGCCTATTTATTGCCTTACATTCCTTATCTTACCTCATTTGTACACATTGTATATAGATTTTATTATTGACTGTATGTTTGTTTTCTCCAATGTGTAACTCTGTGTTGTTGTATGTGTCGAACTGCTTTGCTTTATTATTGGCCAGGTCGCAGTTGTAAATGAGAACTTGTTCTCAACTTGCCTACCTGGTTAAATAAAGGTGAAATAAAATAAAATAATTATTTATACTTAGAATTCACTGTATCACAATTTCAGTGGGTCAGAAGTTTACATACACTAAGTTAACTGTGCCTTTAACAGCTTGGAAAATTCCAGAAAATGATGTCATGGCTTGGCTTTAGCTTCTGATAGGCTGATTGACACCATTTGAGTCAATTGGAGGTGTACCTGTGGATGTATTTCAAGGTCTACCTTCAAACTCTGTTCCTCTTTGCTTGACATCATGAGAAAATCAAAAGAAATCAGCCAAGACCTCAGAAAAAAAATTGTAGACCTCCACAAGTCTGGTTCATCCTTGGGAGCAATTTCCAAACACCGTACCACGTTCATCTGTACAAACAATAGTACGCAAGTAGAAACACCATGGGACCAAGCAGCCTTCATACCGCTCAGGAAGGAGACGCATTCTGTCTCCTAGAGATGAAGGTACTTTGGTGCAAAAAGTGCAAATCAATCCCAGAACAAGAGCAAAGGACCTTTTGAAGATGCTGGAGGAAACAGGTACAAAAGTATCTATATCCACAGTAAAACGAGTCCTATATTGACATAACCTGAAAGGCCGCTCAGCAAGGAAGAAGACACTGCACCAAAACCGCCATGAAAAAGCCAGACTACAGTTTGCAACTGCACATGGGGACAAAGATCATACTTTTTGGAGAAATGTCCTCTGGTCTGATGAAAGAAAAATAAAACTGTTTGGCCGTAATGAACATCGTTATGTTTGGAGGAAAAAGGGGGAGGTTTGCAAGCCAAAGAACACCATCCCAACTGTGAAGCACCGGGGTGGCAGAATCATGTTGTGGGGGTGCTTTGCTGCAGGAGGGACTGATGCACTTCACAAAATAGATGGCATCATGAGGATGGAAAATGATGTGGATATATTGAAGCAACATCTCAAGACATCAGTCAGGAAGTTAAAGCTTGGTCGCAAATGAGTCTTCCAAATGGACAATGACCCCAAGCATACTTCCAAAGTTGTGGCAAAATGGCTTGACAACAAAGTCAAGGTATTGGAGTGGCCATCACAAAGCCCTGACCTCAATCCTATAGAAAATTTGTTGGCAGAACTGAAAAAGTGTGTGCGAGCAAGGAGGCCTACAAACCTGACTCCGTTACACCAGCTCTGTCAGGAGGAATGGGCCAAAAATCACAAAAATAATTGTGGGAAACTTGTGGAAGGCTACCCAAAATGTTTGACCCAAGTTAAACAATTGAACGGCAATGCTACTAAATACTAATTGATTGTATGTAAACTTCTGACCCACTGGGAATGTGATGAAAGAAATAAAAGCTGAAATGAATCGTTCTCTTTACTATTATTCTGACATTTCACATTCTTAAAATAAAGTGGTGATCCTAACTGACCTAAGACAGGGAATTTTTACTAGGATTAAATGTCAGAAATTGTGAAAAACTGAGTTTAAATATATTTGGCTAAGGTGTATGTAAACTTCCGACTTCAACTGTATATATACACTACTGTTCAAAAGTTTGGGGTCACTTAGAAATGTCCTTGTTTTTGAAAGAAAAGCACATTTTTTGTCAATTAAAATAACATCAAATTGATCAGAAATACAGTATAGACATTGTTAATGTTGTAAATGACTATTGTAGCTGGAAACGGCTGATTTGTTTAATGGAATATCTACATAGGCATACAGAGGCCAATTATCAGCAACCATCACTCCTGTGTTCCAATGGCACGTTGTGTTAGCTAATCCAAGTTGATCATTTTAAAAGGCTAATTGATCATTAGAAAACCCTTTTGCAATTATGTTAGCACAGCTGAAAACTGTTGTTCTGATTAAAGAAGCAATACAACTGGTCTTTTTTAGACTAGTTGAAATTGACAAGAAACTGAAGATCTCGTACAACGCTGTGTACTATTCCCTTCACAGAACAGCGCAAACTGGCTTTAAACAGAATAGAAAGAGGATTGGGAGGCCTCTGCACAACTGAGCAAGAGGACAAGTATATTAGAGGGTCTAGTTTGAGAAACAGATGCCTCACAAGTCCTCAACTGGCAGCTTCATTAAATAGTACCCGCAAAACACCAGTCTCAATGTCAACAGTAAAGAGGTGATTCCGGGATGCTGGCCTTCTAGGCAGAATTGCAAAGAAAAAGACATATCTCAGACTGGCCAATAAAAAGAAAGATTAAGATGGGAAAAATAACAATGACACTAGACAGAGGATCTCTGCCTAGAAGGCCAGCATCCCGGAGTCACCTCTTCACTGTTGACGTAAGTAAGCATTTCACTGCTACACCTGTTATTTATGAACCATGTGACAAATAACATTTTATTTTATTTGATTAACAACAAGTGGCAGAAAAATTTCATTTCTAGTATCCAGATACATTACCATCAAGGACACAGTCAATCACAGTCAATTGGCCACTTCAGGTGGACTGAATCTGGAATAATTTAGTAAAATATACACATCATATAATATAATGACCTAAAATATTCAATGATATAAAAATGTGACATACAATTTTGTATTCAGGTCACTATGTGACAGACAGGATTGAGTAACTGACATAAGCACAGACAGATACACTGCAACTGTACCGCATCCATACACGTTTGAATCCATCCAAATCAAATCCCACATCCCACCATCCACAGAGGGGCAGTGTGTGATCATATCCAGCCCCCGTAGCGCAGCTTGTTGGGCAGGTAGACGCGGCTGAGGAAATCAGAGGCTATGGAGGCCAGGGACTGGATCTCAGCTTTCACCTTGCTCTGTTGCATCATTTCAATCTGCAACAAGGACAAAACATGTCTTAAGAGATGTGCAAGAGGAAGATGAGCAAACAGAGTTCATCCTGGACCACCAGGTGTGATCTTATCTCCTACAGAACAAAAATATAAACACAACATGTAAAGTGTTGGTCCCATGTTTCATAAGCTGAAATAAAAAATCCCAGACATTTTCCATGCGCATAAAAAGCTTATTTCTCTTAAATTCTGTGCACAAATTTGTTTACATCGCTGTTAGTGAGCATTTTTCCTTAACCAAGATAATCCACCTGACAGGTGTGGCATAGAATGAAGCTGATTAAACAGCATGATCATTACCTTGTGCTGGGGACAATAAAAGGCCACTTTAAAATGTGCAGTTTTTTCACACAACACACAATGCCACAGATGTGTGCAATTGGCATGGTGACTGCAGGAATGTCCACCAGATCTTTTGCCAGGGGGGGGTGCTGAGGAGTATTTCTGGCTGTAATAAAGCCCCTTTGTGGGGAAAAACACATTCTGATTGGCTGGGCCTGGCTGACAAATCAAATCAAATTTTATTTGTCACATACACATGGTTAGCAGATGTTAATGCGAGTGTAGCGAAATGCTTGTGCTTCTAGTTCCGACCATGCAGTAGTATCTAACAAGGGGTATTTATGTGGATGGGCCTATGCCCTCCAAGGCCCACCCATGGCTGCACCCCTGCCCAGATGTGAAATCCATAGATTAGGCCTAATTAATTTATTTCAATTGACTGATTTCCTTATATGAACTGTAACTCAGTAAAATCTTTGTAGTTTATATTTTTGTTCAGTATATTTCACAACAGAGCTGGTATCTCGAAGTATCCCAAATACCAGGGAGCTGACAACCCTCTCAAACACATTCCACTGTGCTGTGTCATACCTGCAAAACGGCTCAATTATAGTAAAAACACACTCCGAGAACGCTGCCTAGTCTTGTAAAACAGGAGTGAAGGACTACAAGTGTACAGTTTTTTCAGAGGTGTGTAGTGGAGACAAGGGACATGTTTACTAAACAGACCAACCCACATTGCATTCAACCATTCTCTGAACGGGTTGAGAGGTGGGAATACAAACTGGGCGAAGCACACATTCTCTTCTTTAACTTTCTTCTCCGTTATCTCTAATAACAGACTAACTGTACACATTATCTTCTTTAACTTTCTTCTCCCTTAATTCTAATAACAGACTGAATGCACACATTCTCTTTAACTTTCTTCTCCCTTATCTCTAATAATAGACTGACTGCAGTCTCTGCATCTGTCCTCGTGCTCCTAGACCTTAGTGCTGCTTTTGATACCATCGATCACCACATTCTTTTGGAGAGATAGGAAACCCAAATTGGTCTACACAGACAAGTTCTGGCCTGGTTTAGATCTTATCTGTCAGAAAGATATGTTCACCGGACGTGTTCACCGGACGTGCTACCTTGTCCCAGACCTGCTGTTTTCAACTCTCTAGAGACAGCAGGAGTGGTAGAGATACTCTGAATGATCGGTTATGAAAAGCCAACTGACATTTACTCCTGAGGTGCTGACCTGTTGCACCCTCTACAACCACTGTGATTATTATTATTTGATCCTGCTGGTCATCTATGAACATTTGAACATCTTGGCCATGTTCTTTTATAATCTCCACCTGGCACAGCCAGAAGAGGACTGGCCACCCCTCATAGCCTGGTTCCTCTCTAGGTTTCTTCCTAGGTTCCGGCCTTTCTAGGGAGTTTTTCCTAGCCACTGTGCTTCAACACCTGCATTGCCTGCTGTTTGGGGTTTTAGGCTGGGCTTCTGTACAGCACTTTGTGACATTAGCTGATGTAAGAAGGGCTTTATAAATAAATTTGACTGACTGCACATTTTCTCCCTTTCCATATTTGTATTGTATGTAAACCACTCATAAAAGGTAGCCCTCCCCCTCCGACCTCTCTCTGCCAAGCAGTTTGGCAGGCCAGGTAGGGTCTCTTCAGCAGGCTGGTCAATTTTTTCTGGTCTCTCTGTGTGAGGGGGATCAGAGCATTCTCAGGTACTCTCAATCTAAAGTACAGAAGGGTTATGATCAGTACAGTTATCAATTCAGTTAGTTCAAGAGGTGAACAGTCATATTATGAGACATACACAAAAAATATCTTAACTGTAAATAGCTTTGGATGATGGTCTTCTGAATGACCATATTAAAATAATCATTCTGCTGCTACAACTGAAACAAAGGAAATACCCTAACACAAAGTTACAACTCTCTCCATTTCTGTCCAAACTGTATAAAATGTGGATGCTTTTGATTATGTACTGTACAGTTAGAGTCTGAGGAGGAGCAGGCTTGCAGACTACAATTAAACTTTACTTATGTCAAAACCCCCTTTTCAGGCTAAGACTGCTCTAGCTGACATATACTTAAAACTCAATATACACTCCAAAACAGCTCCTCAGGGAGAGAGAAACAAGCGAAGGCAACAGCAACAGAAACCAAAACAAACAATCTCCAAATCCCCAGAATAATATAATCCCAATTAGAGGTAGGGAGGAGGAAGGAGGAAGTAGCGAGTGGTTGTCTCCAAACCTCTGGAGGTCAGAGGGGAGGAGGCCTAGCCACATAACGCTGGGGACGGTTAGACTGTGGGCCTCAAATGACATGGCCTGAGGGGAAAGATACACACACAGAAACACGTCAATACACACACCGACAGATAGACAGGTTGACAAGCTGTGCATAAAACACACATATGTGAATACATACAACCATATACAGTGCCTTGCAAAAGTATTCATCCCCCTTGGTGTTTTTCCTATTTTGTTGCATTACAATCTGTAATTTAAATTGATTTTTATTTGGATTTCATGTAATGGACATTCTGATTGGCTGGCTGGGCCAATGGACATACATGTAATGGACATACACAAAATACTTCAAATTGGTGAAGTGAAATTAAAAAAAGAACTTGTTTCAAAAAATAAAATAAAAACTAAACGGAAAAGTGGTGCGTGCATATGTATTCACCCCCTTTGCTATGAAGCCCCTAAATAATATCTGGTGCAACCAATTACCTTCATAAGTCACATAATTAATTAAATAAAGTCCACCTGTGTGCAATCTAAATGTCACATGATCTGTCACATGATCTTTATATATATACACCTGCTCTGAAAGGCCCCAGAGTCTGCAACACCACTAACGAAGGGGCACCACCAAGCAAGCGGCACCATGAAGACCAAGGAGCTCTCCAAACAAATCAGGAACAAAGTTGTGGAGAAGTACAGATCAGGGGTTGGGTTATAAAAAAATATCAGAAACTTTGAACATCCCATGGAGCACCATTAAATCCATTATAAAAAAAATGGAAAGAATATGGCACCACAACAAACCTGCCAAGAGAGGGCCGCCCACCAAAACTCACAGACCAGACAAGGAGGGCATTAATCAGAGAGGCAACAAAGAGACCAAAGATAACCCTGAAGGAGCTGCAAAGCTCCACAGCAGAGATTGGAGTATCAGTCCATAGGACTACTTTAAGCCTTACAATCCACAGAGCTGGGCTTTACGGAAGAGTGGACAGAAAAAAGCCATTGCTTAAAGAAAAAAAACGTTTGGTGTTCGCCAAAAGGCATGTGGGAGACTCTCCAAACATATGGAAGAATGTTTGGTCAGATGAGACTAAAATTGAGCTTTTTGGCCATCAAGGAAAACGCTATGTCTGGCGCAAACCCAACACCTCTCATCACCTTGAGAACACCATCCCCACAGTGAAGCATGGTGGTGGCAGCATCATGCTGTGGGGATGTTTTTCATTGGCAGAATTGAAGGAATGATGGTTGACGCTATACAGAGAAATTCTTGAGGGAAACCTGTTTCAGTCTTCCAGAGATTTGATACAATGATACTAAGCATACAGCTAAAGCAACACTCACGTGTTGCTTTTAAATGTTTAGGAATGGCCTAGTCAAAGACCAGGCCTCAATCCAATTGAGAATATATAGTATGACTTAAAGATTGCTGTATACCAGCAGAACCCATCCAACTTGAAGGAGTTGGAGCACTTTTGCCTTGAAGAATGGGCAAAATCCCAGTGGCTAGATGTGCCAAGCTTATAGAGACATACCCCAAGAGACTTGAAGCTGTAATTGCTGGAAAAGGTGGCTCTACAAAGTATTGACTTTGCGGGAGTGAATAGTTATGCATGCTCACGTTCTGTTTTTTTTGTCTTATTTCTTGTTTATTTCACAAGAAAAAATATTTTGCATCTTCAAAGTGGTAGGCATGTTATGTAAATCAAATTATACAACCCTCAAAAAATCCATGTTAATTCCAGGTTGTAAGTCAACAAAATAGGGGGGTGAATACTTTTGCAAGCCACTGTACATGCATATAGTACATAAAATCACACACACATTCAGACACACAAGTCCACCTGGGATATAATCATATAAACCAGAAACACACATTATCATAAATGCACTCACATACAAAAACCTCACACAAATGAGATCCCACGCAATCACTTTACTTTTACCTATCATGTCACTTCAAATGCTCAGATATGGTGGACTGCTCCCCTTTCTCAACTTAGAGACCAGAATAACTACATATTTCTTGCACCGAGACACTGCACAAGCCACGTTGGATAATGTACAGAAATACACAGGCAAGGCAGGACTCACCACTGATCCATACTTGTAGATGCACATGATCTCAATGCCTGGGAAAATAAGAGAAAGACAGAAAGAGAAAGAGAGAAAGAGACACGATACAATCACCACCATACCAGAGCAATTATCCTCTGAGATATATAGCTAAGGGAACAGAGAACAAAGTAAAGTGTTACACATGCGACTCGCAATGTGATGTGAGGAGAGCGAAGGGGAGCAGAGAGGTGCTGTATGGAGAGGGACAGTCCGTGTCAGTGAGTCCAGAAGCCCCAGTGTGATGATTCCACTGGGCTAGAACACGCCAACACCCCATTCTAACCACCCTGACACATCAGAATGGCCTGTCGGCTAAGCAGGACACGCAACCCCTGTGTGTGTGTGTGTGTGTGTGTGTGTGTGTGTGTGTGTGTGTGTGTGTGTGCCTGATAGGATAAAAGAGTGGAGAGTATTACCGTAAGGGTCAGCATCCACCAGAGCAAATATAGGGATGTGCAGGGTGTCCCAAAGCTTTCTCACCATCAGCCTGCTGTTCACATCTGGGACACCTTTACCCTGACACAAACACATAACAGATTTAAAATAAGTCATATGATTAACACATTCCATTTAAAGCAATATCTCAAAAGAAAACCATAAATAGGACATACTGTGATCATGATGCAAGGAGATAGTTTGGTGCAAAAGTCATCATCGAGCAGTTTCTGGAAGGTGGCGTCCTTCTCCACTATCAAAACAAACTTAGCAGATGACACAATGTCTGGAGAACAGGTCAAGGTGAACACAAACATGAATGATTGACTCTTCGTCACCAATAAATAAGAGTGGGAGGAGTTCGTTAAAAGAGGAAGGAAGTCCTTAAAAGAGGAAGGAACTCTACAATATTTCTGAAATATGAGTTCTGACATGATTATAAAGGATACTCCTGATGCCGCCAACATTAGAAGAGACTGGAGTAGCCTGAGAACACCATTAAGAGACACAATTATCAACATAGCAAGTTACTGTTAGCTTTCAAACAACAACAAAAATATAATGAGAAATTAATCTAGCTTTTTGGGTGTCAGTTGATTTATGCAACCCACAAACAGTAGATGGAATACAAGTAAACAGTTTGAGTTTTTTTTGTTTTCTGAACATTTATGCTTCACCGGGCGCCGAAGACGTGGATGTCGATTAAGGCAGCCCCCCGCACCTCTCTGATTCAGAAGGGTTGGGTTAAATGCGGAAGACACATTTCAGTTGTACAACTGACTAGGTAACTTTCCCTTTCCCTAACTTTATATGCATATTCAACAGGCAAATGACCATACTGTGACGATGCTGAGATGTTGGGGGAATGTAGTTAGTGTTAGTGGGACTTACAGTGGAGTTGGAGTGGCAGTCCACCTTGGTGCTGTCCTCCTCCAGGTAACACAGATCACCTGAGATTAAGCCCTTGGACGTAGCTAGCTGGAGACCGTTAATAAACACACACACACGCACGTGCACACACACACGACAATGCTTTTGAGTCAAGTTGAATTTCATTGCTCTTTGATCATGGAAATCATGGAAAATACATACACAGTTGCTTCCTGTACGTGGCAGAAAATAGGCAAAAAATATGAAACTAACTGAGTGCTTTCATGTGTTAGCCCTGAACTAATCATAACATGTCATATCAAAAGGTATTTCCAAATGTTTTAGTATGATTTTATTCAATATCAGACCATTGTTGCCTCCTCTTGAACTGAAATTGTACTCTCACAGACGCACACACACACACACTCACATACTATATACACACCACATGTAGTCTTCTGCGTGGAACCTTGAGCATGCAGGAGATGTCATCCACAATGGAATCGACAGTCCTCTGTGAACCAAAAAGCAGTGTATCGTTGTAATAGATGTCCCTGTGGAAACAAGAGAACAACTTCTCAAAGTACTGGTGTTAAGGCAAGAATGTATTGTTTTATGCGTTGGCTATCTGACAAGACATTACCTTTTTGTGGCATATACATTGCTCTGCACAAGTTTGTAGATGGTGGATAGAACCTTGAGAATGTGCCCTGCATAAAAAAAACTGTTAAACAGCTGTATTATAGGCTACCAGTATATTGTAATATACCAGTACAGTCTAGAAAACCTTTCAATCAATCCTCTATGATATCTGATGGTAATTTCATAATCAAAGTAGTTAATTCAGGATTTTCTTAAGGATGGATAATGAAATCCATAGTGAATAACACTGATCCAGAAAAGCTCCTCTGACCATAATATTTCTTTCTGTCAGCAGCATAAGACATACCATGCAATTAGTTAATGTAAGCACAGAGAGGATAAGAATGAAAGCCGCATGAAGTAGGGCTGATTAAATTCCTTAGAGTAATTTAAAGTTTGTGAATTCAAATAATGTAACTTTTTCTGTGCACAGCTGAGGGAAGGGGAAGTGAGAAAGGGGGCAGTGGTGTGTGTCTTTCTTCTCACCAAATTTAGTGACAGACGTGGAACAGTTGCTCCGAACTGTGGTGACAGAACGTCCAGAAGTCATTTGAAGGCCAACGGCGTTGTCAAAACTCAAAGTTGGGAATGAAGACAAAAAAATATACATTTTTACAAAATCTGAACGTTTGGTCTCATATCTTTGATCAGTTTTGTAAAGGAGCCCGCCACCTTTATGATCCTTAGAAGAATCCCAAACCCTGGGGGCTACCTGTGATAGGCCTCCCCAAACCTCGACTGCATTTCCTCTGTGAAACCTTTGCCTCCCTATCTGTGGGATTCTCACATTTGAAAGGGCCGAGCCAGAATGTGCTTTAAACTGTCAGGAGATTTGATGTAGACTCAACCAGACAGTTCACTTTGTTCTAAGCATGAAGTCTCCACAGCCTGTGCACATTAAAGACCTCCACAAACTGCCAGATTTGTGTGTGTGTTTGTATGTGTAGCCGGTGCTTTTTAAATATTTTATCAAACTGACACCTATTCAGTCAGGAAGTTATTTCAGCTTCAAGGATTAAGGTTCAAAACTTTAGGTGATTCTATCGACACAATTTCCTACCCCACAAATCCCTTTTGACTTCTTAGCTCTCTTACACATTCAGATAGAATGAGAGAACAAAGAACTAAAGGATTTCCTCCAAATGCATTTAACAGCAATTTAGACCACTTGCAGGACCTGACTTAAATTGAGTGCAAAGTTCAGTTTACACAACATGACCACTTATTTCAAATGTAACGTTACTGGGTCATACTGTATTTACATAACATAAATAAGACATCTGTTGTACAGATTTACGTGTTTATCTTGCTAAAGGTCAAACAGAGTGAGTATGGCCTAAAAGCTTGACATTATAGTAACAAAGTGAGTGGCTTACCTTATGTTGGCCCAGCTGGATCGGTTGGGTAGGACCAAAACTGGAGCTTCATCTTCGGACAGACTGGTGACTATCTCTAGAATCACCTTTTCAATGAGGATTAAAACTTCCTGGCTGAGCATAAGAAATTACCAAATAAACCTTGGTGATAGATCTAACTAGTAGTAATCAGTAACTAATGGGAAAATCGGTGGACCACAAATTCAAAACTGATTCAAACAACCCTTTCAACTCAATTAAGAAAATAAAGACTATGGCATAGTAAAAGCTGGAAGCACATTTTTTTAATTTAACTAGGCAAGTCAGTCTTCTTTACAATGATGGCCTAGGAACAGTGGGTTAACTGCCTTGTTCAGGAGCATTACGACAGATGTTTACCTTGTCAGCTCGGGGACTCGATCTAGCAACCTTTCGGCCCAACGCTCTAACCACTAGGGTACCTGCTGCTCGCCTGCATATTGTCTAGATTATAATAAGATGTTTATATGTAACCTAATAGCCTAGGCTATGGGCCCTGGCCCACACCAGCCTTATCAAACTGTGCTGTAGATAGACCTAGCCTAGGCAAGGATATCACATCCGCAAGGGTTGTCTGTGAATTACACGGTGTAGAAAGAAAAATAGGCCTACCTGCTGACTTCCTCATGGATGTGTTGAGGTTCCATCATTATATCAACATTTTCCAACAACTCAACGCCGAAATTGTCAATTTCAACGAACTGTTCAGACATATTTGATTCCATTATTGTGGAGGGACTTACACCGGAATGAAATTAATATGAATAGGGCCTAGCTAACTCAGGCGTTAGTACATGTATATGTTTACCGAGAGTAAACTCGCGCGGGGATAAATGTTGTTTGGCGCGAAATCAAATCCACACACAAGGGGTGTGTTCGTAAATTCAATCTGGAGTGCCAGGGTGCGATCAGAGTATGCTCAGGGCGTTCGTAAATTCAGAGCATTGTCAGATTGTCCATTCATAAATTCATAGCGTTTCGCTCTCGGGGCGTTCGGAGCGCACACTGGACGGTCTGGCCAGTGCATGTAGGGTTGATCCGAGCGTTCTGAACCACAACGGCAGTCAAGCACCCAAGTTAACTGGCTAACGTTGGCTAGCTTGCTAGCTACTTCCAGACACAAACGAGAGAACACCTCACTCTTACCATTTTACTCGTCCTAGCAGAGCTGGTTATGCTGTTTTCATGCGGGTTATGCTGTTTTCATGTTATCCAGAGCGTTGGTGACTGTAACTGCTGCTGGAAACACTTCAATTACACATTTTGTTGCCAACGTTTACCGACACCGGCCATATGCGTCAGTTATTCTGCACTCGAAGTAGATAGTTAGAGCGAATTTACGAACGCACCCAAGATTGGCGGGGTCTGTGAGCTGTACAAAGACTACACACAAGACATGTTCAGAGAGTAGGCTAAAAATTATGATAACTAACCCCCTTTCATGGCATGTGTGGTAAAATGTGTCAGTACTCAGTAGGCCTACAATGTTCAACAGTTAAGAGTAAGATTATACTGAACCGGGCTATGGCGGCGGGCCATTAAAACCAGCCTCCTATTCATTTTTCACTCGGTATAACACTAAACCCTAAAGATAGTGCCGAAATGCGTTGGTTTTACGTTTAAAAATAAAGAAGCACTTATATGATTATCAACTTCCAATGTCCTCCAAGAGTTGAATGTCCTATACACTTCTGTTTGCTCATCAATTTATTCATGCAACTTGGCTGGAGACCAAAGAGAGCGAACGAGGAAGCAGCAGTCTTCCCTTTCGCGGAGTGAGTAACCTAAATGCACCCTTTCGTTCTTATGGTAGGGTAAAGTGGAACAATGTCCAGAACAATGTCCAATTGCTGACACAAAACAGCTATGTTTGGTATGAATTTGGTAGCCTATGTGGATGATGGTCATGCTTAGGGAAACGAACTATGAAGGGAAATAAGTGGCTACAGTTTACACTTTTTTTATTAATTAAAGCTGCAATATGTAACATTTTGGGCAACCCCACCAAATTCACTAATAGAAATGTGAGTTATAGATCTGTCATTCTCATTGAAAGCAAGTATAAGAAGCGTTAGATCTGTTCTATGTCCGCTATTTCTATGATTCCCATTCTTAAGGATTTTTTTTTTTTTTTGCGTCACAGATGTTTAGATCATACAATGATTCTATACACTGTACACTGAGTATACCAAACATTAGGAACACCTTGTTTTCAATCCAGGTGAGAGCTATGATCCTTTATTGATGTCACTTGTTAAATCCACTTCAATCAGTTTAGATGAAGGGGACAAGACAAGTTAGAGAATGATTTTGAAGCCTTGAGACAATTGAGATATGGATTGTGTATGTGTGCCATTCACATGGTGAATGGGCAAGACAAAAGATTTTAGTGCCTTTGAACGGGTTATGGTAGTAGATGCCAGGTGCACCGGTTTGAGTGTGTCAAGTACTGCAATGCTGCTGGGTTTTTCACGCTCAACAGTTTCCAATGTGTATAAAGAATGGTCCAGCACCCGAAGGACATCCAGCCAACTGTGGGAAGCATTGGAGTCAACTTGGGCCAGCATCCCTGTGGAAAGCTTTTGGCACTTTGTAGAGTCCATGCCCCGAAGAATTGAGGCTCAATTTTAGGAAGGTGTTGATATTAGATATTATGTTGAACAACCTCGTTAATAAGCTGCTGTAGTAGCCTAGGTCTACATTGATTGATGATATTTTAATTTGTAATTCTCCCAGTGAGTGTGTGAGCAGTTAGCACTTCATTGCACCCCACCAGACCCCATTAGCACCTCCCAGTTGCATTTGGCTGATAACTGGGAGTTTAATGAGGGCCTGACATGAGGCCTGTTGCAAATTGACCAATAATCCTTCCTTTCTGTGTGTGTGTTATTACAGTGTGTGGTCAGATGCAAATCATAGGCTAATCTAGTCTGACTGAAATTGAGAACTTGAGGACTTTCGTTTTGGCATATGCTTGTTGTGCAAAATTATGCTTGTGTTATCCATAGTTTATTTATGCTTGCCTTTGTGTGTGTTAAGGCTGTGCAGCAGAAGCACATACACTCTAAACAGCTGTCTTGGAGTAAGTGAACATGTGTGTTTTCTGTGATACACGAAACGACAGCAGTGCCTGAAACATCAGGTAATGGCTGTAATTTTCTGTGACTGCTTTCCATTGGGAGTGTGCTAGAAGGAATGTGTGTGTGTGTGTCACTCTATACTGTGCCATCGCTTCACCAGCTGCAGACTGCATGCACTCCACCCCAAGACCCTCCAAAAATGTTTTGGTACCTTTGTGACCCCAAAAGCGAAACCACCCCTGAGCTTCAAATTCCTTCTATCCTCACAACACCATAGGGCTGAGTGGGGGAAGATTTAATTTCTCACTAAACAGAGAGCCTCACATCTCTCTCTCTCTCTCTCTCTCTCTCTCTCTCTCTCTCTCTCTCTCTCTGCAGCAAAAATTTGTTAACATTTGCCTAGGGCCATTCCCTTCATCTGGCAACCAATTAGAGGCATGAAATCCATGTCACTGTATTGTTACTGCAGATAATCTGTTCTGGATGTGGGAGCCAGGAAGGGAAGAGGTCTCTGACCCTGAATGTCTCCCAACGTGCTGCTTTAGCAGAGGTCTACCTTTCACTCCTGAGGGGGTGTGACAACCTGCTTCCGCATATTGGCTCTTAATCGCTAAGTAATTGCTATCTGTAGGTGACAAGCAACCACCCCTCACCTGCCCTAAAAAACTAAATCTGTGAAAGTAAGCCTACAAGATGTGGGGGTCCTCTTTCTTCCCCCTGGTCCAGAGAAGCAGGGACCCCCACTGGTTCCTTTGGCGAGAGATTTGTGTTGAGTGTGAGGCCCTAAACTGAGGAGACAGAGTGCAGTTAGTCATGTGCTCGTCACAGGAGGAGTGTTTGTATTGGGAGAAGGGGGAAGCATTGGGGGGTTGTAAGGTTAGAGGAAAGGGAGACAAGGGAGGGAGGGGGCTGCACTCGGTGCAGGTGAGGGGGATTAGCTGAAGTTAGTCCAAAGAAACCAAGTACAGATCTGTCAGCCTAATCTTCACAAATAGAAAACAGAGCTGCCTCAACGGACCCAACAACTACCCAACACCCCCACCCTATCCCCCCGTCCACCTCCCTCTCTAACCCCTCCTCCTCTGGTCCTCTAACCCTGTTTCTCATCAGCTTTTGGCCCGGGCCAATGAGGCCGGTCTGGCTGAGTTGCTGCTCCACTAATAGGGCCTCAGACCAGCACCTCTTAACAGGAGGTGACTGATCGCTGATCACCCAGGGCTTTGATTGACAGCCCAGCACAGGCTTACAGAGTGACGAGAACAAGGACCCACTCACCATAGAGACAAGGATAAATGGGTGCCTCCGCTGAGCCGGAGGGGCCGTTATTAACCCCTCGCACCCAGATATGGAAACACTGATGAGTGTGGGGTAAAGAGGGGAGAGAACAGCGTATCGTCAGGCCTATTCTATGCGCTAATGACACAGAGTGACAGAGTAGGTGGGTGATAGTATCCTGTGGTGAATAAGCCTTAACTCTGTGTGGTGGGTGCATTAGGGGCACAGCTTAAGTAAATGCTATCTGTGCCTGTCAACAGCAGCAAACATAACTGATTATGCAGAGCTGCTGAGTGCTATGATTCAGTGCCAGACTACTGTGGTGTTCCTGCGTGGCCTATCTCTGTCTGCAGATTGACACAGAGATGG
This sequence comes from Brachymystax lenok tsinlingensis, assembly GCA_030435695.1. Taxonomy (NCBI): domain Eukaryota; kingdom Metazoa; phylum Chordata; class Actinopteri; order Salmoniformes; family Salmonidae; genus Brachymystax; species Brachymystax lenok. Next base: position 25,608,515 of record CM059803.1, on the reverse strand, counting down.
GGTGAGACACAGGATACAGGGGAAAGCAGGTACTGAATGACAGGAAAGAGAACTACAGGTGCAGGATTTCAAATGAGCTGATCATCATCACCAGGAAATGAGCATGTGTCATTTGGAGAGATGTTTGTCTCGACTCTCTCTTTTGTTACGGTAACGCTGAGCGAAACCACAAAGGGGATGGAAAACACAAAAGACAAGTTTAAAGCCGTTTTATGTTGGTTTTTCTTCCCCTCGCTCACTCTCCGGCCGTCTCACAGCGGTGTCTCATATGTTCCTGAGGTCCCTGGAAGTGTCTGACACCAGAAGGGGAACATTTGCATTCCCACATCCCCACCTGGTCGCTGTGTTTTAACAGACTCGTGCACCGTGCAGTGCACACATTGGGGCTGTGCCGAGAATGTAGACGAGCCAAAACGAAGGGGAGAAAAATGTCAGTTTACCCCAAAAGCAGGTTTTACTGTACCCTCTACAGGGCCACTTGGCTGGATCCCACTCCTTCAAAAGAGGTGCCGCCCGGCTCTCTCCGAGGCAACACGCAAAATAAATATTAATCTAACCTTTGACTTCTCCTCTGAGCTGTTAAAGGGGGGGGGTGGAGAGAGCACTGACTCTCAGCACCAAAAAAAGGAAGAGTGATCAGATGAGGGGTGAGGGGTGAGGGTGTGAGGGGTGAGGGTGTGCGGGGTGATTGTGTGAGGCTGGGAGGGTGAGAGGGTGAGGGTGTGAATGTGTGTTTGTGAGAGACAATGTGTGTTTGTTTCTATGTGAGAGAAAGCATCTGTGTGTATGTGTGCGAAAGAGCGTGTGCGAGAGAGTTTGTGTGTGTTTGAGAGACAGAGTGTGTGTGTGAGTGTCTCTCAGAGGCTGCTATCAGGCTCCAACCTGCAGGAGAAAGGAGTTGTGTGTTTGTGCAGGCAGGCATAGATCAGTGGGAGATGTTTTTTTTCAATGTGTGGATGTTTGTGTGAGCCGGTGCGTGTTTGTGTTGTTTGGTGCTTGAGGGCAAGGTTTTGAGTGAGAGCTATCCTAGCCTATTACGGATTGAAGAGAAAAAGCCTGGCTTGAAATATAGTTTACAAACAAATAGTGGGAGAGTGGGACCAACAAAATCAAACACTTTGAAAGTCAGATGTCCTCACTGTAATTGCATCAGAACATAAAAAACAAAGTCAAAGTCAAAGTCACCATTATTAGTCAGTTGTACAACCGAATGCCTTCAACCGAAATGTGTCTTCCGCATTTAACCCAACCCCTCTGAATCAGAGAGGTGCGGGGGGCTGCCTTTTTAATCGACATATAAATGGCTTGTAGGTATGGTACATTAAAAGAGGCCCCCAGTGTCCGGTCTGGACCGTGAAGTCGGCTAGTGCGTAGCAACCTAGCGGTGCCAAAAGCCCTGGTCTGCCCTGAAAGCCTATGTAAATTACGATCAACACAAACATTTAGACAGCTGTTTTGGGCTTTAAAATGTGTTTATCATGATTAACTTCGATCCCCACAGTAAATTATTAAATTATTTTAATGTTCGATACAAATTGAGATATTTATTTAAATAATGATCCATTCTGACTAGTTTTTGTCATCACAGAGGACCACGTGCTGACATAGACCTATCACGGACCGGCAGGCTGTGAGGAGGCTCGCTCTTTGCACATGCACCTAAAGGGGGTGTGGTGTGCTATTTGGTATTTATTAGGATCCCCATTAGCCGCTGCAAAAGCATCAGCTACTCTTCCTGGGGTGCACATGAAACATGACATAATACAGAACATTATTAGTCAAGGACTGAAATACATACGTTTAAAACGTCATACATAGCCTACGCAGATGAGAGCATGAAGATGGAGGGGCTGACCAATGTCATGTAGCAGCATTGAGTTGACTCTCTCAGGCACGATGAAAACGACTACATCGACCATGATCCTTTGCTAGTTACAAACACTTTCACCATGATCCTTAAGCAATTCTTTTGCGCCGTGTAGCCCCATTCAGGAATATGGCGAGCTTCAAATTAGAATACTTCCGGCCTCATGCGCCATCAAGGGAGTTTTCTATAGGAATAGGTGGATGATGTCAGCACTATCACTATCTACTGGTTTTAATGGCTATGCAATAATTCTCAAGTACAGCTCAGTTGTTCAGATTGCTAATGATAGTAGGCTGGCACATCATCCTCCATTTCCGCCACTGATTGGTCTACTAGACCAGGGCCCCCTGTGTGTGTGTCTGTGTGTGTATCTGCTCCCAGTAGTGGCTTTCACACAGCTACACACTGACTGCATGGTAGGATAGAGGGAGGAGGACAACTAAGAGGCTGTCCTCTTGTCATATTGACTAGAGCATTGTGTAAAATTTCAGGTGTTGCCCTTGAAGGATAGGTGTGTCCGTGTGTGTGTGTCTGTGTGTGTGCGCGTCTGTGTAACATGATTGTGTGCCTTGTGTGTGATAATGGTTTAGTGTGTGTATTACATATACAGTTAAAGTTGGAAGTTTACATACACTTAGGTTGGAGTCATTAAAACTTATTTTTCAACCACTCCACAAATTTCTTGTTAACAAACTATAGTTTTGGAAAGTCGGTTAAGACATTTACTTTGTGTATGACACAAGTAATTTTTCCAACAATTGTTTACAGACAGATTATTTCACTTAAAATTCACTGTATCACAATTCCAGTGGGTCAGAAGTTTACATTCACTAAGTTGATTGTGCCTTTAAACAGCTTGGAAAATTCCAGAAAATTATGTCATGGCTTTAGTAGCTTCTGATAGGCTAATTTACATCATTTGAGTCAATTGGAGGTGTACCTGTGGATGTATTTCAAGGCCTACGTTCAAACTCAGTGCCTTTTTGCTTGACATCATGGGAAAATCTAAAGAAATCAGCCAAAATTGTAGACCTCCACAAGTCTGGTTCATCCTTGGGAGCAATTTCCAAACGCCTGAAAGTACCACGTTCCTCTGTACAAACAATGGTACGCACGTATAAACACCATGGGACCACGCAGCCTTCATACCGCTCAGGAAGGAGACGCGTTCTGTCTCCTAGAGATGAAGGTACTTTGGTGCGAAAAGTGCAAATCAATCCCAGAACAACAGCAAAGGACCTTGTCAAGATGCTGGAGGAAACAGGTACAAAAGTATCTATATCCACAGTAAAACGAGTCCTCTATCGACAAAACCTGAAAGGCCGCTCAGCAAGGAAGAAGCCACTGCTCCAAAACCGCCATAAAAAAAAGCCAGACTATGGTTTGCAACTGCACATGGGGACAAAGATCGTACTTTTTGGAGAAATGTCCTCTGGTCTGATGAAACAAAAATAGAAGGGTTTGGCCATAATGACCATCGTTATGTTTGGAGGAAAAAGGGGGAGGCTTGCAAGCTGAAGAACACAATCCCAACCGTGAAGCATGGGGGGTGGCAGCATCATGTTGTGGGGGTGCTTTGCTGCAGGAGGGACTGATGCACTTCACAAAACAATGGCATCATGAGGAGGAAAATTATGTGAATATATTGAAGCAACATCTCAAGACATCAGTCAGGAAGGTTAAAGCTTGGTTGCAAATGGGTCTTCCAAATGGACAGTGACCCCAAGCATACTTCCAAAGTTGTGGCAAAATGGCTTAAGGACAACAAAGTCAAGGTATTGGCAATCACAAAGCCCTGACCTCAATCCCATAGAACATTTGTGGGCAAAACTGAAAAAGCGTGTGCGAGCAAGGAGGCCCACAAACCTGACTCCGTTACACCAGCTCTGTCAGGAGGAATGGGCCAAAATTCACCCAACTGATTGTGGGAAGCTTGTGGAAGGCTACCCGAAACATTTGACCCAAGTTAAACAATTTAAAGGCAATGCTGCCAAATACTAATTGAGTGTATGTTAACTTCTGACCCTCTGGGAATGTGATGAAAGAAATAAAAGCTGAAATAAATAATTCTCTCCTATTATTCTGACATTTCACATTCTTAAAATAAAGTGGTGATCCTAACTGACCTAAGACAGGGAATTTTTACTAGGATTAAATGTCAGGAATTGTGAAAACAGAGTTTAAATGTATTTGGCTAAGCTGTATGTAATCTTCCGACTTCAACTGTACATCATTTTTTTATTTTACTAGGCAAGTCAGTTAAGAACAAATTGTTATTTTCAATGACGGCCTAGGAACAGTGGGTTAACTGCCTGTTCAGGGGCCGAACGACAGATTTGTACCTTGTCAGCTCGGGGATTTGAACTTGCAACCACTAGGCTACCCTGCCGCCCCATATTGTGTGTGTGTGTGACAGTAAAAGGGCAGAAAGCTCAAACCCTCTTTGTTCTGCTTTAGCCCCCTCAGTGCAGCTCACACAGCCTGGGCTCAGCCTGAGACCACTGTTTACTGTGACTGTCACCAGGGCCATGGAGGCCCAAACAAAGGGGGGTCTGTTCCGATTGTCCTGCCCCAGAGTGGCAGCCCCTGACTGAGGCCAGGGCTGGGGAGCTAGAGAACTGGGGGGGAGCTGGAGGGCTAGGGGGAGGAGGGGCTGGATAGCTAGGGAGCTGGAGGGTTGGGGAGCGAGGGGGGGCTGGAGGGCTGTGGACCTGGGGACCAAGAGGGCCCCAGCTTGCAGTATAAAGCCAGAGAGCATGGTTCTAACTGAAACCAAGTTCCTTTCATGTCCTCTGTCTGAAACCGCCGTACTGTAAACACCTGCGGCAATTAGCTGAATCTGAGGGACCGGATAGCAGTGTTTATATGGTACAAGCTACCGCTGAAAGACCATTTAATAGCAATAGAGTGACTTGCGGATACACACATGGAATGAGTGGTGGCAGGCACGGAGCGAGCACAGGCAAAGTGCTCAGACAAACTGCACTGCATTGTCATCGGAAAAAGGGGAGTGGGGCTGTAATGAAATGGAGAACAAGCATATAAAATGGCAGGGAGGTGGGCTCAGCCTGTAAACCTCTAGCCATGCTCCTTCTCTCTCCTGTCCTTCTTTTTCTTACTGTCAATTAAAGCTCAGAATCAGGGACTGTATGTCCTGTTCTACCTCGCTGTGCCATTGAAGTCTAATTTGACTGTCATAAAATTACCTGGAAAGCTGTGGCTCTAAAACATCTCAACCTTACAGAGCCACTAAAACGAGTCTCTCTGGGAAGCTAAAGGTTTACCGTTACACTCCAAGGAGGAGCCCGTTCAACATGAAGTTGTCATTAATGGTGGAAGGGGCTATCTGAAAGCCCCTCTCCCTGCCAAGGCCAGAACGGAGCGCACAAGAGGGTCAGGGATGTTCCATTAATGTGTGGTGTTTAAGAGGTGCTGGGGCCAGGGTGGCATGTGGAAGGGGTGAAACAGCTACCAAACATCTGCACCCCGTCCCCTCCAACACTGGCCTGTTCTTTGTCTTAGCACTGCTCAGCACTGTCTGTCGTTACCTACTTCCTGCTTGCATGTACACTGGCTAGGGCGACAGGGAGTAGGGGGCATTCATATTGCCTCATAATTAAACACTCAATTTGTTTCCCCTGCACTACTTGTCTCATCCTACCTCACAGAGCTTGTCTGACTGAATTTTGTGATGGCAAAGCTGTCTGACTGAATGAATGTTGTGATGGTAATGTTGTCTGACTGAATATTGTGATGGTTAACTTGTCTGACTAAATATTGTAAGGGTAATGTTGTCTGACTGAATATTGTGACTGTAAAGTTGTCTGACTGAATGTAGTGATGGTTAAGTTGTCTGACTGAATGTTGTGATTGAATGTTGTGATGGTAATATTTAATGACTAAATATTGTGAAGGTAAAGTTGTCTGACTGAATGTTGTGATGGTTAACTTGTCTGACTAAATATTGTAAGGGTAATGTTGTCTGACTGAATATTGTGACTGTAAAGTTGTCTGACTGAATGTAGTGATGGTTAAGTTGTCTGACTGAATGTTGTGATTGAATGTTGTGATGGTAATATTTAATGACTAAATATTGTGAAGGTAAAGTTGTCTGACTGAATTTTGTGATGGCAAAGCTGTCTGACTGAATGAATGTTGTGATGGTAATGTTGTCTGACTGAATATTGTGATGGTTAACTTGTCTGACTAAATATTGTAAGGGTAATGTTGTCTGACTGAATATTGTGACTGTAAAGTTGTCTGACTGAATGTAGTGATGGTTAAGTTGTCTGACTGAATGTTGTGATTGAATGTTGTGATGGTAATATTTAATGACTAAATATTGTGAAGGTAAAGTTGTCTGACTGAATGTTGTGATGGTAAAGTTGTCTGATTTAATGTTGTGATGGTGAAGTTGTCTGACTGAAGGTTGTGATAGTAAAGTCGTCTGACTTAATATTGTGACTGTAAATTTGTCTCACTAAATGTTGTGATGGTAAAGTTTTCTGACTGAATAATGTGACGTTAATCATGTCTGACTGAATATTGTCATTGAAAGTTGTTTGACTAAATATTGTGAAGGTAAAGTTGTCTGACTGAATATAGTGAAGGTAAAGTTGTCAGACTGAATGGTGTGGTGCTAGAGTTATCTGACTGAATATAGTGATGGTAAATTATATGACTGAATGTTGTCATGGTAAAGTTGTCTGACTGAATGTTGTGATGGTAAAGTTGTCTGACTTAATATTGTGACGGTTAATTTGTCTGACTAAATGTTGTGATGGTAAAGTTTTCTGACTGAATAATGTGACTGTAATGTTGTCTGACTGAATATTGTCATGGTAAAGTAGTCTGACTGAATATTGTGATGGTACTGTTGTCTGACTGAATATTGTGATGGTAATGTTGTATGACTGAATATTGTCATGGTAAAGTTGTCTGACTGAATGTTGTGATGGTAAAGTTGTCTGACTTAATATTGTGACGGTTAATTTGTCTGACTAAATATTGTGACGGTTAATTTGTCTGACTAAATATTGTGAAGGTAAAGTTGTCTGACTGAATGTTGTGATGGTAAAGTTGTCTGACTGACTGTTGTGATGGTAAAGTCGTCTGATTTAATATTGTGACGGTAAATTTGTCTCACTAAATGTTGTGACGGTAAAGTTTTCTGACTGAATATTGTTAAGGTAAAGTTGTCTGACTGAAGGTTGTGATGGTAAAGAAGTGTCATTGAATATTGTGATGGTAAAGTTGTCTGACAGAATATTGTAATGTTAAAGTTGTCTGACTGAATATTGTAATGGTAAAGTTGTCTGAATGAATATTGTGATGGTAAAGTCTTCTGACTGACTGTTGTGATCGTAAAGTTTTCTGACTGAATGTGGTGATGGTAAAGTTAACTGACTGAATGTTGTGATGGTAAAGTTGTCTGACTGAATTTTGTGATCGTAAAGTTGTCTGACTGAATGTAGTGATGGTAAAGTTAACTGACTGAATGTTGTGATGGTAAAGTTGTCTGACTGAATGTTGTGATGGTAAAGTTGTCTGACTGAATGTAGTGATGGTAAAGTTGTCTGACTGAATAATGTGACGTTAATGATGTCTGACTGAATATTGTCATTGTACTGTTGTTTGACTAAATATTGTGAAGGTAAAGTTGTCTCACTGAATGGTGTAGGGCTAAATTTGTCTGACTGAATATAGTGATGGTAAATTGTATGACTGAATGTCGTCATGGTAAAGTTGCATGACTGAATGTTGTTATGGTAAAGTTGTATGACTGAATATTGTCATGGTAAAGTCTTATTACTGACTGTTGTGATGGTAAAGTTAACTGACTGAATATTGTGATGGTAATGTTGTATGACTGAATGTTGTTATGGTACATTTGTCTAACTGAATAATGTGATGATAAAGTTGTCTGACTGAATGTTGTGATGGTAACGTTTTCTGACTGAATATTGATGGTAAAAGTTGTCTGACTGAATGTTGTGAAGTTGTCTGACTAAATGTTGTGATGGTAACATTTACTGACTGAATATTGTGTGGGTAATGTTGTCTGACTGAATATTGTCATTGTAAAGTTGCCTGACTGAATGTTTTGGTGGTAAATTTGTCTGACTGAATGTTGTGATGGTAAGGAATTGTCTGACTAAATGTTGTGATGGTAATGTTGTGTGACTGACTGAATGTTGTGATGGCAAGTTCTCTGTCTCAATGTTTGTCATTGCCTGCATCCGTAATGGGTTTGCAGTCAAACGATCTCCTCTCATTACTGTTAAACGTTCCCTAAAACACTTCAGCGAGCAGGCCTTTCTAATTGACCTGGCCAGGGTATCCTGGAAGGATATTGACCTCATCCCGTCAGTAGAGGATGCCTGGTTATTCTTTAAAAGTGCCTTCCTCACCATCTTAAATAAGCATGCCCCATTCAAGAAATTTAGAACCAGGAATAGATATAGCCCTTGGTTCTCTCCAGACCTGACTGCCCTTGACCAGCGCAAAAACATCCTGTGGCGTTCTGCATTAGCATCGAACAGCCCCGTGATATGCAACTTTTCAGGGAAGTCAGGAACCAATATACGCTGGCAGTTAGGAAAGCCAAGGCTAGCTTTTTCAAGCAGAAATTTGCCTCCTGTAACACAAACTCCAAAAAGTTCTGGGACACTGTTAAGTCCATGGAGAATAAGAGCACCTCCTCCCAACTGCCCACTGCACTGAGGATAGGAAATACTGTCACCACCGATAAACCCACAATAATTGAGAATTTCAATAAGCATTTTTCTATGGCTGGCCATGCTTTCCACCTGGCTACCCCTACCCGGTCAACAGCCCTGCACCCCCTCAGCAACTCGCCAAAGCCTCCCCACTTCTCCTTCTCCCAAATCCAGTCAGCTGATGTTCTAAAAGAGCTGCGAAATCTGGACCCTTACAAATCAGCCGGGCTAGACAATCTGGACCCTTTCTTTTTAAAATTATCTGCCGAAATTGTTGCAACCCCTATTACTAGCCTGTTTAACCTCTCTTTCGTGACGTCTGAGATTCCCAAAGACTGGAAAGCAGCTGCGGTCATCCCCTCTTCAAAGGGGAGACACTCTTGACCCAAACTGTTATAGGCCTATATCCATCCTTCCCTGCCTTTCTAAGGTCTTTGAAAGCCAAGTTAACAAACAAATTACCGACCATTTGAATCCCATTACCTTCTCCGCTATGCAATCTGGTTTCAGGGCTGGTCATGGGTGCACCTCAGCCACGCTCAAGGTCCTAAATGACATCATAACCGCCATCGACAAGAGACATTATTGTGCAGCTGTTTTCATTGATCTGGCCAAGGCTTTCGACTCTGTCAATCACCGCATCCTTATCGGCAGACTCGACAGCATTGGTTTCTCAAATGACTGCCTCGCATGGTTCACCAATTACTTCTCCGACAGAGTTCAGTGTGTCAAATCAGAGGGCCTGTTGTCCGGGCCTCTGGCAGTCTCCATGGGGGTGCCACAGGGTTCAATTCTTGGGCCGACTCTTTTCTCTGTATACATCAATGATGTCGCTCTTGCTGCAGGTGAGTCTCTGATTCACCTCTATGCAGACGACACCATTCTGTATACTTCTGGCCCCTCTTTGGACACTGTGTTAACTACCCTCCAGACGAGCTTCAATGCCATACAACTCTCCTTCCGTGGCCTACAACTGCTCTTAAACGCAAGTAAAACTAAATGCATGCTCTTCAACCGATCGCTACCCGCACCTGTCCCCCCGCCCAGCATCACTACTCTGGGCGGTTCTGTCTTAGATTACGTGGAAAACTACAAATACCTAGGTGTCTGGTTAGACTGTAAACTCTCCTTCCAGACTCACATCAAACATCTCCAATCTAAAATTAAATCTAGAATTGGCTTCCTATTTCGCAACAAAGCTTCCTTCACTCATGCTGCCAAACTTACCCTCGTAAAACTGACCATCCTACCGATCCTCGACTGGGTGATGTAATTTACAAAATAGCCTCCAATACTCTACTCAACAAACTGGATGCAGTCTATCACAGTGCCATCCGTTTTGTTACCAAAGCCCCATATACCACCCACCACTGCGACCTGTACACTCTCGTAGGCTGGCCTTCACTTTACACTCGTCGCCATATCCACTGGCTCCTGGTCATTTACAAGTCCCTGCTAGGTAAAGTCCCACCTTATCTCAGCTCGCTGGTCACCTTAGCAGCACCAACCCGTAGCACACGCTCCAGCAGGTATATCTCACTGGTCACCCCCAAAGCCAATTCCTCCTTTGGCCGACTCTCCTTTCAGTTCTCTGCTGCCAATGACTGGAACGAACTTCAAAAATCTCTGAAACTGGAGACACTTATCTCCCTCAACAGCTTTAAGCACCAGCTCTCAGAGCAGTGTACAGACCACTGTACCTGTTTATAGCCCATCTGTAAATAGCCCAACCAACTACCTCATCCCCTACCGTATTTATTTATTTATCTTGTTCCTTTGCACCCCAGTTTTTCTACATTGCACATTCATCTACTGCACAGTTTTCTTTTACCATTCCAGTGTTAAATTGCTATATTGTAATTACTCTGCCACCATGGCCTATTTATTGTCTTACCTTCCTTATCCTACCTCATTTGCACTCTTTGTATATAGATTTCTTTTTTTCCTACTGTATTATTGACTGTATGTTTGTTTTATTCCATGTGTAACTCTGTGTTGTTGTGTGTCGAACTGCTTTGCTTTATCTTGGCCAGGTCGCAGTTGTAAATGAGAACTTGTTCTCAACTTGCCTACCTGGTTAAATAAAGGTGAAATAAATAAAATAAAAAATGTTGTGATGGTCAAATTGTCTGACTGAATGATGTGATGGTCAAGTTGTCTGACTGAATATTGTCATTGTAAAGTTGTTTGTCTAAATATTGTGAAGGTAAAGTTGTTTGACTGAATGGTGTGGTGCTCAAGTTGTCTGACTGAATGTTGTGATGGTGAAGTTGTCTGTCTAAATGTTGTGATGGTTACATTTTCTGACTGAATATTGTGATGGTAATGTTGTCTGAATGAATAAAGTGACTGTAATGTTGTGTGACTGAACATTGTGAAGGTAAAGTTGTCTGACTGAATGTTGTGATGGTAATGTTGTCTTACTGAATATTTTGATGGTACTATTGTCTGACTGAATATTGTGATGGTAATGTTGTATGACTGAATATTGTCATTGTGAAGTTGTTTGTATAAATATTGTGAAGGTAAAGTTGTCTGACTGAATGTTGTGATGTTAGAGTTGTCTGTCTAAATGTTGTGAAGGTTACATTTTATGACTGAATATTGTGATGGTAATGTTGTCTGACTGAATAATGTGACTGTAATGTTGTGTGACTGAATATTGTGAATGTAAAGTTGTCTGACTGAATATTGTGATGGTAATGTTGTCCAACCCAATATTGTGACTGTAAAGAAGTGTCACTGAATATTTTGATGGTAAAGTTGTCTGAGTGTTTTGATGGTGAAGATATCTGACTGAATATTGTGATGGTAAAGTTGTCTGACTGAATATTGTGACTGTAAAGAAGTGTCACTGAATATTTTGATGGTAAAGTTGTCTGAGTGTTTTGATGGTGAAGATATCTGACTGAATATTGTGATGGTAAAGTTGTCTGACTGAATATTGTGAAGGTAAAGTTGTCTCGCTGAATGTTGTGATGGTAAAGTTGTCTGACTTAATATTGTGATGGTACAGTTGTCTTTCTGAATATTGTGATGGTAAAGCTATCTGATTTAATGTTGTGAGGGTGAAGTTGTCTGACTGAATATTGTAATGGTAAAGTTGTATAACTGAATACTGTGAAGGTAAAGTTGCCTGACTGAATGTTGTGATGGTAAAGTTGCGTGACTGAATGTTGTGATGGTAAAGTTGTCTGACTGAATATTGTGATGGTATTTTTGTCTGTCTGAATATTGTGATGGTATTTTTGTCTGTCTGAATATTGTGATGGTAAAGTTGTCTCACTGAATGTTGTGATGGTAAAGTTGTCTGACTGAATCTTGTGATGGTACAGTTGTCCGACTGATTTTAGTGATGGTAAAGTTGTCTGACTGAATGTTGTGATGGTAAAGTTGTCTGATTAAATGTTGTGATGGTAATGTTGTCTGACTGAATATTGTGAAGGTAAAGTAGTCTGATTGGATAATGTGATGGTACAGTTTTCTGACTGAATATTGTGATGGTAATGTTGTCTGATTTATTGTTGTGATGGTGAAGTATTCTGTCTGATATTGTGATGGTAAATCTGTCTGACTTAGTAATGTGACGGTAATGTTGTCTGACTGAATATTGTCATGGTGAAGTTGTATGACTGAATATTGTGAAGGTAAAGTAGTCTGACTGAGTATTGTGATGGTAAAGTTGTCTGACTGAAGGTTGTGCTGGTAAAATAGTGTGACTGAATATTGTGATGGTACTGTTGTCTGACTGAGTAATGTGATGGTAAAGTTGTCTGACTGAAGGTTGTGCTGGTAAAGTAGTCTGACTGAATATTGTGATGGTACTGTTGTCTGAGGAATTTTGCGATAGTAAAGTTGTCTGACTGAATATTGAGATGGTAATGTTGTCTGATTTATTGTTGTGATGGTGAAGTTGTCTGACTGAATATTGTGAAGGTAAAGTAGTCTAACTGAAATTGTGATGGTAAATCTGTCTGACTTAATAATGTGACGATAATTTTGTCTGACTGAATATTGTCATGGTAAAGTTGTATGACTGAATATTGTGAAGGTAAAGTAGTCTGACTGAGTATTGTGATGGTAATGTTGTCTGACTGAAGGTTGTGCTGGTAAAGTAGTGTGACTGAATATTGTGATGGTACAGTTGTCCGACTGATTTTAGTGATGGTAAAGTTGTCTGACTGAATGTTGTGATGGTAAATTTGTCTGATTAAATGTTGTGATGGTAATGTTGTCTGACTGAATATTGTGAAGGTAAAGTAGTCTGATTGGATAATGTGATGGTACAGTTTTCTGACTGAATATTGTGATGGTAATGTTGTCTGATTTATTGTTGTGATGGTGAAGTAGTCTGTCTGATATTGTGATGGTAAATCTGTCTGACTTCATAATGTGACGGTAATGTTGTCTGACTGAATATTGTCATGGTGAAGTTGTATGACTGAATATTGTGAAGGTAAAGTAGTCTGACTGAGTATTGTGATGGTAAAGTTGTCTGACTGAAGGTTGTGCTGGTAAAATAGTGTGACTGAATATTGTGATGGTACTGTTGTCTGACTGAGTAATGTGATGGTAAAGTTGTCTGACTGAAGGTTGTGCTGGTAAAGTTGTCTGACTGAAGGTTGTGCTGGTAAAGTAGTCTGACTGAATATTGTGATGGTACTGTTGTCTGAGGAATTTTGCGATAGTAAAGTTGTCTGACTGAATATTGAGATGGTAATGTTGTCTGATTTATTGTTGTGATGGTGAAGTTGTCTGACTGAATATTGTGAAGGTAAAGTAGTCTAACTGAAATTGTGATGGTAAATCTGTCTGACTTAATAATGTGACGATAATTTTGTCTGACTGAATATTGTCATGGTAAGTTGTATGACTGAATATTGTGAAGGTAAAGTAGTCTGAATGAGTATTGTGATGGTAAAGTTGTCTGACTGAAGGTTGTGCTGGTAAAGTAGTGTGACTGAATATTGTGATGGTACTGTTGTCTGACGGAATGTTGTGATGGTAAAGTTGTCTGACTGAATGTTGTAATTGTATAGTTGTCTGACGGAATGTTGTGAAAGTAAAGTTGCCTGACTGAATGTTGTAATTGTATTGTTGTCTGACTGAATATTGTGATGGTAAAGTTGTCTGACTTAATAATGTGACGGTAATGTTGTCTGACTGAATATTGTCATGGTTAAGTTGTATGACTGAATATTGTGAAGGTAAAGTTGTCTGACTGAAGGTTGTGCTGGTAAAGTAGTCTGACTGAATATTGTGATGCTACTGTTGTCTGACGGAATGTTGTGATCGTAAAGTTGTCTGACTGAATGTTGTGATGTTAAAGTTGCCTGACTGAATGTTGTAATGGTAAAGTTGTCTGACTGAATGTTGTAATGGTAAAGTTGTCTGACTGAATGTTGTAATGGTATAGTTGTCTGACGGAATGTTGTGAAAGTAAAGTTGCCTGACTGAATGTTGTAATTGTATAGTTGTCTGACTGAATATTGTGATGGTAAAGTTGTCTGACTGAATGTGATGGTACAGTTTTCTGACTGAATATTGTGATGGTAATGTTGTCTGATTTATTGTTGTGATGGCTAAGTAGTCTGTCTGATATTGTGATGGTAAATCTGTCTGACTTAATAATGTGACGGTAATGTTGTCTGACTGAATATTGTCATGGTGAAGTTGTATGACTGAATATTATGAAGGTAAAGTAGTCTGACTGAGTATTGTGATGGTAAAGTTGTCTGACTGAAGGTTGTGCTGGTAAAATAGTGTGACTGAATATTGTGATGAAACTGTTGTCTGACTGAGTATTGTGATGGTAAAGTTGTCTGACTGAGTAATGTGATGGTAAAGTTGTCTGACTGAAGGTTGTGCTGGTAAAGTAGTCTGACTGAATATTGTGATGGTACTGTTGTCTGAGGAATTTTGCGATAGTAAAGTTGTCTGACTGAATATTGAGATGGTAATGTTGTCTGATTTATTGTTGTGATGGTGAAGTTGTCTGACTGAATATTGTGAAGGTAAAGTTGTCTAACTGAAATTGTGATGGTAAATCTGTCTGACTTAATAATGTGACAATAATTTTGTCTGACTGAATATTGTCATGGTTAAGTTGTATGACTGAATATTGTGAAGGTAAAGTAGTCTGACTGAGTATTGTGATGGTAAAGTTGTCTGACTGAAGGTTGTGCTGGTAAAGTAGTGTGACTGAATATTGTGATGGTACTGTTGTCTGACGGAATGTTGTGATGGTAAAGTTGTCTGACTGAATGTTGTAATTGTATTGTTGTCTGACTGAATATTGTGATGGTAAATCTGTCTTACTGAATAATGTGACGGTAAAGTAGTCTGACTGAGTATTGTGATGGTAAAGTTGTCTGACTGAAGGTTGTGCTGGTAAAATAGTGTGACTGAATATTGTGATGGTACTGTTGTCTGACTGAGTAATGTGATGGTAAAGTTGTCTGACTGAAGGTTGTGCTGGTAAAGTTGTCTGACTGAAGGTTGTGCTGGTAAAGTAGTCTGACTGAATATTGTGATGGTACTGTTGTCTGAGGAATTTTGCGATAGTAAAGTTGTCTGACTGAATATTGAGATGGTAATGTTGTCTGATTTATTGTTCTGATGGTGAAGTTGTCTGACTGAATATTGTGAAGGTAAAGTAGTCTAACTGAAATTGTGATGGTAAATCTGTCTGACTTAATAATGTGACGATAATTTTGTCTGACTGAATATTGTCATGGTAAGTTGTATGACTGAATATTGTGAAGGTAAAGTAGTCTGAATGAGTATTGTGATGGTAAAGTTGTCTGACTGAAGGTTGTGCTGGTAAAGTAGTGTGACTGAATATTGTGATGGTACTGTTGTCTGACGGAATGTTGTGAAAGTAAAGTTGCCTGACTGAATGTTGTAATTGTATTGTTGTCTGACTGAATATTGTGATGGTAAAGTTGTCTGACTTAATAATGTGACGGTAATGTTGTCTGACTGAATATTGTCATGGTTAAGTTGTATGACTGAATATTGTGAAGGTAAAGTTGTCTGACTGAAGGTTGTGCTGGTAAAGTAGTCTGACTGAATATTGTGATGCTACTGTTGTCTGACGGAATGTTGTGATCGTAAAGTTGTCTGACTGAATGTTGTGATGTTAAAGTTGCCTGACTGAATGTTGTAATGGTAAAGTTGTCTGACTGAATGTTGTAATGGTAAAGTTGTCTGACTGAATGTTGTAATGGTATAGTTGTCTGACGGAATGTTGTGAAAGTAAAGTTGCCTGACTGAATGTTGTAATTGTATAGTTGTCTGACTGAATATTGTGATGGTAAAGTTGTCTGACTGAATGTGATGGTACAGTTTTCTGACTGAATATTGTGATGGTAATGTTGTCTGATTTATTGTTGTGATGGCTAAGTAGTCTGTCTGATATTGTGATGGTAAATCTGTCTGACTTAATAATGTGACGGTAATGTTGTCTGACTGAATATTGTCATGGTGAAGTTGTATGACTGAATATTATGAAGGTAAAGTAGTCTGACTGAGTATTGTGATGGTAAAGTTGTCTGACTGAAGGTTGTGCTGGTAAAATAGTGTGACTGAATATTGTGATGAAACTGTTGTCTGACTGAGTATTGTGATGGTAAAGTTGTCTGACTGAGTAATGTGATGGTAAAGTTGTCTGACTGAAGGTTGTGCTGGTAAAGTAGTCTGACTGAATATTGTGATGGTACTGTTGTCTGAGGAATTTTGCGATAGTAAAGTTGTCTGACTGAATATTGAGATGGTAATGTTGTCTGATTTATTGTTGTGATGGTGAAGTTGTCTGACTGAATATTGTGAAGGTAAAGTTGTCTAACTGAAATTGTGATGGTAAATCTGTCTGACTTAATAATGTGACAA
Organism: Brachymystax lenok tsinlingensis; assembly: GCA_030435695.1. NCBI lineage: Eukaryota > Metazoa > Chordata > Actinopteri > Salmoniformes > Salmonidae > Brachymystax > Brachymystax lenok. Next base: position 25,592,039 of record CM059803.1, on the reverse strand, counting down.
TAATTTTGTCTGACTGAATATTGTCATGGTTAAGTTGTATGACTGAATATTGTGAAGGTAAAGTAGTCTGACTGAGTATTGTGATGGTAAAGTTGTCTGACTGAAGGTTGTGCTGGTAAAGTAGTGTGACTGAATATTGTGATGGTACTGTTGTCTGACGGAATGTTGTGATGGTAAAGTTGTCTGACTGAATGTTGTAATTGTATTGTTGTCTGACTGAATATTGTGATGGTAAATCTGTCTTACTGAATAATGTGACGGTAAAGTAGTCTGACTGAGTATTGTGATGGTAAAGTTGTCTGACTGAAGGTTGTGCTGGTAAAATAGTGTGACTGAATATTGTGATGGTACTGTTGTCTGACTGAGTAATGTGATGGTAAAGTTGTCTGACTGAAGGTTGTGCTGGTAAAGTTGTCTGACTGAAGGTTGTGCTGGTAAAGTAGTCTGACTGAATATTGTGATGGTACTGTTGTCTGAGGAATTTTGCGATAGTAAAGTTGTCTGACTGAATATTGAGATGGTAATGTTGTCTGATTTATTGTTCTGATGGTGAAGTTGTCTGACTGAATATTGTGAAGGTAAAGTAGTCTAACTGAAATTGTGATGGTAAATCTGTCTGACTTAATAATGTGACGATAATTTTGTCTGACTGAATATTGTCATGGTAAGTTGTATGACTGAATATTGTGAAGGTAAAGTAGTCTGAATGAGTATTGTGATGGTAAAGTTGTCTGACTGAAGGTTGTGCTGGTAAAGTAGTGTGACTGAATATTGTGATGGTACTGTTGTCTGACGGAATGTTGTGAAAGTAAAGTTGCCTGACTGAATGTTGTAATTGTATTGTTGTCTGACTGAATATTGTGATGGTAAAGTTGTCTGACTTAATAATGTGACGGTAATGTTGTCTGACTGAATATTGTCATGGTTAAGTTGTATGACTGAATATTGTGAAGGTAAAGTTGTCTGACTGAAGGTTGTGCTGGTAAAGTAGTCTGACTGAATATTGTGATGCTACTGTTGTCTGACGGAATGTTGTGATCGTAAAGTTGTCTGACTGAATGTTGTGATGTTAAAGTTGCCTGACTGAATGTTGTAATGGTAAAGTTGTCTGACTGAATGTTGTAATGGTAAAGTTGTCTGACTGAATGTTGTAATGGTATAGTTGTCTGACGGAATGTTGTGAAAGTAAAGTTGCCTGACTGAATGTTGTAATTGTATAGTTGTCTGACTGAATATTGTGATGGTAAAGTTGTCTGACTGAATGTGATGGTACAGTTTTCTGACTGAATATTGTGATGGTAATGTTGTCTGATTTATTGTTGTGATGGCTAAGTAGTCTGTCTGATATTGTGATGGTAAATCTGTCTGACTTAATAATGTGACGGTAATGTTGTCTGACTGAATATTGTCATGGTGAAGTTGTATGACTGAATATTATGAAGGTAAAGTAGTCTGACTGAGTATTGTGATGGTAAAGTTGTCTGACTGAAGGTTGTGCTGGTAAAATAGTGTGACTGAATATTGTGATGAAACTGTTGTCTGACTGAGTATTGTGATGGTAAAGTTGTCTGACTGAGTAATGTGATGGTAAAGTTGTCTGACTGAAGGTTGTGCTGGTAAAGTAGTCTGACTGAATATTGTGATGGTACTGTTGTCTGAGGAATTTTGCGATAGTAAAGTTGTCTGACTGAATATTGAGATGGTAATGTTGTCTGATTTATTGTTGTGATGGTGAAGTTGTCTGACTGAATATTGTGAAGGTAAAGTTGTCTAACTGAAATTGTGATGGTAAATCTGTCTGACTTAATAATGTGACAATAATTTTGTCTGACTGAATATTGTCATGGTTAAGTTGTATGACTGAATATTGTGAAGGTAAAGTAGTCTGACTGAGTATTGTGATGGTAAAGTTGTCTGACTGAAGGTTGTGCTGGTAAAGTAGTGTGACTGAATATTGTGATGGTACTGTTGTCTGACGGAATGTTGTGATGGTAAAGTTGTCTGACTGAATGTTGTAATTGTATTGTTGTCTGACTGAATATTGTGATGGTAAAGTTGTCTGACTGAATGTTTTGATGGTAAGGTTGTCTGACTGAATGTTATGATGGTGAAGTAGTCTGACTGAAGTTTGTGATGATAAAGACGGCTTAATGAATATTTTAATGGTAAAGTTGTCAGACTAATTGTTGTGATGATAAAGTTGTCTGACTGAGTATTGTGATGGTAAAGTTGTCTTACTGAGTAATGTGATGGTAAAGTTGTCTGACTGAAGGTTGTGCTGGTAAAGTAGTCTGACTGAATATTGTGATGGTACTGTTGTCTCGGACGGAATTTTGCGATGGTAAAGTTGTCTGACTGAATATTGTGATGGTAATGTTGTCTGATTTATTGTTGTGATGGTGAAGTTGTCTGACTGAATATTGTGAAGGTAAAGTAGTCTAACTGAAATTGTGATGGTAAATCTGCCTGACTTAATAATGTGACGATAATTTTGTCTGACTGAATATTGTCATTGTAAAGTTGTATGACTGAATATTGTGAAGGCAAAGTAGTCTGACTGAGTATTGTGATGGTAAAGTTGTCTGACTGAAGGTTGTGCCGGTAAAGTAGTGTGACTGAATATTGTGATGGTACTGTTGTCTGACGGAATGTTGTGATGGTAAAGTTGTCTGACTGAAATTGTGATGGTAAATCTGTCTTACTGAATAATGTGACGGTAATGTTGTCTGACTGAATATTGTCATGGTAAAGTTGTCTGACTGAAGGTTGTGCTGGTTAAGTAGTCTGACTGAGTATTGTGATTGTAAAGTTGTCAGACTGAAGGTTGTGCTGGTAAAGTAGTCTGACTGAGTATTGTGATGGTAAAGTTGTCTGACTGAAGGTTGTGCTGGTAAAGTAGTCTGATTGAATTTTGTGATGGTACTGTTGTCTGACGGAATGTTGTGATGGTAAAGTTGTCTGACTGAATATTGTGATGGTAATGTTGTCTGATTTATTGTTGTGATGGTGAAGTTGTCTGACTGAATATTGTTAAGGTAAAGTTGTTTGACTGAATGTTGTGATGGTAAATCTGTCTGACTTAATAATGTGACGATAATTTTGCCTGACTGAATATTGTCATGGTAAAGTTGTATGACTGAATATTGTGAAGGTAAAGTAGTCTGACTGAGTATTGTGATGGTAAAGTTGTCTGACTGAAGGTTGTGCCGGTTAAGCAGTGTGACTGAATATTGTGATGGTACTGTTGTCTGACGGAATGTTGTGATGGTAAAGTTGTCTGACTGAATGTTGTAATTGTAAAGTTGTCTGACTGAATATTGTGATGGTGAAGTTGTCTGACTGAATGTTTTGATGGTAAGGTTGTCTGACTGAATGTTATGATGGTGAAGTAGTCTGACTGACGTTTGTGATGGTAAAGACGGCTTAATGAATATTTTAATGGTAAAGTTGTCAGACTGAAGGTTGTGCTGGTAAAGTAGTCTGACTGAGTATTGTGATGGTAAAGTTGTCTGACTGAAGGTTGTTCTGGTAAAGTAGTCTGATTGAATTTTGTGATGGTACTGTTGTCTGACGGAATGTTGTGATGGTAAAGTTGTCTGACTGAATATTGTGATGGTAATGTTGTCTGAATTTTTGTTGTGATGGTGAAGTTGTCTGACTGAATATTGTGATGGTAAAGTTGTCTGACTGAATGTTGTGATGGTAAAGTTGTCTGACTGAATGTTGTGATGGTGAAGATATCTGACTGAGTATTGTGATGGTAAAGTTGTCTCACTGAATGTAATGGTAAAGTTGCCTGACAATGTTGTAATGGTATAGTTGTCTGACTGAATGTTGTGAAAGTAAAGTTGCCTGACTGAATGTTGTAATTGTATAGTTTTCTGACTGAATATTGTGATGGTAAAGTTGTCTGACTGAATGTTTTGATGGTAAGGTTGTCTGACTGAATGTTATGATGGTGAAGTAGTCTGACTGAAGTTTGTGATGGTAAAGACGGCTTAATGAATATTTTAATGGTAAAGTTGTCAGACTAATTGTTGTGATGATGAAGTTGTCTGACTGAGTATTGTGATGGTAAAGTTGTCTGACTGAGTAATGTGATGGTAAAGTTGTCTGACTGAAGGTTGTGCTGGTAAAGTAGTCTGACTGAATATTGTGATGGTACTGTTGTCTGATTTATTGTTGTGATGGTGAAGTTGTCTGACTGAATATTGTGAAGGTAAAGTAGTCTGACTGAAATTGTGATGGTAAATCTGTCTTACTGAATAATGTGACGGTAATGTTGTCTGACTGAATATTGTCATGGTAAAGTTGTCTGACTGAAGGTTGTGCTGGTTAAGTAGTCTGACTGAGTATTGTGATTGTAAAGTTGTCTGACTGAAGGTTGTGCTGGTAAAGTAGTCTGATTGAATATTGTGATGGTACTGTTGTCTGACGGAATGTTGTGATGGTAAAGTTGTCTGACTGAATGTTGTAATTGTATTGTTGTCTGACTGAATATTGTGATGGTAAAGTTGTCTGACTGAATGTTTTGATGGTAAGGTTGTCTGACTGAATGTTATGATGGTGAAGTAGTCTGACTGAATATTGTGATGGTAAAGTTGTCTGACTGAATGTTTTGATGGTAAGGTTGTCTGACTGAATGTTATGATGGTGAAGTAGTCTGACTGAAGTTTGTGATGGTAAAGACGGCTTAATGAATATTTTAATGGTAAAGTTGTCAGACTAATTGTTGTGATGATAAAGTTGTCTGACTGAGTATTGTGATGGTAAAGTTGTCTGACTGAGTAATGTGATGGTAAAGTTGTCTGACTGAAGGTTGTGCTGGTAAAGTAGTCTGACTGAATATTGTGATGGTACTGTTGTCTGATTTATTGTTGTGATGGTGAAGTTGTCTGACTGAATATTGTGAAGGTAAAGTAGTCTGACTGAAATTGTGATGGTAAATCTGTCTTACTGAATAATGTGACGGTAATGTTGTCTGACTGAATATTGTCATGGTAAAGTTGTCTGACTGAAGGTTGTGCTGGTTAAGTAGTCTGACTGAGTATTGTGATTGTAAAGTTGTCTGACTGAAGGTTGTGCTAGTAAAGTAGTCTGATTGAATATTGTGATGGTACTGTTGTCTGACGGAATGTTGTGATGGTAAAGTTGTCTGACTGAATGTTTTGATGGTAAACTTGTCTGACTGAATGTTGTGATGGTGAAGATATCTGACTGAGTATTGTGATGGTAAAGTTGTCTCACTGAATGTGATGGTACAGTTGTCTGACTGAATATTGTGATGTTAATGTTGTCTGATTTATTGTTGTGATGGTGAAGTTGTCAGACTGAATATTGTGAAGGTAAAGTAGTCTAACTGAAATTGTGATGGTAAATCTGTCTGACTTAATGTTTTGATGGTAAAGTTGTCTGACTGAATGTTGTGATGGTGAAGATATCTGACTGAGTATTGTGATGGTAAAGTTGTCTCACTGAATGTGATGGTAGAGTTGTCTGACTGAATATTGTGATGGTAATGTTGTCTGATTTATTGTTGTGATGGTGAAGTAGTCTGTCTGATATTGTGATGGTAAATCTGTCTGACTTAATAATGTGACGGTAATGTTGTCTGACTGAATATTGTCATGGTTAAGTTGTCTGACTGAATGTTATGATGGTGAAGTAGTCTGACTGAAGTTTGTGATGGTAAAGACGGCTTATTGAATATTTTAATGGTAAAGTTGTCAGACTGAGTAATGTGATGGTAAAGTTGTCTGACTGAAGGTTGTCCTGGTAAAGTAGTCTGACTGAATATTGTGATGGTACTGTTGTCTGACGGAATTTTGTGATGGTAAAGTTGTCTGACTGAATATTGTGATGGTAAAGTTGTCTGACTGAGTAATGTGATGGTAAAGTTGTCTGACTGAATATTGTGATGGTAATGTTGTCTGATTTATTGTTGTGATGGTGAAGTTGTCTGACTGAATATTGTGAAGGTAAAGTAGTCTAACTGATATTGTGATGGTAAAGTAGTCTGACTGAATATTGTGATGGTACTGTTGTCTGACGGAATGTTGTGATCGTAAAGTTGTCTGACTGAATGTTGTGATGTTAACGTTGCCTGACTGAATGTTGTAATGTTAAAGTTGTCTGACTGAATGTTGTAATGGTAAAGTTGTCTGACAATGTTGTAATGGTATAGTTGTCTGACTGAATGTTGTGAAAGTAAAGTGTCCTGACTGAATGTTGTAATTGTATAGTTGTCTGACTGAATATTGTGATGGTAAAGTTGTCTGACTGAATGTTTTGATGGTAAAGTTGTCTGACTGAATATTGTGATGGTAATGTTGTCTGATATATTGTTGTGATGGTGAAGTTGTCTGACTGAATATTGTGAAGGTAAAGTAGTCTAACTGAAATTGTGATGGTAAAGTAGTCTGACTGAATATTGTGATGGTACTGTTGTCTGACGGAATGTTGTGATCGTAAAGTTGTCTGACTGAATGTTGTGATGTTAAAGTTGCCTGACTGAATGTTGTAATGTTAAAGTTGTCTGACTGAATGTTGTAATGGTAAAGTTGTCTGACAATGTTGTAATGGTATAGTTGTCTGACTGAATGTTGTGAAAGTAAAGTGTCCTGACTGAATGTTGTAATTGTATAGTTGTCTGACTGAATATTGTGATGGTAAAGTTGTCTGACTGAATGTTTTGATGGTAAAGTTGTCTGACTGAATGTTGTGATAGTGAAGATATCTGCCTGAGTATTGTGATGGTAAAGTTGTCTCACTGAATGTGATGGTACAGTTGTCTGACTGAATATTTCAATGGTAATGTTGTCTGATTTATTGTTGTGATGGTGAAGTTGTCTGACTGAAGGTTGTGCTGGTAAAGTAGTCTGATTGAATATTGTGATGTTACTGTTGTCTGACGGAATGTTGTGATGGTAAAGTTGTCTGACTGAATATTGTGATGGCAATGTTGTCTGATTTATTTTTGTGATGGTGAAGTTATCTGACTGAATATTGTGAAGGTAAAGTTGTCTGACTGAATTTTGTGATGGTAAAGTTGTCTGACTGAATGTTGTGATGGTGAAGATATCTGACTGAGTATTGTGATGCTAAAGTTGTCTGACGGAATGTTGTGATGGTACTGTTGTCTGACGGAATGTTGTGAAAGTAAAGTTGCCCGACTGAATATTGTGATGGTGAAGTTGTCTGACTGAATGTTTGATGGTAAAGTTGTCTGACTGAATGTTGTGATGGTGAAGATATCTGACTGAGTATTGTGATGGTAAAGTTGTCTCACTGAATGTGATGGTACAGTTGTATGACTGGATATTGTGAAGGTAAAGTAGTCTAACTGAAATTGTTATGGTAAATCGGTCTGACTTAATAATGTGACGATAATTTTGTCTGACTGAATATTGTGATGGTAAAGTTGTCTTACTGAATATTGTGATGGTGAAGATATCTGATTGAGTATTGTGATTTTAAAGTTGTCTCACTGAATGTGATGGTACAGTTGTCTTTCTGAATGTTGTGATGGTGAAGTAGTCTTTTTGAAGTTTGTGATGGTAAAGACGGCTTAATGAATATTTTAATGGTAAAGATGTCAGCCTAATTGTTGTGATGGTAAACTTGTCTCACTGAATGTGATGGTAAAGTTGTGTAACTGAATGTTGTGATGGTGAAGATATCTGATTGAGTATTGTGATTTTAAAGTTGTCTCACTGAATGTGATGGTACAGTTGTCTTTCTGAAGGTTGTGCTGGTAAAGTAGTCTGATTGAATATTGTGATGTTACTGTTGTCTGACGGAATGTTGTGATGGTAAAGTTGTCTGACTGAATATTGTGATGGCAATGTTGTCTGATTTATTTTTGTGATGGTGAAGTTGTCTGACTGAATATTGTGAAGGTAAAGTAGTCTAACTGAAATTGTTATGGTAAATCGGTCTGACTTAATATTGTGATGATAATTTTGCCTGACTGAGTATTGTGGTAAAGTTGTCTTACTGAATGTTGTGATGGTGAAGATATCTGATTGAGTATTGTGATTTTAAAGTTGTCTCACTGAATGTGATGGTACAGTTGTCTTTCTGAATGTTGTGATGGTGAAGTAGTCTTTTTAAGTTTGTGATGGTAAAGACGGCTTAATGAATATTTTAATGGTAAAGATGTCAGCCTAATTGTTGTGATGGTAAACTTGTCTCACTGAATGTGATGGTAAAGTTGTGTAACTGAATGTTGTGATGGTAAAGTTGTCTGACTGAATGTTGTGATGTTAAAGTTGTCAGACTGGATGTTTGATGGTAAAGTTGTCTGACTGAATATTGTGATGGTAATGTTATCTGATTTATTGTTGTGAAGAGGAAGTTGTCTGACTGAATATTGTGATGGTAATCTGTCTGACTGAATAATGTGACGGTAATGTTGTCTGACTGAATATTGTCATGGTAAAGTTGTATGACTGAATATTGTGAAGGTAAAGTAGTCTGACTGAGTATTGTGATGGTAAAGTTGTCTGACTGAAGGTTGTGCTGGTAAAGTAGTCTGACTGAATATTGTGATGGTACTGTTGTCTGACGGAATTTTGTGATGGTAAAGTTGTCTGACTGAATATTGTGATGGTAATGTTGTCTAATTTATTGTTGTGATGGTGAAGTTGTCTGACTGAATATTGTGAAGGTAAAGTTGTCTGACTGAAGGTTGTGCTGGTAAAGTAGTCTGACTGAATTTTGTGATGGTACTGTTGTCTGACGGAATGTTGTGATCGTAAAGTTGTCTGACTGAATGTTGTGATGTTAAAGTTGCCTGACTGAATGTTGTAATGGTAAAGTTGTCTGACTGACTAATTGTTGTGATGATAAAGTTGTCTGACTGAGTATTGTGATGGTAAAGTTTTCTAACTGAGTAATGTGATGGTAAAGTTGTCTGACTGAAGGTTGTGCTGGTAAAGTAGTCTGACTGAATATTGTGATGGTAATGTTGTCTGATTTATTGTTGTGATGGTGAAGTTGTCTGACTGAATATTGTGAAGGTAAAGTAGTCTGACTGAAATTGTGATGGTAAATCTGTCTTACTGAATAATGTGACGGTCATGTTGTCTGACTGAATATTGTCATGGTAAAATTGTCTGACTGAAGGTTGTGCTGGTAAAGGAGTCTGACTGAGTATTGTGATGGTAAAGTTGTCTGACTGAAGGTTGTGCTGGTAAAGTAGTCTGATTGAATATTGTGATGGTACTGTTGTCTGACTGAATGTTGTGATGGTAAAGTTGTCTGACTGAATATTGTGATGGTAATGTTGTCTGATTTATTGTTGTGATGGTGAAGTTGTCTTACTGAATGTTGTAATGGTATAGTTGTCTGACGGAATGTTGTGAAAGTAAAGTTGCCTGACTGAATGTTGTAATTGTATAGTTGTCTGACTGAATATTGTGATGGTAAAGTTGTCTGACTGAATGTTTTGATGGTAAAGTTGTCTGATTTATTGTTGTGATGGTGAAGATATCTGACTGAGTATTGTGATGGTAAAGTTGTCTCACTGAATGTGATGGTACAGTTGTCTGACTGAATATTGTGATGGTAATGTTGTCTGACTGAAGGTTGTGCTGGTAAAGTAGTCTGACTGAATTTTGTGATGGTACTGTTGTCTGACGGAATGTTGTGATCGTAAAGTTGTCTGACTGAATGTTGTAATGGTAAAGTTGTCTGATTTATTGTTGTGATGGTGAAGATATCTGACTGAGTATTGTGATGGTAAAGTTGTCTGACTGAATGTTGTGATGGTAAAGTTGTCTGACTGAATGTTGTGATGGTGAAGATATCTGACTGAGTATTGTGATGGTAAAGTTGTCTGACTGAATGTTGTGATGGTAAAGTTGTCTGACTGAATGTTGTGATGGTGAAGATATCTGACTGAGTATTGTGATGGTAAAGTTGTCTGACGGAATGTTGTGATGGTACTGTTGTCTGACGGAATGTTGTGAAAGTAAAGTTGCCTGACTGAATATTGTAATGGTAAAGTTGTCTGACTGAATGTTTGATGGTAAAGTTGTCTGACTGAATGTTGTGATGGTGAAGATATCTGACTGAGTATTGTGATGGTAAAGTTGTCTCACTGAATGTGATGGTACAGTTGTCTGACTGAATATTGTGATGGTAATGTTGTCTGATTTATTGTTGTGATGGTGAAGTTGTCTGACTGAATATTGTGAAGGTAAAGTAGTCTAACTGAAATTGTTATGGTAAATCGGTCTGACTTAATAATGTGACGATAATTTTGTCTGACTGAATATTGTGATGGTAAAGTTGTCTTACTGAATATTGTGATGGTGAAGATATCTGATTGAGTATTGTGATTTTAAAGTTGTCTCACTGAATGTGATGGTACAGTTGTCTTTCTGAATGTTGTGATGGTGAAGTAGTCTTTTTGAAGTTTGTGATGGTAAAGACGGCTTAATGAATATTTTAATGGTAAAGATGTCAGCCTAATTGTTGTGATGGTAAACTTGTCTCACTGAATGTGATGGTAAAGTTGTGTAACTGAATGTTGTGATGGTAAAGTTGTCTGACTGAATGTTGTGATGGTAAAGTTGTCCAGACTGGATGTTTGATGGTAAAGTTGTCTGACTGAATATTGTGATGGAAATGTTATCTGATTTATTGTTGTGAAGATGAAGTTGTCTGACTGAATATTGTGATGGTAATCTGTCTGACTGAATAATGTGACGGTAATGTTGTCTGACTGAATATTGTCATGGTAAAGTTGTATGACTGAATATTGTGAAGGTAAAGTAGTCTGACTGAGTATTGTGATGGTAAAGTTGTCTGACTGAAGGTTGTGCTGGTAAAGTAGTCTGACTGAATATTGTGATGGTACTGTTGTCTGACGGAATTTTGTGATGGTAAAGTTGTCTAACTGAATATTGTGATGGTAATGTTGTCTGATTTATTGTTGTGATGGTACTGTTGTCTGACGGAATGTTGTGATTGTAAAGTTGTCTGACTGAATGTTGTGATGTTAAAGTTGCCTGACTGAATGTTGTAATGGTAAAGTTGTCTGACTGACTAATTGTTGTGATGATAAAGTTGTCTGACTGAGTATTGTGATGGTAAAGTTGTCTGACTGAATGTTTTGATGGTAAAGTTGTCTGATTTATTTTTGTGATGGTGAAGATATCTGACTGAGTATTGTGATGGTAAAGTTGTCTCACTGAATGTGATGGTACAGTTGTCTGACTGAATATTGTGATGGTAATGTTGTCTGACTGAAGGTTGTGCTGGTAAAGTAGTCTGACTGAATTTTGTGATGGTACTGTTGTCTGACGGAATGTTGTGATCGTAAAGTTGTCTGACTGAATGTTGTGATGTTAAAGTTGCCTGACTGAATGTTGTAATGGTAAAGTTTTCTGACTGACTAATTGTTGTGATGATAAAGTTGTCTGACTGAATGTTTTGATGGTAAAGTTGTCTGATTTATTTTTGTGATGGTGAAGTTGTCTGACTGAAGGTTGTGCTGGTAAAGTAGTCTGACTGAATATTGTGATGGTACTGTTGTCTGACGGAATTTTGTGATGGTAAAGTTGTCTGACTGAATATTGTGATGGTAATGTTGTCTGATTTATTGTTGTGATGGTACTGTTGTCTGACGGAATGTTGTGATTGTAAAGTTGTCTGACTGAATGTTGTGATGTTAAAGTTGCCTGACTGAATGTTGTAATGGTAAAGTTGTCTGACTGACTAATTGTTGTGATGATAAAGTTGTCTGACTGAGTATTGTGATGGTAAAGTTGTCTGACTGAATGTTTTGATGGTAAAGTTGTCTGATTTATTTTTGTGATGGTGAAGATATCTGACTGAGTATTGTGATGGTAAAGTTGTCTCACTGAATGTGATGGTACAGTTGTCTGACTGAATATTGTGATGGTAATGTTGTCTGACTGAAGGTTGTGCTGGTAAAGTAGTCTGACTGAATTTTGTGATGGTACTGTTGTCTGACGGAATGTTGTGATCGTAAAGTTGTCTGACTGAATGTTGTGATGTTAAAGTTGCCTGACTGAATGTTGTAATGGTAAAGTTTTCTGACTGACTAATTGTTGTGATGATAAAGTTGTCTGACTGAATGTTTTGATGGTAAAGTTGTCTGATTTATTTTTGTGATGGTGAAGTTGTCTGACTGAAGGTTGTGCTGGTAAAGTAGTCTGACTGAATATTGTGATGGTACTGTTGTCTGACAGAATTTTGTGATGGTAAAGTTGTCTGACTGAATATTGTGATGGTAATGTTGTCTGATTTATTGTTGTGATGGTGAAGTTGTCTGACTGAATATTGTGAAGGTAAAGTAGTCTGACTGAAATTGTGATGGTAAATCTGTCTTACTGAATAATGTGACGGTCATGTTGTCTGACTGAATATTGTCATGGTAAAATTGTCTGACTGAAGGTTGTGCTGGTAAAGGAGTCTGACTGAGTATTGTGATGGTAAAGTTGTCTGACTGAAGGTTGTGCTGGTAAAGTAGTCTGATTGAATATTGTGATGGTACTGTTGTCTGACTGAATGTTGTGATGGTAAAGTTGTCTGACTGAATATTGTGATGGTAATGTTGTCTGATTTATTGTTGTGATGGTGAAGTTGTCTTACTGAATGTTGTAATGGTATAGTTGTCTGACGGAATGTTGTGAAAGTAAAGTTGCCTGACTGAATGTTGTAATTGTATAGTTGTCTGACTGAATATTGTGATGGTAAAGTTGTCTGACTGAATGTTTTGATGGTAAAGTTGTCTGATTTATTGTTGTGATGGTGAAGATATCTGACTGAGTATTGTGATGGTAAAGTTGTCTCACTGAATGTGATGGTACAGTTGTCTGACTGAATATTGTGATGGTAATGTTGTCTGACTGAAGGTTGTGCTGGTAAAGTAGTCTGACTGAATTTTGTGATGGTACTGTTGTCTGACGGAATGTTGTGATCGTAAAGTTGTCTGACTGAATGTTGTAATGGTAAAGTTGTCTGATTTATTGTTGTGATGGTGAAGATATCTGACTGAGTATTGTGATGGTAAAGTTGTCTGATTTATTGTTGTGATGGTGAAGATATCTGACTGAGTATTGTGATGGTAAAGTTGTCTGACTGAATGTTGTGATGGTAAAGTTGTCTGACTGAATGTTGTGATGGTGAAGATATCTGACTGAGTATTGTGATGGTAAAGTTGTCTGACGGAATGTTGTGATGGTACTGTTGTCTGACGGAATGTTGTGAAAGTAAAGTTGCCTGACTGAATATTGTAATGGTAAAGTTGTCTGACTGAATGTTTGATGGTAAAGTTGTCTGACTGAATGTTGTGATGGTGAAGATATCTGACTGAGTATTGTGATGGTAAAGTTGTCTCACTGAATGTGATGGTACAGTTGTCTGACTGAATATTGTGATGGTAATGTTGTCTGATTTATTGTTGTGATGGTGAAGTTGTCTGACTGAATATTGTGAAGGTAAAGTAGTCTAACTGAAATTGTTATGGTAAATCGGTCTGACTTAATAATGTGACGATAATTTTGTCTGACTGAATATTGTGATGGTAAAGTTGTCTTACTGAATATTGTGATGGTGAAGATATCTGATTGAGTATTGTGATTTTAAAGTTGTCTCACTGAATGTGATGGTACAGTTGTCTTTCTGAATGTTGTGATGGTGAAGTAGTCTTTTTGAAGTTTGTGATGGTAAAGACGGCTTAATGAATATTTTAATGGTAAAGATGTCAGCCTAATTGTTGTGATGGTAAACTTGTCTCACTGAATGTGATGGTAAAGTTGTGTAACTGAATGTTGTGATGGTAAAGTTGTCTGACTGAATGTTGTGATGGTAAAGTTGTCAGACTGGATGTTTGATGGTAAAGTTGTCTGACTGAATATTGTGATGGAAATGTTATCTGATTTATTGTTGTGAAGATGAAGTTGTCTGACTGAATATTGTGATGGTAATCTGTCTGACTGAATAATGTGACGGTAATGTTGTCTGACTGAATATTGTCATGGTAAAGTTGTATGACTGAATATTGTGAAGGTAAAGTAGTCTGACTGAGTATTGTGATGGTAAAGTTGTCTGACTGAAGGTTGTGCTGGTAAAGTAGTCTGACTGAATATTGTGATGGTACTGTTGTCTGACGGAATTTTGTGATGGTAAAGTTGTCTGACTGAATATTGTGATGGTAATGTTGTCTGATTTATTGTTGTGATGGTACTGTTGTCTGACGGAATGTTGTGATTGTAAAGTTGTCTGACTGAATGTTGTGATGTTAAAGTTGCCTGACTGAATGTTGTAATGGTAAAGTTGTCTGACTGACTAATTGTTGTGATGATAAAGTTGTCTGACTGAGTATTGTGATGGTAAAGTTGTCTGACTGAATGTTTTGATGGTAAAGTTGTCTGATTTATTTTTGTGATGGTGAAGATATCTGACTGAGTATTGTGATGGTAAAGTTGTCTCACTGAATGTGATGGTACAGTTGTCTGACTGAATATTGTGATGGTAATGTTGTCTGACTGAAGGTTGTGCTGGTAAAGTAGTCTGACTGAATTTTGTGATGGTACTGTTGTCTGACGGAATGTTGTGATCGTAAAGTTGTCTGACTGAATGTTGTGATGTTAAAGTTGCCTGACTGAATGTTGTAATGGTAAAGTTTTCTGACTGACTAATTGTTGTGATGATAAAGTTGTCTGACTGAATGTTTTGATGGTAAAGTTGTCTGATTTATTTTTGTGATGGTGAAGATATCTGACTGAGTATTGTGATGGTAAAGTTGTCTCACTGAATGTGATGGTACAGTTGTCTGACTGAATATTGTGATGGTAATGTTGTCTGACTGAAGGTTGTGCTGGTAAAGTAGTCTGACTGAATTTTGTGATGGTACTGTTGTCTGACGGAATGTTGTGATTGTAAAGTTGTCTGACTGAATGTTGTGATGTTAAAGTTGCCTGACTGAATGTTGTAATGGTAAAGTTGTCTGACTGACTAATAGTTGTGATGATAAAGTTGTCTGACTGAAGGTTGTGCTGGTAAAGTAGTCAGATTGAATATTGTGATGGTACTGTTGTCTGACGGAATGTTGTGATGGTAAAGTTGTCTGACTGAATATTGTGATGGTAATGTTGTCTGATTTATTGTTGTGATGGTGAAGTTGTCTTACTGAATGTTGTAATGGTATAGTTGTCTGATGGAATGTTGTGAAAGTAAAGTTGCCTGACTGAATGTTGTAATTGTATAGTTGTCTGACTGAATATTGTGATGGTAAAGTTGTCTGACTGAATGTGATGGTACAGTTGTCTGACTGAATATTGTGATGGTAATGTTGTCTGACTGAAGGTTGTGCTGGTAAAGTAGTCTGACTGAATTTTGTGATGGTACTGTTGTCTGACGGAATGTTGTGATTGTAAAGTTGTCTGACTGAATGTTGTGATGTTAAAGTTGCCTGACTGAATGTTGTAATGGTAAAGTTGTCTGACTGACTAATTGTTGTGATGATAAAGTTGTCTGACTGAATGTTGTGCTGGTAAAGTAGTCAGATTGAATATTGTGATGGTACTGTTGTCTGACGGAATGTTGTGATGGTAAAGTTGTCTGACTGAATATTGTGATGGTAATGTTGTCTGATTTATTGTTGTGATGGTGAAGTTGTCTTACTGAATGTTGTAATGGTATAGTTGTCTGATGGAATGTTGTGAAAGTAAAGTTGCCTGACTGAATGTTGTAATTGTATAGTTGTCTGACTGAATATTGTGATGGTAAAGTTGTCTGACTGAATGTTTTGATGGTAAAGTTGTCTGATTTATTTTTGTGATGGTGAAGATATCTGACTGAGTATTGTGATGGTAAAGTTGTCTGACTGAAGGTTGTGCTGGTAAAGTAGTCTGACTGAATATTGTGATGGTACTGTTGTCTGACGGAATTTTGTGATGGTAAAGTTGTCTGACTGAATATTGTGATGGTAATGTTGTCTGATTTATTGTTGTGATGGTACTGTTGTCTGACGGAATGTTGTGATTGTAAAGTTGTCTGACTGAATGTTGTGATGTTAAAGTTGCCTGACTGAATGTTGTAATGGTAAAGTTGTCTGACTGACTAATTGTTGTGATGATAAAGTTGTCTGACTGAGTATTGTGATGGTAAAGTTGTCTGACTGAATGTTTTGATGGTAAAGTTGTCTGATTTATTTTTGTGATGGTGAAGATATCTGACTGAGTATTGTGATGGTAAAGTTGTCTCACTGAATGTGATGGTACAGTTGTCTGACTGAATATTGTGATGGTAATGTTGTCTGACTGAAGGTTGTGCTGGTAAAGTAGTCTGACTGAATTTTGTGATGGTACTGTTGTCTGACGGAATGTTGTGATCGTAAAGTTGTCTGACTGAATGTTGTGATGTTAAAGTTGCCTGACTGAATGTTGTAATGGTAAAGTTTTCTGACTGACTAATTGTTGTGATGATAAAGTTGTCTGACTGAATGTTTTGATGGTAAAGTTGTCTGATTTATTTTTGTGATGGTGAAGATATCTGACTGAGTATTGTGATGGTAAAGTTGTCTCACTGAATGTGATGGTACAGTTGTCTGACTGAATATTGTGATGGTAATGTTGTCTGACTGAAGGTTGTGCTGGTAAAGTAGTCTGACTGAATTTTGTGATGGTACTGTTGTCTGACGGAATGTTGTGATTGTAAAGTTGTCTGACTGAATGTTGTGATGTTAAAGTTGCCTGACTGAATGTTGTAATGGTAAAGTTGTCTGACTGACTAATAGTTGTGATGATAAAGTTGTCTGACTGAAGGTTGTGCTGGTAAAGTAGTCAGATTGAATATTGTGATGGTACTGTTGTCTGACGGAATGTTGTGATGGTAAAGTTGTCTGACTGAATATTGTGATGGTAATGTTGTCTGATTTATTGTTGTGATGGTGAAGTTGTCTTACTGAATGTTGTAATGGTATAGTTGTCTGATGGAATGTTGTGAAAGTAAAGTTGCCTGACTGAATGTTGTAATTGTATAGTTGTCTGACTGAATATTGTGATGGTAAAGTTGTCTGACTGAATGTGATGGTACAGTTGTCTGACTGAATATTGTGATGGTAATGTTGTCTGACTGAAGGTTGTGCTGGTAAAGTAGTCTGACTGAATTTTGTGATGGTACTGTTGTCTGACGGAATGTTGTGATTGTAAAGTTGTCTGACTGAATGTTGTGATGTTAAAGTTGCCTGACTGAATGTTGTAATGGTAAAGTTGTCTGACTGACTAATTGTTGTGATGATAAAGTTGTCTGACTGAATGTTGTGCTGGTAAAGTAGTCAGATTGAATATTGTGATGGTACTGTTGTCTGACGGAATGTTGTGATGGTAAAGTTGTCTGACTGAATATTGTGATGGTAATGTTGTCTGATTTATTGTTGTGATGGTGAAGTTGTCTTACTGAATGTTGTAATGGTATAGTTGTCTGATGGAATGTTGTGAAAGTAAAGTTGCCTGACTGAATGTTGTAATTGTATAGTTGTCTGACTGAATATTGTGATGGTAAAGTTGTCTGACTGAATGTTTTGATGGTAAAGTTGTCTGATTTATTTTTGTGATGGTGAAGATATCTGACTGAGTATTGTGATGGTAAAGTTGTCTGACTGAAGGTTGTGCTGGTAAAGTAGTCTGACTGAATATTGTGATGGTACTGTTGTCTGACGGAATTTTGCGATGGTAAAGTTGTCTGACTGAATATTGTGATGGTAATGTTGTCTGATTTATTGTTGTGATGGTGAAGTTGTCTGACTGAATATTGTGAAGGTAAAGTAGTCTGACTGAAATTGTGATGGTAAATCTGTCTTACTGAATAATGTGACGGTCATGTTGTCTGACTGAATATTGTCATGGTAAAATTGTCTGACTGAAGGTTGTGCTGGTAAAGGAGTCTGACTGAGTATTGTGATGGTAAAGTTGTCTGACTGAAGGTTGTGCTGGTAAAGTAGTCTGATTGAATATTGTGATGGTACTGTTGTCTGACTGAATGTTGTGATGGTAAAGTTGTCTGACTGAATATTGTGATGGTAATGTTGTCTGATTTATTGTTGTGATGGTGAAGTTGTCTTACTGAATGTTGTAATGGTATAGTTGTCTGACGGAATGTTGTGAAAGTAAAGTTGCCTGACTGAATGTTGTAATTGTATAGTTGTCTGACTGAATATTGTGATGGTAAAGTTGTCTGACTGAATATTTTGATGGTAAAGTTGTCTGATTTATTGTTGTGATGGTGAAGATATCTGACTGAGTATTGTGATGGTAAAGTTGTCTCACTGAATGTGATGGTACAGTTGTCTGACTGAATATTGTGATGGTAATGTTGTCTGACTGAAGGTTGTGCTGGTAAAGTAGTCTGACTGAATTTTGTGATGGTACTGTTGTCTGACGGAATGTTGTGATCGTAAAGTTGTCTGACTGAATGTTGTAATGGTAAAGTTGTCTGATTTATTGTTGTGATGGTGAAGATATCTGACTGAGTATTGTGATGGTAAAGTTGTCTGACTGAATGTTGTGATGGTAAAGTTGTCTGACTGAATGTTGTGATGGTGAAGATATCTGACTGAGTATTGTGATGGTAAAGTTGTCTGACGGAATGTTGTGATGGTACTGTTGTCTGACGGAATGTTGTGAAAGTAAAGTTGCCTGACTGAATATTGTAATGGTAAAGTTGTCTGACTGAATGTTTGATGGTAAAGTTGTCTGACTGAATGTTGTGATGGTGAAGATATCTGACTGAGTATTGTGATGGTAAAGTTGTCTCACTGAATGTGATGGTACAGTTGTCTGACTGAATATTGTGATGGTAATGTTGTCTGATTTATTGTTGTGATGGTGAAGTTGTCTGACTGAATATTGTGAAGGTAAAGTAGTCTAACTGAAATTGTTATGGTAAATCGGTCTGACTTAATAATGTGACGATAATTTTGTCTGACTGAATATTGTGATGGTAAAGTTGTCTTACTGAATATTGTGATGGTGAAGATATCTGATTGAGTATTGTGATTTTAAAGTTGTCTCACTGAATGTGATGGTACAGTTGTCTTTCTGAATGTTGTGATGGTGAAGTAGTCTTTTTGAAGTTTGTGATGGTAAAGACGGCTTAATGAATATTTTAATGGTAAAGATGTCAGCCTAATTGTTGTGATGGTAAACTTGTCTCACTGAATGTGATGGTAAAGTTGTGTAACTGAATGTTGTGATGGTAAAGTTGTCTGACTGAATGTTGTGATGGTAAAGTTGTCAGACTGGATGTTTGATGGTAAAGTTGTCTGACTGAATATTGTGATGGTAATGTTATCTGATTTATTGTTGTGAAGATGAAGTTGTCTGACTGAATATTGTGATGGTAATCTGTCTGACTGAATAATGTGACGGTAATGTTGTCTGACTGAATATTGTCATGGTAAAGTTGTATGACTGAATATTGTGATGGTAAAGTAGTCTGACTGAGTATTGTGATGGTAAAGTTGTCTGACTGAAGGTTGTGCTGGTAAAGTAGTCTGACTGAATATTGTGATGGTACTGTTGTCTGACGGAATTTTGTGATGGTAAAGTTGTCTGACTGAATATTGTGATGGTAATGTTGTCTGATTTATTGTTGTGATGGTACTGTTGTCTGACGGAATGTTGTGATTGTAAAGTTGTCTGACTGAATGTTGTGATGTTAAAGTTGCCTGACTGAATGTTGTAATGGTAAAGTTATCTGACTGACTAATTGTTGTGATGATAAAGTTGTCTGACTGAGTATTGTGATGGTAAAGTTGTCTGACTGAATGTTTTGATGGTAAAGTTGTCTGATTTATTTTTGTGATGGTGAAGATATCTGACTGAGTATTGTGATGGTAAAGTTGTCTCACTGAATGTGATGGTACAGTTGTCTGACTGAATATTGTGATGGTAATGTTGTCTGACTGAAGGTTGTGCTGGTAAAGTAGTCTGACTGAATTTTGTGATGGTACTGTTGTCTGACGGAATGTTGTGATCGTAAAGTTGTCTGACTGAATGTTGTGATGTTAAAGTTGCCTGACTGAATGTTGTAATGGTAAAGTTTTCTGACTGACTAATTGTTGTGATGATAAAGTTGTCTGACTGAATGTTTTGATGGTAAAGTTGTCTGATTTATTTTTGTGATGGTGAAGATATCTGAGTGAGTATTGTGATGGTAAAGTTGTCTCACTGAATGTGATGGTACAGTTGTCTGACTGAATATTGTGATGGTAATGTTGTCTGACGGAAGGTTGTGCTGGTAAAGTAGTCTGACTGAATTTTGTGATGGTACTGTTGTCTGACGGAATGTTGTGATTGTAAAGTTGTCTGACTGAATGTTGTGATGTTAAAGTTGCCTGACTGAATGTTGTAATGGTAAAGTTGTCTGACTGACTAATAGTTGTGATGATAAAGTTGTCTGACTGAAGGTTGTGCTGGTAAAGTAGTCAGATTGAATATTGTGATGGTACTGTTGTCTTACTGAATGTTGTAATGGTATAGTTGTCTGATGGAATGTTGTGAAAGTAAAGTTGCCTGACTGAATGTTGTAATTGTATAGTTGTCTGACTGAATATTGTGATGGTAAAGTTGTCTGACTGAATGTGATGGTACAGTTGTCTGACTGAATATTGTGATGGTAATGTTGTCTGACTGAAGGTTGTGCTGGTAAAGTAGTCTGACTGAATTTTGTGATGGTACTGTTGTCTGACGGAATGTTGTGATTGTAAAGTTGTCTGACTGAATGTTGTGATGTTAAAGTTGCCTGACTGAATGTTGTAATGGTAAAGTTGTCTGACTGACTAATTGTTGTGATGATAAAGTTGTCTGACTGAATGTTGTGCTGGTAAAGTAGTCAGATTGAATATTGTGATGGTACTGTTGTCTGACGGAATGTTGTGATGGTAAAGTTGTCTGACTGAATATTGTGATGGTAATGTTGTCTGATTTATTGTTGTGATGGTGAAGTTGTCTTACTGAATGTTGTAATGGTATAGTTGTCTGATGGAATGTTGTGAAAGTAAAGTTGCCTGACTGAATGTTGTAATTGTATAGTTGTCTGACTGAATATTGTGATGGTAAAGTTGTCTGACTGAATGTTTTGATGGTAAAGTTGTCTGATTTATTTTTGTGATGGTGAAGATATCTGACTGAGTATTGTGATGGTAAAGTTGTCTCACTGAATGTGATGGTACAGTTGTCTGACTGAATATTGTGATGGTAATGTTGTCTGACTGAAGGTTGTGCTGGTAAAGTAGTCTGACTGAATTTTGTGAT
This sequence comes from Brachymystax lenok tsinlingensis, assembly GCA_030435695.1. NCBI lineage: Eukaryota > Metazoa > Chordata > Actinopteri > Salmoniformes > Salmonidae > Brachymystax > Brachymystax lenok. The sequence continues at coordinate 25,570,746 of CM059803.1, read as the reverse complement.
GGTACTGTTGTCTGACGGAATGTTGTGATCGTAAAGTTGTCTGACTGAATGTTGTGATGTTAAAGTTGCCTGACTGAATGTTGTAATGGTAAAGTTGTCTGATTTATTGTTGTGATGGTGAAGATATCTGACTGAGTATTGTGATGGTAAAGTTGTCTCACTGAATGTGATGGTGAAGATATCTGACTGAGTATTGTGATGGTAAAGTAGTCTCACTGAATGTGATGGTACAGTTGTCTGACTGAATATTGTGATGGTAATGTTGTCTGACTGAAGGTTGTGCTGGTAAAGTAGTCTGACTGAATTTTGTGATGGTACTGTTGTCTGACGGAATGTTGTGATCGTAAAGTTGTCTGACTGAAGGTTGTGCTGGTAAAGTAGTCTGACTGAATATTGTGATGGTAAAGTTGTCTGACGGAATTTTGTGATGGTAAAGTTGTCTGACTGAATATTGTGATGGTAATGTTGTCTGATTTATTGTTGTGATGGTGAAGTTGTCTGACTGAATATTGTGAAGGTAAAGTTGTCTGACTGAAGGTTGTGCTGGTAAAGTAGTCTGACTGAATTTTGTGATGGTACTGTTGTCTGACGGAATGTTGTGATGGTAAAGTTGTCTGACTGAATGTTGTGATGTTAAAGTTGCCTGACTGAATGTTGTAATGGTAAAGTTGTCTGACTGACTAATTGTTGTGATGATAAAGTTGTCTGACTGAATATTGTGATGGTAATGTTGTCTGACTGAAGGTTGTGCTGGTAAAGTAGTCTGACTGAATTTTGTGATGGTACTGTTGTCTGACGGAATGTTGTGATTGTAAAGTTGTCTGACTGAATGTTGTGATGTTAAAGTTGCCTGACTGAATGTTGTAATGGTAAAGTTGTCTGACTGACTAATAGATGATAAAGTTGTCTGACTGAATATTGTGATGGTAAAGTTGTCTGACTGAATGTTGTGATGGTAAAGTTGTCTGACGGAATGTTGTGATGGTAAAGTTGTCTGACTGAATATTGTGATGGTAATGTTGTCTGATTTATTGTTGTGATGGTGAAAGTTGTCTTACTGAATGTTGTAATGGTATAGTTGTCTGATGGAATGTTGTGAAAGTAAAGTTGCCTGACTGAATGTTGTAATTGTATAGTTGTCTGACTGAATATTGTGATGGTAAAGTTGTCTGACTGAATGTGATGGTACAGTTGTCTGACTGAATATTGTGATGGTAATGTTGTCTGACTGAAGGTTGTGCTGGTAAAGTAGTCTGACTGAATGTTGTGATGGTAAAGTTGTCTGACTGAATGTTGTGATTGTAAAGTTGTCTGACTGAATGTTGTGATGTTAAAGTTGTCTGACTGAATGTTGTAATGGTAAAGTTGTCTGACTGACTGAATATTGTGATGGTACTGTTGTCTGACGGAATGTTGTGATGGTAAAGTTGTCTGACTGAATATTGTGATGGTAATGTTGTCTGATTTATTGTTGTGATGGTGAAGTTGTCTTACTGAATGTTGTAATGGTATAGTTGTCTGATGGAATGTTGTGAAAGTAAAGTTGCCTGACTGAATGTTGTAATTGTATAGTTGTCTGACTGAATATTGTGATGGTAAAGTTGTCTGACTGAATGTTTTGATGGTAAAGTTGTCTGATTTATTTTTGTGATGGTGAAGATATCTGACTGAGTATTGTGATGGTAAAGTTGTCTCACTGAATGTGATGGTACAGTTGTCTGACTGAATATTGTGATGGTAATGTTGTCTGACTGAAGGTTGTGCTGGTAAAGTAGTCTGACTGAATTTTGTGATGGTACTGTTGTCTGACGGAATGTTGTGATTGTAAAGTTGTCTGACTGAATGTTGTGATGTTAAAGTTGCCTGACTGAATGTTGTAATGGTAAAGTTGTCTGACTGACTAATAGTTGTGATGATAAAGTTGTCTGACTGAAGGTTGTGCTGGTAAAGTAGTCAGATTGAATATTGTGATGGTACTGTTGTCTGACTGAGGTTGTGATGGTAAAGTTGTCTGACTGAATGTGATGGTACAGTTGTCTGACTGGAATGTTGTGATGGTAAAGTTGTCTGACTGAAGGTTGTGCTGGTAAAGTAGTCTGACTGAATATTGTGATGGTAAAGTTGTCTGACTGGAATTTTGTGATGGTAAAGTTGTCTGACTGAATATTGTGATGGTAATGTTGTCTGATTTATTGTTGTGATGGTGAAGTTGTCTTACTGAATGTTGTAATGGTATAGTTGTCTGATGGAATGTTGTGAAAGTAAAGTTGCCTGACTGAATGTTGTAATTGTATAGTTGTCTGACTGAATATTGTGATGGTAAAGTTGTCTGACTGAATGTTGTGATGGTACAGTTGTCTGACTGAATATTGTGATGGTAATGTTGTCTGACTGAAGGTTGTGCTGGTAAAGTAGTCTGACTGAATTTTGTGATGGTACTGTTGTCTGACGGAATGTTGTGATTGTAAAGTTGTCTGACTGAATGTTGTGATGTTAAAGTTGCCTGACTGAATGTTGTAATGGTAAAGTTGTCTGACTGACTAATTGTTGTGATGATAAAGTTGTCTGACTGAATGTTGTGCTGGTAAAGTAGTCAGATTGAATATTGTGATGGTACTGTTGTCTGACGGAATGTTGTGATGGTAAAGTTGTCTGACTGAATATTGTGATGGTAATGTTGTCTGATTTATTGTTGTGATGGTGAAGTTGTCTTACTGAATGTTGTAATGGTATAGTTGTCTGATGGAATGTTGTGAAAGTAAAGTTGCCTGACTGAATGTTGTAATTGTATAGTTGTCTGACTGAATATTGTGATGGTAAAGTTGTCTGACTGAATGTTTTGATGGTAAAGTTGTCTGATTTATTTTTGTGATGGTGAAGATATCTGACTGAGTATTGTGATGGTAAAGTTGTCTGACTGAAGGTTGTGCTGGTAAAGTAGTCTGACTGAATATTGTGATGGTACTGTTGTCTGACGGAATTTTGTGATGGTAAAGTTGTCTGACTGAATATTGTGATGGTAATGTTGTCTGATTTATTGTTGTGATGGTACTGTTGTCTGACGGAATGTTGTGATTGTAAAGTTGTCTGACTGAATGTTGTGATGTTAAAGTTGCCTGACTGAATGTTGTAATGGTAAAGTTGTCTGACTGACTAATTGTTGTGATGATAAAGTTGTCTGACTGAGTATTGTGATGGTAAAGTTGTCTGACTGAATGTTTTGATGGTAAAGTTGTCTGATTTATTTTTGTGATGGTGAAGATATCTGACTGAGTATTGTGATGGTAAAGTTGTCTCACTGAATGTGATGGTACAGTTGTCTGACTGAATATTGTGATGGTAATGTTGTCTGACTGAAGGTTGTGCTGGTAAAGTAGTCTGACTGAATTTTGTGATGGTACTGTTGTCTGACGGAATGTTGTGATCGTAAAGTTGTCTGACTGAATGTTGTGATGTTAAAGTTGCCTGACTGAATGTTGTAATGGTAAAGTTTTCTGACTGACTAATTGTTGTGATGATAAAGTTGTCTGACTGAATGTTTTGATGGTAAAGTTGTCTGATTTATTTTTGTGATGGTGAAGATATCTGACTGAGTATTGTGATGGTAAAGTTGTCTCACTGAATGTGATGGTACAGTTGTCTGACTGAATATTGTGATGGTAATGTTGTCTGACTGAAGGTTGTGCTGGTAAAGTAGTCTGACTGAATTTTGTGATGGTACTGTTGTCTGACGGAATGTTGTGATTGTAAAGTTGTCTGACTGAATGTTGTGATGTTAAAGTTGCCTGACTGAATGTTGTAATGGTAAAGTTGTCTGACTGACTAATAGTTGTGATGATAAAGTTGTCTGACTGAAGGTTGTGCTGGTAAAGTAGTCAGATTGAATATTGTGATGGTACTGTTGTCTGACGGAATGTTGTGATGGTAAAGTTGTCTGACTGAATATTGTGATGGTAATGTTGTCTGATTTATTGTTGTGATGGTGAAGTTGTCTTACTGAATGTTGTAATGGTATAGTTGTCTGATGGAATGTTGTGAAAGTAAAGTTGCCTGACTGAATGTTGTAATTGTATAGTTGTCTGACTGAATATTGTGATGGTAAAGTTGTCTGACTGAATGTGATGGTACAGTTGTCTGACTGAATATTGTGATGGTAATGTTGTCTGACTGAAGGTTGTGCTGGTAAAGTAGTCTGACTGAATTTTGTGATGGTACTGTTGTCTGACGGAATGTTGTGATTGTAAAGTTGTCTGACTGAATGTTGTGATGTTAAAGTTGCCTGACTGAATGTTGTAATGGTAAAGTTGTCTGACTGACTAATTGTTGTGATGATAAAGTTGTCTGACTGAATGTTGTGCTGGTAAAGTAGTCAGATTGAATATTGTGATGGTACTGTTGTCTGACGGAATGTTGTGATGGTAAAGTTGTCTGACTGAATATTGTGATGGTAATGTTGTCTGATTTATTGTTGTGATGGTGAAGTTGTCTTACTGAATGTTGTAATGGTATAGTTGTCTGATGGAATGTTGTGAAAGTAAAGTTGCCTGACTGAATGTTGTAATTGTATAGTTGTCTGACTGAATATTGTGATGGTAAAGTTGTCTGACTGAATGTTTTGATGGTAAAGTTGTCTGATTTATTTTTGTGATGGTGAAGATATCTGACTGAGTATTGTGATGGTAAAGTTGTCTGACTGAAGGTTGTGCTGGTAAAGTAGTCTGACTGAATATTGTGATGGTACTGTTGTCTGACGGAATTTTGCGATGGTAAAGTTGTCTGACTGAATATTGTGATGGTAATGTTGTCTGATTTATTGTTGTGATGGTGAAGTTGTCTGACTGAATATTGTGAAGGTAAAGTAGTCTGACTGAAATTGTGATGGTAAATCTGTCTTACTGAATAATGTGACGGTCATGTTGTCTGACTGAATATTGTCATGGTAAAATTGTCTGACTGAAGGTTGTGCTGGTAAAGGAGTCTGACTGAGTATTGTGATGGTAAAGTTGTCTGACTGAAGGTTGTGCTGGTAAAGTAGTCTGATTGAATATTGTGATGGTACTGTTGTCTGACTGAATGTTGTGATGGTAAAGTTGTCTGACTGAATATTGTGATGGTAATGTTGTCTGATTTATTGTTGTGATGGTGAAGTTGTCTTACTGAATGTTGTAATGGTATAGTTGTCTGACGGAATGTTGTGAAAGTAAAGTTGCCTGACTGAATGTTGTAATTGTATAGTTGTCTGACTGAATATTGTGATGGTAAAGTTGTCTGACTGAATATTTTGATGGTAAAGTTGTCTGATTTATTGTTGTGATGGTGAAGATATCTGACTGAGTATTGTGATGGTAAAGTTGTCTCACTGAATGTGATGGTACAGTTGTCTGACTGAATATTGTGATGGTAATGTTGTCTGACTGAAGGTTGTGCTGGTAAAGTAGTCTGACTGAATTTTGTGATGGTACTGTTGTCTGACGGAATGTTGTGATCGTAAAGTTGTCTGACTGAATGTTGTAATGGTAAAGTTGTCTGATTTATTGTTGTGATGGTGAAGATATCTGACTGAGTATTGTGATGGTAAAGTTGTCTGACTGAATGTTGTGATGGTAAAGTTGTCTGACTGAATGTTGTGATGGTGAAGATATCTGACTGAGTATTGTGATGGTAAAGTTGTCTGACGGAATGTTGTGATGGTACTGTTGTCTGACGGAATGTTGTGAAAGTAAAGTTGCCTGACTGAATATTGTAATGGTAAAGTTGTCTGACTGAATGTTTGATGGTAAAGTTGTCTGACTGAATGTTGTGATGGTGAAGATATCTGACTGAGTATTGTGATGGTAAAGTTGTCTCACTGAATGTGATGGTACAGTTGTCTGACTGAATATTGTGATGGTAATGTTGTCTGATTTATTGTTGTGATGGTGAAGTTGTCTGACTGAATATTGTGAAGGTAAAGTAGTCTAACTGAAATTGTTATGGTAAATCGGTCTGACTTAATAATGTGACGATAATTTTGTCTGACTGAATATTGTGATGGTAAAGTTGTCTTACTGAATATTGTGATGGTGAAGATATCTGATTGAGTATTGTGATTTTAAAGTTGTCTCACTGAATGTGATGGTACAGTTGTCTTTCTGAATGTTGTGATGGTGAAGTAGTCTTTTTGAAGTTTGTGATGGTAAAGACGGCTTAATGAATATTTTAATGGTAAAGATGTCAGCCTAATTGTTGTGATGGTAAACTTGTCTCACTGAATGTGATGGTAAAGTTGTGTAACTGAATGTTGTGATGGTAAAGTTGTCTGACTGAATGTTGTGATGGTAAAGTTGTCAGACTGGATGTTTGATGGTAAAGTTGTCTGACTGAATATTGTGATGGTAATGTTATCTGATTTATTGTTGTGAAGATGAAGTTGTCTGACTGAATATTGTGATGGTAATCTGTCTGACTGAATAATGTGACGGTAATGTTGTCTGACTGAATATTGTCATGGTAAAGTTGTATGACTGAATATTGTGATGGTAAAGTAGTCTGACTGAGTATTGTGATGGTAAAGTTGTCTGACTGAAGGTTGTGCTGGTAAAGTAGTCTGACTGAATATTGTGATGGTACTGTTGTCTGACGGAATTTTGTGATGGTATAGTTGTCTGACTGAATATTGTGATGGTAATGTTGTCTGATTTATTGTTGTGATGGTACTGTTGTCTGACGGAATGTTGTGATTGTAAAGTTGTCTGACTGAATGTTGTGATGTTAAAGTTGCCTGACTGAATGTTGTAATGGTAAAGTTATCTGACTGACTAATTGTTGTGATGATAAAGTTGTCTGACTGAGTATTGTGATGGTAAAGTTGTCTGACTGAATGTTTTGATGGTAAAGTTGTCTGATTTATTTTTGTGATGGTGAAGATATCTGACTGAGTATTGTGATGGTAAAGTTGTCTCACTGAATGTGATGGTACAGTTGTCTGACTGAATATTGTGATGGTAATGTTGTCTGACTGAAGGTTGTGCTGGTAAAGTAGTCTGACTGAATTTTGTGATGGTACTGTTGTCTGACGGAATGTTGTGATCGTAAAGTTGTCTGACTGAATGTTGTGATGTTAAAGTTGCCTGACTGAATGTTGTAATGGTAAAGTTTTCTGACTGACTAATTGTTGTGATGATAAAGTTGTCTGACTGAATGTTTTGATGGTAAAGTTGTCTGATTTATTTTTGTGATGGTGAAGATATCTGAGTGAGTATTGTGATGGTAAAGTTGTCTCACTGAATGTGATGGTACAGTTGTCTGACTGAATATTGTGATGGTAATGTTGTCTGACGGAAGGTTGTGCTGGTAAAGTAGTCTGACTGAATTTTGTGATGGTACTGTTGTCTGACGGAATGTTGTGATTGTAAAGTTGTCTGACTGAATGTTGTGATGTTAAAGTTGCCTGACTGAATGTTGTAATGGTAAAGTTGTCTGACTGACTAATAGTTGTGATGATAAAGTTGTCTGACTGAAGGTTGTGCTGGTAAAGTAGTCAGATTGAATATTGTGATGGTACTGTTGTCTGACGGAATGTTGTGATGGTAAAGTTGTCTGACTGAATATTGTGATGGTAATGTTGTCTGATTTATTGTTGTGATGGTGAAGTTGTCTTACTGAATGTTGTAATGGTATAGTTGTCTGATGGAATGTTGTGAAAGTAAAGTTGCCTGACTGAATGTTGTAATTGTATAGTTGTCTGACTGAATATTGTGATGGTAAAGTTGTCTGACTGAATGTGATGGTACAGTTGTCTGACTGAATATTGTGATGGTAATGTTGTCTGACTGAAGGTTGTGCTGGTAAAGTAGTCTGACTGAATTTTGTGATGGTACTGTTGTCTGACGGAATGTTGTGATTGTAAAGTTGTCTGACTGAATGTTGTGATGTTAAAGTTGCCTGACTGAATGTTGTAATGGTAAAGTTGTCTGACTGACTAATTGTTGTGATGATAAAGTTGTCTGACTGAATGTTGTGCTGGTAAAGTAGTCAGATTGAATATTGTGATGGTACTGTTGTCTGACGGAATGTTGTGATGGTAAAGTTGTCTGACTGAATATTGTGATGGTAATGTTGTCTGATTTATTGTTGTGATGGTGAAGTTGTCTTACTGAATGTTGTAATGGTATAGTTGTCTGATGGAATGTTGTGAAAGTAAAGTTGCCTGACTGAATGTTGTAATTGTATAGTTGTCTGACTGAATATTGTGATGGTAAAGTTGTCTGACTGAATGTTTTGATGGTAAAGTTGTCTGATTTATTTTTGTGATGGTGAAGATATCTGACTGAGTATTGTGATGGTAAAGTTGTCTCACTGAATGTGATGGTACAGTTGTCTGACTGAATATTGTGATGGTAATGTTGTCTGACTGAAGGTTGTGCTGGTAAAGTAGTCTGACTGAATTTTGTGATGGTACTGTTGTCTGACGGAATGTTGTGATCGTAAAGTTGTCTGACTGAATGTTGTGATGTTAAAGTTGCCTGACTGAATGTTGTAATGGTAAAGTTGTCTGATTTATTGTTGTGATGGTGAAGATATCTGACTGAGTATTGTGATGGTAAAGTTGTCTCACTGAATGTGATGGTGAAGATATCTGACTGAGTATTGTGATGGTAAAGTAGTCTCACTGAATGTGATGGTACAGTTGTCTGACTGAATATTGTGATGGTAATGTTGTCTGACTGAAGGTTGTGCTGGTAAAGTAGTCTGACTGAATTTTGTGATGGTACTGTTGTCTGACGGAATGTTGTGATCGTAAAGTTGTCTGACTGAAGGTTGTGCTGGTAAAGTAGTCTGACTGAATATTGTGATGGTAAAGTTGTCTGACGGAATTTTGTGATGGTAAAGTTGTCTGACTGAATATTGTGATGGTAATGTTGTCTGATTTATTGTTGTGATGGTGAAGTTGTCTGACTGAATATTGTGAAGGTAAAGTTGTCTGACTGAAGGTTGTGCTGGTAAAGTAGTCTGACTGAATTTTGTGATGGTACTGTTGTCTGACGGAATGTTGTGATGGTAAAGTTGTCTGACTGAATGTTGTGATGTTAAAGTTGCCTGACTGAATGTTGTAATGGTAAAGTTGTCTGACTGACTAATTGTTGTGATGATAAAGTTGTCTGACTGAATATTGTGATGGTAATGTTGTCTGACTGAAGGTTGTGCTGGTAAAGTAGTCTGACTGAATTTTGTGATGGTACTGTTGTCTGACGGAATGTTGTGATTGTAAAGTTGTCTGACTGAATGTTGTGATGTTAAAGTTGCCTGACTGAATGTTGTAATGGTAAAGTTGTCTGACTGACTAATAGTTGTGATGATAAAGTTGTCTGACTGAAGGTTGTGCTGGTAAAGTAGTCAGATTGAATATTGTGATGGTACTGTTGTCTGACGGAATGTTGTGATGGTAAAGTTGTCTGACTGAATATTGTGATGGTAATGTTGTCTGATTTATTGTTGTGATGGTGAAGTTGTCTTACTGAATGTTGTAATGGTATAGTTGTCTGATGGAATGTTGTGAAAGTAAAGTTGCCTGACTGAATGTTGTAATTGTATAGTTGTCTGACTGAATATTGTGATGGTAAAGTTGTCTGACTGAATGTGATGGTACAGTTGTCTGACTGAATATTGTGATGGTAATGTTGTCTGACTGAAGGTTGTGCTGGTAAAGTAGTCTGACTGAATTTTGTGATGGTACTGTTGTCTGACGGAATGTTGTGATTGTAAAGTTGTCTGACTGAATGTTGTGATGTTAAAGTTGCCTGACTGAATGTTGTAATGGTAAAGTTGTCTGACTGACTAATTGTTGTGATGATAAAGTTGTCTGACTGAATGTTGTGCTGGTAAAGTAGTCAGATTGAATATTGTGATGGTACTGTTGTCTGACGGAATGTTGTGATGGTAAAGTTGTCTGACTGAATATTGTGATGGTAATGTTGTCTGATTTATTGTTGTGATGGTGAAGTTGTCTTACTGAATGTTGTAATGGTATAGTTGTCTGATGGAATGTTGTGAAAGTAAAGTTGCCTGACTGAATGTTGTAATTGTATAGTTGTCTGACTGAATATTGTGATGGTAAAGTTGTCTGACTGAATGTTTTGATGGTAAAGTTGTCTGATTTATTTTTGTGATGGTGAAGATATCTGACTGAGTATTGTGATGGTAAAGTTGTCTCACTGAATGTGATGGTACAGTTGTCTGACTGAATATTGTGATGGTAATGTTGTCTGACTGAAGGTTGTGCTGGTAAAGTAGTCTGACTGAATTTTGTGATGGTACTGTTGTCTGACGGAATGTTGTGATCGTAAAGTTGTCTGACTGAATGTTGTGATGTTAAAGTTGCCTGACTGAATGTTGTAATGGTAAAGTTGTCTGATTTATTGTTGTGATGGTGAAGATATCTGACTGAGTATTGTGATGGTAAAGTTGTCTCACTGAATGTGATGGTGAAGATATCTGACTGAGTATTGTGATGGTAAAGTAGTCTCACTGAATGTGATGGTACAGTTGTCTGACTGAATATTGTGATGGTAATGTTGTCTGACTGAAGGTTGTGCTGGTAAAGTAGTCTGACTGAATTTTGTGATGGTACTGTTGTCTGACGGAATGTTGTGATCGTAAAGTTGTCTGACTGAAGGTTGTGCTGGTAAAGTAGTCTGACTGAATATTGTGATGGTAAAGTTGTCTGACGGAATTTTGTGATGGTAAAGTTGTCTGACTGAATATTGTGATGGTAATGTTGTCTGATTTATTGTTGTGATGGTGAAGTTGTCTGACTGAATATTGTGAAGAGTAAAGTTGTCTGACTGAAGGTTGTGCTGGTAAAGTAGTCTGACTGAATTTTGTGATGGTACTGTTGTCTGACGGAATGTTGTGATGGTAAAGTTGTCTGACTGAATGTTGTGATGTTAAAGTTGCCTGACTGAATGTTGTAATGGTAAAGTTGTCTGACTGACTAATTGTTGTGATGATAAAGTTGTCTGACTGAGTATTGTGATGGTAAAGTTGTCTGACTGAATGTTTTGATGGTAAAGTTGTCTGATTTATTTTTTGTGATGGTAAAGTTGTCTCACTGAATGTGATGGTACAGTTGTCTGACTGAATATTGTGATGGTAATGTTGTCTGACTGAAGGTTGTGCTGGTAAAGTAGTCTGACTGAATTTTGTGATGGTACTGTTGTCTGACGGAATGTTGTGATCGTAAAGTTGTCTGACTGAATGTTGTGATGTTAAAGTTGCCTGACTGAATGTTGTAATGGTAAAGTTGTCTGACTGACTAATTGTTGTGATGATAAAGTTGTCTGACTGAGTAATGTGATGGTAAAGTTGTCTGACTGAAGGTTGTGCTGGTAAAGTAGTCTGACTGAATATTGTGATGGTACTGTTGTCTGACGGAATTTTGCGATGGTAAAGTTGTCCGACTGAATATTGTGATGGTAATGTTGTCTGATTTATTGTTGTGATGGTGAAGTTGTCTAACTGAATATTGTGAAGGTAAAGTAGTCTGACTGAAATTGTGATGGTAAATCTGTCTTACTGAATAATGTGACGGTCATGTTGTCTGACTGAATATTGTCATGGTAAAGTTGTCTGACTGAAGGTTGTGCTGGTAAAGTAGTCTGACTGAGTATTGTGATGGTAAAGTTGTCTGACTGAAGGTTGTGCTGGTAAAGTTGTCAGATTGAATATTGTGATGGTACTGTTGTCTGACGGAATGTTGTGATGGTAAAGTTGTCTGACTGAATATTGTGATGGTAATGTTGTCTGATTTATTGTTGTGATGGTGAAGTTGTCTTACTGAATGTTGTAATGGTATAGTTGTCTGATGGAATGTTGTGAAAGTTAAGTTGCCTGACTGAATGTTGTAATTGTATAGTTGTCTGACTGAATATTGTGATGGTAAAGTTGTCTGACTGAATGTTTTGATGGTGAAGTTGTCTGATTTATTTTTGTGATGGTGAAGATATCTGACTGAGTATTGTGATGGTAAAGTTGTCTCACTGAATGTGATGGTACAGTTGTCTGACTGAATATTGTGATGGTAATGTTGTCTGACTGAAGGTTGTGCTGGTAAAGTAGTCTGACTGAATTTTGTGATGGTACTGTTGTCTGACGGAATGTTGTGATCGTAAAGTTGTCTGACTGAATGTTGTGATGTTAAAGTTGCCTGACTGAATGTTGTAATGGTAAAGTTGTCTGATTTATTGTTGTGATGGTGAAGATATCTGACTGAGTATTGTGATGGTAAAGTTGTCTCACTGAATGTGATGGTGAAGATATCTGACTGAGTATTGTGATGGTAAAGTTGTCTCACTGAATGTGATGGTACAGTTGTCTGACTGAATATTGTGATGGTAATGTTGTCTGACTGAAGGTTGTGCTGGTAAAGTAGAATGACTGAATTTTGTGATGGTACTGTTGTCTGACGGAATGTTGTGATCGTAAAGTTGTCTGACTGAAGGTTGTGCTGGTAAAGTAGTCTGACTGAATATTGTGATGGTAAAGTTGTCTGACGGAATTTTGTGATGGTAAAGTTGTCTGACTGAATATTGTGATGGTAATGTTGTCTGATTTATTGTTGTGATGGTGAAGTTGTCTGACTGAATATTGTGAAGGTAAAGTTGTCTGACTGAAGGTTGTGCTGGTAAAGTAGTCTGACTGAATTTTGTGATGGTACTGTTGTCTGACGGAATGTTGTGATGGTAAAGTTGTCTGACTGAATGTTGTGATGTTAAAGTTGCCTGACTGAATGTTGTAATGGTAAAGTTGTCTGACTGACTAATTGTTGTGATGATAAAGTTGTCTGACTGAGTATTGTGATGGTAAAGTTGTCTGACTGAATGTTTTGATGGTAAAGTTGTCTGATTTATTTTTGTGATGGTGAAGATATCTGACTGAGTATTGTGATGGTAAAGTTGTCTCACTGAATGTGATGGTACAGTTGTCTGACTGAATATTGTGATGGTAAAGTAGTCTGACTGAGTATTGTGATGGTAAAGTTGTCTGACTGAAGGTTGTGCTGGTAAAGTTGTCAGATTGAATATTGTGATGGTACTGTTGTCTGACGGAATGTTGTGATGGTAAAGTTGTCTGACTGAATATTGTGATGGTAATGTTGTCTGATTTATTGTTGTGATGGTGAAGTTGTCTTACTGAATGTTGTAATGGTATAGTTGTCTGATGGAATGTTGTGAAAGTAAAGTTGCCTGACTGAATGTTGTAATTGTATAGTTGTCTGACTGAATATTGTGATGGTAAAGTTGTCTGACTGAATGTTTTGATGGTAAAGTTGTCTGATTTATTTTTGTGATGGTGAAGATATCTGACTGAGTATTGTGATGGTAAAGTTGTCTCACTGAATGTGATGGTACAGTTGTCTGACTGAATATTGTGATGGTAATGTTGTCTGACTGAAGGTTGTGCTGGTAAAGTAGTCTGACTGAATTTTGTGATGGTACTGTTGTCTGACGGAATGTTGTGATCGTAAAGTTGTCTGACTGAATGTTGTGATGTTAAAGTTGCCTGACTGAATGTTGTAATGGTAAAGTTGTCTGACTGACTAATTGTTGTGATGATAAAGTTGTCTGACTGAGTAATGTGATGGTAAAGTTGTCTGATTTATTGTTGTGATGGTGAAGTTGTCTAACTGAATATTGTGAAGGTAAAGTAGTCTGACTGAAATTGTGATGGTATTTCTGTCTTACTGAATAATGTGACGGTCATGTTGTCTGACTGAATATTGTCATGGTAAAGTTGTCTGACTGAAGGTTGTGCTGGTAAAGTAGTCTGACTGAGTATTGTGATGGTAAAGTTGTCTGACTGAAGGTTGTGCTGGTAAAGTAGTCAGATTGAATATTGTGATGGTACTGTTGTCTGACGGAATGTTGTGATGGTAAAGTTGTCTGACTGAATATTGTGATGGTAATGTTGTCTGATTTATTGTTGTGATGGTGAAGTTGTCTTACTGAATGTTGTAATGGTATAGTTGTCTGATGGAATGTTGTGAAAGTAAAGTTGCCTGACTGAATGTTGTAATTGTATAGTTGTCTGACTGAATATTGTGATGGTAAAGTTGTCTGACTGAATGTTTTGATGGTAAAGTTGTCTGATTTATTTTTGTGATGGTGAAGATATCTGACTGAGTATTGTGATGGTAAAGTTGTCTCACTGAATGTGATGGTACAGTTGTCTGACTGAATATTGTGATGGTAATGTTGTCTGACTGAAGGTTGTGCTGGTAAAGTAGTCTGACTGAATTTTGTGATGGTACTGTTGTCTGACGGAATGTTGTGATCGTAAAGTTGTCTGACTGAATGTTGTGATGTTAAAGTTGCCTGACTGAATGTTGTAATGGTAAAGTTGTCTGACTGACTAATTGTTGTGATGATAAAGTTGTCTGACTGAGTAATGTGATGGTAAAGTTGTCTGACTGAAGGTTGTGCTGGTAAAGTAGTCTGACTGAATATTGTGATGGTACTGTTGTCTGACGGAATTTTGCGATGGTAAAGTTGTCCGACTGAATATTGTGATGGTAATGTTGTCTGATTTATTGTTGTGATGGTGAAGTTGTCTAACTGAATATTGTGAAGGTAAAGTAGTCTGACTGAAATTGTGATGGTAAATCTGTCTTACTGAATAATGTGACGGTCATGTTGTCTGACTGAATATTGTCATGGTAAAGTTGTCTGACTGAATATTGTCATGGTAAAGTTGTCTGACTGAAGGTTGTGCTGGTAAAGTAGTCTGACTGAGTATTGTGATGGTAAAGTTGTCTGACTGAAGGTTGTGCTGGTAAAGTAGTCAGATTGAATATTGTGATGGTACTGTTGTCTGACGGAATGTTGTGATGGTAAAGTTGTCTGACTGAATATTGTGATGGTAATGTTGTCTGATTTATTGTTGTGATGGTGAAGTTGTCTTACTGAATGTTGTAATGGTATAGTTGTCTGATGGAATGTTGTGAAAGTTAAGTTGCCTGACTGAATGTTGTAATTGTATAGTTGTCTGACTGAATATTGTGATGGTAAAGTTGTCTGACTGAATGTTTTGATGGTAAAGTTGTCTGATTTATTTTTGTGATGGTGAAGATATCTGACTGAGTATTGTGATGGTAAAGTTGTCTCACTGAATGTGATGGTACAGTTGTCTGACTGAATATTGTGATGGTAATGTTGTCTGACTGAAGGTTGTGCTGGTAAAGTAGTCTGACTGAATTTTGTGATGGTACTGTTGTCTGACGGAATGTTGTGATCGTAAAGTTGTCTGACTGAATGTTGTAATGGTAAAGTTGTCTGACTGACTAATTGTTGTGATGATAAAGTTGTCTGACTGAGTAATGTGATGGTAAAGTTGTCTGACTGAAGGTTGTGCTGGTAAAGTAGTCTGACTGAATATTGTGATGGTACTGTTGTCTGACGGAATTTTGCGATGGTAAAGTTGTCCGACTGAATATTGTGATGGTAATGTTGTCTGATTTATTGTTGTGATGGTGAAGTTGTCTAACTGAATATTGTGAAGGTAAAGTAGTCTGACTGAAATTGTGATGGTATTTCTGTCTTACTGAATAATGTGACGGTCATGTTGTCTGACTGAATATTGTCATGGTAAAGTTGTCTGACTGAAGGTTGTGCTGGTAAAGTAGTCTGACTGAGTATTTTGATGGTAAAGTTGTCTGACTGAAGGTTGTGCTGGTAAAGTAGTCAGATTGAATATTGTGATGGTACTGTTGTCTGACGGAATGTTGTGATGGTAAAGTTGTCTGACTGAATATTGTGATGGTAATGTTGTCTGATTTATTGTTGTGATGGTGAAGTTGTCTTACTGAATGTTGTAATGGTATAGTTGTCTGATGGAATGTTGTGAAAGTAAAGTTGCCTGACTGAATGTTGTAATTGTATAGTTGTCTGACTGAATATTGTGATGGTAAAGTTGTCTGACTGAATGTTTTGATGGTAAAGTTGTCTGATTTATTTTTGTGATGGTGAAGATATCTGACTGAGTATTGTGATGGTAAAGTTGTCTCACTGAATGTGATGGTACAGTTGTCTGACTGAATATTGTGATGGTAATGTTGTCTGACTGAAGGTTGTGCTGGTAAAGTAGTCTGACTGAATTTTGTGATGGTACTGTTGTCTGACGGAATGTTGTGATCGTAAGTTGTCTGACTGAATGTTGTGATGTTAAAGTTGCCTGACTGAATGTTGTAATGGTAAAGTTGTCTGACTGACTAATTGTTGTGATGATAAAGTTGTCTGACTGAGTAATGTGATGGTAAAGTTGTCTGACTGAAGGTTGTGCTGGTAAAGTAGTCTGACTGAATATTGTGATGGTACTGTTGTCTGACGGAATTTTGCGATGGTAAAGTTGTCCGACTGAATATTGTGATGGTAATGTTGTCTGATTTATTGTTGTGATGGTGAAGTTGTCTAACTGAATATTGTGAAGGTAAAGTAGTCTGACTGAAATTGTGATGGTAAATCTGTCTTACTGAATAATGTGACGGTCATGTTGTCTGACTGAATATTGTCATGGTAAAGTTGTCTGACTGAAGGTTGTGCTGGTAAAGTAGTCTGACTGAGTATTGTGATGGTAAAGTTGTCTGACTGAAGGTTGTGCTGGTAAAGTAGTCAGATTGAATATTGTGATGGTACTGTTGTCTGACGGAATGTTGTGATGGTAAAGTTGTCTGACTGAATATTGTGATGGTAATGTTGTCTGATTTATTGTTGTGATGGTGAAGTTGTCTTACTGAATGTTGTAATGGTATAGTTGTCTGATGGAATGTTGTGAAAGTTAAGTTGCCTGACTGAATGTTGTAATTGTATAGTTGTCTGACTGAATATTGTGATGGTAAAGTTGTCTGACTGAATGTTTTGATGGTAAAGTTGTCTGATTTATTTTTGTGATGGTGAAGATATCTGACTGAGTATTGTGATGGTAAAGTTGTCTCACTGAATGTGATGGTACAGTTGTCTGACTGAATATTGTGATGGTAATGTTGTCTGACTGAAGGTTGTGCTGGTAAAGTAGTCAGATTGAATATTGTGATGGTACTGTTGTCTGACGGAATGTTGTGATGGTAAAGTTGTCTGACTGAATATTGTGATGGTAATGTTGTCTGATTTATTGTTGTGATGGTGAAGTTGTCTTACTGAATGTTGTAATGGTATAGTTGTCTGATGGAATGTTGTGAAAGTAAAGTTGCCTGACTGAATGTTGTAATTGTATAGTTGTCTGACTGAATATTGTGATGGTAAAGTTGTCTGACTGAATGTTTTGATGGTGAAGTTGTCTGATTTATTTTTGTGATGGTGAAGATATCTGACTGAGTATTGTGATGGTAAAGTTGTCTCACTGAATGTGATGGTACAGTTGTCTGACTGAATATTGTGATGGTAATGTTGTCTGACTGAAGGTTGTGCTGGTAAAGTAGTCTGACTGAATTTTGTGATGGTACTGTTGTCTGACGGAATGTTGTGATCGTAAAGTTGTCTGACTGAATGTTGTGATGTTAAAGTTGCCTGACTGAATGTTGTAATGGTAAAGTTGTCTGATTTATTGTTGTGATGGTGAAGATATCTGACTGAGTATTGTGATGGTAAAGTTGTCTCACTGAATGTGATGGTGAAGATATCTGACTGAGTATTGTGATGGTAAAGTTGTCTCACTGAATGTGATGGTACAGTTGTCTGACTGAATATTGTGATGGTAATGTTGTCTGACTGAAGGTTGTGCTGGTAAAGTAGAATGACTGAATTTTGTGATGGTACTGTTGTCTGACGGAATGTTGTGATCGTAAAGTTGTCTGACTGAAGGTTGTGCTGGTAAAGTAGTCTGACTGAATATTGTGATGGTAAAGTTGTCTGACGGAATTTTGTGATGGTAAAGTTGTCTGACTGAATATTGTGATGGTAATGTTGTCTGATTTATTGTTGTGATGGTGAAGTTGTCTGACTGAATATTGTGAAGGTAAAGTTGTCTGACTGAAGGTTGTGCTGGTAAAGTAGTCTGACTGAATTTTGTGATGGTACTGTTGTCTGACGGAATGTTGTGATGGTAAAGTTGTCTGACTGAATGTTGTGATGTTAAAGTTGCCTGACTGAATGTTGTAATGGTAAAGTTGTCTGACTGACTAATTGTTGTGATGATAAAGTTGTCTGACTGAGTATTGTGATGGTAAAGTTGTCTGACTGAATGTTTTGATGGTAAAGTTGTCTGATTTATTTTTGTGATGGTGAAGATATCTGACTGAGTATTGTGATGGTAAAGTTGTCTCACTGAATGTGATGGTACAGTTGTCTGACTGAATATTGTGATGGTAAAGTAGTCTGACTGAGTATTGTGATGGTAAAGTTGTCTGACTGAAGGTTGTGCTGGTAAAGTTGTCAGATTGAATATTGTGATGGTACTGTTGTCTGACGGAATGTTGTGATGGTAAAGTTGTCTGACTGAATATTGTGATGGTAATGTTGTCTGATTTATTGTTGTGATGGTGAAGTTGTCTTACTGAATGTTGTAATGGTATAGTTGTCTGATGGAATGTTGTGAAAGTAAAGTTGCCTGACTGAATGTTGTAATTGTATAGTTGTCTGACTGAATATTGTGATGGTAAAGTTGTCTGACTGAATGTTTTGATGGTAAAGTTGTCTGATTTATTTTTGTGATGGTGAAGATATCTGACTGAGTATTGTGATGGTAAAGTTGTCTCACTGAATGTGATGGTACAGTTGTCTGACTGAATATTGTGATGGTAATGTTGTCTGACTGAAGGTTGTGCTGGTAAAGTAGTCTGACTGAATTTTGTGATGGTACTGTTGTCTGACGGAATGTTGTGATCGTAAAGTTGTCTGACTGAATGTTGTGATGTTAAAGTTGCCTGACTGAATGTTGTAATGGTAAAGTTGTCTGACTGACTAATTGTTGTGATGATAAAGTTGTCTGACTGAGTAATGTGATGGTAAAGTTGTCTGATTTATTGTTGTGATGGTGAAGTTGTCTAACTGAATATTGTGAAGGTAAAGTAGTCTGACTGAAATTGTGATGGTATTTCTGTCTTACTGAATAATGTGACGGTCATGTTGTCTGACTGAATATTGTCATGGTAAAGTTGTCTGACTGAAGGTTGTGCTGGTAAAGTAGTCTGACTGAGTATTGTGATGGTAAAGTTGTCTGACTGAAGGTTGTGCTGGTAAAGTAGTCAGATTGAATATTGTGATGGTACTGTTGTCTGACGGAATGTTGTGATGGTAAAGTTGTCTGACTGAATATTGTGATGGTAATGTTGTCTGATTTATTGTTGTGATGGTGAAGTTGTCTTACTGAATGTTGTAATGGTATAGTTGTCTGATGGAATGTTGTGAAAGTAAAGTTGCCTGACTGAATGTTGTAATTGTATAGTTGTCTGACTGAATATTGTGATGGTAAAGTTGTCTGACTGAATGTTTTGATGGTAAAGTTGTCTGATTTATTTTTGTGATGGTGAAGATATCTGACTGAGTATTGTGATGGTAAAGTTGTCTCACTGAATGTGATGGTACAGTTGTCTGACTGAATATTGTGATGGTAATGTTGTCTGACTGAAGGTTGTGCTGGTAAAGTAGTCTGACTGAATTTTGTGATGGTACTGTTGTCTGACGGAATGTTGTGATCGTAAAGTTGTCTGACTGAATGTTGTGATGTTAAAGTTGCCTGACTGAATGTTGTAATGGTAAAGTTGTCTGACTGACTAATTGTTGTGATGATAAAGTTGTCTGACTGAGTAATGTGATGGTAAAGTTGTCTGACTGAAGGTTGTGCTGGTAAAGTAGTCTGACTGAATATTGTGATGGTACTGTTGTCTGACGGAATTTTGCGATGGTAAAGTTGTCCGACTGAATATTGTGATGGTAATGTTGTCTGATTTATTGTTGTGATGGTGAAGTTGTCTAACTGAATATTGTGAAGGTAAAGTAGTCTGACTGAAATTGTGATGGTAAATCTGTCTTACTGAATAATGTGACGGTCATGTTGTCTGACTGAATATTGTCATGGTAAAGTTGTCTGACTGAAGGTTGTGCTGGTAAAGTAGTCTGACTGAGTATTGTGATGGTAAAGTTGTCTGACTGAAGGTTGTGCTGGTAAAGTAGTCAGATTGAATATTGTGATGGTACTGTTGTCTGACGGAATGTTGTGATGGTAAAGTTGTCTGACTGAATATTGTGATGGTAATGTTGTCTGATTTATTGTTGTGATGGTGAAGTTGTCTTACTGAATGTTGTAATGGTATAGTTGTCTGATGGAATGTTGTGAAAGTTAAGTTGCCTGACTGAATGTTGTAATTGTATAGTTGTCTGACTGAATATTGTGATGGTAAAGTTGTCTGACTGAATGTTTTGATGGTAAAGTTGTCTGATTTATTTTGTGATGGTGAAGATATCTGACTGAGTATTGTGATGGTAAAGTTGTCTCACTGAATGTGATGGTACAGTTGTCTGACTGAATATTGTGATGGTAATGTTGTCTGACTGAAGGTTGTGCTGGTAAAGTAGTCTGACTGAATTTTGTGATGGTACTGTTGTCTGACGGAATGTTGTGATCGTAAAGTTGTCTGACTGAATGTTGTAATGGTAAAGTTGTCTGACTGACTAATTGTTGTGATGATAAAGTTGTCTGACTGAGTAATGTGATGGTAAAGTTGTCTGACTGAAGGTTGTGCTGGTAAAGTAGTCTGACTGAATATTGTGATGGTACTGTTGTCTGACGGAATTTTGCGATGGTAAAGTTGTCCGACTGAATATTGTGATGGTAATGTTGTCTGATTTATTGTTGTGATGGTGAAGTTGTCTAACTGAATATTGTGAAGGTAAAGTAGTCTGACTGAAATTGTGATGGTATTTCTGTCTTACTGAATAATGTGACGGTCATGTTGTCTGACTGAATATTGTCATGGTAAAGTTGTCTGACTGAAGGTTGTGCTGGTAAAGTAGTCTGACTGAGTATTTTGATGGTAAAGTTGTCTGACTGAAGGTTGTGCTGGTAAAGTAGTCAGATTGAATATTGTGATGGTACTGTTGTCTGACGGAATGTTGTGATGGTAAAGTTGTCTGACTGAATATTGTGATGGTAATGTTGTCTGATTTATTGTTGTGATGGTGAAGTTGTCTTACTGAATGTTGTAATGGTATAGTTGTCTGATGGAATGTTGTGAAAGTAAAGTTGCCTGACTGAATGTTGTAATTGTATAGTTGTCTGACTGAATATTGTGATGGTAAAGTTGTCTGACTGAATGTTTTGATGGTAAAGTTGTCTGATTTATTTTTGTGATGGTGAAGATATCTGACTGAGTATTGTGATGGTAAAGTTGTCTCACTGAATGTGATGGTACAGTTGTCTGACTGAATATTGTGATGGTAATGTTGTCTGACTGAAGGTTGTGCTGGTAAAGTAGTCTGACTGAATTTTGTGATGGTACTGTTGTCTGACGGAATGTTGTGATCGTAAAGTTGTCTGACTGAATGTTGTGATGTTAAAGTTGCCTGACTGAATGTTGTAATGGTAAAGTTGTCTGACTGACTAATTGTTGTGATGATAAAGTTGTCTGACTGAGTAATGTGATGGTAAAGTTGTCTGACTGAAGGTTGTGCTGGTAAAGTAGTCTGACTGAATATTGTGATGGTACTGTTGTCTGACGGAATTTTGGCGATGGTAAAGTTGTCCGACTGAATATTGTGATGGTAATGTTGTCTGATTTATTGTTGTGATGGTGAAGTTGTCTAACTGAATATTGTGAAGGTAAAGTAGTCTGACTGAAATTGTGATGGTAAATCTGTCTTACTGAATAATGTGACGGTCATGTTGTCTGACTGAATATTGTCATGGTAAAGTTGTCTGACTGAAGGTTGTGCTGGTAAAGTAGTCTGACTGAGTATTGTGATGGTAAAGTTGTCTGACTGAAGGTTGTGCTGGTAAAGTAGTCAGATTGAATATTGTGATGGTACTGTTGTCTGACGGAATGTTGTGATGGTAAAGTTGTCTGACTGAATATTGTGATGGTAATGTTGTCTGATTTATTGTTGTGATGGTGAAGTTGTCTTACTGAATGTTGTAATGGTATAGTTGTCTGATGGAATGTTGTGAAAGTTAAGTTGCCTGACTGAATGTTGTAATTGTATAGTTGTCTGACTGAATATTGTGATGGTAAAGTTGTCTGACTGAATGTTTTGATGGTAAAGTTGTCTGATTTATTTTTGTGATGGTGAAGATATCTGACTGAGTATTGTGATGGTAAAGTTGTCTCACTGAATGTGATGGTACAGTTGTCTGACTGAATATTGTGATGGTAATGTTGTCTGACTGAAGGTTGTGCTGGTAAAGTAGTCAGATTGAATATTGTGATGGTACTGTTGTCTGACGGAATGTTGTGATGGTAAAGTTGTCTGACTGAATATTGTGATGGTAATGTTGTCTGATTTATTGTTGTGATGGTGAAGTTGTCTTACTGAATGTTGTAATGGTATAGTTGTCTGATGGAATGTTGTGAAAGTAAAGTTGCCTGACTGAATGTTGTAATTGTATAGTTGTCTGACTGAATATTGTGATGGTAAAGTTGTCTGACTGAATATTTTGATGGTAAAGTTGTCTGATTTATTTTTGTGATGGTGAAGATATCTGACTGAGTATTGTGATGGTAAAGTTGTCTCACTGAATGTGATGGTACAGTTGTCTGACTGAATATTGTGATGGTAATGTTGTCTGACTGAAGGTTGTGCTGGTAAAGTAGTCTGACTGAATTTTGTGATGGTACTGTTGTCTGACGGAATGTTGTGATCGTAAAGTTGTCTGACTGAATGTTGTGATGTTAAAGTTGCCTGACTGAATGTTGTAATGGTAAAGTTGTCTGACTGACTAATTGTTGTGATGATAAAGTTGTCTGACTGAGTAATGTGATGGTAAAGTTTTCTGACTGAGTAATGTGATGGTAAAGCTGTCTGACTGAAGGTTGTGCTGGTAAAGTAGTCTGACTGAATATTGTGATGGTACTGTTGTCTGACGGAATTTTGCGATGGTAAAGTTGTCCGACTGAATATTGTGATGGTAATGTTGTCTGATTTATTGTTGTGATGGTGAAGTTGTCTAACTGAATATTGTGAAGGTAAAGTAGTCTGACTGAAATTGTGATGGTAAATCTGTCTTACTGAATAATGTGACGGTCATGTTGTCTGACTGAATATTGTCATGGTAAAGTTGTCTGACTGAAGGTTGTGCTGGTAAAGTAGTCTGACTGAGTATTGTGATGGTAAAGTTGTCTGACTGAAGGTTGTGCTGGTAAAGTAGTCAGATTGAATATTGTGATGGTACTGTTGTCTGACGGAATGTTGTGATGGTAAAGTTGTCTGACTGAATATTGTGATGGTAATGTTGTCTGATTTATTGTTGTGATGGTGAAGTTGTCTTACTGAATGTTGTAATGGTATAGTTGTCTGATGGAATGTTGTGAAAGTTAAGTTGCCTGACTGAATGTTGTAATTGTATAGTTGTCTGACTGAATATTGTGATGGTAAAGTTGTCTGACTGAATGTTTTGATGGTAAAGTTGTCTGATTTATTTTTGTGATGGTGAAGATATCTGACTGAGTATTGTGATGGTAAAGTTGTCTCACTGAATGTGATGGTACAGTTGTCTGACTGAATATTGTGATGGTAATGTTGTCTGACTGAAGGTTGTGCTGGTAAAGTAGTCTGACTGAATTTTGTGATGGTACTGTTGTCTGACGGAATGTTGTGATCGTAAAGTTGTCTGACTGAATGTTGTGATGTTAAAGTTGCCTGACTGAATGTTGTAATGGTAAAGTTGTCTGATTTATTGTTGTGATGGTGAAGATATCTGACTGAGTATTGTGATGGTAAAGTTGTCTCACTGAATGTGATGGTGAAGATATCTGACTGAGTATTGTGATGGTAAAGTTGTCTCACTGAATGTGATGGTACAGTTGTCTGACTGAATATTGTGATGGTAATGTTGTCTGACTGAAGGTTGTGCTGGTAAAGTAGAATGACTGAATTTTGTGATGGTACTGTTGTCTGACGGAATGTTGTGATCGTAAAGTTGTCTGACTGAAGGTTGTGCTGGTAAAGTAGTCTGACTGAATATTGTGATGGTAAAGTTGTCTGACGGAATTTTGTGATGGTGAAGTTGTCTGACTGAATATTGTGATGGTAATGTTGTCTGATTTATTGTTGTGATGGTGAAGTTGTCTGACTGAATATTGTGAAGGTAAAGTTGTCTGACTGAAGGTTGTGCTGGTAAAGTAGTCTGACTGAATTTTGTGATGGTACTGTTGTCTGACGGAATGTTGTGATGGTAAAGTTGTCTGACTGAATGTTGTGATGTTAAAGTTGCCTGACTGAATGTTGTAATGGTAAAGTTGTCTGACTGACTAATTGTTGTGATGATAAAGTTGTCTGACTGAGTATTGTGATGGTAAAGTTGTCTGACTGAATGTTTTGATGGTAAAGTTGTCTGATTTATTTTTTGTGATGGTGAAGATATCTGACTGAGTATTGTGATGGTAAAGTTGTCTCACTGAATGTGATGGTACAGTTGTCTGACTGAATATTGTGATGGTAAAGTAGTCTGACTGAGTATTGTGATGGTAAAGTTGTCTGACTGAAGGTTGTGCTGGTAAAGTAGTCAGATTGAATATTGTGATGGTACTGTTGTCTGACGGAATGTTGTGATGGTAAAGTTGTCTGACTGAATATTGTGATGGTAATGTTGTCTGATTTATTGTTGTGATGGTGAAGTTGTCTTACTGAATGTTGTAATGGTATAGTTGTCTGATGGAATGTTGTGAAAGTAAAGTTGCCTGACTGAATGTTGTAATTGTATAGTTGTCTGACTGAATATTGTGATGGTAAAGTTGTCTGACTGAATGTTTTGATGGTAAAGTTGTCTGATTTATTTTTGTGATGGTGAAGATATCTGACTGAGTATTGTGATGGTAAAGTTGTCTCACTGAATGTGATGGTACAGTTGTCTGACTGAATATTGTGATGGTAATGTTGTCTGACTGAAGGTTGTGCTGGTAAAGTAGTCTGACTGAATTTTGTGATGGTACTGTTGTCTGACGGAATGTTGTGATCGTAAAGTTGTCTGACTGAATGTTGTGATGTTAAAGTTGCCTGACTGAATGTTGTAATGGTAAAGTTGTCTGACTGACTAATTGTTGTGATGATAAAGTTGTCTGACTGAGTAATGTGATGGTAAAGTTGTCTGACTGAAGGTTGTGCTGGTAAAGTAGTCTGACTGAATATTGTGATGGTACTGTTGTCTGACGGAATTTTTGCGATGGTAAAGTTGTCCGACTGAATATTGTGATGGTAATGTTGTCTGATTTATTGTTGTGATGGTGAAGTTGTCTAACTGAATATTGTGAAGGTAAAGTAGTCTGACTGAAATTGTGATGGTATTTCTGTCTTACTGAATAATGTGACGGTCATGTTGTCTGACTGAATATTGTCATGGTAAAGTTGTCTGACTGAAGGTTGTGCTGGTAAAGTAGTCTGACTGAGTATTGTGATGGTAAAGTTGTCTGACTGAAGGTTGTGCTGGTAAAGTAGTCAGATTGAATATTGTGATGGTACTGTTGTCTGACGGAATGTTGTGATGGTAAAGTTGTCTGACTGAATATTGTGATGGTAATGTTGTCTGATTTATTGTTGTGATGGTGAAGTTGTCTTACTGAATGTTGTAATTGTATAGTTGTCTGACTGAATATTGTGATGGTAAAGTTGTCTGACTGAATGTTTTGATGGTAAAGTTGTCTGATTTATTTTTGTGATGGTGAAGATATCTGACTGAGTATTGTGATGGTAAAGTTGTCTCACTGAATGTGATGGTACAGTTGTCTGACTGAATATTGTGATGGTAATGTTGTCTGACTGAAGGTTGTGCTGGTAAAGTAGTCTGACTGAATTTTGTGATGGTACTGTTGTCTGACGGAATGTTGTGATCGTAAAGTTGTCTGACTGAATGTTGTGATGTTAAAGTTGCCTGACTGAATGTTGTAATGGTAAAGTTGTCTGATTTATTGTTGTGATGGTGAAGATATCTGACTGAGTATTGTGATGGTAAAGTTGTCTCACTGAATGTGATGGTGAAGATATCTGACTGAGTATTGTGATGGTAAAGTAGTCTCACTGAATGTGATGGTACAGTTGTCTGACTGAATATTGTGATGGTAGTGTTGTCTGACTGAAGGTTGTGCTGGTAAAGTAGTCTGACTGAATTTTGTGATGATACTGTTGTCTGACGGAATGTTGTGATCGTAAAGTTGTCTGACTGAATGTTGTGATGTTAAAGTTGCCTGACTGAATGTTGTAATGGTAAAGTTGTCTGATTTATTGTTGTGATGGTGAAGATATCTGACTGAGTATTGTGATGGTAAAGTTGTCTCACTGAATGTGATGGTACAGTTGTCTGACTGAGTATTGTGATGGTAAAGTTGTCTCACTGAATGTGATGGTACAGTTGTCTGACTGAATATTGTGATGGTAATGTTGTCTGATTTATTGTTGTGATGGTGAAGTTGTCTGACTGAATATTGTGAAGGTAAAGTAGTCTAACTGAAGTTGTGATGGTAAAGTAGTCTGACTGAATATTGTGATGGTACTGTTGTCTGACAGAATGTTGTGATCGTAAAGTTGTCTGACTGAATGTTGTGATGTTAAAGTTGCCTGACTGAATGTTGTAATGTTAAAGTTGTCTGACTGAATGTTGTAATGGTAAAGTTGTCTGACAATGTTGTAATGGTATAGTTGTCTGACTGAATGTTGTGAAAGTAAAGTGTCCTGACTGAATGTTGTAATTGTATAGTTGTCTGACTGAATATTGTGATGGTAAAGTTGTTGACGGAATGTTGTGAAAGTAAAGTTGCCTGACTGAATATTGTGATGGTAAAGTTGTCTGACTGAATGTTTGATGGTAAAGTTGTCTGACTGAATGTTGTGATGGTGAAGATATCTGACTGAGTATTGTGATGGTAAAGTTGTCTCACTGAATGTGATGGTACAGTTGTCTGACTGAATATTGTGATGGTAATGTTGTCTGATTTATTGTTGTGATGGTGAAGTTGTCTGACTGAATATTGTGAAGGTAAAGTTGTCTGACTGAAGGTTGTGCTGGTAAAGTAGTCTTACTGAATTTTGTGATGGTACTGTTGTCTGACGGAATGTTGTGATCGTAAAGTTGTCTGACTGAATGTTGTGATGTTAAAGTTGCCTTACTGAATGTTGTAATGGTAAAGTTGTCTGACTGACTAATTGTTGTGATGATAAAGTTGTCTGACTGAGTATTGTGATGGTAAAGTTTTCTGACTGAGTAATGTGATGGTAAAGTTGTCTGACTGAAGGTTGTGCTGGTAAAGTAGTCTGACTGAATATTGTGATGGTACTGTTGTCTGACGGAATTTTGCGATGGTAAAGTTGTCTGACTGAATATTGTGATGGTAATGTTGTCTGATTTATTGTTGTGATGGTGAAGTTGTCTGACTGAATATTGTGAAGGTAAAGTAGTCTGACTGAAATTGTGATGGTAAATCTGTCTTACTGAATAATGTGACGGTCATGTTGTCTGACTGAATATTGTCATGGTAAAGTTGTCTGACTGAAGGTTGTGCTGGTAAAGTAGTCTGACTGAGTATTGTGATGGTAAAGTTCTCTGACTGAAGGTTGTGCTGGTAAAGTAGTCTGATTGAATATTGTGATGGTACTTTTGTCTGACGGAATGTTGTGATGGTAAAGTTGTCTGACTGAATATTGTGATGGTAATGTTGTCTGATTTATTGTTGTGATGGTGAAGTTGTCTTACTGAATGTTGTAATGGTATAGTTGTCTGACGGAATGTTGTGAAAGTAAAGTTGCCTGACTGAATGTTGTAATTGTATAGTTGTCTGACTGAATATTGTGATGGTAAAGTTGTCTGACTGAATGTTTTGATGGTAAACTTGTCTGACTGAATGTTGTGATGGTGAAGATATCTGACGGAATTTTGTGATGGTAAAGTTGTCTCACTGAATGTGATGGTACAGTTGTCTGACTGAATATTGTGATGGTAATGTTGTCTGATTTATTGTTGTGATGGTGAAGTTGTCTGACTGAATGTTGTGATGGTGAAGATATCTGACTGAGTATTGTGATGGTAAAGTTGTCTCACTGAATGTAATGGTAAAGTTGTCTGACTGAATGTTGTAATGGTTAAGTTGTCTGACAATGTTGTAATTGTATAGTTGTCTGACTGAATGTTGTGAAAGTAAAGTTGCCTGACTGAATGTTTTGATGGTAAAGTTGTCTGACTGAATGTTGTGATAGTGAAGATATCTGCCTGAGTATTGTGATGGTAAAGTTGTCTCACTGAATGTGATGGTACAGTTGTCTGACTGAATATTTCAATGGTAATGTTGTCTGATTTATTGTTGTGATGGTGAAGTTGTCTGACTGAAGGTTGTGCTGGTAAAGTAGTCTGATTGAATATTGTGATGTTACTGTTGTCTGACGGAATGTTGTGATGGTAAAGTTGTCTGACTGAAGATTGTGATGGCAATGTTGTCTGACGGAATGTTGTGATCGTAAAGTTGTCTGACTGAATATTGTGAAGGTAAAGTTGTCTGACTGAATGTTGTGATGGTAAAGTTGTCTGACTGAATGTTGTGATGGTGAAGATATCTGACTGAGTATTGTGATGGTAAAGTTGTCTGACGGAATGTTGTGATGGTACTGTTGTCTGACGGAATGTTGTGAAAGTAAAGTTGCCTGACTGAATATTGTGATGGTAAAGTTGTCTGACTGAATGTTGTGATGGTGAAGATATCTGACTGAGTATTGTGATGGTAAAGTTGTCTCACTGAATGTGATGGTACAGTTGTCTGACTGAATATTGTGATGGTAATGTTGTCTGATTTATTGTTGTGATGGTGAAGTTGTCTGACTGAATATTGTGAAGGTAAAGTAGTCTAACTGAAATTGTTATGGTAAATCGGTCTGAATTAATAATGTGACGATAATTTTGTCTGACTGAATATTGTGATGGTAAAGTTGTCTTACTGAATGTTGTGATGGTGAAGATATCTGATTGAGTATTGTGATTTTAAAGTTGTCTCACTGAATGTGATGGTACAGTTGTCTTTCTGAATGTTGTGATGGTGAAGTAGTCTTTGAAGTTTGTGATGGTAAAGACGGCTTAATGAATATTTTAATGGTAAAGATGTCAGCCTAATTGTTGTGATGGTAAACTTGTCTCACTGAATGTGATGGTAAAGTTGTGTAACTGAATGTTGTGATGGTAAAGTTGTCTGACTGAATGTTGTGATGGTAAAGTTGTCAGACTGGATGTTTGATGGTAAAGTTGTCTGACTGAATATTGTGATGGTAATCTGTCTGACTGAATAATGTGACGGTAATGTTGTCTGACTGAATATTGTCATGGTAAAGTTGTATGACTGAATATTGTGCTGGTAAAGTAGTCTGACTGAATATTGTGATGGTAAAGTAGTCTGACTGAGTATTGTGATGGTAAAGTTGTCTGACTGAAGGTTGTGCTGGTAAAGTAGTCTGACTGAATATTGTGATGGTACTGTTGTCTGACGGAATGTTGTGATGGTAAAGTTGTCTAACTGAATATTGTAATGGTAATGTTGTCTGATTTATTGTTGTGATGGTGAAGTTGTCTGACTGAATATTGTGAAGGTAAAGTAGTCTAACTGAAATTGTGATGGTAAATCTGTCTGACTTAATAATGTGACGATAATTTTGTCTGACTGAATATTGTCATGGTAAAGTTGTATGACTGAATATTGTGAAGGTAAAGTTGTCTGACTGAAGGTTGTGCTGGTAAAGTAGTCTGACTGAGTATTGTGATGGTAAAGTTGTCTGACTGAAGGTTGTGCTGGTAAAGTAGTCAGATTGAATATTGTGATGGTACTGTTGTCTGACGGAATGTTGTGATGGTAAAGTTGTCTGACTGAATATTGTGATGGTAATGTTGTCTGATTTATTGTTGTGATGGTGAAGTTGTCTTACTGAATGTTGTAATGGTATAGTTGTCTGATGGAATGTTGTGAAAGTTAAGTTGCCTGACTGAATGTTGTAATTGTATAGTTGTCTGACTGAATATTGTGATGGTAAAGTTGTCTGACTGAATGTTTTGATGGTAAAGTTGTCTGATTTATTTTGTGATGGTGAAGATATCTGACTGAGTATTGTGATGGTAAAGTTGTCTCACTGAATGTGATGGTACAGTTGTCTGACTGAATATTGTGATGGTAATGTTGTCTGACTGAAGGTTGTGCTGGTAAAGTAGTCTGACTGAATTTTGTGATGGTACTGTTGTCTGACGGAATGTTGTGATCGTAAAGTTGTCTGACTGAATGTTGTAATGGTAAAGTTGTCTGACTGACTAATTGTTGTGATGATAAAGTTGTCTGACTGAGTAATGTGATGGTAAAGTTGTCTGACTGAAGGTTGTGCTGGTAAAGTAGTCTGACTGAATATTGTGATGGTACTGTTGTCTGACGGAATTTTGCGATGGTAAAGTTGTCCGACTGAATATTGTGATGGTAATGTTGTCTGATTTATTGTTGTGATGGTGAAGTTGTCTAACTGAATATTGTGAAGGTAAAGTAGTCTGACTGAAATTGTGATGGTATTTCTGTCTTACTGAATAATGTGACGGTCATGTTGTCTGACTGAATATTGTCATGGTAAAGTTGTCTGACTGAAGGTTGTGCTGGTAAAGTAGTCTGACTGAGTATTTTGATGGTAAAGTTGTCTGACTGAAGGTTGTGCTGGTAAAGTAGTCAGATTGAATATTGTGATGGTACTGTTGTCTGACGGAATGTTGTGATGGTAAAGTTGTCTGACTGAATATTGTGATGGTAATGTTGTCTGATTTATTGTTGTGATGGTGAAGTTGTCTTACTGAATGTTGTAATGGTATAGTTGTCTGATGGAATGTTGTGAAAGTAAAGTTGCCTGACTGAATGTTGTAATTGTATAGTTGTCTGACTGAATATTGTGATGGTAAAGTTGTCTGACTGAATGTTTTGATGGTAAAGTTGTCTGATTTATTTTTGTGATGGTGAAGATATCTGACTGAGTATTGTGATGGTAAAGTTGTCTCACTGAATGTGATGGTACATTTGTCTGACTGAATATTGTGATGGTAATGTTGTCTGACTGAAGGTTGTGCTGGTAAAGTAGTCTGACTGAATTTTGTGATGGTACTGTTGTCTGACGGAATGTTGTGATCGTAAAGTTGTCTGACTGAATGTTGTGATGTTAAAGTTGCCTGACTGAATGTTGTAATGGTAAAGTTGTCTGACTGACTAATTGTTGTGATGATAAAGTTGTCTGACTGAGTAATGTGATGGTAAAGTTGTCTGACTGAAGGTTGTGCTGGTAAAGTAGTCTGACTGAATATTGTGATGGTACTGTTGTCTGACGGAATTTTGCGATGGTAAAGTTGTCCGACTGAATATTGTGATGGTAATGTTGTCTGATTTATTGTTGTGATGGTGAAGTTGTCTAACTGAATATTGTGAAGGTAAAGTAGTCTGACTGAAATTGTGATGGTAAATCTGTCTTACTGAATAATGTGACGGTCATGTTGTCTGACTGAATATTGTCATGGTAAAGTTGTCTGACTGAAGGTTGTGCTGGTAAAGTAGTCTGACTGAGTATTGTGATGGTAAAGTTGTCTGACTGAAGGTTGTGCTGGTAAAGTAGTCAGATTGAATATTGTGATGGTACTGTTGTCTGACGGAATGTTGTGATGGTAAAGTTGTCTGACTGAATATTGTGATGGTAATGTTGTCTGATTTATTGTTGTGATGGTGAAGTTGTCTTACTGAATGTTGTAATGGTATAGTTGTCTGATGGAATGTTGTGAAAGTTAAGTTGCCTGACTGAATGTTGTAATTGTATAGTTGTCTGACTGAATATTGTGATGGTAAAGTTGTCTGACTGAATGTTTTGATGGTAAAGTTGTCTGATTTATTTTTGTGATGGTGAAGATATCTGACTGAGTATTGTGATGGTAAAGTTGTCTCACTGAATGTGATGGTACAGTTGTCTGACTGAATATTGTGATGGTAATGTTGTCTGACTGAAGGTTGTGCTGGTAAAGTAGTCAGATTGAATATTGTGATGGTACTGTTGTCTGACGGAATGTTGTGATGGTAAAGTTGTCTGACTGAATATTGTGATGGTAATGTTGTCTGATTTATTGTTGTGATGGTGAAGTTGTCTTACTGAATGTTGTAATGGTATAGTTGTCTGATGGAATGTTGTGAAAGTAAAGTTGCCTGACTGAATGTTGTAATTGTATAGTTGTCTGACTGAATATTGTGATGGTAAAGTTGTCTGACTGAATATTTTGATGGTAAAGTTGTCTGATTTATTTTTGTGATGGTGAAGATATCTGACTGAGTATTGTGATGGTAAAGTTGTCTCACTGAATGTGATGGTACAGTTGTCTGACTGAATATTGTGATGGTAATGTTGTCTGACTGAAGGTTGTGCTGGTAAAGTAGTCTGACTGAATTTTGTGATGGTACTGTTGTCTGACGGAATGTTGTGAT
Organism: Brachymystax lenok tsinlingensis; assembly: GCA_030435695.1. Classification (NCBI taxonomy): domain Eukaryota; kingdom Metazoa; phylum Chordata; class Actinopteri; order Salmoniformes; family Salmonidae; genus Brachymystax; species Brachymystax lenok. Next base: position 25,538,120 of record CM059803.1, on the reverse strand, counting down.
CGTAAAGTTGTCTGACTGAATGTTGTGATGTTAAAGTTGCCTGACTGAATGTTGTAATGGTAAAGTTGTCTGACTGACTAATTGTTGTGATGATAAAGTTGTCTGACTGAGTAATGTGATGGTAAAGTTTTCTGACTGAGTAATGTGATGGTAAAGCTGTCTGACTGAAGGTTGTGCTGGTAAAGTAGTCTGACTGAATATTGTGATGGTACTGTTGTCTGACGGAATTTTGCGATGGTAAAGTTGTCCGACTGAATATTGTGATGGTAATGTTGTCTGATTTATTGTTGTGATGGTGAAGTTGTCTAACTGAATATTGTGAAGGTAAAGTAGTCTGACTGAAATTGTGATGGTAAATCTGTCTTACTGAATAATGTGACGGTCATGTTGTCTGACTGAATATTGTCATGGTAAAGTTGTCTGACTGAAGGTTGTGCTGGTAAAGTAGTCTGACTGAGTATTGTGATGGTAAAGTTGTCTGACTGAAGGTTGTGCTGGTAAAGTAGTCAGATTGAATATTGTGATGGTACTGTTGTCTGACGGAATGTTGTGATGGTAAAGTTGTCTGACTGAATATTGTGATGGTAATGTTGTCTGATTTATTGTTGTGATGGTGAAGTTGTCTTACTGAATGTTGTAATGGTATAGTTGTCTGATGGAATGTTGTGAAAGTTAAGTTGCCTGACTGAATGTTGTAATTGTATAGTTGTCTGACTGAATATTGTGATGGTAAAGTTGTCTGACTGAATGTTTTGATGGTAAAGTTGTCTGATTTATTTTTGTGATGGTGAAGATATCTGACTGAGTATTGTGATGGTAAAGTTGTCTCACTGAATGTGATGGTACAGTTGTCTGACTGAATATTGTGATGGTAATGTTGTCTGACTGAAGGTTGTGCTGGTAAAGTAGTCTGACTGAATTTTGTGATGGTACTGTTGTCTGACGGAATGTTGTGATCGTAAAGTTGTCTGACTGAATGTTGTGATGTTAAAGTTGCCTGACTGAATGTTGTAATGGTAAAGTTGTCTGATTTATTGTTGTGATGGTGAAGATATCTGACTGAGTATTGTGATGGTAAAGTTGTCTCACTGAATGTGATGGTGAAGATATCTGACTGAGTATTGTGATGGTAAAGTTGTCTCACTGAATGTGATGGTACAGTTGTCTGACTGAATATTGTGATGGTAATGTTGTCTGACTGAAGGTTGTGCTGGTAAAGTAGAATGACTGAATTTTGTGATGGTACTGTTGTCTGACGGAATGTTGTGATCGTAAAGTTGTCTGACTGAAGGTTGTGCTGGTAAAGTAGTCTGACTGAATATTGTGATGGTAAAGTTGTCTGACGGAATTTTGTGATGGTGAAGTTGTCTGACTGAATATTGTGATGGTAATGTTGTCTGATTTATTGTTGTGATGGTGAAGTTGTCTGACTGAATATTGTGAAGGTAAAGTTGTCTGACTGAAGGTTGTGCTGGTAAAGTAGTCTGACTGAATTTTGTGATGGTACTGTTGTCTGACGGAATGTTGTGATGGTAAAGTTGTCTGACTGAATGTTGTGATGTTAAAGTTGCCTGACTGAATGTTGTAATGGTAAAGTTGTCTGACTGACTAATTGTTGTGATGATAAAGTTGTCTGACTGAGTATTGTGATGGTAAAGTTGTCTGACTGAATGTTTTGATGGTAAAGTTGTCTGATTTATTTTTGTGATGGTGAAGATATCTGACTGAGTATTGTGATGGTAAAGTTGTCTCACTGAATGTGATGGTACAGTTGTCTGACTGAATATTGTGATGGTAAAGTAGTCTGACTGAGTATTGTGATGGTAAAGTTGTCTGACTGAAGGTTGTGCTGGTAAAGTAGTCAGATTGAATATTGTGATGGTACTGTTGTCTGACGGAATGTTGTGATGGTAAAGTTGTCTGACTGAATATTGTGATGGTAATGTTGTCTGATTTATTGTTGTGATGGTGAAGTTGTCTTACTGAATGTTGTAATGGTATAGTTGTCTGATGGAATGTTGTGAAAGTAAAGTTGCCTGACTGAATGTTGTAATTGTATAGTTGTCTGACTGAATATTGTGATGGTAAAGTTGTCTGACTGAATGTTTTGATGGTAAAGTTGTCTGATTTATTTTTGTGATGGTGAAGATATCTGACTGAGTATTGTGATGGTAAAGTTGTCTCACTGAATGTGATGGTACAGTTGTCTGACTGAATATTGTGATGGTAATGTTGTCTGACTGAAGGTTGTGCTGGTAAAGTAGTCTGACTGAATTTTGTGATGGTACTGTTGTCTGACGGAATGTTGTGATCGTAAAGTTGTCTGACTGAATGTTGTGATGTTAAAGTTGCCTGACTGAATGTTGTAATGGTAAAGTTGTCTGACTGACTAATTGTTGTGATGATAAAGTTGTCTGACTGAGTAATGTGATGGTAAAGTTGTCTGACTGAAGGTTGTGCTGGTAAAGTAGTCTGACTGAATATTGTGATGGTACTGTTGTCTGACGGAATTTTGCGATGGTAAAGTTGTCCGACTGAATATTGTGATGGTAATGTTGTCTGATTTATTGTTGTGATGGTGAAGTTGTCTAACTGAATATTGTGAAGGTAAAGTAGTCTGACTGAAATTGTGATGGTATTTCTGTCTTACTGAATAATGTGACGGTCATGTTGTCTGACTGAATATTGTCATGGTAAAGTTGTCTGACTGAAGGTTGTGCTGGTAAAGTAGTCTGACTGAGTATTGTGATGGTAAAGTTGTCTGACTGAAGGTTGTGCTGGTAAAGTAGTCAGATTGAATATTGTGATGGTACTGTTGTCTGACGGAATGTTGTGATGGTAAAGTTGTCTGACTGAATATTGTGATGGTAATGTTGTCTGATTTATTGTTGTGATGGTGAAGTTGTCTTACTGAATGTTGTAATTGTATAGTTGTCTGACTGAATATTGTGATGGTAAAGTTGTCTGACTGAATGTTTTGATGGTAAAGTTGTCTGATTTATTTTTGTGATGGTGAAGATATCTGACTGAGTATTGTGATGGTAAAGTTGTCTCACTGAATGTGATGGTACAGTTGTCTGACTGAATATTGTGATGGTAATGTTGTCTGACTGAAGGTTGTGCTGGTAAAGTAGTCTGACTGAATTTTGTGATGGTACTGTTGTCTGACGGAATGTTGTGATCGTAAAGTTGTCTGACTGAATGTTGTGATGTTAAAGTTGCCTGACTGAATGTTGTAATGGTAAAGTTGTCTGATTTATTGTTGTGATGGTGAAGATATCTGACTGAGTATTGTGATGGTAAAGTTGTCTCACTGAATGTGATGGTGAAGATATCTGACTGAGTATTGTGATGGTAAAGTAGTCTCACTGAATGTGATGGTACAGTTGTCTGACTGAATATTGTGATGGTAGTGTTGTCTGACTGAAGGTTGTGCTGGTAAAGTAGTCTGACTGAATTTTGTGATGATACTGTTGTCTGACGGAATGTTGTGATCGTAAAGTTGTCTGACTGAATGTTGTGATGTTAAAGTTGCCTGACTGAATGTTGTAATGGTAAAGTTGTCTGATTTATTGTTGTGATGGTGAAGATATCTGACTGAGTATTGTGATGGTAAAGTTGTCTCACTGAATGTGATGGTACAGTTGTCTGACTGAGTATTGTGATGGTAAAGTTGTCTCACTGAATGTGATGGTACAGTTGTCTGACTGAATATTGTGATGGTAATGTTGTCTGATTTATTGTTGTGATGGTGAAGTTGTCTGACTGAATATTGTGAAGGTAAAGTAGTCTAACTGAAGTTGTGATGGTAAAGTAGTCTGACTGAATATTGTGATGGTACTGTTGTCTGACAGAATGTTGTGATCGTAAAGTTGTCTGACTGAATGTTGTGATGTTAAAGTTGCCTGACTGAATGTTGTAATGTTAAAGTTGTCTGACTGAATGTTGTAATGGTAAAGTTGTCTGACAATGTTGTAATGGTATAGTTGTCTGACTGAATGTTGTGAAAGTAAAGTGTCCTGACTGAATGTTGTAATTGTATAGTTGTCTGACTGAATATTGTGATGGTAAAGTTGTTGACGGAATGTTGTGAAAGTAAAGTTGCCTGACTGAATATTGTGATGGTAAAGTTGTCTGACTGAATGTTTGATGGTAAAGTTGTCTGACTGAATGTTGTGATGGTGAAGATATCTGACTGAGTATTGTGATGGTAAAGTTGTCTCACTGAATGTGATGGTACAGTTGTCTGACTGAATATTGTGATGGTAATGTTGTCTGATTTATTGTTGTGATGGTGAAGTTGTCTGACTGAATATTGTGAAGGTAAAGTTGTCTGACTGAAGGTTGTGCTGGTAAAGTAGTCTTACTGAATTTTGTGATGGTACTGTTGTCTGACGGAATGTTGTGATCGTAAAGTTGTCTGACTGAATGTTGTGATGTTAAAGTTGCCTTACTGAATGTTGTAATGGTAAAGTTGTCTGACTGACTAATTGTTGTGATGATAAAGTTGTCTGACTGAGTATTGTGATGGTAAAGTTTTCTGACTGAGTAATGTGATGGTAAAGTTGTCTGACTGAAGGTTGTGCTGGTAAAGTAGTCTGACTGAATATTGTGATGGTACTGTTGTCTGACGGAATTTTGCGATGGTAAAGTTGTCTGACTGAATATTGTGATGGTAATGTTGTCTGATTTATTGTTGTGATGGTGAAGTTGTCTGACTGAATATTGTGAAGGTAAAGTAGTCTGACTGAAATTGTGATGGTAAATCTGTCTTACTGAATAATGTGACGGTCATGTTGTCTGACTGAATATTGTCATGGTAAAGTTGTCTGACTGAAGGTTGTGCTGGTAAAGTAGTCTGACTGAGTATTGTGATGGTAAAGTTCTCTGACTGAAGGTTGTGCTGGTAAAGTAGTCTGATTGAATATTGTGATGGTACTTTTGTCTGACGGAATGTTGTGATGGTAAAGTTGTCTGACTGAATATTGTGATGGTAATGTTGTCTGATTTATTGTTGTGATGGTGAAGTTGTCTTACTGAATGTTGTAATGGTATAGTTGTCTGACGGAATGTTGTGAAAGTAAAGTTGCCTGACTGAATGTTGTAATTGTATAGTTGTCTGACTGAATATTGTGATGGTAAAGTTGTCTGACTGAATGTTTTGATGGTAAACTTGTCTGACTGAATGTTGTGATGGTGAAGATATCTGACGGAATTTTGTGATGGTAAAGTTGTCTCACTGAATGTGATGGTACAGTTGTCTGACTGAATATTGTGATGGTAATGTTGTCTGATTTATTGTTGTGATGGTGAAGTTGTCTGACTGAATGTTGTGATGGTGAAGATATCTGACTGAGTATTGTGATGGTAAAGTTGTCTCACTGAATGTAATGGTAAAGTTGTCTGACTGAATGTTGTAATGGTTAAGTTGTCTGACAATGTTGTAATTGTATAGTTGTCTGACTGAATGTTGTGAAAGTAAAGTTGCCTGACTGAATGTTTTGATGGTAAAGTTGTCTGACTGAATGTTGTGATAGTGAAGATATCTGCCTGAGTATTGTGATGGTAAAGTTGTCTCACTGAATGTGATGGTACAGTTGTCTGACTGAATATTTCAATGGTAATGTTGTCTGATTTATTGTTGTGATGGTGAAGTTGTCTGACTGAAGGTTGTGCTGGTAAAGTAGTCTGATTGAATATTGTGATGTTACTGTTGTCTGACGGAATGTTGTGATGGTAAAGTTGTCTGACTGAAGATTGTGATGGCAATGTTGTCTGACGGAATGTTGTGATCGTAAAGTTGTCTGACTGAATATTGTGAAGGTAAAGTTGTCTGACTGAATGTTGTGATGGTAAAGTTGTCTGACTGAATGTTGTGATGGTGAAGATATCTGACTGAGTATTGTGATGGTAAAGTTGTCTGACGGAATGTTGTGATGGTACTGTTGTCTGACGGAATGTTGTGAAAGTAAAGTTGCCTGACTGAATATTGTGATGGTAAAGTTGTCTGACTGAATGTTGTGATGGTGAAGATATCTGACTGAGTATTGTGATGGTAAAGTTGTCTCACTGAATGTGATGGTACAGTTGTCTGACTGAATATTGTGATGGTAATGTTGTCTGATTTATTGTTGTGATGGTGAAGTTGTCTGACTGAATATTGTGAAGGTAAAGTAGTCTAACTGAAATTGTTATGGTAAATCGGTCTGAATTAATAATGTGACGATAATTTTGTCTGACTGAATATTGTGATGGTAAAGTTGTCTTACTGAATGTTGTGATGGTGAAGATATCTGATTGAGTATTGTGATTTTAAAGTTGTCTCACTGAATGTGATGGTACAGTTGTCTTTCTGAATGTTGTGATGGTGAAGTAGTCTTTTTGAAGTTTGTGATGGTAAAGACGGCTTAATGAATATTTTAATGGTAAAGATGTCAGCCTAATTGTTGTGATGGTAAACTTGTCTCACTGAATGTGATGGTAAAGTTGTGTAACTGAATGTTGTGATGGTAAAGTTGTCTGACTGAATGTTGTGATGGTAAAGTTGTCAGACTGGATGTTTGATGGTAAAGTTGTCTGACTGAATATTGTGATGGTAATCTGTCTGACTGAATAATGTGACGGTAATGTTGTCTGACTGAATATTGTCATGGTAAAGTTGTATGACTGAATATTGTGCTGGTAAAGTAGTCTGACTGAATATTGTGATGGTAAAGTAGTCTGACTGAGTATTGTGATGGTAAAGTTGTCTGACTGAAGGTTGTGCTGGTAAAGTAGTCTGACTGAATATTGTGATGGTACTGTTGTCTGACGGAATGTTGTGATGGTAAAGTTGTCTAACTGAATATTGTAATGGTAATGTTGTCTGATTTATTGTTGTGATGGTGAAGTTGTCTGACTGAATATTGTGAAGGTAAAGTAGTCTAACTGAAATTGTGATGGTAAATCTGTCTGACTTAATAATGTGACGATAATTTTGTCTGACTGAATATTGTCATGGTAAAGTTGTATGACTGAATATTGTGAAGGTAAAGTTGTCTGACTGAAGGTTGTGCTGGTAAAGTAGTCTGACTGAGTATTGTGATGGTAAAGTTGTCTGACTGAATGTTTTGATGGTAAGGTTGTCTGACTGAATGTTGTGAAGGTGAAGTTATCTGACTGAATATTGTGATGGTAAAGTTCTCTCACTGAATGTGATGGTACAGTTGTCTGACTGAATATTGTGATGGTAATGTTGTCCGATTTTATGTTGTGATGGTGAAGTTGTCTGACTGAATATTGTGAAGGTAAAGTAGTCTAACTGAAATTGTGATGGTATATCTGTCTGACTTAATGTTTTGATGGTAAAGTTGTCTGACTGAATGTTGTGATGGTGAAGATATCTGACTGAGTATTGTGATGGTAAAGTTGTTTCACTGAATGTGATGGTACAGTTGTCTGACTGAATATTGTGATGGTAATGTTGTCTGATTTATTGTTGTGATGGTAAAGTTGTCTCACTGAATTTGATGGTACAGTTGTCTTTCTGAATGTTATGATGGTGAAGTAGTCTGACTGAAGTTTGTGATGGTAAAGACGGCTTAATGAATATTTTAATGGTAAAGTTGTCAGACTAACTGTTGTGATGGTAAAGTTGTCTGACTGAGTATTGTGATGGTAAAGTTGTCTGACTGAAGGTTGTGCTGGTAAAGTTGTCTGACTGAATATTGCGGTGGTAATGTTGTCTGACTGAATAGTGTCATGGTAAAATTGTATGACTGAATATTGTGAAGGTAAAGTATTCTGACTGAAATTGTGATGGTTAATCTGTCTTACTGAATAATGTGACGGTAATGTTGTCTGACTGAATATTGTCATGGTAAAGTTGTCTGACTGAAGGTTGTGCTGGTAAAGTAGTCTGACTAAATGTTGTGATGGCAACGTTTTCTGACTGAATATAGTGATGGTAATGTTGTCTGACTGAATATTGGGAATGTAAATTTGCCTGACTGAATGCTGTCATGATAAAGTTGTCTGATAAAATGTTGTGATGTTAATGTTGTCTGACTGAATGTTGTGATAGTAAAGTTGTAATAACCCAGTCATCGGTGTTCTGGTTCTTGTAGAGTAGTGCACCTGCAATATGAACACATTGTGTGGTATGTTACGATCTCTCCTTCTGTTTTAGGCAACACAGAGAACATTTGCCAACATAGTTTCCCTCGGAGCAAATAATTACTCCCCCATGAAACAGAGAAAAGAGTTCAGGCGCCTGTCGTAGGTAAACTGTGTATTAACCATTTCCAGGGAATAAATGCAAGAGAACATTATACTGATGACAGGTCTTTTTCAAAGCAATATAGTTATAGCTATGATATGTTGGCCTTTTGTCACATTGTTCTTCTGTTGGGAGGGTAATCACGCGCGCGCGCACACACACACACACACACACACACACACACACACACACACACACACACACACACACACACACACACACACACAGTGCTATACCCGGCTACAGTAATTGTAGCGCTCTCTCTCTGCTCCTCCCAGCGCACAAAGCACCTCCTCAAAGTCTTTTCGCTGATCTCGGCTCATCGCACTCGCTGCAACACGTCTTGTCAAACTTGCAGTTTACGCGTGACCCAGGGAGACAGTGATAGGCTAGTGAAAGAGGTCGGAGTAGCTGGAAGTAAAGGCAAAATAATCGAAATTCAAAATTGTACAGATCAGTGGATTTTAAGGCAATCCAATAACAGTGGACGTTGAAGTGAAATTGATGTTCCAATCAGGAACTCTTCACTCAACATGAGGGGCCGTCAATGATTCGGGTATTGAACAAACATGTTGCGAAGTTCAATATCCTTATTTTAAGTATTGGGTTTGAGCACTCAGCGCAATTACGCACGGCATCAAAATGGTTTCATTTTTGGATAGACGTGCCCCAGCTTTGTTCCTCGTATGGGGCTATTGCGTCCTGGCGGACACAGTATTTTCTAACTTTACCCTGGATAATGAGGTCCACTCGAGTTTCATCCACCGGCGGCTGAAAATCCAGGAGCGCAGGGAGATGCAGCGGGAAATCCTCTCGATACTCGGGCTCCCACACCGGCCGCGACCGCATCTCCACGGGAAGCACAACGCGGCCCCGATGTTCATGCTGGACCTGTACAATGCCATGTCCACGGAGGGGGAAGAGGACGGGTACTCCTATCCATACAAACCCGTCTTCACCACCCAGGGGCCGCCGATAGCAACTCTACAGGACAACAACTTCCTAAATGACGCAGACATGGTTATGAGCTTTGTCAATTTAGGTATGTCACCCCTTGCAATTTGTGGGTATTATGATGTTCCCATGCAGTTTTCGATTTTCCATCTTAACCGTCTGAGGTTTTGCACAGCAGATATCTAAATGCGTAAGTAACAATTTGCTCATATCTTGTTACATATACACCAATATGTAATAACATGAGTGAAACTGGAGTTATGGCGATTTGCAAGTCATTTAACTGTTAACGTTAGTAATATTGATTTACAGACCAATTGTTTAGGTTCCTGTTCCATGTTTAGGCAATATCTAGTGACTTTATTAAAGTAAGTTACACAAGACCTCCTGATTATAGGCCTTAAAAGACAACTGGGATTTTCACATAGCAGGAGAATGAAAGTTCGATGTTTTCAATTTTTTTTCTATTGAACCAACCATGCTTTTTCATCTGCACATGGGGATGTTTGGTCTTTGTCCTGCAGAAGCACTTGATAGGGCTACAGCACACACACTGCACAATAAAAGCCATCTAGTGTAGATACAAGTTGTAGAATAGGTAGTTCATCTTTACAGTGTGTTGCAATTGAGTTAATGATCCAGTTGAGGAATCCCAGAGTGTCACATTCCAGTGATTTTCTTGTCTCTCTCTGTCTCTGTCAAACAGCTGTCCACTGAGCTAATGTTCAGGTGCTCAACCCTACAGATGATGTAACCTGCAGTCACTCAGTCCACTGTTGTTATCTGGAGTATGAGCAAGTGTCAACAACAGAATAGGTTCAAGGTGCATCTTGGTCTCCTTAGGTCACTTTAGGTTTTGCATTCCCAACAAAATAACATCCCCAACAGTTTGTATTCTAACTTCAGAGTTGGGCATGATCTGTTGTATCTCAACACGTGAAAAAGGGCCATGTGTCGAATAGCCTATGCTTTTTCCCTCTTAGAATATACGTTTTCTCTCAGTTGTTGGCTGTGGGTTTTTTGTCCATGTTTCATAATCGTGTTCCTTATCTAATTAGTGAGTCTTAGTGAAATCCCTCTGAGATTCTGCTCTGTCTCTGATTACCATTACTGTCAGCAGCAACAGCCAGCCAGGCTTTACTGCCTGCTTATCATCACAATATTAGCAGGCAACGCCAGGGGATTTATAAAAAGATAAACACACCATCATAACTCAATTTGGCCAACAAATTAAGCAATCACAGCAACTACATTCATGAATGAGGGTCAAGATTAGTATTTGTGATTAATTTGAAGAGGGAAACCACACTGCTGCATGGGATCTGGCTAGAGTACATATTCAGTGTACTACTTGTGCAGTTATAGGAAAGTTAAAAGGCAAATATTAACAAAGAAAACAAGAAGAAATATCCCTGCTTGAGGGAGCTGGAGTTTGTGATGAATCCTGGAGAGATGAAGGGATGATTGTTGGAGTGTTTTGGCAACGAAGTGGGAGGTGACAGTGCTTCCTCTGCTGCGATATATCATTAAAGAGGGACCTGCTGCATTTTGACACAGATGTATGTGACTGCAGAACCTTGCAAAGTCAAGGGCTTCTCTCTTCTCCTAACACTCCCAGACTGAGGCTTCATCTGAAAAGGCAGAATATTCCAAATCCCTATATAGTGCATTGCTTTTGACTAAGACCCACATAGGGCTCTAGGGCCCTGGTCATATGTAGTGCACTATGTAGGGAATGCGGTGCTATTTTGAAGCCAACCAAAGACTTCAACAGGGCAAGTAGAGAGCCTGTGAGAGGCAGAGGGAAGAGGAGAAACAGTTCCTGACATAGGAGAAATAAGCACTCTGATATTACTATGGGCCTTATTTTCTTAGTCTGTGATCCATAAACCTGACATTCAATCATAACAAAGATATTTCACATCAACAAGAGAGAATATTTTGATTTGAGGCAATCACAATAAATAATATTATAACTGAACCCATCTTGTGTAATCAAGACCTTTTCTCACCTAGAGATTTCTATGCGTGTTCTGTGCCTTAAGGCTTGTGAACAAAGCCCTAATACAATTAATGTTTGAGTTTTTGTCCAGAGTCACTTCCACTCAGCTCCCAGTGATTGTTATTGGTTGAGGCCTGGTAATATAGTTACTGAGCAGCACAGAAGCCTTTTCTCCTCTCTGCCGGGAAGGTTAGATTCCCCTGATGCCATATTGGGTTCCTCTTACCATATATCAAATGGTCTGTGTCACTCATTTGTATAAAGTGGATGTGTGTCTTTGTGATGTCATCATGGGTTTCGTCCGTGAATGGGCCTCTTTGTCAGGGCTCGTCTTCCTAAGTCTCATGTGATGCCATCAGATAAGAGCCAGGCTTGATCCAAGCCCCAGATCAAAATGCTGATTCATATGCCTTTATATGAGAATGTGAGAGTGTGTGTGTGTGAGAGAGAGCGAGGAAGAGAATAGAGAGAGTTGTAATCATAGAAACTGATAGCTTCTTATTTTCTATTCATTCATTGTGTTTTTTACTAATAAAAGACCTATGCAGGGGGAAATGAGAGAGCAACATGCTTTTTAATTTAATCACTACAACTAGAACCCTCAGAAGTCAGGCTCCATAAATGCCATCATGTCCAAGGGGCCTTTGTCAGACTAACTTCCAACTGCCTTGGAGTTGGTTGGGAAGCTTTTTCTAAAAGTATCTGGGTGGCATTTTAGCTTTTAAATATTATGACAACAGGAGTTTATCTGATTTCAATGATTGTCCCCTCAAAGTGCCAGTGAGGAAGAGGGAAGAAGAGCAAAGTGAAGGGAAAGAGAAAAAGGGGAGGTATTGAAGAGGTTTGGTGGTTCCGCATGACCCTGATTCTTGACAGACGTCTCGTAGGGAGAGTGTGTTAGCAAGCATAGGGGAATAATTAGAGACTTAGACTCATGACATTGCTCTGTGTGTGTCCTCCTGGCTACTCAAGACAAGGCCTACTCCCTGTTTAAATACAGCGCTGCAGCTAGCACAATCTGATTCTTTGAGCACCTGCAGATCATTTGAAAAGGACCATTCAAAAAAGTGATTATAAGGCATGGAACTGATTTTTTTATTATTGCTAAGTGCTGCTGAGGGTTGTTTATTGAATTGTGCACAGGGCAGCTGATTTGTTATTAAGTAATTGAATGGCTGTATGACCTTATATGAAAAAGCATGATATGATATGCAACTGATAGATTATCTGTTAGTATACAGTATATCTAAGCTGTTCTCAGGCCTGCTGATAGGTCATGTTTTGTCAGTGTGTATCTGAGCTGTTCTCAGGCCTGCCTATAGCTGCTGATTTGTCAGTGAGCATCTGAGCTGTTCTCAGGTCCGCTGATAGTTGATGTTTTGTCAGTGTGAATCTGAGCTTTCTCAGGCTTGCTGATGGCTGATCTGTTGTCAGTGTGCATCTGAGTTGTTCTCAGGCCTGCTGATAGCTGATCTGTTGTCAGTGTGTATCTGAGCTGCTCTGAGGCTGTTGGTTTCCAGGGCAGGCCCAGGGTGGGTGTGTTACTTTGGGAAAGACCCCAGGGCCAGAGACGTCCTCTCCCCTCTTTTCCTCTCCTCCGTCTGAGTCACCCTCTGTGGCCCTCTGTGTAAATGGCTTACGGTGTACATGCAGAATGTACACATCTACACGCAACATGGGTCGCCTCGGCCCAGGGTGTGCTGCTAAACATCCAACTCTGACACGCTAACTCACTAACTAACACTCTCACTGTGTGAAATTGTATGTTTTTTTCTGTAGCATTAGCTTGGGATATGAACCTATTACACAGCATATAGGAGTTATATTGATGAGACAGTCTATAGGAGTTATCTTGACGAGACAGTCTATAAGAGTTATACTGTATGTGGCAATGCTCTCTGTCTTTCTCTGTCTTTCTTGTTCTCCCAATGTGTAGTCCCCTCAGCTGGAATGATTGACGTTTTGCCCAAGCACACATACCACTTGCACCCTTGCACACTTACACACTTACACACACACACACACACACACACACACACACACACACACACACACACACACACACACACACACACACACACACACACACACACACACACACACACACACACACACACACACACACACACACACACACACACACACACACCTCCCTCCCTTTGGGTAATTATTTGATATGGTCTCAGCAGTCCCCAGTGCATTAGGCCTCAGCCACAGTGAATTAAGTAATTTCCCCTTCAACAAACCACAGCTTCCAGAGCTCTGGGCTGCTTGGCTGGGCTGAGCTGGCATGGCAAAGGGAAGTCAAACACTTACAGACACATACACACACACTAACAAACACGTTTTCCACACACGGATGCCCACTCGGTCTCACACACCAAAGTCAGCAGGGTGACTTCCATGTCTACTATGTGCATCTCACAGGTCAGTGAATAGTGGCATCATGGGTTATTTTATGGCCTGTTTTCCAGCTCTGGGTTTTAATGTCTTACAGTAATGTGTTATCAGGTGTGTTTAGTCATGGCTTCCTGCTATGCCCTGCTGGAGGCGTTATGCAATCATGCATGGATTGCTAGCCTGAGGTGGTGAGAAAGTGTGTGTGCGTGTGTGTCTGTCTGCGTGCGTGCCTGCCTGCGTCGAGTATGCGTGTGTGTTTGTATGCAGTTACATACGCGCGTGTATCCATGTGTGTATAAAGAAAAATTAAACAGTGCTTGTTCGCTCTCTGGCATTCCAGTAACCAGAGCCATGCTGATAGGTCCCCAGAGCCATGCTGATAGGTCCCCAGAGCCATGCTGATAGGTCCCCAGAGCCATGCTGATAGGTCCCCAGAGCCATGCTGATAGGTCCCCAGAGCCATGCTGATAGGTCGCCAGAGCCATGCTGATAAGTCCCCAGAGCCATGCTGATAGGTCCCCAGAGCCATGCTGATAGGTCCCCAGAGCCATGCTGATAGGTCCCTGGGTGTATAATAGTCCTGCTGGAAGTCAGCTGCTCTGACTACATACTCAGATGAGGGCCGTCGTAAAATTAAGCATTGAGTTTGGCTCCAATGCGAACACACTTACATGTGAGCAAAGTTCAGATTATTTATAAAAGGTGTACGGCTGCAGTGCGTTTTAATTGTCCAAATGCTCTGCTGCTATTAATCCGCACCAGATGTGTGAAACATTTTACTAAATTAAAAAACAAACAATGATTTGAGTTCTTTTGTCTCCTTGCTCTCCGCTGGCTCTAACGTCGGCCTAGCAACAATAGACCTGGGGCCAATATGTGCATAAAGCATTCAACATTTACTTGCAGTATAAGTATACATTTTGTACTGTTTATAGAGGCATTTGAAATACATCCTTTCCTAACCCATAACATAAGAAATCTAGAGCATATTTGAAACATTTAAATAAAAGTCTGAAGGGCTATAACATTATTTTATTGAGAGAAGGATTTGTTTGATTCACCCCCTCTGGGAGGTGGCACAGACTTGGCAGCCCGTTTAGGTTTAATGGTGTGTGTTAGCGGGCAGGTCAAAAAAGAGGCTTGAATTGGCATGTTTGGAAGTTTGGATTTATTAGAGGGTTTTGCATTGAGACAGCAATGTGTCACTCCACTGCTGTACACACACACACACACACACACACACACACACACACACACACACACACACACACACACACACACACACACACACACACACACACACACACACACACACACACACACACACACACACACACACACACACACACACACACACACCCCGTCTTGCTCCTTCTCTCCCTGGCCCTCCTTGCAGGCCTGTGCTCAGTGGGCTGCCCTTGGGACTGAGGTTAATACAGATGTTTCTCTCCGTCTGCAGAACAGAGCAGCTGTGCACAGAAACTCAATCTCCTCGCAATTCAACAGACCCCTTCCCCACATCCCTCTGTCCCCCAGCCCTGTCCCTCTCATATCAACCACAGCCATGTTTGACCCTCCCTCCCCACCTTGCACCACCCTATACCAAAACACACGCATGTACGTACACACACACACACACACACACACACACACACACACACACACACACACACACACACACACACACACACACACACACACACACACACACACACACACACACTGAAACCTACCCAAATACACTGACCTCCTAACTTTCATAACTTACACCAACAGTGTTCTCTAGTGTCCTTTCTCCAACCCCCAACTCTGCCCTTAACTCTAGGGAATCAACCCTTCCCACCCGCCAGACACAAAACATGTCAACACTTTCTCACTTTCTCACACACACACACCAGCCCCAGAAGCCATCCATCTCTGACTTTTATAAGCTCTCTGGGGTCTGAGATAGTTCTCTCTATCTGCCAGGTTAGAAACAGTAGATTGGAGCTGAAGTCTGTTGGATGGTTTTTCTGTTGAGGTCCAATCAGCTCTGTTCTCCTACTGGCCTGGCTTTGACACTGGGAGGTGTTATTCTCCCCCCACATACACACACACACAGTTTTGCTAGGCTACCACATAACACATGGATTATTTATCAAGGTCAAAGCCTTGCATTCCCTTTCTATTTAACTCCTGGAACTGTATGTTCACCTGTAGATCTCCAAACACTGACATCTGGATATGCACAGCATCTCCTCACTCTTGGACCGTCCCAGACACTTGCTGTGAGTTGTGATGAAACAGCCTGCGGGTGGGACTTGACAATGTGGCGAGTTGTCAAAAGACCCAGATGTACAGAGTAGCGGGTGTTCTCGCTCGGCTGAAATGACGGACGGCGCGTGTTCAAGGCCAGGAATGTTTCAGCCAACAACACTACGCTTTCTAAATCATGTCTCTCTCTCTCTCTCTCTCTCTCTGAGGCTGAGCATGGGTAGTTGTCACTGTAGGAGTATGCTGCTGACATAATTGACCCCCTGAGGTTGCTCATAAACACATCAGAAAGGGGTTAGAGAGAAGGGGGGTGGGGGTGGGGTGCAGAAGATAAAGAATGAAAAGTATCCCTGAATTTGAGCGACAGACTTGGAGAAGTAGGGAAATGGTTCAAACAGGGAAATGGTTCCAATCGTTTTTCCACCATTCATTTTTACCTTAGGGGATTTTAGAAACACTTCACATAAGGGCTGTGCTTTGTGAAGGCTTACCCTGGCGTGACGTTCTGATAACTGTGTAAATCTCTCTAGGACAAGGTGACTTTTATCAGTATATTCACCTGTATTTACGTCCCCTAAAAATGAAATGCAACTTTTCTGCTAATGTGGCTATCATAAAGAACTATAAATCTCATGATGATCTGGACGAGACTGCCGAATCGAGGCAAAGGTAAGAATCTCTGGATTAACTATCTAATGTTAGCTAAATGTAGTAGTTAATAAATTGGCAACATTTCTTTAAATGGACAATTCTGTGAACTGTTTTGTGCAAGTTTTAAATTGACACAATACCTGTTAGCAAAGGTTTCAGCTAGAGATGACATCCAGGGTTTTGTAGTTTTGCATGATGTTTACTTTAATTGGCATTTTCGAATCTGAGAGTAAATAGAGCCAAAAATATTGATAAAAGTCACCTTGTCCGAGAGAGATTTACATGGTTATCCAAACGTCATGCCAGGGTAAGTCTACACGAAACACAGTCCTTATTTTAAGTGTTTCTAAAAATCCCCTATGGGAAAATGAATGGTGGAAAAACAATTGGAGCCGTTTCCCTGTTTGATTGCTAGGTTTTATGGCTATTATGACACCCCCACTGTGGGTCTCTATAGGCAAGTATACCAGTGGAGGCGTGTGAAACCATGTATTTGATGTATTTGATACCATTCCACCTATTCTTCTCCAACCATTGGCACAAGCCCGTCCTCCCCAATTAAGGTGCCACCAACCTCCTGTGATGTATACACCCTTCACATCAGCTACTCTTGTACTGGATAACTGTGCCTTACAATGGGCACATCAAGTGATCTGCCTTAATATCCCCCCAAGCAGAGTGAGTTTTAGTGAATGGAAGTCAGAGAGAGCCCAGTGCCCTTGTCTTCTGCTGAGGGCAGCATTGAGTGGAGTTTACCCCAGAGCGAGAGTCCAGATGTGGGCCAGAGCAAAGCCAGGGACCCAGTGACAAACCACACTGCTGGGTAAATAAATGAACACAAGGCTTAGAACTCTGCTCTATCGCCCGTACTAGAGCACTGATGGAGAGTGTTTTGGTTGTTCTAGCGGAAGATTTAAATTATTCTAATCTGTAATGTCTAAAGGTATGTTTATTCCTGGTGCTAACATGGGTCCTTTGTTCTGATCTTGTCTACATTCTGATTCAAATCAAATCAAGTGTTATTGATCACATACACATGCTTAGCAGATGTTATTGCGAGTGTAGCGAAATGCTTGTAAAAATTGTGAGTGTTTTAGGTGGCAAGCCAAATTGTCTGTGTGGGTGGGCCATTTCAGTTTGTCCATGATGTGTACACCGAGGAACTTAAAACTTCCCACCTTCTCCACTGCTGTCCTGTCGATGTGGATAGAGGGGTGCTCCCTCTGCTGTTTCCTGAAGCCCACAATTATCTCCTTTGTTTTGTTGACGTTGAATGAGAGGTTGTTTTCCTGACACCACACTCCGAGTGCCCTCACCTCCTCCCTGTAGGCTGCCTCGTCGTTGTTGGTAATCAAGCCTACTACTGTTGTGTAGCCCGCAAACTTGATTGAGTTGGAGGCATGCATGGCTACGCAGTCATGGGTGAACAGGGAGTACAGGAGGGGGCTGAGCACGCACCCTTGTGGGCCCCAGTGTTGAGGATCAGCGAAGTGGAGATGCTGTTTCCTACCTTCACCCCCCGGGGGATGGCCCGTCAGGAAGTCCAGGACCCAATTGCACAGGGCGAGGTTGAGACCCAGAGCCTCAAGATACTTGTATGTTCATAAATGTTTAATATTACGATTATTTATTTGAATTGCGCCCCCTTCCAATTTCACCGGATGTTATTGACAGGTGTCCCTCTAGCGGGATGTTTAGCCTTAAGAAGTTTTTAAATAATGATGAGCTTGGAGGGTACTATGGTGTTGAAGGCTGAGCTATAGTCAATGAACAGCATTCTTACATAGGTATTCCTCTTGTCAGATGGGATAGGCCAGTGTGCAGTGTGATGGCGATTGCATCGTATGTGGACCTATTGGGGGTAGTAAGCAAACTGAAGTGGGTCTATAGTGACAGGTACGGTGCAGGTGATATGATCCTTGACTAGCCTCTCAAAGCACTTCATGATGACAGAAGTGAGTGCTACGGGGCGTCAGTCATTTAGTTCAGTTACCTTTGCTTTCTTGGGTACAGGAACAATGTTGGCCATCTTGAAGCATGTGGGGACAGCAGACTGGCATAGGGAGAGATTGAATATTGTCACGACTTCAGCCGAAGTTGGTGCCTCTCCTTTTTCCGGGCGGCGCTTGGCGGTCGGCGTCACCTGTCTTCTAGCCATCATCGATCCATTTTTCCTTTCCCATTTGTTTTGTCTTGTCTTCCCACACACCTGGTTTCAATTCCATTCATTGTGTATTTAACCCTCTGTTTCCCACATGTCCTTGTCCAGAATTGTTTGATGTATAGTGCTTGTTGCACGTTATGTTTACGGGTGTGTTACGGGTATTTTGAGCCCATGCACTCTCATGTTATTTTGTACCGTTTTGGTTGTTACATTAAACGACTACGGTTAGTACAAAGTTTTGCTCTTCTGTGCCTGACTTCTCTGCCACCAGTTACGCAACCCTTACATAATTCCGGACCACACATATGGAGTCAGCAGGAACTGGTACCCCGGGAATAGGGGTGGAGGAGCGCGTCCGGGAGCACACAGCAATGCTCCACCATCTAGGCAACACCATGGACCGCGTTGTCCAGACTATGGACCACTGGGAGAGACAGGGAGTTCTACCAGCGCCTCCACCAGCACAACCGGGGTCTCCCATACTCGCCCCTCCTTCTCTTGGTTCCAGTGGGATTCGTCTCTACCCGCGGACGTTCAGATCAGGGCCTGTTGGTTCCATCCCCCCGCACTACCTATGGAGTTGGGAGGGGCGGTGCGCAGGGAGACCGGAGGGGGTTCCAGCTCGTGCACCATCTGTGGCCGCAGAGGTCACGCTGCCGGTCGGTGCCTCTGGGTATCGAGGCAGCAGTCAGGGCATTTTGGTGTCACCTCAGGTGAGCCGGCACCATTCTCACCCAGAGCCCTCTGTTGCACATATGTTTTTATATGTCACTTTTCCTGATTTTTCCCCACATTCCCAGCATAAGGCGCTCATCGATTCAGGCGCGGCTGGGAATTTTATAGATAGATCGTTCGCCCATAGTTGAGGGATCCCCATATTTTTTTTTTTATATATATATATATTTTTTTTACCTTTATTTTACTAGGCAAGTGAGTTAAGAACAAGTTCTTATTTTCAATGACGGCCTAGGAACAGTGGGTTAACTGCCTGTTCAGGGGCGGAACAACAGATTTGTACCTTGTCAGCTCGGGGAATTGAACTTGCAACCTTTCGGTTTCTAGTCCAACGCTCTAACCACTAGGCTACCCTGCCGCCCCATTGTTCCCGTGGATGTGCCTTTCCCTGTTCACGCCTTAGATAGTCGACCATTAGGGTCAGGGTTTATTAGGGAGGTCACCGCTCCTCTGAGCATAGTGACGCAGGGGGATCACAAGGAGAGAATTAGTCTCTTCCTCATTGATTCTCCTGCGTTTCCCGTGGTTCTAGGTCTTCCCTGGTTAGCTTGTCATGACCCCACTGTTTTTTGGCAACAGAGGGCTCTCACGGGGTGGTCGTGAGAGTGCTCGGGGAGGTGTTTAGGGGTTACCGTTGGTGCTACCACGGTGGAAAGTTCAGACCAGGTCTCCGCCGTGCTCATTCCCCCTGAATATGCCGATTTGGCTCTCGCCTTCTGTAAGAAGAAGGCGACTCAATTACCACCCCATCGACAGGGGGATTGTGCGATAAATCTCCTGGTAGATGCCGCACTTCCCAGGAGTCACGTGTATCCTCTGTCACAAGCGGAGGCGGTGGCTATGGAAACATATGTCTCCGAATCCCTGCGTCAGGGGTACATTCGGTCCTCCACATCCCCCGCCTCCTCGAGTTTCTTTTTTGTGAAGAAAAAGGATGGAGGTCTGCGCCCGTGTATTGACTATAGAGGTCTAAATCAGATTACGGTGAGGTACAGTTACCCGCTACCTCTAATCGCCACGGCGATTGAGTCAATGCACGGGGCGCGCTTCTTCACCAAATTAGATCTCAGGAGCACTTACAACCTGGTGCGTATCCGGGAGGGAGACGAGTGGAAGACGGCATTCAGTACCACCTCAGGGCATTATGAGTACCTCGTCATGCCGTACGGATTGATGAATGCTCCATCAGTTTTCCAAGCCTTGTAGACAAGATTTTCAGGGACCTGCATGGGCAGGGTGTAGTGGTGTATATTGCTGACATTCTGATATACTCCGCTACACGCGCCGAGCATGTGTGCCTGGTGCGCAGGGTGCTTGGACGTGACCTGTACGTCAAGGCTGAGAAGTATCTGTTCTTCCAGCAGTCCGTCTCCTTCCTAGGGTACCGCATTTCCACCCCGGGGGTGGAGATGGAGAATGACCGCATTGTAGCCGTGCGTAATTGGCCGACTCTCACCACGGTAAAGGAGGTGCAGCGGTTTCTTGGGTTTGCCAATTACTACTGGAGGTTTATCCGGGGTTTTGGTCAGGTAGCGGCTCCCATTACGTCACAACTGAAGGTGGGTCTGGTGAGTTTGCAGTGGTCGGCTTAGGCGGACAGGGCTTTTGGTCACCTGAAGGCTCTGTTTACCTCGGCTCCCGTGCTGGCTCATCCGGATCCCTCTTTGGTGTTCATAGTGGAGGTGGATGCGTCCGAGGCTGGGATAGGAGCCATGCTCTCTCAGCGCTTGGGTACGCCCCTGAAGCTCCGGCCCTGTGCCTTCTTCTCGAAGAAGCTCAGCCCAGCAGAACGAAACTATGACGTGGGGGACTGGGAAAGGCTCGTAAAGGCTCTGAAGGCGTGGAGACATTGGCTTGAGGGGGCTCAACACCCTTTTCTCATCTGGATTGACCACCGCAATCTGGAGTACATCCGGACAGCGAGGAGACGGAACCCTCGCCAGGCCAGGTGGGCCATGTTTTTCACCTGTTTTGTGTTTACCCTTTCCTACAGACCAGGCTCCCAGAACGTGAAGGCAGACGCATTGTCCTGGCTGTATGACACAGAGGAGCGGCCCATGGATCCCACTCCCATACTCCCAGCCTCCTGCCTGGTGGCGCTGGTAGTGTGGGATTAGGACGCAGACATTGAGCAGGCGTTACGTGCAGAGCCCGCTCCTGTCTAGTGCCCCGCTGGGCGTCTGTTGTCCGAGACCGATTGATCTATAGGGTGTGGAAGGCGTTCATGGAACGTCTGGGGGTCTCGATCAGCCTTACTTCGGGATTTCACCCCGAGAGTAATGGGCAGGTGGAAAGAGTAAACCAGGATGTGGGCAGGTTTCTGTGGTCTTATTGCCGGGACCGGCCCGGGGGAGTGGGCGGCGTTCGTGCCCTGGGCCGAGAAGGCACAGAACTCATTTCGCCACTCCTCCACTAACCTCTCTCCCTTTCAGTGTGTACTGGGGTACCAGCCGGTTCTGGCGCCTTGGCATCAGAGTCAGACTGAGGCTCCTGCGGTGGACGACTGTTTCAGGTCCAGAGGAGAGGTGCTGGGTTCCGGTCGAGGACATTTTGGACCCGTCAATGCTGCAGGAGTTCCACCGTCTTCGTCCGGATCGCCCTGCGCCTCGCCCTCCGGGTCGTCCCCGAGGCCGGTGTCGGCGCACTGCTGGAGCCACGCGTCAAGGGGGTACTGTCACGACTTCCGCCGAAGTTGGTGCCTCTCCTTGTTTGGGCAGCGCTCGCGGTCGGCGTCGCCGGTCTTCTAGCCATCATCGATCCATTTTTCATTTTCCATTTGTTTTGTCTTGTCTTCCCACACACCTGGTTTCAATTCCATTCATTACATGTTGTTTATATAACCCTCTGTTTCCCACATGTCCTTGTCCAGAATTGTTTGATGAATAGTGCTTGTTGCACGTTATGTTTACGGGTGTGTTACGGGTATTTTGAGCCCATGTACTCTCATGTTATTTTGTACCGTTTTGGTTGTTACATTAAACGACTATGGTTAGTACAAAGTTTTGCTCTCCGGCGCCTGACTTCTCTGCAACCAGTTACGCAACCCTTACAAATATGCCCGTAAACACACCAGCCAGCTGGTCTGTGCATGCTCTGAGGACGCGGCTAGGGATGCCGCCTGGGTCGGCAGCCTCGCGAGGGTTAACACGTTTAAATGTCTTACTCACGTCGGCCACGGAGAAGGTGAGCACACAGTCCTTGGAAGCAGGCTGTGTCGGTGGCATTGTCTTATCCTCAAAGCAGGCAAAGAATGTGTTTAGTTTGTCTGGAAGCAAGAAGTCGGTGTCCGTGACGTGGCTGGTTTTCCTTTTGTAGTCTGTGATTGTCTGTAGACCCTGCCACATACGTCTCGTGTCTGAGCCCTTGAATTGCATCTCCACTTTGTCTCTGTACTGGCATTTCGCTTGTTTGATTGCCTTGCGGAGGGAATAACTACACTGTTTGTATTCGGACATCCCAGTCACCTTTCCATGGTTAAATGTGGTGGTTTGCGCTTTCAGTTTTGTGCGAATGCCGCCATCTATCCACGGTTTCTGGTTAGGGTAGGTTTTAATAGTCACAGTAGGTACAACATCTCCTATGCACTTCCTTATGAACTCACTCACCGAATCAGCGTATACGTCAAAATGATTCTCTGAGTCTACCCGGAACATGTCCCAGTCCGCGTGAAACAATCTTGAAGCGTGGATTCCGATTGGTCAGACCAGCGTTGAACAGTCCTTAGCACGGGTACATCCTGTTTGAGTTTCTGCCTATAGGAAGGGAGGAGCAAGATGGAGTCGTGGTCAGATTTGCTGAAAGGAGGGCGGGGAAGGGCGTTGTTTGCATTGCGGAAGTTGGAGTAGCGGTGATCCAGTGTTTTACCAGAGCGAGTGCTGCAGTCAATATGCTGATAGAATTTAGGTAGTCTTGTTCTCAAATTTGCTTTGTTAAAATCCCTAGCAACAATAAAGGATATGGTTTCCAGTTTGCATAAAGTCCAGTGAAGATCCTTGAGGGCTGTCATGGTATCGGCTTGAGGGGGGATATACACGGCTGTGACAATAACCCGAGGAGAATTCTCTTGGGAGATAATACGGTCGGCATTTGATTGGGAGGAATTCTAGGTCAGGTAACAAAAGGACTTGTTCCTGTATGTTGTTACAATTACACCATGAGTCGTTAATCATGAAACATACACCCCCGCCCTCCTTTTTCCCAGAGAGATGTGTATTCCTGTCTGCGCAACGCACAAAGAATCCAGGTGACTGTACCGACTCCGACAGCATATCCTGAGAGAGCCATGTTTCCGTGAAACAGAGTATGTTACAATCCCTGATGTCTCTCTGGAAAGCAACCCTTGTCCTAATTTTGTCTACCATGTTATCTAGAGACTGGACATTATCGAGTAATATACTCAGAAGCGGTGGGTGGTGTGCGCGCCTCCGAAGTCTGACCAGAAGACCTCTCCGTCTACCTCTTCTCCTGCGTAGTTGTTTTTGGTCAGTCTCTGGTGTCAGTTAAAATGCCCTGGGTGGTTCGGACAAAGGATCCGCTTCGGGAAAGTTGTATTCCTGGTCGTGGTGCTGGTAAGTTGACGTCGCTCTGATATCCAATAGTTCTTCCTGGCTGTATGTAATAACACAAAATATTTTTTGGGCTAACAATGTAGGAAATAATACACAAACAAAATACTGCAACGTTTCCTGAGGACAAGAAGCGAGGCAACCCTCTCTGTCGGTGCCATCTTGTGATTGTGCCAAAATTTCCAGAAATGTGTCTACACGTGGTATTAAAATGTGACTATATTTTGTCTACTGTGACTGCATTGTGACCATATTTCCTGGTAACTTCCTTTATGCAAATGATTTAAGACACATATTGATGTAATCAGTCAACGTTGCCAACTGTCAGTGATTTTAGAGACTGGAATAATTATGATTTAAATGGTTTCCCTGTCCAGATCTGTCTACACTTGTAAGATATCCTGTCACGATCTTGTACAGAATTGGACCAAGGCGCAGCGTGCAGGGTTGAGTGAAACATATTTATTTCTATAACTCACCAAAACCAAAAGAAAGTACCAAACGACCGTAACGCAGGTGTGGCACACGCAGGTGTGGCACACGCAGGTGTGGCACACAACTACAAACATAACATATAATATCCCACAACACAGGTGGGGGACTGAACAACCTAAATAGAATTCCCAATTAGAGACAACGACTAACAGCTGCCTAATTGGGAACCCAAACCAACCAACATAGAAATACAAACATAGAACAAAACACACACCTGATCACGTCCTGACCAAAACCACCATAGAGCAGCCAAAAGGGCTATCTATGGCCAGGATGTGACATATCCAGACAATGCATGTCTGACTACCTCCAGATGTGGGCAGGATGATCTGATCACAATCAAATCACAATGTGTCTTTTGATTGTCTACGCGTGTCTAAAAGTGTGGGCACAATCAGAATGTGGACAAGATCAGGACAAAGGATGCAAGTTAAAGGCAAGTATAAACAGAGCTTAACAGATTCTCCAACAGGCACAAACAGCCAAATCAAAGCTTGTAAAAGCCAAGCAACAACAGTAAGCAACTGCTTTTATAAGTGCCAAAATATAATGTGTAGTGTGAAATATGAATTTGATGTCAGTTTTGTGTTTATTTGGGAAGGCGGCAGCTGTTGGCCTTACGTTGGACCATTTCCCTCTCTCAACTATTTCATTTATTTGGATAGGGAATGGTTATAATTAAACTAAACAAACAACAAGCTCTTTAAATGAGGGTGCCAATGTGCCCGTCATGTGTGCAGGGGATGCCGCCCTGGGTTTTGGGGGAAATATGTCTGTGTGTGTGTGTGGACGTGCGTGTGTGCATGTTGTATGTGTGTGCACTGTGCACGTGTGCTTGTAAAATCTCCTGAGGTCTATTATAAGAGTCGTTTTAGCTGGTTGAGAAGGGTGTGGTGGCTGCGGCCGCTAAATTAAAGAACGTGAAAAGGGGGGGGAAGAGGAGAAAAGAGAAGAAAAACGGAATGTCTGTGGTTCTATGTCTCTCAGAGTGGTGATACCAAGAGGAAGTATAGCTGGTTACAGTGTACACTCCTTTATCCAACTCCCTCAACATGTGTTGAGACACACCACAGAACAACCCACTGGAAGACAGCTTCAAGTACAGCTTGTCTAGAAATACAACTCCAATATGTGGAATTCTAATGTATTGCCACCTTACGGCAGATGTGTTAAACATCTCTTGTTGATGTTAATATTTTGTCTAGGAGATGAGTCCAGGTAGTTGGAGTGTTAGCTCTATCTACCCTCTAAAACTCATTCCAGGGAGCCCCATGCCTGCAGTGGGTCTGTGGTGGTACTGTAAATCGCTGAGGTTTAGGGGGGAAGTGCACCTCCATAACAGGCAGTGGAGCGTGAGGTGAAACCCAGGTCTCATGTTTATGGACGCAGAGTGATTCCACCACGGCTCTCCTCCTCTCTGTGTGTTACAATAAGAAGGAGAGAGAGGTCACAACCAACGGCCCAGACACAGAGCTCTCTCAGGGCTATAAGTTCTACCAGAGGAAATGCATTAACCCTCTTGTACCATCTTGTTCCAGGAATCACTCAATTGCTGCCCAAAGGCGCAAACAAACACACATACATTCACATGCACAGGCGGAAACACACACAAGCGCAAACGCATACGCGCACACAGTATCCTGTGTTGAATGAGTCTTAAGAGTGGCCAGGTTCTAGCGTGGAACTGTGTTGACCATTTCCCAGACAGCCAGCGCTGTCAGGGGTTACAGCAGTATAAATACATTGCAGAGCGCTGATGTCATCAGTAGTCGCCAGTGGGCAGGATGTTTCCTAACGCGGTAATCACTCTGCTGTGGGCAGTCACCCGTTACCCGGGAGATCAAACCTTTTCTCCTCTTTATAGGATCAACATGTTGAGCAAACTCCCTCTTTCTCTCTCCCTCCTTCTCCCTCCCCTCTTTCTCTCTCCCTTTTTCTCCCTCCCCTCTTTCGCTCTCCCTCCCCTCTCTCTCATTCCCCCTCTCGCTCACTCCTTCTCCCTCCCCTCTCTCTCATTCCCCCTCTCTCTCCCTCCTCTCTCCCTCCCCTCTCTCTCATTCCCCCTCTCGCTCCCTCTTTCTCTCTCCCTCCTCTCTCTCTCCCCTCTCTCTCATTCCCCCTCTCTCTCCCTCCTCTCTCTCCCCTCTCTCTCATTCCCCCTCTCATTCCCTCTCTCTCTCACCCTCCCTTTCTCACTCTCTCTCTCTCTCTCTGTCCCTCTCTCTCTTTTCTCTCTCTTTCTCACACACACACACACACACACACACACACACACACACACACACACACACACACACACACACACACACACACACACACACACACACACACACACACACACACACACACACACATCCTCTTCCTCTCTTTATCTCTCTCTCCCCCTCCCTCTCTCTGTGGGTTATGGAAAATGTAACACATTTTCGTTTTTTTGTACCACGTTTTAAAACATTGGTGGAGGGTCTGCATCAACATCTTCTGCAGGAGGACAGGAGAGAGAAAACGTGAGAGAGAGAGAGAGAGAGAGAGAGAGAGACTCATAGAGAAAAAGTGAAAGAAAGAGAGAGAGAGAGAGAGAGAGAGAGAGAGAGAGACTCATAGAGAAAAAGTGAAAGAGAGAGAGAGTGAGGTGGGCTAAGGTAATTGCAGTGCAGTCAGTCCTTCCCAGGGTAGTGTGTGATAAGGAGATTAGGGCTGACCCTACAAAGCATTATAATCCCTTTATGAACCATGTGAGGGTTCTGACTGTAACCTGAATGGACTGACTTCCACCTCACCCTCTCTACATCCCCCCACCTTCCAACACCTGTGTGTGTGTGCGCGTGCTTCTGTGCTTCCGTGTGTGTCCTGGTTGAGGTTGTCAGGCACTATAATAGGCAGTGGGGGGATGAGGTGGGAGGGAGAGGTGATGGTGGTGGGACATCTCTGTTAGGGAGAGGGGTAAGAGGGTGAGGTGGCGGGGGGGGTGTTGAGGAGTAAGGGGTGAGCTGCCCCCCGTTGTCTAGCGGAAGTGAGCGGTACAGGATTGACTGGTGTGAGGGTGCTGAACAGACACTTTAGCTAATTTGACCTGTCAGTCCTGTCTCCTGTTGCTCTAGAGAGAGAGGTGTCGGGGGAAGTGTCTGGGGTCCAGTGGCCCAGAGGGAGAGGGGGAGGAGAGGCAAGAGTGGAGGGGGAAGAGGAGATTGGGGGAGCAACAGCTTTGGGGAGAGAGAGAATAGGTTGAGAGAGGGAGAGAGAAAAGAAAACATGGTCCGTTCTTGCATTGATTATGTGAGTTTTGAAAGAGAACAGCAGGATTTCAGCCTGCACCGATGGGTGTTGAGGGATATTTTGTCCTTTGTTGGGGGTGGATGGAGGTAGGTAATGGGTAATGCATAAGGGAGCAGCTCTTTCCCTCATGAAGAGAAGAGGAGCTGGGATAGTCTGGGCCTTGATATAGGATACACAGATTTATTATAGGCACAGTCTTTATGAGAGAGCATTGAAGCAGGAGTGCATGGCCACATTGGGCAGTGTTCCAGAAATGGGTTAACTCTTTATTGAGAATGTATTGATGGTAACCTTCTTTTGCATGCCAGGTGTGTGCAGTACAGAATGTTTTTAGAAGGGACCTCATCATTGTAACTGTTGTGGTCTTTGCGTGTGTGGGGCTTCAATCTGGGGACAAACTATGTGGTTTTGATCTCCCCATCCACATCATAACCAGATCATAACCACATCTTAACCACCTCCAGCATCTTGTTAAAAGGCGTACATCTGTGTTGAGATAGCAGGATTGTTTTATTCCCAAATTTGCTAACAGAATGGGAGTCGGCTAGTGACTGAAGCATTAATGTGTTCACGTTCCATTAAAGTTATTTAAAGTCATGCTTCTATGTGGTGTTGTGTGTTAGTGTCTTTGCATAGGCGTGTGTGTATAACTAATTATGGATCAGAGATGTCCATCATTATTTTGCATTGACACACATGACATGAACGCTGTTTACACATCCAGTGTGTCTGTGTGGGCTGCAGGTGTATCAAGGATGTGTGTGTTTGTCAAAATACTGACTGTATTATTTTCAGTACCGTAAAAAGAATAGATATACATATATTTTTTTATGTATTTATATTTTTTGTGGGGGGTTGGGGGCATCCCCGCCTTGTGGGGGCTGCGGGGTTGCGTGCTATGCCACTGCTTATAACTATAAGTTAAATATAACTTGAAGAAATCTAAGATGGGTCAAATAAATGTAATATCAAAGCTCAGGACACCAGCTATGCATTTGGTTTGCTAGCTAAGTGGCTAGATGTCAAGATAAAGCTTATTGGTTACAGCAGAGTTCAAATCCCTCCTTGTTCAAGATCCCCTGTTGACTAAATTGGTTTGTGCGTCAACAAATCTATACATATACATATATATATTTAATGTCGTTGAAATAATGCGCCTTGTGTGCACTTCCGGTAATACCGTATACCCCGGTATGGTACAGAAACGGTATGACGGTATGGACATCTGAATACCGCCCAACCCTAGTGTGTGTGTGTGTTGTAGTAGAAGTGTATTTGTAGAGTACAGTAGGCCTGGAGCACCACTGTTCAGCATGATGGGTTCATTGAGGAGACAAGTGACTCACACCAACACACACATACACAGCTAAGCACAAACACATATACACAGTGTGTGTATTTGTGCAAAAAAAGTGGGGGCGAGCGTTGCGACCGCCAGTCATGTCCTCCTAGAGGAAGTCATAAACGCGCCCGCTTGGCTTTCACTGCTCTACCCTGCTTCTAATGACTACCATACTACTGGAGGGACCAGAACGAGTTTCACATGCAGCTGCACCCAGATAAAGAGCTTTTACAGTGGAGGGGCTGGTGACTGCTGTCCAGGACAAGGGAACAGGTCTGGCTTCCTTCCCAGAGGGATTGCACCTGCGCGGGCCGTGGGAGGAGAAAGAGGGCCCTAGGTGGAGAACTAAGCCCTGGAGCTGAGTAGGGCCTGGGCTGACTGACTTATTGACTGGGGTTTAGCGGGGCTCTCAGGAGGGAGGTGGGTGAAGGGGGGAAGGGTGGAGACGAGGGGCTAGGGAAGAGAAAGCAAGGGGTTTCTGAGAGGGGCGGGGGAGTATTTTGGTGTGGTGGTGGTGCAATTGGGTGGCGAGGGGTTGGGGGTGAGAATACATTGGTGTTTTTAGGGGGAAGTGGTGAGAGGGGGTCGGGCATCCCCATGTCATCGCTGCCTTGGTCTTTTGATTCTTAGCTGTGGTTTATGGACCATAGTTAAAATCGCACAGCAGGAGAAAGGAGGGAACCAGAGTCATCTCAGCTGTGTGTGCGTGTTTAAGCACAGTTGGCTGGATGTCCTTTGAGTGGTGGACCATTCTTGATACAGATGGGAAACTGTTGAGCGTGAAAAACCCAGTAGCGTTGCAGTTCTTGACACAAACCGGTGAGCCTGGCCCCTACTACCATACCCCGTTCAAAGGCACTTAAATCTATTGCCTTGCAAGGCACAATCCATGTCTCAATTTTCTCAAGGCTTAAAAATCCTTCTTTAACATGTCTCCTCCCCTTCATCTACACTGATTCGAAGTCGATTTAACAAGTGACATCAATAAGGTCTATGTCCTGGATGTTCTTAATGTTTTGTATACACAGTCTATAGCCTAAACACACTGACTCACTGTACGCTAAGTCAATGTCACTTTGTCTATTTATACCACTATTGGCAGGTTAGAAGGGAAAAAGAAAACCACACTAATATTAAAAAAATACATGTTAGCATTAAATCAACACGTAATTCCTTGATGGTCCTATCTCATAGACTAACAGGGGCAGAGGTTTGCAGTGCCTATGTGTTTACACATTCCGCTGTAGTAAAGGTCATAGAGTGGAGGATGTCATCCACTGTCTGCAGCACTATCTCACTGAGGTGGACACACTCATGCTGCTGCTGCTCTGCCTGCTTTGACTCTGAAAACTTCCTGCTATAGTCAGTGTGACTCTAAGAGAGGAAAGGAGTGGGGAGGAGAGGAGAAAGAGGGGAGGAGAGGAGAAAGAGGATGAGAAAGAGGAGAGGAGAAAGTGAGAGGAGAAGGGAGGAGGATAAAGAGGACAGGAGAGGAAAGGAGAAAGAGGAGAGGGTTTAGAGGATAAAGAGGGGAGGAGAGGAGAGGAGAAAGAGGAGAGGATAAAGAGGGAAGGGGAGGAGAGGAGAAAGATGAGATGAGAAAGAGGAGAGGATAGAGAGGATACAGAGGAGAGGAGAAAGAGGAGAGGGGAGGAGAAAGAGGAGAGGATAGAGAGGAAAAAGAGGAGAGGATAGAGAGGACAAAGAGGAGAGGATAGAGAGGTGAAAGAGGAGAGGTGAGGAGAGGAGAGGAGAGGTGAAAGAGGAGAGGTGAGAAGAGGAGAGGTGAAAGAGGAGAGGTGAGGTGAGGAGAGGAGAAGAGAGGTGGGGAGAGGAAAGGTGAGGAGAGGAGAAAGAGGAGAGGTGAAGGAGAGGTCAAGGAGAAAGAGGAGAGGATAAAGAGGAGAGGAGAAAGAGGAGAAGGAGAGGTCAAGGAGAAAGAGGAGAGGATAAATAGGAGAGGAGAAGGAGAGGAGAAAGAGGAGAGGGAGGAAAGGTCGAGGAGAAAGAGGAGAGGATAAAGAGGAGAAAGAGGAGAGGAGAAAGAGGATAGAGAGGAGAGGATACAGAGGAGAGGATACAGAGGGGAGGAGATGTGAAAGAGGAGAGGAGATGTGAGGAGAGGAGAGGAGAGGAGAGGTGAAAGAGGAGTAATGAGGAGGGGAGAGGTGAAAGAGGAGAGGTGAAAGAGGAGAGGAGAGGAGAGGATAGAGAGGGGAAAGAGGAGAGGAGAAGAGGAGAGGTGAGGAGAGGAGAGGTGAGGAGAGGATAGAGAGGGGAAAGAGGAGAGGAGAAGAGGAGAGGTGAGGAGAGGTCAAGGAGAAAGAGGAGAGGAGAAAGAGGAGAGGTAGGAGAGGTCGAGGAGAAAGAGGAGAGGAGAAAGAGGAGAGGAGAAGAGGAGAGGTGAGGAGAGGTCAAGGAGAAAGAGGAGAGGAGAAAGAGGAGAGGTAGGAGAGGTCGAGGAGAAAGAGGAGAGGATAAAGAGGAGAAAGAGGAGAGGTAGGAGAGGTCAAGGAGAAAGAGGAGAGGATAGAGAGGAGAGGATAGAGAGGGGAGGAGAAAGAGAAGAGGTGAAAGGAGAGGAGAAGATACAGAGGAGAGGAGAAAGAGGAGAGGATAGAGAGGAGAGGTGAAAGAGGAGAGGAGAAAGAGGAGAGGATAGAGAGGAGAGGATAGAGAGGAGAGGAGAAAGAGGAGAGGAGAAAGAGGAGGGGTGAGGAGAGGAAGGGTGAGGAGAGGTGAGGTGAGGTGAAGAGAGGAGAGGTGAGGAGAGGTGAAGAGAGGAGAGGAGAGATTAAAGAGGAGATGTGAAAGAGGAGAGGTGAAAGAGGAGAGGATAGAGAGGAATGTTGGAGAGGAGAGGATACAGAGGAGAGGATACAGAGGGGAGGAGATGTGATGGAGGAGAGGAGAGGAGAGGTGAGGAGAGGAGAGGTAAGGAGAGGAGAAAGAGGAGAGGTGAAGGAGAGGTTGAGGAGAAAGAGAAGAGGATAAAGAGGAGAGGAGAATGAGAGGTCAAGGAGAAAGAGGAGAGGAGAAGGAGAGGTCGAGGAGAAAGAGGAGAGGATAAAGAGGAGAGAAGAGGAGAGGATAAAGAGGAGAAAGAGGAGAGGTAGGAGAGGTCAAGGAGAAAGAGGAGAGGATAGAGAGGAGAGGATAGAGAGGGGAGGAGAAAGAGAAGAGGTGAAAGGAGAGGAGAAGATACAGAGGAGAGGAGAAAGAGGAGAGGATAGAGAGGAGAGGTGAAAGAGGAGAGGAGAAAGAGGAGAGGATAGAGAGGAGAGGATAGAGAGGAGAGGAGAAAGAGGAGAGGAGAGGAGAAAGAGGAGAGGAGAAAGAGGAGGGGTGAGGAGAGGAAGGGTGAGGAGAGGTGAGGTGAGGTGAAGAGAGGAGAGGTGAGGAGAGGTGAAGAGAGGAGAGGAGAGATTAAAGAGGAGATGTGAAAGAGGAGAGGTGAAAGAGGAGAGGATAGAGAGGAATGTTGGAGAGGAGAGGATACAGAGGAGAGGATACAGAGGGGAGGAGATGTGATGGAGGAGAGGAGAGGAGAGGTGAGGAGAGGAGAGGTAAGGAGAGGAGAAAGAGGAGAGGTGAAGGAGAGGTTGAGGAGAAAGAGAAGAGGATAAAGAGGAAAGGAGAGGAGAGGAGAAAGAGGAGAGGAGAAGGAGAGGTCAAGGAGAAAGAGGAGAGGAGAAGGAGAGGTCGAGGAGAAAGAGGAGAGGATAAAGAGGAGAGAAGAGGAGAAAGAGGAGAGGGAGGAGAGGAGAGGTGAAAGAGGAGAGGTGAAAGAGGAGAGGAGAAAAAGGAGAGGTGAGAAGAGGAGAGGTGAGGAGAGGATAGGTGAGGAGAGGATAGAGAGGGGAAAGAGGAGAAGAGGAGAGGTGAGGAGAGGTCTAGGAGAAAGATGAGAGGAGAAAGAGGAGAGGTAGGGGAGGTCGAGGAGAAAGAAGAGAGGAGAAAGAGGAGAGGACAGAGAGGAGAGGATAGAGAGGGGGGATACAGAGGGGAGGAGAAAGAGGAGAGGTGAAAGGAGAGGAGAGGATAGAGAGGAGAGCAGAAAGAGGAGAGGAGAAAGAGGAGAGGTGAAAGGAGAGGAGAGGATAGAGAGGAGAGGTGAAAGAAGAGGAGAGGATAGAAAGGAAAGGAGAAAGAGGAGAGGATAGAGAGGAGAGGATAGAGAGGAGAGGAGAAAGAGGAGAGGATAGAGAGGAGAGGATAGAGAGGAGAGGAGAAAGAGGAGAGGAGAAAAAGGAGGGGTGAGGAGAGGAAGGGTGAAGAGAGGAGAGGTGAGGTGAAGAGAGGAGAGATGAAGAGAGGAGAGGAGAGGTTAAAGAGGAGATGTGAAAGAGGAGAGGTGAGGAGAGGAGAAAGAGAAGAGGAGATGTGAAAGAGGAGAGGTGAAAGAGGAGAGGATAGAGAGGAGATGATGGAGAGGAGAGGATACAGAGGAGAGGATACAGAGGGGAGGAGATGTGAAAGAGGAGAGGAGATGTGAGGAGAGGAGAGGTGAAAGAGAAGAGGTGAAGAGAGGAGAGGTGAGGAGAGATGAGGAGGGGAGAGGTGAAAGAGGAGAGTGGAAAAAGGGGAGGAGAGGAGAGGTGAGGAGAGGAGAGGAGAGGTGAAAGAGGAGAGGTGAGGAGAGGAGAGGTGAGGAGAGATGAGGAGGGGAGAGGTGAAAGAGGAGAGGTGAATGAGGAGAGGAGAAAAAGGAGAGGTGAGGAGAGGAAAGGTGAGGAGAGGAGAGGTGAAGAGAGGATAAAGAGGGGAAAGAGGAGAGGAGAAAGAGGAGAGGTGAGGAGTGGTCAAGGAGTAAGATGAGAGGATAAAGAGGAGAGGGAGGAGAGGTCGAGGAGAAAGAGGAGAGGATAAAGAGGAGAAAGAGGAGAGGAGAGGAGAAAGAGGAGAGGAGAAAGAGGAGAGGTGAAAGGAGAGGAGAGTATAGAGAGGAGAGGAGAAAGAGAGGATAGAGAGGAGAGGATAAAGAGGAGAGGAGAAAGAGGAGAGGTGAAAGAGGAGGGGTGAGGAGAGGAAGGGTAAGGAGAAGAGAGGTGAGGTGAAAGAGGAGAGGTTAAAGAGGAGAGATGAAAGAGGAGAGGTTAAAGAGGAGAGGTGAAATAGGAGGGGTAAGGAGAGGAAGGGTGAGGAGAAGAGAGGTGAGGTGAAAGAGGAGAGGTGAGGTGAGGTGAAAAGAGGAGAGGTGAAGAGAGGAGAGGTTAAAGAGGAGAGGTGAAAGAGGAGAGGTGAAAGAGGAGGGGTGAGGAGAGGAAGGGTGAGGAGAAGAGAGGTGAGGTGAAAGAGGAGAGGAGAGGTGAGGTGAAAAGAGGAGAGGTGAAGAGAGGAGAGGTTAAAGAGGAGAGGTGAAAGAGGAGGGGTGAAAGAGGAAGGGTGAGGAGAAGAGAGGAGAGAATAGAGAGGAGAGGATAGAGAGGAGAGGATAGAGAGGAGAGGAGAAAAAGGAGGAGTGAGGAGAGGAAGGGTGAGGAGAGGTGAGGTGAAGAGAGGAGAGGTGAAGAGAGGAGAGGAGAGGTTAAAGAGGAGATGTGAAAGAGGAGAGGTGAGGAGAGGAGAAAGAGAAGAGGAGATGTGAAAGAGGAGAGGTGAAAGAGGAGAGGATAGAGAGGAGATGATGGAGAGGAGAGGATACAGAGGAGAGGATACAGAGGGGAGGAGATGTGAAAGAGGAGAGGAGATGTGAGGAGAGGAGAGGTGAAAGAGAAGAGGTGAGGAGAGGAGAGGTGAGGAGAGATGAGGAGGGGAGAGGTGAAAGAGGAGAGTGGAAAAAGGGGAGGTGAGGAGAGGAGAGGTGAGGTGAGGAGAGGAGAGGTGAGGTGAAAGAGGAGAGGTGAGGAGAGGAGAGGTGAGGAGAGATGAGGAGGGGAGAGGTGAAAGAGGAGAGGTGAATGAGAAGAGGAGAAAAAGGAGAGGTGAGGAGAGGATAGGTGAGGAGAGGAGAGGTGAAGAGAGGAGAGGATAAAGAGGGGAAAGAGGAGAGGAGAAAGAGGAGAGGTGAGGAGTGGTCAAGGAAAAAGAGGAGAGGATAAAGAGGAGAGGAGAAAGAGGAGAGGGAGGAGAGGTCGAGGAGAAAGAGGAGAGGAGAAAGAGGAGAAAGAGGAGAGGAGAAAGAGGAGAAAGAGGAGAGGAGAAAGAGGAGAGGTGAAAGGAGAGGAGAGTATAGAGAGGAGAGGAGAAAGAGAGGATAGAGAGGAGAGGATAAAGAGGAGAGGAGAAAGAGGAGAGGTGAAAGAGGAGGGGTGAGGAGAGGAAGGGTAAGGAGAAGAGAGGTGAGGGGAAAGAGGAGAGGTTAAAGAGGAGAGGTGAAAGAGGAGAGGTTAAAGAGGAGAGGTGAAATAGGAGGGGTGAGGAGAGGAAGGGTGAGGAGAAGAGAGGTGAGGTGAAAGAGGAGAGGTGAGGTGAGGTGAAAAGAGGAGAGGTGAAGAGAGGAGAGGTTAAAGAGGAGAGGTGAAAGAGGAGAGATGAAAGAGGAGAGGTGAGGAGAGGAGAAAGAGGAGAGGAGAAAGAGGAGATGTGAAAGAGGAGATGTGAAAGAGGAGAGGATAGAGAGGAGAGGATGGAGAGGAGAGGAGAAAGAGGAGAAAGAGGAGAGGAGAGAGAGAGGAGAAAGAGGAGTGGAGAAAGAAGGGAGGAGAAAGAGGAGAGGGGAGGAGCAGAGCAGGTGTTGGCAGCTCTGAGGGCGTTCCTGATAGCTCCCCTGGTCTCTAGTTAGTTATAGTAGTACAATACAATGTACACTACCGTTCAAAAGTTTGGTGTCACTTAGACATTTCCTTGTTTTTGAAAGAAAAATTTTAAAAATTGTCCATTAAAATAACATAAAATGTATCAGAAATACAGTGTAGACGTTGTTAATGTTGTAAATTACTATTGTAGCTGGAAACGGCAGATTTTTTTATGGAATATCTACATAGGCCTACAGAGGCCCATTATCAGCAACCATAACTCCTATGTTCCAATGGCACGTTGTGTTAGCTAATCCTAGTTTATAATTTTAAAAGGCTAATTGATCATTAGAAAACCCTTTTGCAATTCTGTTAGCACAGCTGAAAACTGTTTTCCTGATTAAAGAAGTAATAAAACTCGCCTTCTTTAGACTAGTTGAGTATCTGGAGCATCAGCATTTGTGGGTTCGGTTACAGGCTCAAAATGACCAGAAGCAAATAACTTTCTTCTGAAACTTGTCAGTCTATTCTTGTTCTGAGAAATTAAGGCTATTCCATGCAAGAAATTGCCAAGAAACTGAAGATCTCGTACAACGCTGTGTACTACTCCCTTCACAGAACAGTGCAAACTGACTCTAACCAGAATAAAAAGAGGAGTGGGAGGCCTTGGAGCACAACTGAGCAAGAGGACAAGTACATTAGTGTCTAGTTTGTATGCCAAGGGCCTTGTATGCCATCAAAAGGAACATAAAAATCGACATCCCAATTAGGATCTGGCAAAAAATACTAGATCAGTTATAAAACCCATTGCCCCTTATGGTTGTGAGGTCTGGGGTCCACTCACCAACCAATAATTCACAAAATGGGACAAACACCCAAATGAAACAGAAAACAAGCACGCACAAAAAGGAGGCGGGGCTAACCGGCTTAAATAGCCCTAACAAAAAACACAAACAAGGAACAGGTGCAACCAATACAGAAAAATCTACGGAAAGGAAAAGGGGGTCGGTGGCAGCTAGTAGGCCGGTGACGACGACCGCCGAACGCCGCCCGAACAGGCAGAGGAGCCACCTACGGTGGAAGTCGTGACACCTTGACTATGTACAGACTCCGTGAGCATAGCCTTGCTATTGAGAAAGGTTGCCATAGGCAGACCTGGCTCTCAAGAGAAGACAGGATTTGTGCCCACTGTCAACAAAATGAGGTGGAAACTGAGCTGCACTTCCTAACCTCCTGCCAAATGTATGACCACATTAGAGCCTTGTATTTCCCACAGAGTACACAGACCCACAAAGAATTTGAAAAAAATCTAAGATTGATAAACTGCCATATCTGTTAAGCGAAATACCGCAATGTGCCATCACAGTAACAATATTTGTGGCCCGTTGCCATAAGAAAAGGGCTAGCAGTGGAGCACAAACATTGTAAATAGCACCAATATGTATCTGTTTATTTATCTTCCCCCACTATTCATACTACAACTATTTGCACATTGCTTAAACACTGTACATAGCTAATAATATAACACTTGACATGTCCTTATCTTTTTTAAACCTTTTTGAGTGAAATCCTCACTATTCATTTCTAACAGGTTTCTGTTGATGTTGTTCAATTTGTTTATTTTTATTTCACTTGCTTTAGCAATGTAATTTCCCATGCTAATTAAGCCCCTTTGAATTGAATTTAGAGAGATAGAGAGAGAGAGAGAGAGAGAGCTTTCCCCCATTGAACAGTAATTAGATACATGCCTTTACCCTGCACACGCTGCCCAGTCAGACAGTGCTGTCTTTGTAAGATAGTGTGTTCGAACTGATAATGGTGAATGAAAGTAACAACAGTAAAAAGAAGATGAAGAGAAAGAGATTAAATGAAAAGTGGAGCAATGTGATACACTGTAGATGTATTGCAGAGACATAGTAAGAGGCAGGAGAGACTGAATGGAATCCAAACACTCATCAATGGGCAATGTGTTCTCCTCAGTCGATCAGCTTTGCTCACTCGCTCACATCCATCCATAGCAGCTGGTGCAGTACAAGGACAACAGCATCTCACATCTCAGTGTGTGGAACTGGTATGTGTGTGTCTGACTATGTGAGTGTGCGCTCTATGCGTGTGTATGTCTGTGTATGAGTGTGATTCAGAGTGAGCATGTGTGTGTGCGTGTGTATGTTTTTCTCTCTATGTGTGTGTGTGGACTGGAGGCCTTGGCAGAGATGTGTCGCTGGCAATGCAGTCAAAGCTGCTCAGAGATCAGAGGCGGTCTGTCTGATAAAGAGCTGTTGAGTGGGAGCATGTGATGGGGGGCTAGAGAGGGGGTGGGGAGCTGCTGTGGTGGGGAAGAGGTCTTGGGTCACCAGGCCCTGATCACAACTGAAAAGGGGAGAGGAAGAGAAGGAGGAAGGGAGGAAGGGAGGGATAGAGGATCGGGATTGGAGGTGTGAGGGAGGGATAGAGGATTGGGAGGGAGGGAGGGATAGAGGATTGGGATTGGAGGGAGGGAGGGGTAAATTAGATCAAACTGGAGTGCTCTAATCCAACTAAGAGACAAGTGACTCCCTATAGGCTCTGCGACCTTACGAGTGTTAAACTGTTTAAAAAACGTAAACGCACACAATGCAAATAGGCTGGGTAGCCATTTGATTAGCAGAGAGTACAGTCTATGACTAGGGTGTCTGGAGTCTTTGACAATTTTTAGGGCCTTCCTCTGACACTGCCTGGCCGTGCTAGCTAGTCTTGGGGGTTAGCCTGGGAGAAGTTAAAGGAGAGACAAATGGAACTAAATTAACATAATGTAAACTGATGTCAACAAGTAACTGAATGTTTGAAAATTATATATGATCTCATTAGAATTATGCCTTAATCAATTGGCTTGATGGATGAGCTTCTCACAAGCTTTTGTCGACAGGTTAGTGGTTAAATATATCTTTATAATTCTGGGGGTCAATTACATTATCTCAAGCCATGGAAATATGATAAGCATGATGAGTTTTCCGTTTGTGAAGAGAATAAATACATTTATTCTTTCAAGACACGAGGAGCGCGCATGACAAGGACAGCTGGAGTGAACCTGATTGGTAGAGATAAGCATGACTATCATTGAAAATTGTGAAAAATTCCCATTAAAGTGAGATGAGAAAAGTATGGTTAATATAACTATTATGTGATCCATTTTAGTCTGATTAATATTGTAAGGGAAAATATTGTGGTTGTGCAACATTGCGATGTTGACGCATGGTCGACATGAACATGAAATTATTGGTGATAGTACATTTGTTGAAAGTAACGAGTATTACAAACCGGAAACATGGAGATAAGACAGATGTTGCCCGAAGATTGGCACGGAGGTACACAAAGAGCCCAGGGCAGATGAGTCGAAGTTGAAGCCGGAATTGAGGTTAGTAACTGCCGAACTGATGTCCACATTTTTTTGTCGATCATAGCAAATGAAAGCAGTTACATTTAGTGCAAAGAAAAATTAAGATAAAAGCCAAAAGATTCACAAAACGGCAACGTTGGGTCAGAGCAAGACAGCAGCCATACAGCACCATCTTTAGTATGTGAGTGCGTATCTATGCGCACACTCCAACAGTCTAACAGGGGGTGCTTATATTTGTCCTGTTTCACAACCTGTACAAGTGTGAGATGTGAAATGTATTTGTATGTAAATGTAAATGTAAATGTATGTGTGCGCCACCTCATGAGATCCAGAGAGGAGGAGAGACAAGTCTCTTGGGTTCAGAGAGGAGGAGAGACGAGTCTCTGGGGTTCAGAGAGGAGGAGAGAGTGTGTGTGTATGTGTGCGTATGCATGTGTTTGTGGTGTTCAGTCTGTCTGATCCTTTGTGCATGTTTTTGTGTTCCAGTGGAACATGATAAGGAGTTCCTCTCGGTCCGGCGGCACCACAGAGAGTTTCGTTTCGACCTATCACGTATCCCCGATGGGGAAGCGGTGACCGCTGCAGAGTTCCGCATCTATAAGGACTTCATCCACGAGCGCTTTGAGAATGAGACCTTCCGCATCAGTGTCTACCAGGTGCTGAAGGAACACAACGACAGGTGAGGGAGTGTGTGTGTAGGTATGTTTTCTGTTATGTCACACAGCAACAGGTTGTGTTCCCTCACTTCTATACTCCCACCATTGTTTTCAAAGATCAGTGAGTATATCCAGTCTTTCCCACAGCCATGTGGAAGGTGTGTATAACCTATGCTGAAGGCTTCTGCTGCCTGCACAGCGCCAGGCTGATCTCTGACCCCTCCTAAAGGCTTCTGTTGCCTGCACAGCGCCAGGCTGGTCTCTGACCCCTCCTAAAGGCTTCTGTTGCCTGCACAGCGCCAGGCTGGTCTCTGACCCCTCCTAAAGGCTTCTGCTGCCTGCACAGCGCCAGGCTGGTCTCTGACCCCTGCTAAAGGCTTCTGCTGCCTGCACAGCGCCAGGCTGGTCTCTGACCCCTCCTAAAGGCTTCTGTTGCCTGCACAGCGCCAGGCTGGTCTCTGACCCCTCCTAAAGGCTTCTGCTGCCTGCACAGCGCCAGGCTGGTCTCTGACCCCTCCTAAAGGCGTCTGCTGCATGCACAGCGCCAGGCTGGTCTCTGACCCCTCCTAAAGGCTTCTGCTGCC
The DNA here is from genome assembly GCA_030435695.1 of Brachymystax lenok tsinlingensis. Classification (NCBI taxonomy): domain Eukaryota; kingdom Metazoa; phylum Chordata; class Actinopteri; order Salmoniformes; family Salmonidae; genus Brachymystax; species Brachymystax lenok. The sequence goes on along the minus strand of CM059803.1, from coordinate 25,497,736 downwards.
TGCACAGCGCCAGGCTGGTCTCTGACCCCTCCTAAAGGCGTCTGCTGCCTGCACAGCTCCAGGGAAGTGTGTGTGAAGCAGAGCACTATGACACACTATCTAACCTGTCAGTAGACCAATGCTGGCCTGGGAGGAATGATGGACACTGGAAGAAGAAGGGATAGAATATCAGAATGGAAAAGAGGAGAAAAAGAGAAAAACATTCCACTTTAGAACAATGATTTTTAGTTGGATGAGGATTATTTCTCTATGCTTCTCTCTCTCTCTCTCTCTCTCTCTCTCTCTCTCTCAATGTAGTGCGCTGCCAACCCACAGCTTTCTGCTTCCTCCCCCAACAGGATGGGTAGCCTACTCTCATCAGGGAGGTCTTTGAAACCTTGAATAAGGGTTTCAAATTTGGGGAAATGACACTCTCTAATTGTTTTATATTTTTGACATTTTGTCAGGAAATGCAGCTCTGTCTCAGGTTCTGCTGTGGTGCAGTGGTTGCACAGCCTTTCCTCTACAGGGAGCCAGGTTTTCCTGTGTCTACCCTTCTCAATGGCAAGGCTGTGCTCACTGAGCCTGTATTTTGTCAAGGTTTTCTTAAGGTTTTGATCAGTAACCATGGTCAAATAGTTAGCCACGGTGTACTGTCGATTTAGGGCCAGATAGCACTGCATTTTGCTTTGTGCTTGTGCTTGTGTTTCCCAATGCGAAATGTAGTTTTGTTTTAATTGTGATGTAATTTGTTTTATTCTGATTGATTGGATGTTCTGGTCCTGAGGCTTCAGTATGTTAGTAGAACATGTCCAGCTGGATGAGGGGACTCTTTTCTTTGCTCAGCTCTTGGCATTGCAGGGCTTGGTAATGATATGAGAGGGGGTCACTGTATTTTAGATGTTTCCAAAACTTAATTGCTCTTTTTTGAGTTTTTATTATTAGTGGATATTGGCCTAATTCTGCCCTGCATGCATTGTTTGTAGTTTTCCTCTGGACATGTAGGAGAATCTTACAGAACTCTGCATGCAGGGTTTCAATGGGGTGTTTGTCCCATTTGGTGAAATCTTGTTTTGCAAGTGGACCCCACACCTCGCTGCCATAAAGTGCAATTGGTTCAATGACACATTCAATTAGTTTTAGCCACATTTTAATAGGTATTTCAATTTGAATTAGTTTTTTAATTGCGTAGAATGCCCTGCGTGCTTTTTCTCTCAGTTCATTCACTGCCTCATTAAGGTGTCCAGTTGAGCTTATTTTTTAAACTTAAGTACAGTGGGGAAAAAAGTATTTAGTCAGCCACCAATTGTGCAAGTTCTCTCACTTAAAAAGATGAGAAAGGCCTGTAATTTTCATCATAGGTACACTTCAACTATAACGGACAAAATGAGGAAAGAAAAAATCCAGAAAATCACATTGTAGGATTTTTTATGAATTTATTTGCAAATTATGGTGGAAAATAAGTATTTGGTCAATAACAAAAGTTTATCTCAATACTTTGTTATATACCCTTTGTTGGCAATGACAGAGGTCAAACGTTTTCTGTAAGTCTTCACAAGGTTTTCACACACTGTTGCTGGTATTTTGGCCCATTCCTCCATGCAGATCTCCTCTAGAGCAGTGATGTTTTGGGGCTGTCACTGGGCAACACAGACTTTCAACTCCCTCCAAAGATTTTCTATGGGGTTGAGATCTGGAGACTGGCTAGGCCACTCCAGGACCTTGAAATGCTTCTTCTGAAGCCACTCCTTCGTTGCCAGGCGGTGTGTTTGGGATCATTGTCATGCTGAAAGACCCAGCCACATTTCATCTTCAATGCCCTTGCTGATGGAAGGAGGTTTTCACTCAAAATCTCACGATACATGGCCCCATTCATTCTTTCCTTTACGGATCAGTCGTCCTGGTCCCTTTGCAGAAAAACAGCCCCCAAAGCATGATGTTTCCACCCCCATGCTTCACAGTAGGTATGGTGTTCTTTGGATGCAACTCAGCATTCTTTGTCCTCCAAACACGACGAGTTGAGTTTTTACCAAAAAGTTATATTTTGGTTTCATCTGACATTCTCCCAATCCTCATCTGGATCATCCAAATGCTCTCTAGCAAACTTTAGACTTGCCTGAACATGTACTGGCTTAAGCAGGGGGACACGTCTGGCACTGCAGGATTTGAGTCCCTGGCGGCGTAGTGTGTTACTGATGGTAGGCTTTGTTACTTTGGTCCCAGCTCTCTGCAGGTCATTCACTAGGTCCCCCCGTGTGGTTCTGGGATTTTTGCTCACCGTTCTTGTGATCATTTTGACCCAGGGGTGAGATCTTGCGTGGAGCCCCAGATCAAGGAAGATTATCAGTGGTCTTGTATGTCTTCCATTTCCTAATAATTGCTCCCACAGTTGATTTCTTCAAACCAAGCTGCTTACCTATTGCAGATTCAGTCTTCCCAACCTGGTGCAGGTCTACAATTTTGTTTCTGGTGTCCTTTGACAGCTCTTTGGTCTTGGCCATAGTGGAGTTTGGAGTGTAACTGTTTGAGGTTGTGGACAGGTGTCTTTTATACTGATAACAAGTTCAAACAGGTGCCATTAATACAGTCAAAGTAGTCAAAGTCAAAGTCACCATTATTAGTCAGTTGTACAACCAAATGCCTTCAACCGAAATGTGTCTTCCGCATTTAACCCAACCCCTCTGAATCAGAGAGGTGCGGGGCTGCCTTAATCGACATCCACGTCTTGGCGCCCGGGAACAGTGGGTTAACTGCCTTGTTCAGGGGCAGAACGACAGATTTTTTCCTTGTCAGCTTGGGGATTCGAACTTGCAACCCTCCGGTTACAAGTCCAACGCTCTAACCACTAGGCTACCTGCCGCCCCGTCTACCTGCCGCCCCGTAGGTAATGAGGTAATGAGTGGAGGACAGAGGAGCCTCTTAAAGAAGAAGTTACAGGTCTGTGAGAGCCAGAAATCTTGCTTGTTTGTATGTGACCAAATACTTATTTTCCACCATAATTTGCAAATAAATTCATAAAAAATCCTACAATGTGATTTTCTGGATTTTTCCCTCATTTGTCTGTCATAGTTGAAGTGTACCTATGATGAAAATTACAGGCCTCTCTCATCTTTTTAAGTGAGAGAACTTGCACAATTGGTGGCTGACTAAATACTTTTTTTCCCCACTGTAGTTGTAGTGTGTGCAGTACTCTATATATTTTGTACCAATTGAGAACTTTGGTCTAATTCCCTGAGATCTGGATCTTCTCTGAAAAATCATTATTTTAGTCTTTTTGGGGTTTACTGCCAGGGCCCAGGTCTGGCAGTACTGCTCTAGCAGGTCCAGGCTCTGCTGTAGGCCATGTGCTGTGGGTGACAGCAGACACAGGTCATCTGCGAAGAGCAGGCATTTAACCTCTGAATTGGGGAGACTAACACCAGGGGCAGAGGATTCTTCTAGAATAGTGGCCAATTCGTTGATGTAAATATTGAAGAGTGCAGGGCTCAGATTGCAACCCTGGCGAAGGCCCCGCCCCTGGGTAAAGAATTCTATTTTCTTGCCAATTTTAATGGCACACGTATTGCCAGTATACATTGATTTAATTATGTCATATGTTTTACCCCCTACACCACTTTCAATAACTTTGTAGAACAGTCCCGTATGCCAAATAGAATCAAATGCTTTTTGGAAGTCGATAAAGCAAGCATATATTTTGGTATTATTTTGGTGGACATGTTTATCTATCAGGGTGTGTAGGGTGTAAATATGATCGGTCGTGCGATGTTTTGGTATAAATCCAATTTGGCTTTTACTCAAGACATTGTGCTTATTAAGGAAGTTTAGAACTCTTACATTTATAATACTACAGAAAACCTTCCCCAGGTTACTGTTCACACAAATGCCTCTGTAATTGTTAGGGTCAAATTTGTCTCCGTTCTTAAAGATTGGGGTTATGAGTCCTTGATTCCAGATGTCAGGGAAATAACCTACACTCAGGATCAAATTAAACAGTTTTAATATAGCCAATTGTATTTTCTGCACTAGTGAGTTTGAGCATTTCATTTAGGATGCCATCAGGTCCGCATGATTTTCTACATTTGAGGGCCTGAAGTTTCTTATAGAGCTCCTGGTCAGTAATTGGGGAGTCCCAATGGACTTTGATTGTCCTTTATAGCTTTTTCTAATCCATTCAACTTCTCATGAATTTGGCGTTTTTCTGCGTTTTTGTCAATTCGAATGGTGTTGTAGAGTGTTTTACAATGGGTTGTCCATATGTCACCATTTTGTATCGCTAATTCCTCGTTTCGCTTTTTTTTTAGTTTTTTCCAATTTTGCCAGAAGTTGTTTGTGTTTATGGACTCCTCAATTAGTGTCAGCTGCTTGCTGTTGTACTGTGCTTTTTTGGTTCTGAGTGTACGTTTATAGAGTTTTAAAGTTTCACAGTAATGAAGGCGTAATTCACCATTATTTGGGTCTCTGTGCTTTTGGTTTGATAGTGTTCTAAGTCTTTTCCTTATCATTTTACAATCTGCATCAAACCAGTTGTCATCTGTGGTCTTTTTTGTTTTGTTTTTTATCATTTTCAATTGTGCTTCTTTTGCCGTTTGCCAGAATACATAGTTGATGTTTTTTACTGCTAGATTGATGCCTTCTTTACTGTGAGTGAATGTGGTATTCAGAAAGTTGTCTAAGAGTGTTTGGATATTTTGGTTACAGGTTGCTTTCTGGTATTCTTCTGTGCTGTTTTCGGCCCATCTGTATGAATTTCTGATGTTGTACAGCTTACTGGGCTGTGAATGTGTGGTTGTTTCCATGTCTGTTCTTTTGAGGAACAACGTAATTTGGCTGTGATCAGACAGAGGTGTTAGTGGCTTGACAGTGAATGAGCTGAGAGAGAAAGGGTCAATGTCTGTAATCATATAGTCTACTGTACTGTGGCCAAGAGGTGAGCAACAGGTGAATCTCCCCAAAGAGTCCCCCCGTAACCTACCATTGACAAAGTACAGCCCCAGGCTTCTACAGAGCTGCAACAGATCTCTTCCGTTTTTGTTGACGGTGCTGTCACTGTTGTTTCTATGGGGGAGATGAAGACAGTTAGAAACAGTATGGCCTGTAATAAAGCTGTCCCCTCGTGTGGTCGTTAGATCAGGTAGTGTTCCTGTGCGCGCATTTGTGTCCCCACAGATGAGCACATTTCCCTGGGCCTGGAAATGGCACGTCTCTTCCTCGAGGGTGGGGAACATCTCCTCTGAGTAATATGGGGATTCTGAGGGGGGGATATATATTGCGCAAAGGAACACATATTTTTCTGTCAGTACAAGTTCTTTTTTTAGTTTTAACCAAATGTGATATTTACCAATTTTGAGGGGATCAATTAGATTTTGTAGTTGGAATTTGTACCAAATGATCAGTCCTCCAGAGTCTCTGCCTCTATTGACAGAGCTGTGTTTCTGTGATGGCACAATTACCTCTCTGTAGCCTGTGGGACAGTGAGTGACAATGTCAGCCTTACACCATGTCTCCTGCAAAATGATGACGTCAACATCTTTAAGATTTTTGTTGAACTCCCGTGCTAAACTCTTCAGTGTGTGTTTCTCTCTGTGTGTGTTTCACTCCCTTAATTCCAGTGTGTGATGGACAGTGTGTTCAGTATGAACGGAGCAGTCGTTTATAAAGTCATTATTGTCAATTAAAGAAATGAAGTATTCCCCTGGACCTCACCATCTGGAGCCCTCCCTCCCTCCCTCGCTTTCTCTTTCTCTATTGCCCTGATTTCAATCCCTTACTTGTTCTACTCCTAAGCTCCACACTTTTTGCACATATTTTCTAAGTATGCAGGCTTGTGTGTTTGTCTGTATCTGTTTGTATCTGTGTGTGTGTGTGTCTGTGTTTCTTTGCGTATGTTTGCATGTTTGGGTCCCATGTGGGTGTATGTGTGTGTGTGTTTGTCTCTGTGTTTGTGTGAATGTTTACTCATGCATGCACGTGTGTGTGTATCCCCTCCAGGGAGTCGGACCTGTTTCTGTTGGACTCGCGGGTCATCTGGGCGGCTGAGGAGGGCTGGTTGGTGATTGATGTGACATTGACCAGTAACCACTGGGTTCTGAATCCTGGACGCAACCTGGGCCTGCAGCTGGCTCTGGAGAGCACCGCCGGTAAGCAGAGGGCCTTTGAACCAGGTCTATATGAGGGGTCAAACCCAATAAGAACCAGGACCCATAACCATATAGCTTATTAGAGTATGAGTACTGATTTAGGACCAGCTCATCCCTTTCCATATAATCTTATTAATTAGGATCTCAAATAAAATGCAAAACTCATCCTAGATCAGCACTCCTACTCTTAGGCTCTTTATGTATATGGGCCCTGGCCTGGATTCATGTAAGAACAGAAGACAGCATGAGCAGTATGACCTCAGTGCATAGCAATGGCACATTCTCTACCAGCACACAACATAGAGAGAACACACTGGTAGAGGGATAATACAAGCCCTCATTATTTAACACAATCCACTATACCCTCATCATCACTATCACCCATGCAGAAAAGATTACAACAAACAACATGTAGTACAGATGTATTTCTATTGAGTCAAGTTTCTCTTTAGAGCGGAGGAGAGATTGTTATCAGGATGGCAGGATGTTAGTCATTTGAAATCAATAACAACAACAGCAGCATCAACAGTAGTACTGTATGACAGGGTTTCTGAGGAGACTGTTACCTCAGTGATGATAGAAGGATGATCCATGTTTCTTTCATGTTAGGGACAGTGTGTGTTTATGTGTGTGTGTGTGTGTGTGTTGGGAGGGGTATGGACGGGCATGTGCTGGCATACTCGTGAGATGTCCCGTCACCGTGGGCTGCGGGCATTGGCGGATTTAGGTATAGGCAACATGGGCATCTTGCCTGGGGCGGCATGGGGCGCTGAAGGGGGGGCTCGCTCAGGGAGCCATACAAGTTAGGACCGCCACTGGCTGCGGGCAACATGAGTTTACCTCCGCACTATGATCACAGGCACATTCCTCTGAGTGAACATCACACACATTGGAAATCTCTCTCTCACACACACACAAAGACACACACACACACACACACACATGTTGATGTTTATTGCGAGTCCTTGAGACAGAACTGAGTAATTTCTGCTAATTTATGGTTAGGGTTTGGCAGTGTGGTTAAGGTTAGGGTTAAGGTTTTGGTTAGGTTTAAAATCAGATTTTATGACATTGTGGCAGTGCCAGCTAGTGACCGCTCTGCAGAGCTGCCGCCAGAACAAGCTTCATGATGAAAAACGGTAACCTGCCACAGACACACAAACCTTAAACATCGTCAGATCCATTGGGAGAGAGTGTTTCTCTTTGATGTCTTGTATTGCTTTGGTGCTTGACATTTCCCAGGTAGAGAGAGAGATATTTTAGAAAACATACATTTTCAGCATTACGCAGACTAAATAATAAATGGTTCTCATTAGACTGAGTGGACCACACACACTTTAGATACACCCACTCACAGACACGCTGTCCTCTGTGTCTCCCCCTGGAGGTGAGAGTGTGAACCCGCGGATGGCAGGGCTGATCGGCCTCAGTGGTCCTCAGAATAAACAGCCCTTCATGGTGGCCTTCTTCAAAGCCACAGAGGTGCACCTGCGCAGCATCCGCTCAGCACCAGGGGGCACCAAACAACGCAACCCCAACCGCTCCAAAGGGGCCAACAAGGGCCAGGAGGCACTCCGAGTGACCAACATCGCAGGTAAGGACTGGGGGATGAGGGGAGAGGGAAGCTTAGAGAATGTGCCTTACAGCAGTATGTGTATTTGTGGAAGGCTCTGGTGTGGGTTCCAGGTGAAATGGGAGGCAGATGGAGGCCAGGGACATTACTGTCTACTACAGCCTCCTTACAATAATTCTCCACATATCTCCAAGGGTCAACACACACGCACGCACGCACACACAGACTCACACACACACACACACACACACACACACACACACACACACACACACACACACACACACACACACACACACACACACACACACACACAAAGGAAGAAGGGGAGGACTGTCCTACTCAGTGAATTTCAGAAAAATACAAACAGTAAAACATTTAAAAAGTTATTATTTTTAGATATAACAATTCTACATACACTTTCTACATACAATGTTGAAAATAGTAACAATAAAGAAAAACCCTTGAATGAGTAGGTGTGTCCAAACTTTTGACTGGTACTGTACGTTATAAACTTTCATGCGTAGGCTAGGTAGTAGGAACCTCATGATGGATATAAGGACAATTTGAGTATCCTATTAGTCTAAACCTATCAATGTTTCATTGAATGGAATATGAATGACAGTCATCCAATCTGCTGTAATAAAAATGCTCCTAAAATCTTAAACGGCACCGATCGCCACTGTCACTATGCAGGGGTTCTCCCCAAATAAAATAAACTTGTCGGCTTGGCTGTGCCACTATGTAAAGATTTCAGAGCAAATGAAACTACTATTTAGTAATGATAGAGTAACTATCTTTGATTGCCATTTACATTATGACATTATTGTGAATTGCGAAACAGTCCATTCATAAATTCAGTGTTGTCATGTTCCTCAATTCATTCAGTGCATTTCAGCAGTAGACTATCTTGACACAGAGCGCACTCAGAATGCATAGAGCGTAGGCTATAGCGTTGTTGAATCATACAAACTTTGTAATGGCTGTCAAACAAAAGTCAAGTGACCAAAGTTGCTAAGCTTGCTAGATAACCTCCTTCAACGAATGACAGAATATATTTTTGGGCTTAATCAAGTTAATTATCATACAGATAGCAGATCCGATCATGAATAACAGGGAGATGAAGAGTGGAAAAAGTTTAAATATCAGGGTATCTTAATGGGGACCAACTCTGTTTTAAAAATATCTCATACTGTTTGTTGATCACACATTCTCTACAGAAGCGCTGATATGGGCAGCAAGTACAGCAAGCGGGCAAAATGTTATAGTGGTATTTTGACATGCATAGGTGAGAAACATACTTTGATACTTCAACCTATGGATTACAGAATAAAGTTAGGAATTTTCATGCGAGACAGGAGTCCAGATTTTGGATTTCAGTGGGATTGGGACTGGATAGGAAAATAGTCTAGGCCAGGGTTCTAGGCCAGGTGGCCGGAACATTATTAGAAATAATTTGTAGACTGCAAATTGACCGCAAGAAGCCCAAGCAGATATAATATTTGATTAAAACATAATTTCAAAACTTGCTTACATTTGTATACGAGCACATACACCAGTTTATTAGGTACACCCATCTAGTACCTTTGACTCCAGAACAGCCTAAATGATTCAGGGCATGCAAAAGTTGCTCAGTTGGTATCAAGGGACCTAAGTGCCAGGAAAACATTCCCCACACCATTACCCCAATCCCACCAGCATGTACTGTTAACACCAGGCTGGATGGGGCCATGGACTCATGCTGCTTACTCCATATCCTGACTCTGCCATCAACATGACGCAACAGGAATCCTTTTTCGACAGACCAGGCAAAGTTCTTCCCACGTGCCCACTGGAGGCTTTTCTTCTTGTTTTTAGTTGATAGGAGTGGAACCCGGTGTGGTCATCTTGTGCGTTCCGAGATGCCGTTCTGCACGCCACTGTTGTACTGCACCGTTATTTGCCTGTTTGTGGCCCGCCTGTTAGCTGGCGCGATTCTTGCCGACCTCTCATCAACGAGCTGTTTTCGCGGTGGTCATGAAATAACTGCCTGTCGCACGGTTATTAACCGGTAATTAACATTAACACATTTAGCTTCTCCTGGCTTCCACAAGCCACTTATGTAGACCTTTGGAACATCTACATTTTAAAAAGTCTAATACATCCACGTAATATAGCCTACACCATCACAATAAATCCATTATTTATTTTAGACAGGTCTAAAGAAAAATTATATGAATAAAATGTACTCTAGCATATTCTGAGTTGTCCTTATGTTAGGCCCTGATCTGGCTATGCCATATGGCTGTGGGCTACACTGGTTCATTTAGCAAGATTTTCTTAGAATTCCATGCCATTATTTTATAGTATGAAGAATACAATTTAACATAGCTGAATAAAATAGAAATAAAATGCACAAATAAAATAAAATAAAATGGTATTGATCACATACACACATTTAGCAGATGTTATTGCGGGTGTAGCGAAATGATTGTGTTCCTAGCTCCAACAGTGCAGTAGTATCTAACAATTCACAACAATACACAAATCTAAAAGTAAAAGAATGGAATTAAGAAATATATAAATATTAGGATGAGCAATGTTGGAGTGGCATTGACTAAAATTCAGTAGAATAGAATACAGTATAAACATATGAGATGAGTAAAGCAGTATGTAAACATTATTAAAGTGACTAGTGTTCTGTTATTAAAGTGGCCAGTGATTCCATGTCTATGTACATAGGGCAGCAGCCTCTAAGATGCAGGGTTGAGTAACCAGGGGGTAGCCGGCTAGTGATGGCTATTTAACAGTCTGATGGCTTTGAGATAGAAGCTGTTTTTCATCTCTCGGTCCCAGCTTTGATGAATCTGTACTGACCTTGCCTTCTGGACGATAGTGGTGTGAACAGGCTGTGGCTCAGGTGGTTTATGTCCTTGATGATCTTTTTGGCCTTCCTGTGACATCGGATGGCGTAGGTGTGTGCGGGCGGTGCCGTTGCCGTACCAGCTCTCAATTGTGCATCCTTAAATGTTTCTGAAAGTCTTAGGGGCCAATACAAATTTCTTCAGCCTTTTGAGGTTTAAGAGGCGCTGTTGTGCCTTCTTCACCACACTGTCTGTGTGGGTGGACCATTTCAGATTATCAGTGATGTGTACGCTGAGGAACTTGAAGCTTTTCACCTTCTCCACTGTGGTCCCTTCGATGTGGATAGGGGAGTGCTCCCTCTGCTGTTTCCTGAAGTCCACGATCAGCTCCTTAGTTTTGTTGACGTTGTCTTGTCATTGTTGGTAATCAGGCCTACTACTGTTGTGTCGTCTGAAAACTTGATGATTGAGTTGGAGGCGTGCGTGGCCACACAGTCCTGGGTGAGCAAGGAGTACAGGAGGGTGCTAAGTACTTACCCTTATGGGGCACCTGTGTTGAGGATCAGCGAAGTGGAGGTGTTGTTTCCTACCTTCACCACCTGGGGGCGGCCCGTAAGTAAGTCCAGGACCCAGTTGCACAGGGCGGGTTCAGACCCAGGGCCACGAGCTTAGTAATGAGCTGGGAGGGTACTATGGTGTTGAAGGCTGAGCTATAGTTAATGAACAGCATTCCGACGTAGGTATTCCTCTTCTCCACATGGGATAGGGCAGTGTGATGGTGATTGCATTGTCTATGGATCTATTGGGGCAGTAAGCAAATTGAAGTGGGTCTAGGGTGTCAGCTAAGGTAGAGGTGATCCTTAACTAGCCTCTCAAAGCACTTCATGATGACAGAGGTGATTGCTACGCAGCGATAAACATTTAGTTCAGTTACCTTTGCTTTCTTGGGTACAGGAACAATGGTGGACATCTTAAAGCATATGGGGAGAGTAGACAGGGAAAGGCAGAGATTGAATATGTCCGTAAACACTCCATCCAGCTGGTCTGCGCATGCTCTGAGGACGCGAAGGATGCTTTCTGGGCCGGCAGCCTTGTGAAGATTAACACGCTTAAATGTCTTACTCACATCAGCCACAGAGAACGAGAGCCCACAGTCCTTGGGAGTCCTTGGGAGCGAGCCACATGTTATCTTCAAAGCGGACGAAGGAGGTGTTTAACTTGTCTGGGAGAGACGTGGCAGGTTTTCCCTTGTAATCCGTGATTGTCTGTAGACCCTGCCACATATGTCTCGTGTCTGAGCCGTTGAATTGCGACTCCACTTTGTCTCTGTACTGATGTTTTGACTGTTTGATTGCCTTACGGAGGGAATAACTACACTGTTTGTATTTGAATAGTCACCTTGGGAACAACATCCCATATACCCTTCCTGATGAACTCAGTCACCATGTCTGTGTAGACGTCAATGTTATTCTCAGAGGCGTGATCAAAACAATCTTGAAGCATGGATTCCGATTAGTCAGACCAGCGTTGAATAGACCTTAGCACTGGTACCTCCTGTTTGAGTTACTGCCTATAGGAAGGGAGGAGTAAAATGGAGTCGTGATCTGATTTGCCGATGGGAGGGCGGGGGAGGGCCTTGTAGGCATCTCGAAAAGGCGAGTAGCAGTGGTCTAGTGTTTTTCCAAAGCGAGTACTACAGTCAATGTGTTGATAGAACTTCAGAAGCATTTTCCTCAAATTTGCGTTGTTAAAATCCCCAGCTACAATAAATGCGGCCTCAGGATATGTGGTTTCCAGTTTGCACGTTTTCACAGTTTGCACATGCGGCTATTCTGTGTTGAACAGTTAACAATGAAAGAGGTACTCCTATATACTTAATTTAGAGTTATTTATGTAACTTTAGTTGTGATACAAACATTGGGCTATATGTTATGATTTTTACTACATTCTAAGGCTGCATGATGCGACTCTAATGGTAATTTTAAAAAAGTTGCATGAAAGGCATGAGCTCTGCTTTGTTTCTTGCGCAGGCTGCACACACTTCATCAGTCTCTCATTCACAATTTGACAAGCAATTGATAATGCTTCGATTTGGCGGCATCCCCTTTTTGTGGCCATTATGCCCCTTAAAAAAATGTGTGCCTTTTGCGGCAGTGGCTGTTGTGCCTTGGGCTGCATCTAATAATTATAATTCCCTTCTCCCGGCTGCGTGCCGAAGCACCTCTTTCTCACAGGCTACAAGTGTCACGCCTGCTCCCGCTCCCCCTCTGGTGCTCGAGGGTGCTGGGCTGCCCTTCATTGCGCACCCCTGTCACCATCATTACGCGCTGCTGCACAATATTGGACTCACCTGGACATTACTTTGTTGATTGTCCTTCTATATCTGTCTGTTCCTCAGTTGATTCCCCATGTCAGCATTATTGTCGTTGTGTTCCCCCTATCCAGATGGTGTTCTTGTTTTGGTTTGATGTCTGTTTTCCAGTAAATGTTCACTCCTTGTACTTGCTGCTCGTCTCCAGCTTCGATCCTTACAACAAGTGAAGACAGACACATCAGGGACGCAACTGTGTGCGTCCTCATCCAATTCCGAGGCACATATTGAAGATATGGAAGAACTGTCCACATTAACTTTTCATCAGCCAACAAGATGAGTAGGACTAATGAACAGCAAAAGCATTAGCCTATGTCAATCTACTATCCCCCATAGTACAAAAGTTCACATATTCTATCCTGTGCGAGAAATAAATATTCCAAACATAGTCTGGGACAGTTGTGGGATGTGATAGATCCCACATTAATACAACCACTAGCATAAAAAACTGTTTTAAGCAATGCGCCTGACGCAACAGATGAGACCGTTTAACTTAAAATGTTGATAAACTATTGGGCTATTTCTTCACATTATAAGCGCAGCAATGTGCACACGGCAGTAGGCTATAAGCACAAATGTTCCATTAGCAGGAAAACACCATTCTCAAAAGTGACCAGAAATCTTGCTTGTTTGTATGTGACCAAATACTTATTTTCCACCATAATTTGCAAATAAATTCATAAAAAATCCTACAATGTGATTTTCTGGATTTTTTCCTCATTTTGTCTGTCATAGTTGAAGTGTACCTATGATGAAAATTACAGGCCTCTCTCATCTTTTTAAGTGAGAGAACTTGCACAATTGGTGGCTGACTAAATACTTTTTTTCCCCACTGTATGTCAGTTAGGCTCTACACCTGTTGTAAAGCGGATTGATGTGCTTCATTTTAAGAATTTATTTGACCACTTTAGTTGTGATACAAACATTATAAAAACATGAAGGCCTATGGGCTAGGCTACATGAGGTGAGCGACTATGATTTGAAAAAGTCGGGGGAAAAAGCACGCCTTGTTTGCCTTAAAAAGATGAGAGAGGCCTGTCATTTTCATCATAGGTACACTGAGGAAAACAAATCCAGAAAATCACATTGTAGGATTTTTAATGAATTTATTTGCAAATTATGGTGGAAAATAAGTTTATTTGCAAATAAAAAGTAACGTCATGGGCTAGGCTACATGAGGTGAGCGACTATGATTTGAAAAAGTCGGGGGAAAAAGCATGCCTTGTTTGCCTTAAGCTGGGCATTATTCACAAGTGATAATATCATTTACAAATGATAGGCTAATATTGTCACCCATCATACTATTCTTGAATAAATCTTGTTTTTACATACACTACGGTTCAAAAGTTTGGGGTCACTTAGAAATGTCCTTGTTTTTGAAAGAAAAGCACATTTTTGGTTCATTAAATTGATCAGAAATACAGTGTAGACATTGTTAATGTTGTAAATGACTATTGTAGCTGGAAATGGCAGATTGTTTTTATAGAATATCTACATAGGCGTACAGAGGCCTATTATCAGCAACAATCACTTCTGTGTTCCAATGGCACGTTGTATTAGCTAATCCAAGTTTATAATTTTAAAAGGCTAATTGATCATTAGAAAACCCTTTTGCAAATATGTTAGCACAGCTGAAAACTGTTGTTCTGGTTCAAGAAGCAATAAAACTGGCCTTCTTTAGACTAGTTGAGTATCTGGAGAATCAGCATTTGTTGGTTCGATTACCGGCTCAAAATGGCCAGAAACAAAGAACTTTCTTCTGGAACTCGTCAGTCTAGTCTTGTTCTGAGAAATGAAGGCTATCCCATGCGAGAGAGTGCCAAGAAACTGAAGATCTCGTACAACGTTATGTACTACTCCCTTCACAGAACAGCGCAAACTGGCTCTAACCAGAATAGAAAGAGGAGTGGGAGGCCCCGGTGCACAACTGAGCAAGAGGACAAGTACATTAGAGTGTCTAGTTTGAGAAACAGATGCCTCACAAGTCCTCAACTGGCAGCTTCATTAAATAGTACCCTCAAAACACCAGTCTCAACATCAATAGTGAGGAGGCGACTCCGTGATGCTGGATCATACCACGCTCAAAGTCGCTTAGGCCACTAGTTTTGCCCATCTAACAGTCAATCGAACAGTAACTGAATGCCTCGATGCCTGTCTACCTGCTTCATAATTTATATATAAGTGGGAATACTTTGGAACAGATTTCCAAAATTAAAATCAATTGGAGCGTGTGTTTTTAACAATTTATAAGAAAGAATGTGTTTTTTTTAGCTCAGAGAACTTGGGGGTCCAAATAAAATCACCCGTGGAACAAATTCGGCAGGTGAACCTTGATGCCCTAATGCATTGGCTTCAAATACATGAGCCTCACGGCGTGGACAGACAGGGCCAAGAACCCGGCATAGAGCAAAGGCAGGTCCTATGTTTGGGGCAGATCACATCTGCACTGTGTGTGTGTGTCTGTGTGTGTGTGTGTGTGAACTGATGAGAACCAGTTGTTCCTGATCATTCCCAATCCCAATGACTGGGACAAATGTATGTTCCACAGAAACCCTGAGGGTACGGGTACCAGAGGGAGGGAGGGAATAGAAAGAAAAATAGAGGGAATAGAACAGAGTGGTGAAAGAGATGGGTTAAGCCTCTTTGTCCTCTCTCTGTCCTCTCTATGCTGTGGTAGCCCCACAATTCAGAGGATACAGAGGGCACAGTGAACTACCCCTAAGGATTAGGCCTATGCTATATAGACTGATTTCATGTACAGCAAGGTTCTGTTTCCATGCAATAATATTGTAACGTTTTATACACTCCTCTTTATCTCTCCATTTCCTTCTTTCTCCATTTCTTTCTCTCATTCTCTCTCTCTCTCTCTCTCTCTCTCTCTCTCTCTCTGTCTCGATCTCTCTCTCTCTCCCTATCTCTCTCTCAGAGAACAGCAGTGCTGATCAGAAGCAGGCATGCAAGAAACACGAGCTCTATGTCAGCTTCAGAGACCTGGGGTGGCAGGTACCGTGCATACCCCACACATTCCTCTATCTCTCCCTCTTTTCTCCTCTTCTCCTTTTCTTTTATCCACCCTCCCCCTTAATATCTATCCCTTTTTCTCACTCGCTCCCACACTTATCTCTTCCTCACCACTTCTCTTTTCTCCCTCGTTTACACTCTGTCCCCGTTGTTTCCCCCCTGTCCTCCCTAATGCCTTTTCTTAGCAGAGACCTAAATCCAAAGTGAGCTACAGTTCTCACTGTTGTCCATGATATCCATTACAACAGCTGGGTAAACAGTGGGGTATGCTAAGGAAAGGGGCAGATTTATCGCCTTACTAGGGCTCCACAGTTCACAACAAGTTCTGAGTTTATAACCGGGAAGCTTGTAGTTACTACTGAGGCTACCGTGACTACTATGGCATGCATCACATGCTGATCACACAATCACATGAAGGATAACAGTGTGACTCTCTTTCGCTCGTTATCCACCCTCTCTCTCTCTCTCTCTCTCTCTCTCTCTCTCTCTCTCTCTCTCTCTCTCTCTCTCTCTCTCTCTCTCTCTCTCTCTCTCTCTCTCTCTCTCAGGACTGGATCATAGCTCCAGAGGGCTATGCAGCTTATTACTGTGAGGGAGAGTGTGCCTTCCCTCTCAACTCCTACATGAATGCCACTAACCACGCCATCGTGCAGACACTAGTGAGTACCCTCCAAGAATAAACATCTCATTTTAGTATCATTCATTCAGTCAATATACTAGACAGCGTCAACACAAAGACAACTGCATTGACATGTTATCAGTTCAGTGTCTCCCTTACTCCAACACCCACCTGTCTCTCCACCCCCCCACCCCGTGCAGGTCCACCTAATAAACCCAGAAACTATTCCTAAGCCCTGCTGTGCTCCCACCCAGCTCCATGCCATCTCAGTGCTCTACTTTGACGACAGCTCCAATGTTATCCTCAAGAAGTACCGCAACATGGTGGTCAGAGCCTGTGGCTGCCATTAGACTACAGCCAACCGCTCAACCCTCACAACACACACATTCCTGCCTCTAAATATCCCTCAACGCACGTCACTTTCATCTAGAGACTTGAATGGACACATGAATGAACTACATGTCCTAGAGTGCCTTGCTGTGCTGCTGAATAGGCGCTACATGAGGACTGGCAGACAATCATGATTATTGAGTCCAACCTGGAACACACACACACACACACACACACACATACACACACACACTTTCTGTGCTTTCTACTGTGTATGAGACATTTTAAGCAGTGATTGTATAGTAATACACAGTCAACAATATTTTGTTCATGTCAATATGTTTTCTGTGTAGTTAAAGGTGTTTTTCTAGATATTTTTGATCTATATTGTTTTTGTATGCTTTTTATGACTGAAAGACCGGGCTTTAGGAGGTGTGGATGCTCTATGGACTCTTCATGTACATTAATGTGTAAATAGTTTTTCAAACAAAGAGAAGTGTATTTATTTCCTTGTCTTGGGAATGTTAAGGGTAGGTTCAATGTTTCTCCTCTGTACTCCAGTGTCTACATATACTGTATGTTATGCAACTCTTTACATTGCGTCCCACTCATCATACAGTATAGTACAAACACACTTCTCTCTATCGCGCCCTTGCTCTCTCTCTCTCCCGCTCCTCCTCTCTCTCTCTCTCTGTTTCTCTGTTTCTCTGTCTCTCTTTCTCTCCTTCTTTCTTTCTTTCTTTCTTTCTTTCTTTCTTTCTTTCTTTCTTTCTTTCTTTCTTTCTTTCTTTCTTTCTCTCTCTCTTTATCTCTTTCTTTCTTTCTTGTTCTCACCATGCTCAGTTGTTTTCCCTGCACAGTAACAGTGTTAAACCTATCATCAGTATGGACCTATCATTACAGTCTTGTCATGGGAAACAACTCTGCCCTTTCCTCTCCATATCCCAAACATTGTCTTAATGTTACTCTAATGTCATACACACACTGGTGTATTGGACTCAGATATGGAAAAACATGTGGATAGTTCTCTTCAGAAAAAACAACAACATTTGTGTTAATATAGCTCTGTTAATAAGCTAGGCTTAAAGTGGCACACAAGTCATGGAGAAGCAATAATACAGAGGGTTTCAGAAAAACAAACGTAAGAGAAAGAAGGGGGATTGAGAGAGATAGATATGTGTACCTGTGTGCCCGGTCATTTGATGATGGTCTGTTTTTCTATCCTCTGCTGGAAAGTCCACCTTCTTTAAGAGGACTATTTATTGAGAGCTGAGAAGGCTGGTATTCCCTGCCAACGCAGCATCTTATTAACTCTTTGTTTTACTGCAAAACTGGTTCAATAAAATGGGAGGAAGCATCACTGACTGTCTGGTGTCGGGTTTCTTTTCCCTAACCAACAGCACACTCTCCTCTCATCTCTCCTATTTTCTTTCCCCTCTTTGCGTTCTACCGTTTCTCGTCTTTCCTCACCCCTCTCACTGCTCTCCCCTCTCTTCTCTTTCCTCTCTCCTCTCCCCCTCTCCTCTCCTCTCCCCTCTCATCTCCTCACCCCTCTCCAGTGCCGGCTCTACGGGGTGGCAAAGCCGGGCATGAACCCCCCAGATAGAATTTGTGCCCTTCCAGTTTTGTTTCCCCATAAACATAACAAATGGTGTATGAATTACCCTGCCCGGTTTTGCCAATGTAGCGCTGCTGGGCCTGCCAGTAGCGCAGACCGGAAAAGAGGCTATATGCCTTTATCTGAGGAGGAGTGAGTGAGAGGGGACTTAATAATGTAATATTTAGTAGTTCAAATCCCAAAATGTATTCTGATTGGGCACCTGGCCATGCAATGTCATAAGTTACCACCTTCATTACCTTGTTTAGGAAGCTCATTGAATCCCAGGTCGGGTTCTCACAGAGGGGGGGTAAATGTTGTTCACATTTGCAGACAGCTACAGCTAATAACATGCTAGCTATTAGCTGCTAGCTTTGTTATGTTTTGGTAGCGGACCACTGAATAATTATAGCTAGTTGGCTAAGCTTTGATCAGCATGGATATCCGAAAATGGCTGGGCACCATGTTGAGAGCGATGCCAAGCTCACCGAGCAGTCTGCAGGCCTGACCACCGAGGTTGAGGAGCCTAGCATCAAATGTAATATCCGCCCATTCCCCACGCCGCCTGCTGACCAACATGATCGAGAAGAGGGCCTAGCACCAGCAGAACCAGGGTAACATTACAACAAGCACCTGCACCTCCGTTACCCCACCCACTAGCACCTGACGAACTGAACCAGTGAAAGCAGAGTTTATTGTGTCTCGCACATTCTTGCAAAATAAAATCGCAATCACAGCCAGCAGTAACAAATGGACCCCATCAGTGTTCTTCAAAGACACGGCGGGCCTTTGTCAGCAATGACGACTGTGCTGTTGGCACTGAAGCATGATTAACATTTTGGGGGTATCTACAGCAATGTGCGGGAAAAAAGTCTCCACCCTGAAGAACCTATTCAGTGAACACAGACTTTGAACACAGAGTATGTTACATCAACGAAAAGCCCAGCTTGTCCAGATGGCATTTGAGAGGGACCTGACAAGTACATTTTGGAATCAGAATCTTCTCATGAGGTGCAATACAGCATGGAGGAGGCTGCAACTCCTCTAAATGGTAATCTACAACCGTTATGGCCCTGGCCCCCGTTTCAAAATTATTTATTCATTGGTTTTCCCTCATGTAAACCTACTGGTTGTTTGGCTCATTTTTGAATGAATAGTTTAGGCCATTTTACTTCAATGCATCTTTTAGATTTATCTATGATTCTTAATGCCATTAGGCTTCTTCCTTTTGCCGGTCGAATTGCTCTTGATAGATATACAGCTTTGGGTTATTTGATGGGTATAGGGACAATGACCAATGTAGCCTAATGGTTGTGAGCCCTAGGGCAGTGCTCGCGTTGTCCTGGCTGTCCACTCCTGTGGTGCTGAAATTGGCAGCGCATCTGACGTTATCCTTTCATTGCGCTGACTGGCGGTATCCTTCTGCCCATGGTCCAGTCTTCATGGGGATTCTCCTCAACATGCTTACTTGTTTGCAAAATGACAGTTGTTCTGTATATGGATGCATTTCAGATAGGCATACATTTGAGTACATTTTATATGTCGCAGTAGTAGGACCATACCGTGTATAACCTACTAAAAGGAGTAGGCAAACATTCACTCTGTATCATTCATTTGCATTATACATTAGTTGTGTGATAGGCTACTGTAAAAGTGATGTCAACACTATGAAAACACCCCCTCCCTGCTCTCTTGCTATAACGTGTGTGTGTGTGTGTGTGTGTGTGTGTGTGTGTGTGTGTGTGTGTGTGTGTGTGTGTGTGTGTGTGTGTGTGTGTGTGTGTGTGTGTGCGTGCGTGTGCGAAACTCTCCCCAACATCAAATATTTAAAACCTGTAGAAGTGGTCTTGGTTACACTCCTTGCGTAGTGTCACATATTTGACAGGAATGTAGCCTATAGTTGTAATTACTGAAGTTTAAGCTATGAAGAAACTTTGATAGACTAGTGGTGCTCATTCTGCCGAGCTGATCTGTGCATGTTGGTACAGTAGGTGCAAATGTGTAGGCCTACGGCAGCTACGGCTGTGGTATTGGGGTGGATATCTTCTTTTGTGTTATTCGATAAAACGACGGTTGTTAATGTATATGGCTACATTTCAGATACATTTGTGAATAGTAGTAGGACCAATCTACCTTGTTTTATTAGGGCTCTAAAGCAATACTAGTTGTGCCGCAGCATGGATTCAAAATGTCATCCTGGAGTCGGGCCTGCCCCTCTCTTCTCTTTCCTCTCTCCTCTTCCCTCTATCCTCTTTCCCCTTGCCACTTCCCTCTCTCTTCTACCCCCTCTCATCTCCCTTCCCCTCTCATCTCCCCTCCTCTCTCACTCTTCACCCCTTTCTCATCTCATCTCCCCCTCTTCTCTTTCCGCATGCCTCGTCCCTCTCTCCTCTCCCATCTGTCTTCACCAGCATCCTGTTTATTAGATGGCCTGGCTGGGATTAGTGCTCCTCGCCACCCGCAGACTTCCTAAACTCAGCTTGTGTGTGTGTGGGCAACAGGGTTTCATACCAAGAGGCTGGAGAAAAGGACAGTGTTTCAATGTTTCAGCCTCCGCTAGGTCAAAATATTTACACTTAGTAACCTGTAGCGACCTGGAGAAACGGACTAAATGAAATGGACCAATTCCATTTCAGCTCTGGTGTGCGTCAGCCCCATTCCTCAGACCACAGGTGTCAGGGGTCAATAGAGTGGTAATGTGGCTCTCAATTCTCTGCACCCAGAAGCTTTACTCCCCTACTGCCCCCCTGCTTCCTTCCCCCAAACTTGACCCCAAACACTGCCTGTCTTCAGCCCTCATCAACCCTCCAGACCTGACCCCCCAGCAATATTGCTGTACACCAACCCCCTATAGTAATGAATGAGGGATTTCTATGGCCCACCCATCCATCACCACCTCTCCCTCTGACTTCCTCCTGGTGTCACGTTGTTATATGTCCCCACAGGCTCCACTGTTACCTCATCACACTGATGAAGAGAATGAACAGATCTGTTTATTTGCTTCCCCCAGAGCCTGACACTTGACGACCCCATACACACACACACACACACACACATACACTTTCCCCCTCCGAACCACTCAGATTTGAAGATTAAAAAAACAAAATTTTTGGTTACTACATGATTCCATATGTGCTATTTCATAGTTTTGAAAACAGTAAAAATCAAGAAAAAAACCCTGAATAGAGTAGGAGTCCAAACTTTTGACTGGTACTGTAAATGTAGTGGACACATGAACACACAAACAATCTTGTGTGTGTGTGTGATATATCTACTGTATCAGTCAAAAGTTTGGACACACCTGCTCATTCAAGAGTTTTTCTTAATTTTTACTATTTTCTACATTGTAGAATAATAGTGAAGACATCAAAACTAGTCATGACGAAAATAATCATGTAGTAACCAAAAAAAGTGTTAAACAAATCTAAATATATTTTATATTTGAGATTCTTCAAAGTAGCCACCCTTTTCCTTGATGACAGCTTTGGTCACTCTTGGCATTCTGTCAAACAGCTTAACGAGGAATGCTTTTCCAACAGTCTTGAAGGAGTTCCCACATATGCTGAGGACTTGTTGGCTGCTTTTCCTTCACTCTGCGGTCCAACTCATCCCAAAACATCTCAATTGGGTTGAGGTCGGGTGATTGTGGAGGCCAGGTCATCTGATGCAGCACTCCATCACTGTCCTTCTTGGTCAAATAGCCCTTAGACAGCCTGGAGGTGTGTTGGGTCATTGTC
Source organism: Brachymystax lenok tsinlingensis (assembly GCA_030435695.1). Taxonomy (NCBI): domain Eukaryota; kingdom Metazoa; phylum Chordata; class Actinopteri; order Salmoniformes; family Salmonidae; genus Brachymystax; species Brachymystax lenok. Next base: position 25,475,529 of record CM059803.1, on the reverse strand, counting down.
CTGTTGAAAAACAAATGATAGTACCACTAAGTGCAAAGCAGATAGGATGGCGTATCGCTGCAGAATGCTGTGGTTGCCATGCTGGTGAAGTGTGCCTTGAATTCTAAATAAATCACTGACAGTGTCACCAGAAAAGCACCATCACAACTCCCCCTCCAGGATTCACGGTGGGAACTACTCAAATCAAATCAAATCAAATGTTATTTGTCACATACACATGGTTAGCAGATGTTAATGTGAGTGTAGCGAAATGCTTGTGCCTCTAGTGCTACATCCTATTTTCAATTACAGTGGGGAAAAAAAGTATTTAGTCAGCCACCAATTGTGCAAGTTCTCTCACTTAAAAAGATGAGAGAGGCCTGTAATTTTCATCATAGGTACACTTCAACTATGACAGACAAAATGAGGAAAGAAAATCCAGAAAATCACATTGTAGGATTTTTTATGAATTTATTTGCAAATTATGGTGGAAAATAAGTATTTGGTCAATAACAAAAGTTTATCTCAATACTTTGTTATATACCCTTTGTTGGCAATGACAGAGGTCAAACGTTTTCTGTAAGTCTTCACAAGGTTTTCACACACTGTTGCTGGTATTTTGGCCCATTCCTCCATGCAGATCTCCTCTAGAGCAGTGATGTTTTGGGGCTGTCGCTGGGCAACACGGACTTTCAACTCCCTCCAAAGATTTTCTATGGGGTTGAGATCTGGAGACTGGCTAGGCCACTCCAGGACCTTGAAATGCTTCACTGAAGCCACTCCTTCGTTGCCCGGGCAGTGTGTTTGGGATCATTGTAATGCTGAAAGACCCAGCCATGTTTCATCTTCAATGCCCTTGCTGATGGAAGGAGGTTTTCACTCAAAATCTCACGATACATGGCCCCATTCATTCTTTCCTTTACACGGATCAGTCGTCCTGGTCCCTTTGCAGAAAAACAGCCCCAAAGCATGATGTTTCCACCCCCATGCTTCACAGTAGGTATGGTGTTCTTTGGATGCAAATCAGCATTCTTTGTCCTCCAAACACGACGAGTTGAGTTTTTACCAAAAAGTTCTATTTTGGTTTCATCTGACATTCTCCCAATCCTCATCTGGATCATCCAAATGCTCTCTAGCAAACTTTAGACTTGCCTGAACATGTACTGGCTTAAGCAGGGGGACACGTCTGGCACTGCAGGATTTGAGTCCCTGGCGGCGTAGTGTGTTACTGATGGTAGGCTTTGTTACTTTGGTCCCAGCTCTCTGCAGGTCATTCACTAGGTCCCCGTGTGGTTCTGGGATTTTTGCTCACCGTTCTTGTGATCATTTTGACCCCACGGGGTGAGATCTTGCGTGGAGCCCCAGATCAAGGAAGATTATCAGTGGTCTTGTATGTCTTCCATTTCCTAATAATTGCTCCCACAGTTGATTTCTTCAAACCAAGCTGCTTACCTATTGCAGATTCAGTCTTCCCAACCTGGTGCAGGTCTACAATTTTGTTTCTGGTGTCCTTTGACAGCTCTTTGGTCTTGGCCATAGTGGAGTTTGGAGTGTGACTATTTGAGGTTGTGGACAGGTGTCTTTTATACTGATAACAAGTTCAAACAGGTGCCATTAATACAGGTAACGAGTGGAGGACAGAGGAGCCTCTTAAAGAAGAAGTTACAGGTCTGTGAGAGCCAGAAATCTTGCTTGTTTGTACGTGACCAAATACTTATTTTCCACCATAATTTGCAAATAAATTCATAAAAAATCCTACAATGTGATTTTCTGGATTTTTTTCTCCTCATTTCGTCTGTCATAGTTGAAGTGTACCTATGATGAAAATTACAGGCCTCTCTCATCTTTTTAAGTGAGAGAACTTGCACAATTGGTGTCTGACTAAATACTTTTTTCCCCACTGTATTTAAGTGGCTAGAGATTTGAGTCAGTATGTTGGCAGCAGCCACTCAATGTTAGTGATGGCTGTTTAACAGTCTGATGGCCTTGAGATAGAAGCTGTTTTTCAGTCTCTCGGTCCCAGCTTTGATGCACCTGTACTGACCTCGCCTTCTGGATGATAGCGGGGTGAACAGGCAGTGGCTCGGGTGGTTGTTGTCCTTGATTATCTTTTTGGCCTTCCTGTAACATCGGGGGGTGTAGGTGTCCTGGAGGGCAGGTAGTTCACCCCCGGTGATGCGTTGTGCAGACCTCACTACCCTCTGGAGAGCCTTACGTTTGTGGGTGGAGCAGTTGCCATACCAGGCGGTGATACAGCCCGACATGATGCTCTCGATTGTGCATCTGTATAAGTTTGTGAGTGTTTTTGTTGACAAGCCAAATTTCTTCAGCCTCCTGAGGTTGAAGAGGCGCTGTTGCGCCTTCTTCACCACGCTGTCTGTGTGGGTGGGCCAATTCAGTTTGTCCGTGATGTGTACGCCGAGGAACTTAAAACTTTCCACCTTCTCCACTACTCTCCCGTCGATGTGGATAGGGGGGTGCTCCCTCTGCTGTTTCCTGAAGTCCACGATCATCTCCTTTGTTTTGTTGACGTTGAGTGAGAGGTTATTTTTTCCTGACACCACACTCTGAGGGCCCTCACCTCATCCCTGTAGGCCGTCTCGTCGTTGTTGGTAATCAAGCCTGCTTCTGTTGTGTCATCTGCAAACTTGATGATTGAGTTGGAGGCGTGCTTGGCCACGCAGTCATGGGTGAACAGGGAGTACAGGAGAGGGCTGAGAACGCACCCTTGTGTGAGGATCAGCAGGGTGGAGATGTTGTTTCCTACCCTCACCACCTGGGGCCGGCCCATCAGGAAGTCCAGAACCCAATTGCACAGGGCGGGGTCGAGACCTAGGAAGCTTAATGACGAGTTTGGAGGGTACTATGGTGTTAAATGCTGAGCTGTAGTCGATGAACAGCAATCTTACATAGGTATTCATCTTGTCCAGATGGGTTAGGGCAGTGTGATTGCGATTGCGTCGTCTGTGGACCTATTGGGACGGTAAGCAAATTGGAGTGGGTCTAGTGTGTCTGGTAGGATGGAGGTGATATGATCCTTGACTAGTCTCTCAAAGCACTTCATGATGATGGAAGTGAGTGCTATGGGGTGATAGTCATTTAGCTCAGTTACCTTAGCTTTCTTGGGAACAGGAACAATGGTGGCCCTCTTGAAGCATGTGGGAACAGCAGACTGGGATAAGGATTGATTAAATATGTCCGTAAACACACCAGCCAGCTGGTCTGCGCATGCTCTGAGGACGCGGCCAGGGATGCCATCTGGGCCGGCAGCCTTGCGAGGGTTAACACATTTAAATGTTTTACTCATGTTGGCTGCGGTGAAGGAGAGCCGCAGGTTTTGGTAGTGGGCTGTGTCGGTGGCACTGTATTGTCCTCAAAGCGAGCAAAGAATTTGTTTAGTTTGTCTGGGAGCAAGACATCGTGGTCCGCGACGGGCCTGGTTTTCTTTTTGTAGTCTGTGATTGACTGTAGACCCTGCCACATACCTCTCGTGTCTGAGCCGTTGAATTGCGACTCTATTTTGTCTCTATACTGACGCTTAGCTTGTTTGATTGCCTTGCGGAGAGAATAGCTACACTGTTTGTATTCAGTCATGTTTCCGGTCACCTTACCCTGATTAAAATTAGTGGTTCGCGCTTTCAGTTTTGCGCGAATGCTGCCATCAATCCACGGTTTCTGGTTGGGGAAGGTTTTAATAGTTGCTATGGGTACAACATCACCGATGGACTTACTAATAAACTAGCTCACCGAATCAGCATACACATCAATGTCGTTGTCTGAGGCTATCCTGATCATATCCCAGTCCACGTGCTCGGAAGCAATCTTGAAGTGTGGAATCAGATTGGTCGGACCTGAGCACGGGCGTTTCCTGTTTTAGTTTCTGTCTGTAGGCTGGGAGCAACAAAATGGAGTCGTGGTCAGATTTGCCGAAGGGGAAGCGGAGAATGGCTTTGTATGCGTCGTGGAAGTTAGAATAACAATGATCCAGGATTTTCCCGGGGCCGGGTCGCACATTCGATATGCTGATAAAATTTAGGGAGCCTTGTTTTCAGATTAGCCTTGTTAAAATCCCCAGCCACAATAAATGCAGCCTCAGGATATGTAGTTTCCAGTTTACATAGAGTCCAATGAATTTCTTTCAGTGCCGTCGATGTGTCATTTTGAGGGGGTATATATGCGACTGTGATTATAATCGAAGATAATTCTCTTGGTAGATAATGCGGTCGGCATTTGATTGTAAGGAATTCTAGGTCAGGTGAACCAAAGGACTTGAGTTGTCAGTTTTATCATATATATATCTATCTTTTTTTAATTGAACCTTTATTTAACTAGCCAAGTCAGTTAGGAACAAATTCTTATTTACAATGACGGCCTACACCGGCCAAAGCCGGACGACGCTGGGCGAATTTCACACCACGGGACTCCCAAACACGACCAGTTGTGATACAGCCTGGATTTGAACCAGGGTGTCCGTAGTGACACCTCAAGCACTGAGATGCAGGGCCTTAGACGACTGCGCCACTAGGGAGCCCTTTTTTTTGCAACTGCACTTGAAGAAACTTTCAAAGTTCTTGACATGTTCCGCATTGACTGTCCTTCCTGTCTTAAAGTAATGATGGACTGTCATTTCTCTTTGCTTATTTGAGCTGTTTGCTATAATATGGACTTGGTATTTTACCAAATAGGGCTATCTTCTGTATACCAACCGTACCTTGTCACAACACAAATGATTGGCTCAAATGCATTAAGAAGGAAAGAAATTCCACAAATTTACTTTTAACAAGGCACACCTTTTAATTTAAATGCATTCCAGGTGACTACCTCATGAAGCTGGTTGAGAGAATACCAAGAGTGTGCAAAGCTATCATCAAGGCAAAGGGTGGCTACTTTGAAGAATCACAAATATAACATGTTTTTGGTTACTACATTATTCCATATGTGTTATTTCATAGTTTTGATGTCTTCACTATTATTCTACAATGTAGAAAATAGTAAAAATAAAGAAAAACCCTGGAATGAGTAGATGTGTTCAAACTTTTGACTGGTACTGTATGTAATATGGTCCTTGTTCTTGTACTTTCAGTAGGCCAGACAATGACTCTATTTCTACTAGTTGGTCGGACTGAAAGTACTGCTTATTATTTTTTCATTGCTGGTAGTAAAAGGAGCAAGAGCTGGAAAGCCTTTCCAGAACAATCCTTTTAACTTTCACTTTCACATTGAATTTGTAATCAGGTTTCAGTGTGTGGGCGAGTTAGATCTTAGCCAATAGGAGTCATTATAGTATACCATGTGTGTGTGCGTGTGTGTGTGTGTGTGTGTGTGTGTGTGTGTGTGTGTGTGTGTGTGTGTGTGTGTGTGTGTGTGTGTGTGTGTGTGTGTGTGTGTGTGTGTGTGACTGCATGCGTGTATACCTGTGTGTGTTGGTCGTTCTAGCGGAAGATTGCGTTAGCGTAAGGTAATTCTAATCAGTGTGTGTGTGTGTGTGTGTGTGTGTGTGTGTGTGTGTGTGTGTGTGTGTGTGTGTGTGTGTGTGTGTGTGTGTGTGTGTGTGTGTGTGAGTGTGTGTGTGTGCATCTGTGCGTGTGTGAGTGCACCTTTAAAGGTGATTTCCTATCTCTTTTGAAATAAAATGATAAATATACTGTAGAAACACAACCTGATAGACATAAAGGTGAGCCACTAGGGAGTCAAAGGAATGTGAATACTGAGACAGCCAAGGACAAATCTTTACCTTATTGGAACACTCCATCTCTGTTCCAAACATGTACTTGTCGTGATGTTTTTCCCCCTTTGCGTCAGAGGCTAAATGAATTGTCATTGTCACTGCTCTGGTTAAGAACAGGAAACAAAACCTATAGCAGACAGAGAAACACAACTATTCACACCTACACACACACAAGCACACACACGCCCACACACACACCCACGCACACTCCTACGCACACACCCATGCACACACACACACACAAACACACACATACCTACATTTTTTAAAGAAAGTGCGTATTGCCTGGCTGAGAGCAGGAAACAACATAACTACCCAGGGGGTCCCCTTTACTAACAACACACATTTATTCCAGTGTTGACTGAAGGGGAAATCCCCCTGTTTCTTCTGTCAAACTCTCTCCACTCTCTTCATCTCTGTACCTCTCCATATAGACTGGGTGAGGAGGGAGAGGCACAATTCCTTACGGGACAGCCTAATTAATTGCTAAAAATGTATTTCAATGTTTTTCAGTTACTTTCAACCAAGCTATGACATATATATGGCTCCTGAGTGGTGTAGGAGTCTAAGGCACTGCATCTCAGTGCTGGAGGCATCACTACAGACCCTGGTTCGATTCCAGACTGTATCACAACCGGCTGTGATTGGGAGTCCAATAGGGAGGCGCACAATTGGCCCAGCATCGTCCGGGTTTGGCAGGGGTAGGCAGTCATTGTATATAAGAATTTGTTCTTAACTGACTTGCCTAGTTAAATAAAGGATACAAATATATATATATTAATATAACTTCATAATAACGTGATAAATATCTCCCCTCTCTCTTTTTATGTCTTTTTAGTAGGTATTTCGCTTGGGCTACAATCATATTAATGATTTATGAAAGGAAATGATCTGTAGGCCTGTGTGACCCTGGGACTTTCACAACCCTTCAAGAAATTAACTGATTTTTAGCTATTCATCCTGAAAGAGCATTACTGTGGTGCACGAATCTCCATCCACTGCATGAGGAAGGGAAAGGGAAAGACATTGCCTAGGCTACTCAGTCATGAGGAAAATAAACTAGACTGATAGGTAACTGATAATAGTTGACTTCAGATATTGAAAAATGACATCAGTTGTTTCGAAATGCTATAATGGCATGCACTATTTGATCATAACTGAACGGACTGTACGCCTATAAGGTAGAGAGATGTCTTGTTTTACAAAAGAATAGGTAATAATTTATTTAGGATAAAATGGTTTTATTTTTTGTAACCTCTCACCTCCCTGCACTCTGGGCGCTAACTGAGCCTATGGCATGTACCCTACAAATCTAGTCGGAAACTGAAAGTACTCTCACATAGATCATCTTTGCTTTAGCCCCCGTTTTACTTTCATTTTCACTTCAAACGACGCCCTGAGCACTTCTACAGTGCTCGATGATTACTTTCATGGGGACATTTCCATGGTAATATTCGTTGTGCTGAAATGAATACTGGAAAATAATGACATAGCCTAACTGAAACATAGACATTTTATTTTGATAACAATTTATTTTGATTAATCATTTTGTATTAGCATGTTATAGTCTATGTGCAAAGAGGGATCATGTGATTTGGCTTACTTGTAGTCTACACGTACAACAAGAACTTTTAGATGTTTTGGTAGTAGCCTATTTGTTTCATATGTATTTTGAAGATGGAGGAGCCGGTCAAGAAAATGCGTTTGAGAGAGTGGCTGATAGCGCAGATAGACAGCGGAAAGTATGCAGGACTCACCTGGGAGAACGAAGACAAAACTATGTTCAGGATCCCATGGAAACACGCGGCAAAACAGGACTATAGTCTGAACGAAGATGCAGCACTATTCAAGGTTAGAATGTATTTTGTTTCTATACATTTTTTCACACAAGATTGTCAGTGTGTCAAGTCCAATTTTATTTAATAGATTGATCAATATTATATATATAGACCTAATTAATGCATTGATTTGGATGTCCATGTGCATATCAGTGCATGTGTTACTCTTCCTCTGTGTTCATCAGCCATAAACGTACTCTGTGTTTCTCTTTTGGCACTCATATCCTTCTTTATGTGTGTGTGCATGTGTTTATGTGTGTGTGTGTCCCTACCAGGCGTGGGCAGTGTATAAGGGGAAGTATCGGGAGGGGAGGGACAAGGCGGATCCCACCACCTGGAAGACTCGTCTCCGCTGTGCCTTCAACAAGAGCACAGACTTCAAAGAAGTCCCAGAGCGCAGCCAGTTAGATGTATCCGAGCCCTACAAGGTCTACCACATCCAGGCAGAGCCAGAGACAGGCAGAGACTCAGGTACCAGTAGCCGCAATGTTTAGTCTCCTCATGAAGCTCTAGAGCTCAGAGCCCTTTATGGGTTAAACGTGTGATTATTTACTCTCTATTCCTCCTTCTCTCTCTTAGAATCTCCTCAGCCTGAGAGTCAGGTGATCTTCCAGACCAGCCGCTCCAGTGTTCCACTGAGGAACACTGTCACACACCATCCACAGGTAGGTAACACTGCAGGTTTTCTCTTCAATACTGTGTAGCAGGTGTATAGTTGCTGCCATCTAGAGGACAATAGTTGCAATAACTTTACATTTACGTATGAATGAAGTTTTGCACATTTGCACTGAATGTTCTATAAATCAGATTATTTGCTTTAAATATGTATGTCCCCTCAGTTTGGCTGCCATAGGGAATCAGAGGTCAGGGATGGAAGAGTCAACTCTAGAGGTCTGTATCATCCTCCATGTACTTGTGACTGGTAGCTGAATAACTGAACAATGTTGAGTCAGATATATTTGTGTGCGTTCTCTCTCGTCTAGAGGGCTTGGCAGGGGACCATGTGTACTACTGGTCCAACACAGAGACTCCTCAGAGGGACGGATCTGCTCCTCTCTCCATAGTCGTCCCTACACCACAGATCTCTGGTAAGACAACCCATACACTGCAGTATCATTCAAACTAGAGCCTGGAGGGGCTCAGTAGTGCTAGCACATCCACAGGAAGTAGGGGTGCTGCTACAGCACTCCCTGAAAAATCTGAATAAAAAATATACTACTTCCCGCAGTTTTGTCTTCTACCTGGGTGGTTGATGCTTGATTAATTAGTGTGTGTGTGTTTGCTTGCGTCTGTGTGTGTGTGTCCAGACTTGCGTGTGCGGGTGTGTCTGTTCTACCAGGGCCAGCTAGTAGTAGATGTGACCACCAGCACCCCAGATGGCTGTTTCCTCCTGCAGGGTCAGGTGTCCCTGGGGAACGAGAGGATCTATGGACCCTGCACAGCCCAACAGGTCCCCTTCCCCCCTCCAGGGGTCATCCCTCTGCCCCCGGGCATTGCTGAGGCCATGGGCCGCCTGCTGCCTCACCTGGAGAGGGGCGTACTGGTGTGGGTTGCTCCAGACGGGGTGTTTATCAAGAGGTTCTGCCAGGGCAGGGTGTACTGGAGTGGCCCTCTGGCCCAACACACAGACAGGCCCAACAAACTGGACAGGGAGAGGACCTGCAAGCTGCTGGACACACCTATATTTCTGAAGGGTAGGGGCATTACTAAAGCAACATTTGTGTAGCAAACAGATGTGACATGGTGAGATGGTGACCCTAGCTCCCTAGCCATCGCTCTCTTTATCTCTCTCTCCATCCCTACCCTTCTGTCCCTCCATCCCTTTCCTTATCTCTCTCCATCCCTCCCCTTCTGTCCGTCCATTCCTCTGCTTCTCTCTCTCCATCCCTCCCCTTCTGTCCCTCCATCGCTCTCTTTATCTCATTCCATCCCTCCCCTTCTGTCCCTCCATCCCTCTCCTTATCTCTCTCATCCCTCCCCTTCTGTCCCTCCATTCCTCTCCTCTCTCTCCATCCTTCCCCTTCTGTCCCTCCATCGCTCTCCTTATCTCTCTCCATCCCTTCCCTTCTGTCCCTCCATCGCTCTCCTTATCTCTCTCCATCCCTTCCCTTCTGTCCCTCCATTCCTCTCCACTCTCTCTCTATCCCTCTACTTCTCTCTCTCCATCCCTCTCATTGTATCTCTCTCTCCATCCCTCCCCTTCTGTCCCTCCATCCCTCACCTTCTCTCTCTCCATCCCTCCTCTTATCTCTCTCTCCATCCTTCCCCTTCTCTCTCTTCATCCCTCCCCTTCTCTCTCTCCATCCCTCCCCTTCTCTCTCTCCATCCCTCCCCTTCTCTCTCTCTCCATCCCTCCCCTTCTGTTCCTCCATTCCCCTCCTTATCTCTTTCCATCCCTCCCCTTCTCTCTCTCTCCATCCTCTTCTCTCTCTCCATTCCTCTCCTTATCTCTCTCTCCATCTCTCCCCTTCTGTCCCTCCATTCCTCTCCTTATCTCTCTCTCCATCCTTCCCCTTCTCTCTCTCCATCCCTCCCCTTCTCTCTCTCTCATCCCCTTCTCTCTCTCCATTCCTCTCCTTATCTCTCTCTCTCATCCCTCTCCTTATCTCTCTACATCCCTCCCCTTCTCTCTCCTTCCCTCCCCTTCTCTCTCTCCATCCCTCCCCCCTTCTATCTCTCCATCCCCTTCTCTATCTCCATTCCTCTCCTTATCTCTCTCCATCCCTCCCCTTCTCTCTCTCCATTACTCTCCTTATCTCTTTCTCCATCCCTCCCCTTCTCTTTCTCCATTCCTCTCCTTATCTCTCTCTCCGTTCCTTCCCATATCTCCACAGAGCTCCAGGACTATATTCAGGGGGCGGGACCCAAACCTCGCTATGAGATTGACCTCTGCTTTGGGGAGGAGTTTCCCGACGCCGGGCCAACTGAAAACCAGGAAACTGATCATTGCACAGGTGGCTAATGGGATGGGGTCAGGAGTCACTGTGGATTAGGGAATTCCTGTGCTACATACAGAAACTGAACCTTTGCTGAATCTTACGCAGAACAGTATGTTGATTTTGTAATGATGTTTTAGTCTATACATTGGTATTATATTGTTATATAGTAATCCAGGTCTTTCCCTGCCAGTCGAGCAGTAAATCGCAGGTATTCCAGCTACCAGCAGAGGTCCTCGTAGTCATAGTCAGTGACAATGTCTTCCTGTCTGTGTGTCTTGGTGTGCAGGTGGTGCCTCTGTTTGCTGTCAACCTACTCCATAGGTGCTTGAGGATGGGGACAGAGGGGAGACCACGCCTTCACACACACAACACCATGGGGGAAGTGGGAGAGAGCCAGCCACACCCCCTGCCCCAGCGGTAAGGAGCCCAGGACACCCCTCTGAGTAACCCCTGGGGAACATCATCTGTCCCCCTGTGGAAAGCAACATATACCTCAACCTTAAGAGCACAGAGAAAAAGATGATATGACACAGATAGGAGCAAGTATGCTTGGAACAGATATTTCTCACATAGTTTTCTTAAAGGGATAATCTGCAGTTGCTACATCCATAAAAAAAATCTAGAAAAAGTAGGATATGTACCCTATGATTATTGAATAATATAACTTAGAAATCCCTCATGAGGTGGTTCAACAAAATATAAGCTTGTTTTACTCCAATGTTTGTAAAGAAAGTAAATGAAAACAAACACTGTATAGCCTCAAAACGGTTAATGGTTAAAACTATAATTTTGATATCATGGATGTAATCTACAGAGAAAGTCATAATTTTGCCAGTACATGTTTGACATCTTTCGTCATTATGTTTTTTAATTTCTTGTATTAATGCGTTGTTTAAGCATTTTTTTTTTTACAGTATCTTGTACAATGTGAAAAACTTCCATTTACCTCATAATCAACTTGTGATTGAAATGTGCAGTGTGTTTGGACTTTTTTGACATTTTGTAATGTTACAGCGTTATTCAAAAATGTATGACATCATTTTTATCCCTTATCAATCTGCACACAATACCCCATAATGACAGAAATACCTTATTTACAGAAGTATTCAGACCCTTTGCTATGAGACTTGAAATTGAGCTCAGGTGCATCCTGTTTCCATTGATAATTCTTGAGATTTTTCTACAACTTTATTGTAGAACTGTAGTCCAACTGTGGTAAATTCAATTGATTGGACATGATTTGGAAAGGCACACACCTGTCTATATAAGATCTCACAGTTGACAGTGCATGTCAGAGCAAAAACCAAGCCATGAGGTCAAAGGAATTTAGATCTCCAAGACAGGATTGTGTCGAGGCACAGATCTGGGGAAGGGTACCAAAAAAGTTCTGCAGCATTGAAGGTCCCCAAGAACAAAGTGGCCTCCATCATTATTAAATGGAAGAAGTTTGGAACCACCAAGACTCTTCCTAGAGCTGGCCGTCCAGAGAAGAACCCGATGGTCACTCTGACAGAGGTCCTTTGTGGAGATGGGAGAACCTTCCTGAAGGACAACCATCTCTGCTGCACTCCACTAATCAGGCCCGACGGTAGAGTGGCCCGACGGAAGCCACTCCTCAGTAAAAGGCACATGATAGCCCTCTTGGAGTTTGCCAAAAGGCACCTAAATCACTCTCAGACTATGAGAAACAAGATTCTCAGATCTGATGAAATCAAGATTGAACTTTGGCCTGAATTCCAAGTGTCACGTCTGGAGGAAACCTGGCACCATCACTATGGTGAAGCATGGTGGTGGCAGCATCATGCTGTAGAGATGTTTTTCAGAGCAGGGCCTGGGAGACTAGTCAGGATGAGGGAAAGATGAACGGAGCAAAGTACAGAGAGATCCTTGATGAAAACCTGCTCCAGGGCGCTCAGGACCTCAGACTGGGGGCGAAGGTTCACCTTCCAACAGGATAACGACCCTAAGCACACAGCCAAGACAAAGCAGGAGTGGCTTTGGGACAAGTCTCTGAATATCCTTGTGTGGCCCAGCCAGAGCCCGGACTTGAACCTGATCGAACATCTCTGGAGAGACCTGAAAATAGCTGTGAAGCGACGCTCTCCATCCAACCTGACAGAGCTTGAGAGGATCTGCAGAGAAGAATGGGAGAAACTCCCCAAATAAAGGTGTGCCAAGCTTGTAGTGTCCTACCCAAGAAGACCCGAGGCTGTAATCGCTTTCAAAGGTACTTCAACAAAGTGAAGGGTCTGAATACTTATGTAAATGTAATATTTCAGTTTTATTTGATATAAATATGCCCAAACTTCTAAAAACCTGTTTTTGCTTTCTCATTATGGTGTATTGTGTGTAGATTGATGAGAAAAAAAGATTTAATACATTGTACAATAAGGCTGTAACGTAACAAAACAAGTCAAGGGGTCTGAATACTTTCCGAATGCCATGTATGTACAGCCAGTCTAGTAAACATATCAATTGTTTCATGTCCATAATGTGATGTATGAAACTGTCACAGATGTAAAGACATGATTATAGATCAAATTAATCATTAAAATTCATTAAAAATTATTTAAATAATAAACTTTTGTCTTGTTGTGTTAGAACTAAAGTGTTGGCTATGTCATACATTAGTAGTAGTGTTAATGCACACCAGGGGTTGGAACCGGTTCAGGGAACAGAACTGAAAACTGGAAAAGAACCATGAGTGAAAGTGATCTATAATGGTTCTGTTCATTATTTTGGTTTCACCCCCCTGCTTGACTGCTCCCATAGTTTAATGTTTTGATTACTCTGGGTCTACAGGAAAGATGGCATTATAAATATATATCATAATATGGGAGTATTGGATATTCTTTCTTTCCAATGACATGAAGCAAATCAACATCTTATATGGGAACAAATTCACCTCATTCAGTATGAATCTATAAAGGTTTTTTATTATTAGTATTTCTAGCAAACATTATATAACAGACACACAGTTTAAAAAATATACAATTTTTATAGCTATAACATTTACAAAAAAAAACAAACAGGTAAGGTTTTTGAAAAACAAACAAACAAAAAAAAGTTAAAAAACTAAAGTGAAAGAGTGTGCTGAGAAAGATACCCGTATCTGAGCTTTAAATACTTTCAATCTTTTTTCCCTGCGCTCGAACACATACAGTACATGGAGAAAAGAAAGAGGAACAGAAGGGGTACAGTAAAATAAATAAATATGTTTTATATTCACATACACCAAGTAGGTGCAGTGAAATGTGTTTTACAGGGTCAGCCATAGTAGTACAGTGCCCCTGGAGAGAATTAGGGTTAAGGGCACATTGACACATTTTTCACTTTAACAGCTCGGGTATTCAAACCAGCAACTTTCGAACCTTTGGGTCCTGGCCCAACGCTCTAACTGCTAGGCTACCTTCCGCCCTACAGTACAGAGGGGTCAAATGTCTGTTCACAATGCATCTTGTTCCAACCTGTTATTAGCACCATTACTCTCCCGCTATCTCGCCTTTTTATTCAATTTTTTTCTATTTAAAAAAAAAAAGTATAACGGAAAAACACTCAGTTTCGAGGCGAGGTGACACAGACCTGTCTGTCTGGGAGGGGACTGTTTATTACGAAATTTTCATTCGTGTTTTTCCCTTTGCTGAGACATTGTTTAGAACAAGGGCAATGCCTTGGCGAACAAGCGATTGACATGACCCCCCGATAACGAGAATAGTAAAAAGGCGAAGAGTTGCTGATACTTTCACTCACCTTGCCTGCCCAGGTCCACCGACCGGTTGGCAGACTTCAGCTCAGAAGAAGTTAGAAGATTTAAAACTGAGAACATGTTGCGAAAGTAACAATCAGAGAGGTTGCATTAAATCGGTTTAGCATAGAACATCTGTAATGTAATATTAAGTCATTTTTTTGGGCTTTGTACTCCAGAACTTTGGATGTGAAATAATACAATGACTATAAGGTTAAAATGCAGACTGTCAACTTTAATCTGAGAGTATTTTCATCTATATCAGGTGAACCGTATAGAAATGACAGCACTTTTTGTACACAGTCCCCCCATTTTAGGGGACCAAATGTATTGGGACAAATTCACTTACAGTGGGGCAAAAAAGTATTTAGTCAGCCACCAATTGTGCAAGTTCTCTCACTTAAAAAGATGAGAGAGGCCTGTAATTTTCATCATAGGTACACTTCAACTATGACAGACAAAATGAGGAAAACAAATCCAGAAAATCACATTGTAGGATTTTTTATGAATTTATTTGCAAATTATGGTGGAAAATAAGTATTTGGTCACATACAAACAAGCAAGATTTCTGGCTCTCACAGACCTGTAACTTCTTCTTTAAGAGGCTCCTCTGTCCTCCACTCGTTACCTGTATTAATGGCACCTGTTTGAACTTGTTATCAGTATAAAAGACACCTGTCCACAACCTCAAACAGTCACACTCCAAACTCCACTATGGCCAAGACCAAAGAGCTGTCAAAGGACACCAGAAACAAAATTGTAGACCTGCACCAGGTTGGGAAGACTGAATCTGCAATAGGTAAGCAGCTTGGTTTGAAGGAAATGGAAGACATACAAGACCACTGATAATCTTCCTCGATCTGGGGCTCCACGCAAGATCTCACCCTGTGGGGTCAAAATGATCACAAGAACGGTGAGCAAAAATCCCAGAACCACACAGGGGACCTAGTGAATGACCTGCAGAGAGCTGGGACCAAAGTAACAAAGCCTACCATCAGTAACACACTACACCGCCAGGGACTCAAATCCTGCAGTGCCAGACGTGTCCCCCTGCTTAAGCCAGTACATGTTCAGGCAAGTCTAAAGTTTGCTAGAGAGCATTTGGATGATCCAGATGAGGATTGGGAGAATGTCAGATGAAACCAAAATATAACTTTTTGGTAAAAACTCAACTCGTCGTGTTTGGAGGACAAAGAATGCTGAGTTGCATCCAAAGAACACCATACCTACTGTGAAGCATGGGGGTGGAAACATCATGCTTTGGGGCTGTTTTTCTGCAAAGGGACCAGGACGACTGATCCGTGTAAAGGAAAGAATGAATGGGGCAATGTATCGTGAGATTTTGAGTGAAAACCTCCTTCCATCAGCAAGGGCATTGAAGATGAAACGTGGCTGGGTCTTTCAGCATGACAATGATCCCAAACACACCGCCCGGGCAACGAAGGAGTGGCTTCAGAAGAAGCATTTCAAGGTCCTGGAGTGGCCTAGCCAGTCTCCAGATCTCAACCCCATAGAAAATCTTTGGAGGGAGTTGAAAGTCCGTGTTGCCCAGTGACAGCCCCCAAAACATCACTGCTCTAGAGGAGATCTGCATGGAGGAATGGGCCAAAATACCAGCAACAGTGTGTGAAAACCTTGTGAAGACTTGCAGAAAACGTTTGACCTCTGTCATTGCCAACAAAGGGTATATAACAAAGTATTGAGATAAACTTTTGTTATTGACCAAATACTTATTTTCCACCATAATTTGCAAATAAATTCATAAAAATCCTACAATGTGATTTTCTGGATTTTTTTTCCTCATTTTGTCTGTCATAGTTGAAGTGTACCTATGATGAAAATTACAGGCCTCTCTCATCTTTTTAAGTGAGAGAACTTGCACAATTGGTGGCTGACTAAATACTTTTTTGCCCCACTGTATATGTGTATTAAAGTAGTCAAAAGTTCCTAACAAGCAATGAGTACGTTAAGCTTATAAAATGCTAACCTCCTCTGTTATTGTAATAGTGAGAGGTTAGCATGTCTTGGGGGTATGATATTTGTGTGTCACTCATCACTATTCACGATTCATACAGGACAATCTGTAATCATGTTAGCATCCACATTAACGTAAAAGTGTTCAGAAACATATTATTTTCTTAATTACTCCAAAATGACACAATACATTATTTACCATTCATTTCTATTGGGCACAAATAGCAAATGCAGCCAAGAACTTTGTAGAGTCACAAGCTTGATGAAATCATTGCGTGCAAAGAATATGGGACCAAATACTAAACTTTGGACTACATTAATGCATGTAAGTGAATATATACTTTTGGTCCCCTAAAATGTACAAAAAGCACTTTAATTTCTAAACGGTTCACCAGGTATGGATTAAAATGCTCTCATATTAAAGCTGACAGTCTGCACTTTAACCTCATAGTCATTGTATCACTTCACATCCAAAGTGCTGGAGTACAGAGCCAAAACAACAGCAAAATTGTCGCTTTCCCAATAATTACAGACGGCACTGTATATACAGTATCTGTTATAGACTTCTTTTAATAGAGTTTACTTTCACACTGATTGAAAATCGATACCCTGCAGAAAACACTGTCAGTATGTAAGGGTGTGGGACAACCATTATGAAAACAGAGTGAACACAAACAAGTGCTTGATTCTCACTAAACATCTCATACCGTCAATGTGGAGCTCAAACTGCTGTCCCTCAGATTGTTGCCCCTGTCTGAGGTGTGTTAAGCAGAGAGAGGGAGATGGGAAAAGAGAGATGAAGAAAGAGGGGCAGCAGTGTGGACACCCTTTAAGTTGCCTGTTCTTTGTCCTTCCCTGCAACCCTGCCATGGTGTCACACAAGGAGGGTGTGTTTGTGCTTGCGTGTGCACTCTACTGCCACTTCCTCTGCTTGGAGCCGTGAGGTAAATCGGTGGTCTTGTCAATCCCAGTAGTTCCGGTGGGAGGCAGGAGGTCTGGGGCTGACCAGCGCCTCTTGCGTGGGCGTGGCTGCTCCTGGGTGGGGGGGTCTGCGGGGGGAGGAGGGACGAGAGCAGGGGAGGGATGAGGAAGAGGAGGAGGAGGGAGAGGAGGGGGCATATCCTCCCTGTGTGTGCTTGCCCTGGCCCGGGTGTGTGTCCTGTGGCCCCGGGGGGCTGTGCGTGTGTGTAAAGGGGTGAGGGCCAAGCAGATGTCTCCCTCGCTGAGCTGGCGGCAGGACAGGCCGTAGAGCTGGGCGGTTCTCTGGGGACAGCAGGAAGACCAGCCACGGTCACGCACGAAGAACGGGTACTCCACCAGAACTGTCAGTAACTCCTACATGCACAGAACAACAACAACATATTCACAACTGTGCTGGCATCTACATATTTTTTCTAAGGATAGGAATTTCAATTAATGATTTTAACTATTGTTGTTGAAAGGAAATGTGTCATGTGTTTACATTACGTGAATAGAGCAGATTAAAAACGTTAAATATAATTTATTGTCTAGCAGTGACTCAGATACAATAATAGAGGATCGATAAGCCCCTGACCTGAGTGTTGCGGTCTGTGAGAAGGACCTGCAGGTGGTTGAAGCCGTGTGTGTTGCTGGGGGCGATGAGCAGCACGGTGCAGGTGCTCAGGTGGAACTCTGGGGAGGTGTCAGCACTCCTCAGGAAGTCCTCCGTCCTCAGCTCTTCCACACGCTTCAAACGACCCCCTACCAGCTCAATCAGAGAACCCTTGGCAAAGTGAGGTAGGAGCGCTGGGGGGATATGGTGGGGGCAGGGGGTGAGGCGGTCATGTGGGGAAGGAAGGGGGAGGCAAGGGGACGCGAGTACTGCTGCCCAGGAGAGAGCTCCCTGCTGTCTTTATCTCTGTCTCTTTTATTGTCTATCTCTCTGATGTCTCTGTCTCCTTCACGCTCTCTTTCTCGCTCCTGTTCTTGTTGTCTGTCTCGTTCTCTGTCTTTCTCTGTGCTGTGGCTGTTGGGCAGCCCCTGGGTTGAGTGCTGTGAGTTCCTCATGGTGTGCAGGCCATACAGAGAGCTGCCTGAGGGGCTGTACAGCGGGTAGCGCTGAGCCTGGGCCTGGGTACTGAGCTGACTGGGCTGCAGGGTGGAGTAAACAGACGCCAGAGAGTAGTAGACATGAGCCTCCGCCACAAAGCCCCCAAGGGGGTCCAGCAGCTCCCCTCTCTCTGCCCGGATCTCTGCCCCATGGGGCTGGGGACTGGTGGGGGTCAGGGTGGAGGTCCCAGCCTTTGGCGTCCCACAGGGATCCCTGTCCTGCAGAGAGGAATGTGAGTCAGGGCCCTCCGGAGGTGGCGCTTGGACATCTCGGAAAACTGCAAACGGCTCGAAACGCCCTGTGGGAACCTCCTGGTGTCTCGGTCTCCCGTTAGCATGGGAACCGTGAGTGCTACCGCCCAGCCTGGCACTGCTGGGTTCGTTCCTGTACTCTCCTGAGGGGGGTGCCACCCTGCAGGCAGAGGCAGTCCTGCTGCCCGGCCCGTCCAGCCCGTTGGGCCTCTTGCCCAGGTACCTGTGTCTGTCCTCAGTCAGGGAGCGGTCACGGGGGTAGAGGGAGGGCTGGCTGAACAGGTGAGAGGGGGAGAAAAGAGAGGAGCTGTAGTCCCTTCGGCCTGTGTTGAAATAGGACCACATGTCTCTTGCGTCAGTGGGGAAGGGGCTCTTAAAGGAGGAAGAGGATGAGGAGGGGGAGGGTGGCAGGATTTCACCTTGGAGCCACCTGGAGTGATGGGGGAGGGGTGGGGGAGGATCATCCCTCTCCCCTACCTGGTCTGGGAGGAAGAGAAAAGGGACAGAGGAGGGGTAGGCCAGGTGCCATGGCAGAGGGAGGGGATACACTGGGATGGGAGGGGATTGAGGGTAGCAGGCTGTGGCGGTTCATCAGAGCCTCTTCGCTGCTCTCCCTGCCCCCTCCCCTCCTGATCTGCTTGAGGGCCGGGTCCTGGGGGCGTGGCGGGTGGTTTGAACTCGTCCAGGGGTGCTGGTCAGCCGAGTCATGCCAGAACTCCCTCTTCTTAGGGGAGGCACTCTTTTCCGCGGTCAGGGCTGGGATTCATGGGTGGGCGCCAGCGGCAGTGGGCACGGGCCCCTGTGTTTGGGCGACGGCTAGGTCACATGAGCCTCACAGGGAAAAAAGGGGCGCAGAGAGAGGGATGGGCCTCGACACAACATCACTGTCAGATCACTGTAACCACAGAGAGACAGGGGGAGGATGTGAGAGAGAGAGGGAGACAAAGAGAGGAAGTGGGGGGGAGCAGAGAGAAAGAGAGATTGAGTGAAGTGTGAACATATCAGAGTGAAATGTGGACAGTCTGTCAGGCCTAGCTGTCAAGAGTTGTCAGGACTTAGCAGTCAGACTGCTCTGATACACACAAACAAACCAACGCCTGACACAGATACAGGCAGAGAATGTTTTCTCTCGCCTGTGCACATGCTGTAATCCTTTGGAGGTTGATTTGCAAATACAGCAATGCAGATTTGATTGGACAGCCTGGAGTCTCTGATGTCAATAGAACTTCAGACAATGAATCCCAACCAAAACACCTATACTATCAACTCCAGTTGACCAACTCTTGCTCACCAACTACAGCTCCAGATCATTGTAGTTGCTACACATGATAATTACATTGCTGGTAATGTGGCGGGACTGAAACTACCCAGTTTACTGGTCTCATTCAAAAAGCACATGAACTCCCACAAGTGTTCTAAAAATACTCTGCACATTGTGCGAACAGTGCAGTTCGGAGGCAGTGCAGCATAGCTGTAAAAACACACATGCTGTATAAACTCCCAGCAGGGGACTTTTCATCTCTCTCTCTGAGGATGGAATATAGAGATATGGTTTATACTATTCTCATGAAGCGCTTCCCTCACACCCCTGAGGGCTGTTCCTATGTGTCCTATTTACTACCGCACACACACACACACACACACACACACACACACACACACACACACACACACACACACACACACACACACACACACACACACACACACACACACACACACACACACACACACACACACACACACACAGTCTTCAGTCAATAAGTATTCAACCCCTTTGTTACGGCAAGCTTAAATAAGTTCAGGGGTAACAATGTGCTTTACAAGTCACATAATAAGTTTCATGGACTAATATGGTTTTCAGGATTTTTTAATGACTACCTTATCTCTGTACCCCAGACAGTGAATATCCCTTTGAGCATGGTGAAGTTATTAATTACACTTTGGTACAGGCGATACAGGCGTCCTTCCTAACGCAGTTGACAGAGAGGAAGGGAACTGCTCAAGGATTTCACCATGAGGCCAATGGTGACTTTAAAACAGTTACAGAGTTTAACGGCTGTGATAGAAAACTGAAGATGGATCAACAACATTCTAGTTACTCCACAATACTAGTCTAATTGACAGAGTGAAAAGAAAACATGCATCCTATTTGACAAGGCACTAAAGTTATACTGCAAAAAATGTGGCAAAGCAATTCACTTTTTGTCCTGAATACAAAGTCTTATGTTTGAAGCAAATCCAATCCAACATATTAGTGAGTACCACTCTCCATATTTTCAAGCATAGTGGTGGCTGCATCATGTTAGGTGTATGCTTGTAATCATTAAGTACTGGGGAGTTTTTCAGGATAAGAAATAGAAGGAATGGTTCTAAGCACAAGAAAAATCCTAGATGAAAACCCGGTTCAGTCTGCTTACCACCAGACACTGGGACATTAATTCACCTTTCAACAGGACAATAATCTAAAACACAAGGCCAAATTTACAATGGAGTTTACCAATAAGACAGTGAATGTTCCTGAGTGGCTGAGTTATAGCAAAACCTGAAAATGGTTGACTAGCAATGATCAACAACTAATTTGACATAGCTTGCAGAATTTTGTAAAATAATAATGGTCAAATGTTGCACAATCCAGGTGTGGAAAGCTCTTAGAGGTGTACCCAGAAAGACTCATCACTGTAATCGCTGCCAAAATTGCTTCTACAAAGTTTTGACTATGGGTGTGAATATTTATGTAAATTAGATATTTCTGTACTTGATTTGAAATACATTTGCAAAAATGTCTAAAAACATGTTTTCACTTTGTCATTATGGGGTATTGTGTGTAGATGGGTGATAGAAAAAAAAATATTTAATGAATTTAGAATTTAGGCTGTAACACAACAAAATGTAAGACAAGGGGTATGAATTCTCCCCTGCCCCACCAGCACAGCTCCCGCTACTGTTACTGCCACCACCACACGACGCCCACCACCCACCAGTCCTCTCCAACACTCACTACTCTGCTAGCCCGCACGGCTGTCTGCCCCGACTGAACTCTGCCAATTCTTCCTGTCTCGCTACTTGCCACCAGTAGGCATGTACAGTGGGGAAAGAAAGTATTTAGTCAGCCACCAATTGTGCAAGTTCTCTCACTTAAAAAGATGAGAGAGGCCTGTAATTTTCATCATAGGTACACTTCAACTATGACAGACAAAATGAGGAAAACAAATCCAGAAAATCACATTGTAGGATTTTTTATGAATTTATTTGCAAATTATGGTGGAAAATAAGTATTTGGTCAATAACAAAAGTTTATCTCAATACTTTGTTATATACCCTTTGTTGGCAATGACAGAGGTCAAACGTTTTCTGTAAGTCTTCACAAGGTTTTCACACACTGTTGCTGGTATTTTGGCCCATTCCTCCATGCAGATCTCCTCTAGAGCAGTGATGTTTTGGGGCTGTCGCTGGGCAACACGGACTTTCAAAGATTTTCTATGGGGTTGAGATCTGGAGACTGGCTAGGCCACTCCAGGACCTTGAAATGCTTCTTCTGAAGCCACTCCTTCGTTGCCCGGCGGTGTGTTTGGGATCATTGTCATGCTGAAAGACCCAGCCACGTTTCATCTTCAATGCCCTTGCTGATGGAAGGAGGTTTTCACTCAAAATCTCACGATACATGGCCCCATTCATTCTTTCCTTTACACGGATCAGTCGTCCTGGTCCCTTTGCAGAAAAACAGCCCCAAAGCATGATGTTTCCACCCCCATGCTTCACAGTAGGTATGGTGTTCTTTGGATGCAACTCAGCATTCTTTGTCCTCCAAACACGACGAGTTGAGTTTTTACCAAAAAGTTCTATTTTGGTTTCATCTGACATTCTCCCAATCCTCATCTGGATCATCCAAATGCTCTCTAGCAAACTTTAGACGGGCCTGAACATGTACTGGCTTAAGCAGGGGGACACGTCTGGCACTGCAGGATTTGAGTCCCTGGCGGCGTAGTGTGTTACTGATGGTAGGCTTTGTTACTTTGGTCCCAGCTCTCTGCAGGTCATTCACTAGGTCCCCGTGTGGTTCTGGGATTTTTGCTCACCGTTCTTGTGATCATTTTGACCCCACGGGTGAGATGTTGCGTGGAGCCCCAGATCGAGGAAGATTATCAGTGGTCTTGTATGTCTTCCATTTCCTAATAATTGCTCCCACAGTTGATTTCTTCAAACCAAGCTGCTTACCTATTGCAGATTCAGTCTTCCCAACCTGGTGCAGGTCTACAATTTTGTTTCTGGTGTCCTTTGACAGCTCTTTGGTCTTGGCCATAGTGGAGTTTGGAGTGTGACTGTTTGAGGTTGTGGACAGGTGTCTTTTATACTGATAACAAGTTCAAACAGGTGTCATTAATACAGGTAATGAGTGGAGGACAGAGGAGCCTCTTAAAGAAGAAGTTACAGGTCTGTGAGAGCCAGAAATCTTGCTTGTTTGTATGTGACCAAATACTTATTTTCCACCATAATTTGCAAATAAATTCATTAAAAATCCTACAAAGTGATTTTCTGGATTTGTTTTCCTTATTTTGTCTGTCATAGTTGAAGTGTATCTATGATGAAAATTACAGGCCTCTCTCATCTTTTTAAGTGAGAGAACTTGCACAATTGGTGGCTGACTAAATACTTTTTTTCCCCACTGTAAATCTTGATAGGGATTTATTTTTTAATAATGCATGCCAGCTAAGCCACTACACAACACTAAACAATACATTAATTGCACTATAACGGTGACAACTGGTGCCCACAAACTGTTAAGGCCTACATGAAGCTGCAGAGTCCCTACAGCTGTCCCAACAACTTACCACTACTACACCTGGCTATCAGCAGAGCCTTGTCTGGCAGTGAAACAGTTAATTCAGCCTCATTTACTGCCTTTTAAACAACATAGCTGATATGGCTGACTTGCTTAAACAAATGTGTTTTTTACGAACAATTGAGATATTCAAACTATGACATAAGGGGACGACGAGCAGATAATAGGCAATCTGTAATTTCGAATAAGACATTAATGAGTGAGCTAGGACGGACGTAGTCAATATAACTATTTGTTCAGCACTTTTGAAATGTACAGCGACAGAATTCAGAACATTCTTACAGAACGTTCTTACAGTATTCTCCCTGTTCACCAAGTCAGAACAGTAGGATAAATTATTAGGGGAAAATGGACCAAATTATTAGGGTGAGGCACATGGGCTACTAACATCTTACTACACAGCATACACTTAGTATTACTTTTTTTAGATACAGTATGCATACCTGGCAAATTACATGATTTATGCAGCAGCATACAATACATTTTTGGGCTATGCTCACTTGAACAGGAAAGTGGAGCGGAGGTCCTTCGTGGGCAAATTTTGTCATCAAACTTTGTCATCAAAGTATGGCATTATGGTGCTTTCAAGACAACTGGGAATTCTGAAAAAACAAGATTGAATCATGATGACGTCAGTGATCTTCAGGTCAGAGCTCTAGAAAAAGGCTGAGTTCCCGACTTGCAATTCTGAGTTGGATGACCTTTTAAAATGTGTTTTCCTAGTCTGAGCTCAATTTTTCCCTAAGTTCCCAGTTGTCTTGAACTCACTGAAGTCTGAGATTTCCCAGTTCAGAATTTCCAGTTGTTTTGAACGCAGCAGAAGTCATGCTGTATTGACAGCATGGTCAATGTTGAATGTTTGTCATTTTAAGCTTGGAAAAGAGATCCTTCAACCCAGACTTGGACCACACACCCACTCCACTGAATAGCAGGCTAGTGACTGTTTTACAATGCATGCAGTTACTTCCAAACCACTCATTGTTGAATTTGCGATTTCCAACTTGTTGTGTAATGTTTATATCTAATGGTCAATGAGCACCGATATGTTTTATCGATCATTTCTCTTCATTATTTCTTTTCATATGACAAGGATTTGAAAGTAGATTGTTGACTTGATGCATGATGATGACTGCTAGCTTGATCTGCTAACACGATCAGTCCAATCAAGCTACTGTAGATATAATGTGATTTGACGTCATTTTGTCTGTGGCCAATGACCTTGAGCCTTCTTGGATAGGCACGTCCAATGCAAATCTATGGCAGCACCCAAGGGGCTTGAATTTTCAAGCTCTACCAGTAGATTTTGCGGTGATGTAGTGTCCCCATGAGTGACAGAAAATTGAGCCAATCACGGTGCAACTAGAGAACATAACCAACCCTTACACTCCGTATTTTCCGCTGGCTGCCCCACTACCACAGAAAGCACTGAAATAGGCTGAAACACCTGCATTTTGGCGCTCACTTACTCAACAAAGCAAAAAAGAGACAAAGTTTGTATGCAGCTTTATTTTTTTTTATTTTTTTATTTCACCTTTATTTAGCCAGGTTCTCATTTACAACTGCGACCTGGCCAAGATAAAGCAGAGCAGTGCGACACAAACAACAACACAGAGTTACACATGGAATAAACAAGGGTACAGTCAATAACACAATAGAGAAGAAAAAACATGAAAGTCTATATACAGTGTGTGCAAATGGTGTGGGGAGGTAGGCAATAAATAGGCTATAGTAGTGAGGTAAATTACAATTTATCAGATGATGATGTGCAAGTAGATTTGGTGTGGAAAAGAGCAGAAAAGTAAATAAAAAACAGTATGGGGATGAGGTAGTTAGATTGGGTGGGCTATTTACAGATAGCCCACCAACTATGTACAGCTGCGGCGATTGGTTAGCTGCTCAGATAACTGGTGATTAAAGTTAATGAGGGAGATATAAGTCTCCAGCTTCAGCGATTTTTGCAATTCGTTCCAGTCACTGGCAGCAGAGAACTGGAAGGAAAGGCGGCTTTGGGGATGACCAGTGAGATATACCTGCTGGAGCGCGTGCTACGGGTGGGTGTTGTTATCGTGACCAGTGAGCTGAGATAAGGCGGAGCTTTACCTAGCATAGATTTATAGATGACCTGGAGCCAGTCGGTCTGGCAACAGATATGTAACGAGGGCCAGCCGACTAGAGCATACAGGTCGCAGTGGTGGGTGGTTTAAGGGGCTTTGGTAACGAAACGGATGGCACTGTGATAGACTGCCTCCAGTTTGCTGAGTAGAGTATTGGAAGCTGTTTTGTAGATGACATCGCCGATGTCGAGGATGGATAGGATAGTCAGTTTTACTAGGGTAAGTTTGGCGGCGTGAGTGGAGGCTTTGTTGCGAAATAGAAAGCCGAATCTAGATTTGATTTTGGATTGGAGATGTTTAATATGAGTCTGGAAGGAAAGTTTACTGTCTAGCCAGACACCTAGATATTTGTAGTTGTCCACATATTCTAGGTCAGAGCCGTCCATGGTAGTGATGCTAGTAGGGCGGGCGGATGCGGGCAACGAACTGTTGAAAAGCATGCATTTGGTTTTACTAGCGTTTAGGAGCAGTTGGAGGCTGTATGGCATTGAAGCTCGTTTGGAGGTTAGTTAGCACAGTGTCCAAAGAAGGGCCAGAAGTATACAGAATGGTGTCGTCCGCGTAGAGGTGGCAAGAGCAACATCATTGATATATACAGAGAAAAGAGTCGGCCCCATAGAGACTGCCAGAGGTCCGGACAGCAGGCCCTCCGATTTGACACACTGAACTCTGTCAGCAAAGTAGTTGGTGAACCAGGCGAGGCAGTCATTTGAGAAACCAAGGCTATTGAGTCTGCCGATAAGAATACGGTGATTGACAGAGTCGAAAGCCTTGGCCAGGTCGATGAAGACGGCTGGACAGTACTGTCTTTTATCGATGGTGGTTATGATATCGTTTATTAACGCAATATTTTTTATTTACATTGTTTGCAAACTGATATGTGACATGTATTAATGCCAAAATAACATGCAAAGGCAACATCAAAAAAAGTAGATACACTACTCCAGGAATTTACTTAATGGCCCAATGCATCCATTTTTATTTCAATATCAAATAATTTCTGGGTAACAATTAAGTACCTTGATGTAAATGTTTTCGATTACAATGTAATTTTTTGGTACTATTTCTCAAGCAATAATTTTTCTAGCATTGTCTGGGAGTGGTCTGAGTGGGGAGGGGGAGGGATATGTAATCTGAAAACGACCTGTTATTGGCAGAGAAGTTTGGAGCTCTCATTGTTGTTGGTCTATATAAACATATACACCAAGCAGGCCAAAACCTGTTGATTAGAAGGGGCTGTGTAGATTGTATTTTCAACCAGCAACTATCAGGAAATAACATTGATACAATGTTCACCGCTTTTATAGTGTTTTCATTTCATCAGCTGTCTTACAATATGTTACAAAACACAGAATTATTATTTTTTGGACTGCACTGGGCTTTTACGTGTTGGGGGAGTGGTTGGACAGTCTGGCATATATTGAGGGTTGGATTGGAGTAGAATCAGCGGGAATTTAAGAGATTTTTATTGAAAAGCACAACAGACTTCTGTGCTGAAGCAACCACATTTTGGGAGAAACACAATTTAGCCCATAAATGTATTGATATATATATCAATATGTAGAGATAACACTAACTTCCTGAAAGAACTAAGAAATGCATAGGAATCTGACAGGTGAGGTTTTTCACCCTGGTAAGTACCCAAACTCCAATCAACTCCTAAGCGATTGTTAACTGTATAACGGTATGTATAGGCTATTGTTGATGAGAGAGAGATCTAAGTCTAAGTTTATCAGGGAGAAAGCAAGACTGCTCACTGTTGTAGTACAATTTTAGTTTGCTTGGCAAAATGCACTCTTGGGGGCATGGTTACAGAGAACAGTCATCCCCAGAATAACAAGGTAATACACTGGTGCCAGCTAATCCCATCATCCAGAGTCACAAGAAGTAAAGAGGGCAAGTCAAGTCAATTCCAATGTGCCTGCCAATCTTCCATCCCACAGAGGCAGAGTGACAGAGGGAACATTTATGCTGACTCTGATGCTCTTTGAGGAAAACCTTTACAGATTCACCATTCACTCTAAAGCTGAAGTAAAAGTCCTTCACCTCTCACACAGGAGGGCTCACACATGCTCACGGGGGCACACACATGCTCACGCTCACACTCGCCCACACATACAGGCACGCACACACACAGATGCACACACACGCACACAGCAACACACATCCTTATCGCACAGCATTGTGGTTGGAGTGTTGTGGTAATGTTACAGTAAATGTCACTCATTAGAAAGTAAGCATATCAAGAAATACAAATCCTAGACAATATCAACAGGCTTTGAGGAATTTGTGCTGCAAAAGTGAAATTTGTGAAATATTTTCAAAATGCCTCTCCCCCTCTCCTCCTTTCCATCCTTTCCACCAGGGATGTAGTGGTAAAAAAATAGGTGTGTAAACTCTGCCGGCCGCAGTGAAAAAAGTAATTGTCCCTATACTTTTAATGGGTTTTTCTGCAAAAGGTGGGTAAACTGTCGAGCAAAAAACAAAACGTGGGTAACCTGCGTTTACTTGAGTTTACCATCCAATACACCACTTCTCTCCAAAGGA